>JBAPLJ010001639.1:0-1200000 GCA_037832345.1 Rhizophora mangle | reverse complement strand
AGAAATGCTAGGGTTAAGTCACCACTCAATAGAATCCACCATATAGATATAAAATTTTTTTTAAAAAAAATTAAATGCTTCAATATAAGAGTTTAATCACTCACTAAAGTCTACCTCAAACAAAATAGAAGGAAAAACTATAAATAAAAGGTTTTGGAACATCCCTCTAAGCATAGGAAAATGGAGTAATAACTTAGTATTTTCATACTAATTATCACAACAACTTCCAAGAGTCCACTCAACTAGTCATTTAATGCTAATCTCGACTTTTAACTATTTTGGCTGCTAATAAAGGAAAACTTGATTCTTGATGATTTTGGATTCATGTGAAACTAGAGATCTAGAGCTTTAAGTGACTACTTATGAGTCGTCATTGGGCTTGGGTTGAATTTCTAGCAATTAGAACAAGTTTAACATGCATTATGCTCTTCTAATAAAAAAATTAAGCATTTTTTGTGCTTGGGCAAAGTATTAAATTGATTCTTGGTTTTCCTAAAGATTGATGCTCCCACATCAATCTTTTTTTTTTAATTCAAATATGGTCTATATTATTTTTTTGGTGAATTTAGAGTAACATTTTACTAAAATTGTAGAAACTACAATAAAAGATTATAAATTTGAATAACATTTAGATTGATTTAAGTAGCTATTTTAATTTGAGAACTTGTATTCAAAATTGTCACTTTTTACTTTTCATTAACATTGACTAACAAGTTCCTTAAATTGTGTAAGCAATATAAAAAGAATATAAATTTCAATAATGGTTAGAATAAAAAATGTAATTACATAAATTAGTTATTTTTTAATCAAATATAATCTATTTTACTTTTTAGTATATTTGGAGTAATCTTTTATTTATATTGCAAAAATTAAAGTAAAGGACTTTAAATTTGATTAATATTTGAATTGATTTGTGTAATCACTTTATAGTACCATAAATTACTAATTTGAGTAAAATGAAATTTGGTTAAATTGATTTTTGACTACAAAAGCCCAAATTTGTCTCAAACCAAATGCCATCAACCAAATTTTGACCATTCGAGATTAGTCAAGAATAGGATATTATTACCCAATATGGTTGGTTAATTATTGTCAATAAATTACATTGAATAAGTAAACATTCATTTAGTAACTCCCAACAAATGAATTATATCTATTGGTCATTCATTTTAATTTGACCCTCAAATTAAAATTTAAGATTAATATTTTAAATTAACATTATTATTTGGCATTGTTGGAAAGATAACCTATTGATCATAGATTATTATTTACCTAATTATTGCAGTTAGTAAAACCTGCATTTCAAGGTTAACGTTTACTTATTACTATAAAAAAAGGTTATTTAACTAAGGTTTATGAATATGAATATCAAGATTTACTTACATCAAAAGGACAATCTAATGGGTCATTTTTACATTAAACTAAAATTTCAAATAAATTTGTTACATCAAATTATTTTATATTTGAATAATATAGGCTCTATTTGAATAATAGAGTAACCTTATTTATTGGTACCAAGTTAAACACTAATTTGCTCATTTAATTAATAACTGCATTGATTAACCAACTCAATTAGGTAAAATGATCACTTTCAATAATCAACTAGTTTGAGTAACCTAATCAATTATCAATCAAAATGTTAATTTAAGTAGTTTTAGTGGATGGATTTTTACTGTACAAATCCCTTATGTATATTTATATGTATACATTTGGATTGATTAATAAACAATATATAATAATAACCTTCCTAATTATCCAAACTAGATGTGTAAATTTTCTATTACTAAAATAAGGTTACATAAGTATTTGACTCTAATTTATGATTTACTTACTAAAATGTTATTTTCTTTTAATATAAAATCAATTGGTTATATAAATGACTAACTTGGAGTAAACCTAATCCATTTTCCCAATTTTAGTAACTAAATAGTCGATCAATTTATTAATATAAAAAATGTAAATTAGAAATGTCTTTCTTTATTTTTCATAAATCTTGATTAATTTGTTGCTTAAACTAAATAAATCACATTTAGAAACTATGTTTATCCATTTTAGATGGTCACTCAAGTATTTAAAGTCTTGCATAACCTATTTGTAAAAGCTATGAATATCTAGATTTAAGTCGAATATTAATTGAATTCAAATATGATCAGTTTTGTTTCACTTTTTTTGGTGAATTTAAAGTAACCATTTAGTAAATCTAAAAAAATTACATTAAAAGTCTTTAAGTTAGAATAACATTTGGATTGATTTATATAGTTACTAAAATTTGGAGTTGTATATTCAAAAATGTCATCTTATACTTTATCATGAAAGTTGAGTAACCCAATATTTAAATTTTGTAAATTATATAAAAGGATATTAAATTTGAATTATGTTTAAAATAAAAAATAAATTACTCAAATCAGCTTTTTTTTTTTAATTAGTGACTATTTTACCATTTGGAGAATTTATAGTTACCTTTCACTAAAATTGCAAAAATTAACATTAAACATAGGTTAGAATAGAAAATAAATTACTCAAAAAATATAATAGACTATATTTGAATAAATGATAGTGTTACTAGAGTGACATGAATATGAAAACTTAGTCAAAAATCTAAACATAGATGAACAGTAACAAATCACTATTGTTGGTCAGTCAAATGAATATTGACTAACCAGATATTTAGTACCCATAATTAGATAGAATGTGGGGTAACCCAATTTGATTAACGTGATAACATGGGTATATCATTGGGTATACAAATAAATAGTATATTGATGATTGTTAGTACTTTATAAGATTAGTAAATTAGTTAGTAGTCAGTATAATATTTGGTCAAATTTAGTAATTTATTTTAGTCCTTTATCGATTCAAATCTCATCTTAGTAAATGTCATTTTATTGGTAACAACCTTTTACTTAAATAAAAAATGACTGATTATTCAAATTTAGGTAACTTAAATAAATTATTCAAATCAACATATTACTTCTTTACTTTCATCTAAAACCAACATAACTCAGTATTTTCATACTAACCATCACAACAACTTCCAAGAGTCCACTCAACTAGCCATTTAATGCTAATCTCAACTTTTAACTATACTAGTTACTAATAAGGAAAACTTGACTCTTAATGATTTTGGATTCATGTGAAACTAAAGATCTAGAGCTTCAAATGACTACTCATGAGCTATCATTGGGCTTGGGCTGAATTTTTAGCCGTTGGAACAAGTTTGACATGCATTCTCCTCTCTTAACAACAAAATGAGCATTTTTTGTACATGGGCTAAGTTTTGAATTGATTCTTGGTTTTCTTAATGAGATGCTCCCACATCAAACTTTAAATTTGAATAACGGTTATGATTGAAATTAAATTACTCAAATTAGTCTTTTTTTATACAAATATAATCTATTTTACTTCTTAGTGAATTTAAAATAACTTTTTACTAAAATTGTAGAAATTACAATAAAAGATTATCATTTTCCATAACATTTGGATTGATTTAAGTAGCTATTAAAATTTGTGATCTTGTATTAAAAAATGTCACCTTTTACATTTCATGAATGTTAACTAACTTGTTCCTTAAATTGTGTAAAAAATATCAAAAGAATTTAAATTTGAATAATGGTTAGAATATAAAATGTAATTACTTAAATTGGTCATTTTTTATTCAAATATTATCTATTTCACTTTTTGGTAAATTTGGAGTATTCTTTTATTTATATTGCAAAAATTAAAGTAAAAAACTTTAAATTTAAATAATATTTGAATTACTTTATGTCATCACTTTATAGTACCATAAATTATTGATTTGAATAAAATCAAATTTGATTAAATTATTGTTTGACTACAAAAGCCTAGATTTGTCTCAAACCAAATGCCATCAACCAAATTTTGACCATTCAAGACTAGTCAAGAATAGGATATTATTACTCATTATGGTCAGTTAATTATTGTAAACAAATTAAATTGAATAAGCAAACATTCATTTAGCAACTCCAATAAATGAATTAAATCTATTGGTCATTCATTCTAATTTGACCCTTTGATTAAAATTTAAGATCAATAATTTAAAATAACATTATTATTTGGCATTATTGGAAAGATAACCTATTGACCATAGATTATTATTTACCCAATTATTATGGTTAGTAAAACCCACATTTCAAGGTTAACATTTACTTATTACTATAAAAAGGTTATTCAACTAAGGTTTATGAATATGAATATCAAGACTTACTTAAATTGGATGAACAATTTAATGGGTCTTTTTTACATCAAACAAAAATCTCAAATAAATTTGTTACATCAAATTACTTTATGTTTGAACACTAGTTTGCTCATTTAATTAAAGATTTTATTGATTAACCAACCTAATTAGGTAAAATGATCACTTTCAATAATCAACTAGTTTGAGTAACCTAATCAAATGTCAATCAAAATGTTGATTTAAGTAGTTTTAATGGATGAATTTTTATTGTACAAATCCTTTAAGTATATTTATATGTATACATTTGGATTGATTAATAACCAATATATAGTAATAACCTACCTAATTATTTAAACCAGATTTGCAAATTTTCTATTACTAAAATAGGCTTACTTAAGTATTTGACTTTGATTTATGGTTTACTTACTAAAATGTTATTTTATTTTAATATAAAATCAATTGGTTATATAAATGACTAACTTGGAGTAAACCTAGTCTATTACCCTGGTTTTGGTAATTGATTAGTCGAACAATTCTTACTCTAAAAAATGTTAGCTAAAAATATTTTCTTTACTTTTCATGAATGTTGATTAATTTATTACTTAAACTAAGTAAATGACATTTAGAAATTATGTTTATCTAGTTTAGATGGTCAATCAAGTATTTAAGTTCTTGCATAACCTATTTGTAAAAGCTATGAATATCTAGATTTAATTTCAATATTAATTGAATTCAAATATGACCAATTTTGTTTTTTTTTTTGGGACAATTTAAAGTAACCTTTTACTGAACTTGAAGAAATTACATTAAAAGTCTTTAAATTTGATTAATATTTGGATTGATTTATGTTGTTACTAAAATCTAGAGTTATATATTCAAATTTTGTAAATTATGTAAAAGGATGTTAAATTTGAATTGTGTTTAGAATAAAAAATGAATTACTCAAATCAATTTTTCTTTTTTAAATAGTAACTTTTTATCTTTTGTTGAATTTATAATTAATTTTTACTAAAATTGCAAAAGTTGACATTAAAGTTATGTTAAATTAAAAAATGAATTACTCAAAAAAATAAATTAGATTGTATTTAAATAAATGATAGTATTACCAAAATGATATGAATATGAAGTGTTAGTAAAAAATCTAAATATAGATGAATAGTAACTAATCATTATTGTTGGTTAGTTAAATAATAATTGACTAACTAGATATTCAGTACCCATAATCAATCAGAATGTGGGGTAACCCAATTTGATTAACGTGATAACATGGGTATACCATTAGGTATACAAATAGATAGTATACTAATGTTTGTTGATACTTTATGAGATTTTTAAATTGGTTAGTAGTTAGTACAATATTTGGTCAATTGGTTAGTACAATTTGAATGATAATCGATTACTATTCCAAAAATCACTCAATTTGGTTTCTATTATAATTGGTTTAATCAAATTCAAATAAATAGCTACATGAAACATTTATGATAGTAACAAATAAAAATAACCCATTGACTAATCATTTGATTTAAAAATTGTTACTAATAACATTTATTTAATTTTTTACAATAATTATATAATTTACATATTTGAATAAAAAATGACCAATTTGACTAAAAAATTGATTTAATATGTTGAATTTATTCACAAAGTTCGAGGACCAACTACTAAAATTAGGTAAATTTAGAATAAATGGTATTAAAATATTGTTGACTATTATTTTGTTACTAATTTATGATTAATGTCACCAAAATGTTTTCATTTTGAGAAAGGAGCTTTCATTAAAATGAATTCATGTACTACTACTTAAATCAATTGACTCTAAATGAGTATTTTATTACAGAGTATTTTAAGATTCATGTTGATGAAATTATTGATAAATTACATTAAACAAACAATGTATTTTAGTTGACAATTTAACTTTCAAGCATTTAGATGACTACACAAGTTGCTTATATGGCAAATGTAGTTTAATTCTTAAATTTCTTAAAAGGTTGCAATCACATTATATGATATTAAATTTTCAATAAGATGCATTAATAGTTGAGAAGTTTCAAAATTTTCTTAAAACTATCAGAAAATATCATCCATAGGAAGAGTTTATTTTTATAGGGAAATTATGACCATTTTGCTAGAGGAAAGTGTAGACATCTCTTCTAAGTTGATTACTTTGCTATTAAATAGCAAGACAAAAAGCAATCTTGTTGCTCAAAATTTAGGGGAGAACATCCTTACTAATTGTTCTTTTGAAGTTTGACATTATCTTTCTCTTCTTATTAAGGATGTCCTTGAAATATTGCAATCAAAATTGTTAGATGAAGTTGATTAGATTATTAATGGGACAACAACATATATGAAGTTGCCTAAACAAGTTTGATTTGATGGATGAAAACATGGTCACTACTGAGCTTTCCAAATTAGATGAAGAAAAATTTATAAACAATGGTAATTGACGCAAAAGTTAATTTCATGATCATTTTGTCATAATGAGACATTGTAATGAATGGAGAAACCTTGATAGCAAAAAATGAATAGATGACCAAATTGTTGAGGAATTGAACCACTTAATATGTGTAAGAAAAGCTAATCACATCAATGACTTTGTTGTATGATGAAATGCATTTAATTTAAAGTATTAAAGGTGTAAGGATGTGCTTATAGTTATAAATTTAATATTTGGTATAGACACAAAAGTTAATTTTAAAAAAATTTTGCATGAATGAGTCCTTGCAAGAAAGGAAAAACCCTATTATTAAGCAATAAAGTGATAGTCTCATCCTTTAGGAGTTGATTTAATGAATACTAGTAGGAAATGCTAACCAAGATCAATGAATCCTTTTTTTTTTTTTTTTTGAAATAGATATAAGGTTTGGTGTAGATATAATAGTTAATTTCATGATTATATTGTGTGTATGCATTCTTGCAAAGAAAGGAAAGATCTTCTTTGCAAGAATTACAAAGACCATCCCATCCTTGAAGAATCAAACCATTAAATACATATAAGAAAAGCTAATTAAGACCAATGACTCTTTTGATTAGTGAAATTTAATGGATTTAGAGTATGAAAGGTTTAAAAATGTACTTATCGCAATAAATATAATGTTTCATGTAGACACAAAAGTTAATTTCATAATCATTTTATGGCCAGTAGTCATTGCAATGATAGAATAAAACTAGTTAATATGAAAGAAAGTGACACTTTTAACCTTTAGGAATTGAATCATTCAATACCTCTAGGAAAGGCTATTCAAGATTAGTTACTCCTTTATTTGATGGGATTCAAAGGATTCAAAATGCCAAAGTTCTAAGAAATTAAGCCATTCAATACTTGTAAGAAAAGCTATTTAAGATTAATGGCTCCTTTGTTTTAGGGATTTCAATTGATTTAAAGTACTAAAGGTCTAAATACATGCTTGTTGCAAAGAATATAATATTTAGTGTAAAGGTAAACATAATTGATTAACATTATAATCAGATCTATGTCACCATAAATTTACCAAATCTAGATTTGCAACCATTATTGCATACAAACTGATTATTAAGACTAATCTACTATTACGATTAAATTCAATGACACTTTTGAATTTTATGTATACTAATGTATCAAATCATAATTTAATGAGTATTCAATCCTTATTAATAACTCTTGGACAGATTAGACCTTCAAAGTTATTGCAACTAACCTACCATTTAGTTGATCAATGATTAACTTGTTGGTCAATGAGCTCATCATAAGGGTAATGATCAATGACTAATGGTCATAGGCAATTGACTTTAGTAATAGTAAATTCATTGGTTATTATGTTAATTGATATTTGTACTAGAAATAGTGTCCAAAGTAACCTAATTGCTAATGTTAAGGTTAAATAGATCTAGTACCTATTACTCAAATCTCTGATAATATATAAATGATCAAAACCATTTAGTAACCAATTGATAAGTTATTTAATAAAGTTACTTAATAGTTGAATATTGTTTGTAAATGAGTAACCAACCTAGACTAACCCAAGGGTTTTATAGTAACATTTGAATGACCACAACATTAACTAATGTCAATAGATCATATTCTTGGTTATAATCATTTTTGTCTTGCTCTAATTTACTTAACAAATTAGTCAACCTAAGTAACCCCTAATTTTAGTATGATTCATTGGGTTTACATTGAACAAATGTTATTCTACCATTATCTAGTACTAGACCCTTTTTGTTAGTTTGACTTAAATGGTCTAATTACCATTTGTTGATATCTCTACACTGGGTTATTCACTATCCAATCACTATGATTGGATCATATATGGTTAATGATGACAATATTATCCCATCCACCATGTTACTTTCATATTACTGTCATAAACCAAATAATAAAAGATGTTATCATAACCTTATTAACATTATCTAATCATTGACTAACTTAATCAAATGAATTGTGTAAAAGGTTAGATTATAATAAAATCAAACATGTAATGAAAGAATTGATAAAAGATAATTATCAAAAAATGATTGATTTTAGAAACATTTTGAATTAACTATAATGTAAACTTAAGTAAATTGGAATCATTTGATGGATAAAGTAACAAATAACCAAATTAAAATGTTAACAATAATGGAGTCCATAAATTTGTAAAGGTAACCTATAATTTGAATAACAACTTGATAGATCAATTGGGTAATGATTACTTACAAAGTTTTTTATTGATCAAATTACACTACAAATATATTAATGGCTATAGGAATAAATGATTGTAATGATCAATTACATAGATTTGGTAAATGATTGGTTAATGTTAATCCAAAATTAAGTGACATTTGAGTGTAAATCCAACCAATCATTTAATTAAATGATATTAAAACAAACAAAATGGTTATGATTGGAATTAATAGTATGAATGACCATTAAGGTTAAATTTAAATGGTAATGTTAGTTTGAGTTTATACAAAAAAAAAAGTGACCATTTAGATGCATTTAGGAAAGTAATCTTAATGGTTACTCTATTTGACTAATGACTAATGTTAAAGAATTCAATGATAACAATTGGTTTGGTTACTTAATACTACTAGACCTAGTTAGTTTTGGTAAACATCATTAGTTACCATTAATAGTAATCTTCCTATCACCAAATACCCAATAGTTACCCTCATACAAATTTTAGGATCTCCAAACTTGATTTGTGACCTTCATTTCAAATTATATGACATTAGTAACCTAAAGATTAAATGTTAGCCATTTAGATTATCTATTATAAACTTAGTCAATTAGAATCCAATAAATGTTACAATCATTAATTACTTGAATGGTTACTCTAAATTCACCAAAAAATATACTAGATTATATTTAAATAAAAAACAACTATTTTAAGTGATTTTAATTTTTATTCTAAAACTTATTCAAATTTAAATCTTTTTTATGTTATTTATTAAATTTAAGTAATAGGTTGGTCAACATCATAACAAGTAAAAGATGACATTTTTGAATACAAATCTCATACTCTAATAGCTACTTAAATCAAACTAAATATTATTCAAATTTATAATCTTTTATTATAATTTCTATAATTTCAGTAAAAAGTTATTTTAAATTCACTAAAATGCGAAATAAACTATATTTCAATAAAGAAAAAAAAAACCAATTTGAGTAATTACATTTTCTATTTAAACTATTGTTCAAATTTACTATTTTTTTTTTTTTTTTACATAATTTACATGATTTATGTATTAGGTTAATTAACATTCATAAAAAATAAAAAAATGACATTTTTGAATACAAAACTCTAAATTTTAGTAACAACTTAAATCAAATCAAACATTATTTTTTTATTTCATAAAAGTTAAGTAATCTCGTATTTAAATTACATAAATTATGTAAAATTACTCTAAATTTGAATAATAATTAGAATAAAAATTGAATTACTCAAATTGGTTGTTTTTTTTTTTAATTCAAACAGGGTCTCTCATATTGTTTAATGAATTTAGAGTAACCTTTTATTGGAATTGTAGAGATTACAATGAAAAATTGTAAATTTAAATAACATTTGGTTTGATATAAGTAATTACAATAATCTAGGGTTTTGAATCCAAAAATATCATCTTTTACTTTTAATGATTGCTAACTAACTTATTACTTAAATTGTTTAAATCATATAAAATAAATTTAAATTTGAATAACAATTGGAATAAAAAAAATTAATTTTTAAATTAGTTATTTTTTGTTCAAATATACTTGATTTTGCTTTTCGATGAATTTGAAGTATCTTTCCACTTAAAGTACAAAAATTGCAATAAATTATGTAACTTACATAAAAAGGCATTAATTTTGAATAACAATTAAATTAGGAAATGCAATTACTTAAATCGGTCCATTTTTATTCAAATAAAGTTTATTTTACTTTTTGATAAATATAGAGTAACCATTTACTGAAATTATAGAAATTGCTATAAGAGATTGTAAATTTGAATAACATTTGGTTTAATTTAATAAGGTAATAACATTTGGTTTGATATGAGTAACTATTATAATATGGGGCTTTGTATTCAAAAATGTTGTCTTTTAAGTTTCATGAATGTTGATTATCATGTAATTAAATTGCATAAATAATATAAAAAGAATTTAAATTTGAATAACTACTAGAATAAAAAATGCAAATAGTTAAATCAATCATTTTTATTCAAATATAGTTTATTTTATTCTTTGGTGAATTTAGAGTGACATTTTACTAATATGGCAAAAATTATAGTAAATAACTTTAAATTTAAATAACATTTCATTTGATTTAATTAGTTATTAAAATTTAAAGTTTTGTATTAAAAAATGTTATTTTTACATTTCTTGAATGTTGAGTAATCTAATACTTAAATTAGGTCAATTGTGTAAAAAGATGTTAAATTTAAATAACATTTAAAATATAAAATGAATTACTTAAATCAATTGTTTCTTATTCAAATAAAATTTATTTTACTTTTGGTGGATTTAGAGTAACTATTTTTTGAAATTTTAGAAATTATAATAAAATATTATAAATTTAAATAACATTTGATTTGATTTAAATAACTACTAAAATAAGGGATTTTATATTAAAAAAAATGTCATTTTTTTAACCTTTAATGAATGATGAATAAACTATTACTTAAATTCTGTAAATATCAAAAAAAGGATTTAAATTTGAATAATGTTTAAATTAAAAAAATTAATTACTTGTATCAATTTTTTATTCAAATATAATTATTTTTATTTTTTTTGGTGAATTTTGAATAACTTTTTATTAAAATTACAAATATTTTAGTAAAATTCTTTAAATTTGAATAATATTTGGATTAATTTATATGGTTACTAAAATTTTGAGTTTTGTATTGAAAAATGTCATTTTTTATTTTTTCATGAATAATACTTAAATTTCATAAATTATATAAAAATATATTAAATTTGAATAAAGATTAGATTAGAAAATACAATTAGTCAAATCAATTATTTTTTTATTCAAATAGAATCTATTTTACTTTTTGGTTAACTTAGAGTAACCTACTTAACCTTACACTAATTTTGAAGAGATGTTTAGAAACTAACTTAGTTCTAAATAGGGAAAAATTGTCATTTCATGGTAAAGCAAGGTATAGTTTTAAGGCATGTTATTTCATTTAGGGGAATGGAAATGGATAAATTTAAAATAGATATTATTTTTGCTTTACCTTACATACGAATGTATAGGAACTTTATTCTTTACTTGGCCATGCAGGTTTCTATCATAAATTTATCAAGGAATTTTCAAAGATAGCTTTGCCCTTCTATAAGTTGTTGCAAAAGGATGTGCCATTTTAGTTTGATGAGAAACGTCAGTATGTGTTTGACTCATTTGAGAAGCTCTTGACACCAATATTGTAGCTGCCAAATTGGGTGTTTCCATTTGAGATTATGTGCGATGCAAGCAATTATGTTATGGGAGCAGTTTTATGATAGAAAGTTGGCAAGGCTGCTCATGCCATTTACTCTTCCTTAAGGACTATAGATACAACCCAAATCATTTATTTCACAACTAAAAAAAAACTTTTATTTGTTGTTTTGTTTTCAAAAAAGTTTTGGTCATATTTTCTTGGCACTAAGTGATAATTTATTTTGATTATGCAACTCTCAAACATTTGGTCTTGAAGAAGGAGGCAAAATTGCAACTTATTAGGTGGATTTTATTATTGCAAGAGTTTGCCATATAAATGTACTACCACTCTAAAGAATAATTTAGCCATTTTGTATGCATAGTATGGGATGAATTCAAGCTAATATTTTATTCCTCTCAAAGGTTGCAAACTACTTGGTTCTTTAGGAAAATCATCATTAAATTCATGCAAAAAAGAAATAACAACACTAGGCAAAGAGGGCTTAAGCTCTTCAATATTCAAGTAAAACCCTTGTACAAAAGTATAATCATAGGCTAATTTGAATAGAAAGCTCTCTTAAAATCACTCTTATTTGCATACAACCTCTTAG
Organism: Rhizophora mangle; assembly: GCA_037832345.1. Taxonomy (NCBI): domain Eukaryota; kingdom Viridiplantae; phylum Streptophyta; class Magnoliopsida; order Malpighiales; family Rhizophoraceae; genus Rhizophora; species Rhizophora mangle. The sequence continues at coordinate 1,187,338 of JBAPLJ010001639.1, read as the reverse complement.
TTTTTACCTTCTGCTCTCTTCTTTTTTTTTTTCATTACTCCTTTCTCTACTTTTATTCCCTCTTTTATCCTCTTGTCCTTATTTATTTTTTTCTCTCACTCTTTTTTCTTTTAAATCCTCAATTGACCTCTTTATAAACTTGTCAATTGTTAAAGGTACAAGAGTAACAAGTTTATCATTTATTACAAAAGAGTACTTATTCTTACATGCTGATCAAATTTGCATTGTCTTTTCAATAAAATATGCCCAACATGCATGGGTATAACATCACATAAGACCACTTCAATGTATCTCCCAATAGTAAAGAATATGAAAACATGCTTATTTACCTTAACCTCCCAACATTCATTCAACCATTAAAGCTTATATGGCATGGACAAGCATTGAGTGACCAAGCCAAGGATGTTAATGAAGTATAGAGAGATAATATCTTCCATGCACATTGCCATATCAAAGATAAGGTATGTTGCATGATCATTAATGGGGGAAGCTGTAAAAATGTTGCTATCATTCTATTTAAGTGAGTGTTGGCAATGAAAGGAGAAGCCTTGTGAGCAAAAAATGATCTCATTGTTCAAGAATTGAACCATTCAAAGCCTGCAAGAAGAGTAAATCAAGGTTAATGACACTTTTGTTTAATCAAATTCAATGGATTTAAAGTGCCAAAGGTTTAAAGACTTGTTTAGTGAAATGAATATAATGTTTGGTATTGATACAAAAGTGAATTTCAATATCATTTTATGTGAATGAAACCTTGCAATGGAAGCAAGAGTGTTGCTAGAAAAAAATTAAGAGGCAACCTCATCATTCAAGAATTAACCATTCAATACATGTTAGGAAAGCTGATCAAGATCAATAACTCCTTTGTTTGATTGAATTTAATAGATTTAGAGTGACAAAGGTGTGAAGACATGCTTGTTACAATAAATTTAATGGTAGGTGTGGGAAAAAATAATTTCAAAATAATTTTGTGTAAATGTGCTATTGCAATGAAAGGAGTAGCCTTGTCAATTAGAAATGAAGAGGTAGACTCATTATTTAGAACTGACCATTCAATACCTATAAGAAAAGTTGATCATGATCAATCACTCCATTTTTTATGGAATTCAATGGATTCAAAGCACCAAAGGAGTACAATTGTCCTTGTTGTAATGAATATATTGTGTGGAATTGATGCAAAAGTTAATTTCAAAATCATTATATGTGAATGAGACCTTACGATAAAAGTAAGAGTGTTGTAGCAAAAATCAAGAGATGACCTAACTATTTTGGAATTGAATCATACAAAACATATAAGTTAATCGAGATCAATAATTCCTTTGTTTGATGGAATTCAAAGGATTTAAAATGTTAAAGGTGCAAAGTTGTGCTTGTCACAATGAATATAATATGTAATGTAGACATAAAAGTTCATTTCAAGATTATTTTATGTGAAGCAGTCCTTGCAATAAAAGGAGAAGCCTTATTGGGTAGAAATGAAGGACAATCTCCTTATATAGAAAATTGAACCATTCAATACCTTTAAGAAAAGCTAATTAAGATCAACAACTTCTTTCATTTGATGGAATGCAATTGATCTAGAGTACCAAAGGTGATGTGAAGCCTAAAAGATGTGGCTTAGGGACCCAACATGCATAAGGAATGGAACAAGAACCCAAGAAAGCTAAATTTAGATTTCAATCATGCAAGACCTAGACCCGATGTTCAAGGAACACAAATCTAAGGTATCAAGAATGATATGGATGCCACACTCTAACAAATAAGAGATTTGGGAGTGATAGGTTAAATGCCACAAGAAAAGTTAGTTCTTAATAAGTTCTTTAGTTTTTGATAAAATTGAAGATAAAAATTCTCACTTTTTTTCACTAATTGTTTTGCTCTTTTAATAATGAAATTAATCTTATCTATAGGTTGAATTAACAACCTTGAAAATAATGACAATGATAAGCTCCTAAAATATAAAGACATTGTTAGTTTATTATAGACTTTTATTTTATAACAACAACTATTCAAGAGTGGATTTTACCGTAACCTTGACCCGTTAAGTACTTCAATCAAATTAATAAAGCCTTCACCCACATTAAGTTATGCTTTGCTATCCTTCAAGCATGAATGATCTTCTTTAGCCTAAATTTCTTCAATCAATCTACTAATTGCCTCTTTCATGCTTTTAGCTCTTAAACATGTTAATGGCCCTTCTTGAAATGCTATATGGATCCTTAGAAGTCCTCCATGTGTTAGCTCCTCCATAGATCTTATCATTTCCCCTCTCCACAATAGAATTTATCCTCAAATCATAACCTACATAGAAAAAAGTGTTGGGAATAACATTGCACACACTCCCTCATATGTTTCACTCCTCTCTCACATAGTATGACACTCACTTTTGTGTTGGCACACTATATAAATTTGGCTTTTCTCTCTCAGCTTGTTATTGAGCTAAACAAGATTAATCAAAGTTATTTAATAACTAACTAACTCTAATAAATCAAAATCAAAGAAATTTAGGAAAGCTAAATGAATTGAGGTTATGGATTAGAAGAACTTAACAAGATTAAATCACAAAAAAAAAAATTAGAGAAAGATTAACTAAATCCAAGTCCTTATAGGAATTAGATAGAAAATTGAACATAAAGCCTCTATCTCCTGTTGACCTAATCAAATAGGATTTACTTCTCAAATATGAGAGAATCAAACAAAATTCCTTCTCTTTTCACTTTTTTTTTCCCTTTTGCTTTTCTTTGTTAAACAAAATTTTTGTTTTTTGCATGAATTTAAGGATAAGAAAAGATAAACTAGGGTTTATAAATGAAAAGAAAAAAGATAAACTAGGATTTTCATATTCAAAAAATGAGAGGTTATAGAAGAAAAAGATCATAAGAAAAGCGCAAATTTAGACAAATAAACCTATATAAGCCCTAAAACCTTGATACTAATTGATGTGAACCCCAAAAGAAGTATCTTAGGGACATAACACTCACAAGAAATCAAACAAGAAACCAAGAAAGCTAAATTAGATTTCAATTGCGGAAGAGCTATACTTAATGTTCAAGGAACATGAACTGAAGGTATAAAGAAGGATATGGATGCCATACTCTAGAAAAGAAAGGATTTAGGATTGATAAGCTGGATTGAATGCCATAAGAAGAGTTAGTCCTTGATAAGTTAGTTTTTGAAAGAACCAATGGAGAAATTTCTTACTTTTTTTTCACTAAATATTTTGCTTTTATAACAATGAAATCTAGACTATTTATTGGCTAAATTAACAACTTAAAAATAAAGATAATGAGAGACTCCAAAAATATAAGCACACTCTTATTTTATTATAGACTCTTTTTTTTTGTAACAAACTTTTATTTAGGAGTGGATTTTACTATAATCTTGGCCTATTAAGTGCTACAGTCAAATTAATAAAGCCTTGCCCTATATTAAGATATGCTTTGTTGATTTTTAAACTAAAATTACCTTCTTTGACCTGAATTTCTTCAATCAGCTTGCAAAATGTCTCTTTCATTCATTTTCTCATGAACATGTCATTGGCCCTTCTTGAATGATCAATGTATCCTAAGAAACCATCTGTGCATTGGCTCCTCCATGGATCTCATCAAAAGGTGTATAGACATGTTTGATGTAAGGAATAAAGTGTTTGGTGTCGACACCAAACTTAATTAGAAGATCATTTCATGTGGTTGAGTGCTTACAACAAAAGGACAAGCTTTGTTAGCAAGAAATGAAGAGATGGCCTCAACGATTGGTTATTAAATGAAAATTAGACTTACATATTAATTTGTAACCAAGTGTTAAATAATTACTAACATTTTTTATGTTAATTAATCTTTTTAAAATCTTTTGATTCTCAAAATTCACCAAAAAGCAATGGCTTATCCTAATCAATCTAGGTGACCCATAAACATATTACTCAAATGTCTTTTAATTCTAATTTGAATAGTAATTTGCTGTTTTTAGTTTATTCAAATGATTTTTTTAAATGACCTATGGTTTTTGTATTTTGGAATGATACTTTTGCCCAAATATGTAAACTCAGTAAAGGTTATTCAAATTAAATATTTTATAAAATGGCATAAGTAATTGCTTTGTAGTTGTAGTTACAAAGCAATTTTTCTGAGGTTTTGTATCCACCAAAGTGGTTGATTATTTCAATAACCAATTTAAGAATTTGTGCAAAAATGTTGCATTAAAGCAACCATTTGGATTGTTATCAAAATTTGATCTACAATTTGGTCAAATTTACTGAGATCATGATTATAACTAAAAGTTTAAAATGTTATTTAAATAGACCAAACATTGTAATAATGACATTTAAATAGATCATAATAACAATTTTAATTAATTTATTCAAATTGATACATTGACCAAATGTTTTTATTTCAAGTAATTGATTTAATGCAATTATTTAAATCACTTGTATTACATTAAATAAATCATTTTTGAATAAAAGAACTATCAATTTAAGTAATTGTATTATTTATTCTAATAGTTATTCAAATTAAAACTCAAAATTCTTACCTAAAAATATAGAGTAACCTTTAAATTTACATTTTTCATTTAATCGTAAACTACCAATTTGATAATGAATTTAAATGAATGTTGTCTTGGATTTAAATTGAATAACAAAGATTATTCAAATTTATTACCTTTGATTTAAGTAGATACTATTAATTGGTTTTCACTTGACTAACCTATCGATAATGTCATAGATATCATATAGTAACATTACCTTCAGTTAAATTATTTACTTGATATTTACTAGGTTGATTTCAAAATTTACTCATTGGTTGATCCACTTAGTGAGCAATAGTAATTCAATCTTTATTCTAATTTGGTTTGATCTAACCAATGCTTTATGGAATATTTAAATGTTATGAAATGTTTGATCAACTATTTGCATTCAAACTCTATGTTATAATATTTTGAGTAAAAATTAGATCAATTGTAACCAATTTGAATAACCAATAAATAATTGGACTTTTACATCTTTTTACAATTATAGTTACAACAATTTGATTACATTATAAATGTGCATTTAATCTAGGGTTTCGTATTCAAAATAATTATTGATTATTCAAAACCAAATGTTATTCAATTACTTCTTGGTGAATTTAAAGTAAACATTTAGTGAAATTATAAAAATTACAGTGAAAGATTGCAAATTTGAATAACATTTATACTAATTTAAATAGGTACTAAAATTTGGGGTTTTATATTAAAAAAATATCATTTTTCACTTTTCATGAATGTTGAATAACCTAATACTTAAATTTAGACAACATAGAATTTATTTGAATGTTAATCTAAAATAAACTCCAATCATTACTAAATTGCACCAATTCTAAATTCATAATTACTTTGTGTGAATAAGTCTTTGTAACTAAAGGAGAAATCTTGATAGCAAGAAATGAAGAGAAGGATTCATTGTCCTAGAATTGAACCATTTAATACTTGCAAGTAAAAAGAATAAAGATCAATTACTTTATTAACCTGTTACCATAAAATATGAACAATTAAGAATTATTTTAATAGGTTATTAGGTTACTCAACCTTTTCAATCATTTGGATTACTTAACTTTTATTAGTCAATTATGCAAATTTTATAGTTACCTTGTTACTCAAAATCAAATTCCATTTTGTTATTTCAACAAATTAACATAGATTATTCAAAACATTATTTTTGAATACAAAATTTCATATTTTAATAGTTACTTAAATCAATACAAATATTATTGAAATTTACAATCTTTTATTATAATTTCTTTAATTTTGGTAATTAAATTAAATGTTGCTCTATTCATTTGGAGTAACAATAATTGATTGGATAAATGATTAATCATTGGTCGGTTACTAATGGACAATATCATGTTTAAAATTAGGAAATTATTCAAATTGATTACTCATTTATGGTCAAATTTTTATGTTCATTTGATGTCTAGTAAAATTAACTGATTACTCTACATAATGTTACCTTAATTTAAACCATTTACAATCTAATGGTTACTTAACCTAGTTAAATGAAATTACTACATTGATAAAATGTTTATGTTACAAATCATAATCAAATCCTTTCCATCTACATAATTAATTTGTTTTATTGGATTTAGATATGATCAAAGGTGACATTATTGGTCTATTAATGAAATTTAAAATTTGGTTACCTTAAAGTACTGAAATATAAAATACATTAATGAGTATTCTAATCTAAATTATAGAAAATCTTGGTTAGAAATTTTAATCTCTAATTTCAGTAATCATATGTAGTAGACAATGGAAATTGATCCCATCAGTTATTAATCATAATAACTAGTTAATTAGATTACTAAATCAGTATTATTCAATAACCAATCTTTTGTAACTCCATTACTTAAATTAAGTAATATTATTGGTAATAGGGCAATTACTTGGGGGTAACCAAATAACTCCATTCAAACTGTAAACCTATTATTGCTTGATATTTTTACTAATGTTTCCATTTTTGTATCAATTATTGCAATTATGATAATATAGTTATTGATTATTAATGATACAAATGTAACTACTGAAATATGTTAACCACCGACCATTGGACTATCAATAGATAATTGAATTAGTAACATGTAATTGAATTATTTGCCAACTTATTAACCTTTTAACCTATTCATCTATAACCAATTTCTTTTAATAACTATTTAAATCAAATAATCAATTACTTTTATGCACTAACCTATTACTTATTAACATTATTAGTTACTCATTACAATGTAATGATCAATTACATTTGAAGTACCTATAAATGATGGTACTCCAAATGAATTAACTTCTTAGTTGCAATAACCCTTTAATAAATAATTTAAGGGTTACTTAAATGTTATACAAATGACATTTGGAGTAACTAATAATGGTCATTTTTTATTCAAACCTATTACACACCATAAATTTGAAAATATGTAGTTTTTATGAATCATTAGTTTGGATTACGCAAATCTAATTGGTTACTCAACTTTAATGGAAATAAGGTCATTACTATTACATTAATAGTATTAATCAATTATAAGTAATTTTTACTTAGTTGTAACCCTTTGATTAATTGGTATTAATTTTTACACAAATTACAATTGAATGACCATTTAAATATTAATGTCATAAATGGAGTAAATGGTAAATTAAATCAATTTCACATTTGTAATTCATCAAACATGTTGATTTAGGTAATTGAATTTTTGAATATAATGCCTAAATATATTGATCTAAGGTAAAAGAATTTATTTTAATACATGTGCATAATTGTTAATTTGAAAAATGTAAATGTAATTGCATTGTTGAATTTGGAGTAACCTGTTACTTAAATTGTGTAAATAACATAAAAAGTAACCTATTTTCTAATATTTCTAATGTTGGTACATTGTTAATGTAGTAAAATTGAGTACCAATCATCATAAATATGAAGTTGAGCTTGGATTCAATATACAAAAATGACTGATTACTCAATTAGAATTTATGAAATCAGTCAATTACTTTAATTTGGATATATATGTTATTGAAAATCTAATAGGTTACTAATATTTCATTGATTTGTAAAGGTTGGTTTAATTTTCTTTAATCTTTTACTGATTCAAATCTCATCTAAGTAAATGTCATTTTATTGGTAACAACCTTCTACTTAAATAAAAAATGACCAATTATTCAAATTTAAGTAACTTAAATGAATTACTTAAATCAACTTATTACTCAAATCATACTCTTTAACCAAATCAACTTGACAGATACTAAGTTTGTTTTCGACTATAACATTCACTCCAAAGATATAAGATAAACTCCACCACCTTATAGATGTAGGGCAAAAGGCATTCATGATATAAGGTAGGATGCACTCACCACTCTTATGGAATCCACACAAGAGATACATAAATGCTAGAGTTAAGTCACCCCTCAATGGAATCCACCATATAGATACATAACTTAGAAGAAAATTTTCAAATCCTTTAGGATAAAAGTTTAATTAATCACCAAAGTTTGCCTTGAACAAAATATACAAGGAAAAACAATAAATAAAAGGATTTGGAACATCCTTTCAAATGTAGGAAAACATAGCAATAACTCAATATTTTCATGTTAACCATTACAACAACTTCTAAGAGTCCACTTAACTCACTATTTAATGCTAATCTTGATTTTTAACTATTTTAGTAGGAAATAAAAGAAAACTTGACTCTTGATGATTCTTGATTCATGTGAACTAAACATCTAAAGCTATAAATGACTACTTATGAGCCATCATTAGGCTTGGGCTAAACGTCCAGTAGTTGGAACAAGTTTGACATGCATTTTACTCTCTTGATAGCAAAATGAGCATTTTTGTACTTGTTCCAAGTCTTGAATTGATTCTTGGTTTTCTTCATGAGTGCTCCTACATCATGCTCCCTAAGTTGGGAAGGGCTTCTTCTAAAGTCTTCAAACTCTTCATGAAATGGAATAAGATAGCAACATTGAAGCATCAAAAGTTCTAGCATAAGGAACAAAATGAGCCATTTTAGAAGGCAAACCAATAACAAAATCCATACTAACATCTTCCCAAGAGGAATTAGGAAGTAGTAGTGGAGTGTATAAACCCATATTCTAGACATGGCTTTTTGCTTTATGGCATACAACACATTGTTCAACTATTCTCAAGACATTTTGATTGAGTTTTGGCCAAAAAAAAATTTTCTTGCACCAAAATTAAAGTTTTATTTCTTCCAAAGTGGCTTGCAAGTCCTCCTCCATGAGCTTTTTTAATAATGGCTTCCCTCAAGGAGTAATTAGCGATGCATAACCTATTGTCTTTGTAAAAAAAAACCATCATTGTCTCCATTGTGTTTGAAAGTAAATATCTTTTGCTCAAGGCATCAACTACTTTGTTAAGCTTCCTTGCTTTGTGCTTGATAAAAAATGTGAAGGGTTAAAGAAATTCAACTCATTTGGCATGGTGATTATTAAACTTGTGCTATGAATTCAAATACTTAAATGCCTCATGACTAGAATACAAGAAAAATTCATTAGGTAATAAGTAGCGACTTTAATGTTGTAAAGCATGAACAATGGCATAAAACTCCTTGTCATATGTTAAGTATCTTCATTTTGCATCATTCAACTTCTTGCTAACAAATGCAACTGGTCTGCCTTCTTAACTTAAAATAGCACCAATGCCCACATTGGAAGCATCACTCTCAACTTTAAACACCTCTCCAAACCTTGGAACCACCAACACTAGAGCTTCTATCATCATCATCATTATTAGCTCAAAGCTCTTTTGGGCAATTTCTATCCATTGGAATGTATTTCCCTTTAAGCACTTAATAATAGGAGCAACAAGGGTGTTGAATTCTTTGATAAATCTCTGTTAAAAAAAATACAAGGCCTTAAAAGCTTTTTACATCATGAATGGATTTAGGAGTAGGCGAACTAGCGATTGACTCAATCTTGTTTGAATCAACATTAATTCTTGCTAAAGATACAATATAACCAAAAAAAAAAAAAAAAAATATAATGCTATTCACATAGAATTGACATTTCTTTGCTTTAGAATATAATTTTTGCTCTCTTAACACTTGAAACACATGTTTCAAATGCTCCAAGTGTTATGGATCAGGTTTGCTATAAACAAGAATGTCATCAAAGTGCATAACAACAAATTTACCTATGAATGGTCTAAAGACATGAGTCATAAGTCATATAAAAGTGCTGGGTGCATTAAGAAGCCTAAATGGCATAAGCAACCACTCAAACACCATTTCTAGTTTTAAAGGTTGTCTTCCACTAATCTCTAGGTCTTATTCAAATTTGATGATACCCACTTTTAAGATCAATTTTAGAGAAAATAACAAAACTGTATAATTGATCAAGTAAATTGTTAAGTTTAGGAATAAAAAACTTATACTTGATAGTAATTTTGTTGATCGCTCTATTATTTATGCACTTACACCAAGATTCATCCTTCTTGGTTACTATAAAGGCTGGAATGGACTCATGCTTTCTCTTATTAATCCCTTGATTATCAAATTGTCAACTTACCTATGCAATTCTTCATGTTCTTTAAGATTCAAGCAATAAGTTGCTTTGTTTGGAAGAATAAAGCCTTGAATTAGGTCAATTTGCTACTAAGTATCTCTCATTGGGGGAAGACCAAGAGATGTTTCTTCTAGTACAACATTTGTAAATTCTTCTAATAGAGGCTAAACAAGTGGATTATGTCCCCTCAATTTAGCAATGGATTTTTTAAAATAGTACAATAGCATACATCTCTTTTTTTTTTTAAAAAAAAAAAAACATCTTTTCAATCAAATTGTTAGAAAGCAAAGTATTTCCCCCCCTTTTTGTAGACTTGGGTATGAGATCTAGTTTCATGGCACAAAAACAATTCTAACACTATCTTTCATAAATGAATAAGTGTTTTTGTTGCCATCATTAACTACTTTCCTATCATATAACAATGGTCTACCTAACAACAAATGAGTAACATCCATGGGAGCAACATCACACCAAACATCATCTCTATGATTTTTTTCAATAGAAAATTCAAGTAAGCACGTTTTGTTTACCCTGACCATAGATCCTTTATGAATCCATTGCATTTTTGTAAGGGTTAGGATGCTCTTTAGTTTTTAGGCTTGACTTATCCACCATCTTTGTTGCTACCACATTAGAACTACTTCCACTATCAATAATGAGGTTACACAATTTGCCATGAAAAGTGTAGCTAGTATGAAAGAAGCTTTCTTGTAGCCACTCATTTTCGTCTTGTTTGGGAGTGATATTCAAACTTCTTTGAATCACAAGCATTCCCCTTCATCAACATAGATAACTTCTTTATCATAAATAGGGTATCCTAGCTCTTCTTTATCCCCTTCAACTTCTTCCTCCACTAATGTCACAACTCTATGATTTAGGCATTTAGAAGTAATATGTCCATAGCCTTGGCATTTAAAGCATCTTTTTGAGCTATTATTGGAAGAACTAGCTTGTTTGTTTCCTTTAGAAGCTCTTTTGTCACCAAAAGACTTGGTTAAAGAGTATGGCCATGAATTTGAGCTATTCCCTTGGTTTGAAGGAAAAGTTCTAATAACTAATTTTGGAGCAACCTTTTGAACCTCCTTCCTTCACTTTTCAATAGTCAAAGCAAGATTTCTTACATCATTAAAATACCGATATGGTTTTAATTGGATGACTTCACCAATCTCATTTTTTGGGCCTCCCAAATATTGAGTAAAAGTTTGCTATTCTGGTTTAACTGCATCACCCTTCATCATGAGTTTTTTGAACTCCATAGTATATTCTTCCATACTCCTTTTAGGTTGTTGCTTAAGAGAATGAATTTTCATGAACATCTCCATTCAATAATCCTCATGGTTTTAATTGGATGTTCTAAATTTTCTTCTCCCCTCTCAATCTCTTTGTTTCTTCAAATTCTCCCACTACAAAGAGGCATACTTCCTAAGTTTTAAAGCCACCAACTTTTAACTTCTTATCCTTACGAAACTCCTTATACTTAAAATTACATTTAACAATATTTGGCCAATCAAGAAACTTATTAGGTTGCATTCTTCCTTCATGTTTTAGAATTTCAATCTTTATGTTAAAGCCATTAAAGTTGGATATAAGAGTTATAAGAGGAAAAGTGATTACCTAATTCTTGATAATCATTAGAAAATACTTTCTTATGTGTAGCATTAAAAGACTTATCATTATGATCATGTAACCCTTTGTAATGATTCAAATGTTGTTGAGTTCATGAAATTGTCTTCTCAATTCATCCATCTCAAAATAATGAATACGTCTATCAATAGTTGCAATTTGTTCTTCTTGATGAGCCATTAAAAATACTTTTATACTAAAATTGATACAAAAAAAAAAGAAGAATTAGGAATATAATCGGCAATAATAGGCTGACAAAAACCAAGTTTATCTTTGACTATAATTTTCACTCCAAAGATATATGATAAACTCCACCACCTTAAAGTTATAAGGCATAAGGCATTCATGATACATGGCAAGATGCACTCACCACTCTTAAGAAATTCACTTAAAAGATACAAAAATGTTAGGGTTAAGTCACCACTCAATGGAATCTATCATAAAGATATATAACTTAGAAGAAAATTTTTTAAATCCTTCAACATTACTCACCAAAGTCTAACTTGAACAAAATAGAAGGAAAAACTATAAATAAAAGGCTTTGGAACATCCCTCCAAGAGTAGGAAAATGGAGCAATAACTCAGTATTTTCATACTAACCATCATAACAACTTCTAAGAGTCCACTCAACTAGCCATTTAATGCTAATATCAACTTTCAACTATTTTGGCTGCTATCTTGATGATTTTGGAATCATGTGAAACTAGAGATATAGAGCTTCAAATGACTACTCATGGGCCATCATTGGGTTTAGACTAAATATCTAGCAGTTGGAATAAGTTTGACATGCATTTTGCTCTCCTAATAACAAAATAAGCATTTTTTGTGCTTAGGCCAAGTCTTGAATTAATTTTTGGTTTTCTTAATGAGATGCTCCCATATTAGACTTTAAATTTGAATAATGATTAAGATAGAAAATGAATTACTCAAATTAATTTTTTTATTCAAATAGGGTCTATTTTACTTTTTGGTGAATTTAGAGTAACCATTTACTAAAATTGTAGAAATTACAATAAAAAATTATAAATTTAAATAACATTTGGTTTGATTTAAGTAGCTATTAAAATTTGAGATCTTGTATTCAAAAATGTCACTTCTTACTTTTCTTGAATGTTGAGTAACTTGTTCCTTAAATTGTGTATAGAACATAAAAAGAATTTAAATTTGAATAATGGTTTAAATAAAAAATGTAATTACTTAAATTGGTCATTTTTTATTCAAAAATTATCTATTTCACTTTTTGTTAAATTTGGAGTAATCTTTTATTTATATTGCAAAAATTAAAGTAAAATACTTTAAATTTGAATTGATTTATGCAATCATTTTATAGTATCATAAATTACTGATTTAAAGTAAAATGAAATTTGGTTAAATTACATTTAACAACAAAAGTCTAGATTTGTCTCAAACCAAATGTTGTCAACCAAATTTTGACCATTTGAGATTAGTCAAGAATAGGATACTATTATCCAATATGGTCAGTTAATTATTGTCAACAAATTACATTGAATAAGAAAACATTCATTTAGTAACTTCCAATAAATGACTTAAATCTATTGGTCATTCATTTTAATTTAACCCTCAAATTAAAATTCAAGATTAATAATTTTAAATAACATTATTATTTGGCATTATTGGAAAGATAACCTATTGACCATAGATTATTATTTACCTGGTTATTGCGGTTAGTAAAACCCACATTTCAAGGTTAACATTTACTTATTACTATAAAAAAGGTTATTCAACTAAGGTTTAAGACTATGAATATCAAGATTTACTTACATTGGATGGACAATTTAATGGGTTGTTTTTACATTAAATTGAAATCTCAAATAAATTTGTTACATCAAATTACTTTATATTTGAATAATATAGACTCTATTTGAATGATAAGATAACCCTATTTATTGGTACCAAGTTAAACACTCATTTGCTCATTTAATTAATGACTACATTGATTAACTAACTCAATTAGGTAAAATGATCACTTTCAATAATCAACTAGTTTGAGTAACCTAATCAAATGTCAATCAAAATGTTGATTTAAGTAGTTTTAATGGATGAAATTTTAATGTACAAATCCCTTATGTATATTTATATGTATACATTTGGATTGATTAATAACCAATATATAGTAATAACCTACCTAATTATCCAAACTAGATGTGCAAATTTTCTATTACTAAAATAGGATTACTTAAGTATTTGACTCTAATTTATGGTTCACTTACTAAAATGATATTTTCTTTTAATATAAAATCAATTGGTTAAGTAAATGACTAACTTGGAGCATACCTAATCCATTACCCCAATTTTGGTAACCAATTAGTCAATCAATTCATTACTCTTAAAAATGTTAGTTAAAAGTGTCTTTCTTTACTTTTCATGAATATTGATTAATCTATTACTTAAATTAAGTAAATCACATTTAGAAACTATGTCTATCTAGTTTAGATGGTTAGTCAAGTATTTAAGGTCTTGCATAACCTATTTGTAAAATCTATGAATATCTAGATTTAAGTTGAATATTAATTAAATTCAAATATGATCAATTTTTTTTTGGTAAATTTAAAGTAACCTTTTACTAAACCTAAAGAAATAAATTTAAAAGTTTTTAAATTTGAATAACATTTGAATTGATTTATATAGTTACTAAAATTTGGAGTTGTATATTCAAAAATATCATATTTTACTTTATCATGAAAGTTAAGCAACCTAATATTTAAATTTTGTAAATTACATAAAACGATGTTAAATTTGAATTGTGTTTAGAATAGAAAATGAATTACTCAAATTAGGTTTTTTTTTAAAATAGTGACTATTTCACCTTTTGGTGAATTTATAGTTACCTTTCATTGAAATTACAAAAATTAACATTAAAGATACGTTATAATAGAAAATGAATAAATAATAAAGTTACTAGAGTAACTATTTTATATGAATATGAAAAGTTGGTCAAAAATCTAAACATAGATGAATAGTAACTAATCATTATTGTTCATTAGTTAAATGAATATTGACTAACTAGATATTCAATACCCATAATCAGACAAATTGTGGGGTAACCCAATTTGGTTAATGTGATAACATGGGTAGACCATTAGGTATACAAATAGATAGTATACTGATGATTGTTGATACTTTATTAGATTAGTAAATTAGTTAGTAGTTAGTACAACATTTGGTTAATTAGTTAGTACAATTTGAATGATAATCAATTGCTATTCCAAAAGTTACTCAATTTAGTTTCTATTATAATTGGTTTAACCAAATTCAAATAAATAGTTATTTGAAACATTTATGATAGTAATAAATAAAAATGACCCATTGACTAATCATTTGATTTATAAATTTGTACTAATAACATCTATTTAATTTATCATCAAAATAATACAATTTATATATTTGAATAAAAAAGAAAGACCAATTTGATTAAATGGTTGATTTAATATGTTGAATTAATTCATGTGGTTGAGGGTAAATCAACCAATTACTAAACTTGGGTAAATTTAAAGTAAATGGTATTTAAAAATTGGGGACTAATATTTTATGATTAATGTCACCAAAATTTTTCTGTTTTGAGAAGGGAGATTTTATTAAAATCAATTCATGTACTACTACTTAAATCAATTGACTCTGAATGGGTATTCTATTACAGAGTATTTTGAGATTCATGTTGATGAAATTATTGATAAATTACATTAAAATTGACCATAAAAGTTGGTCAAATTTACAAATGGGTATCCAAATTATAAATTAAAGGTTACTCATTATGTAAATTGGTTTGTAATAGGTGTAGCTACTATTAATTACTGGTAACTCTAGACTGGTAACACTTTTCAAATGAAATTTGTCCCTAGCAAAATAGATTGTAAATTTGAATAACAATTGACTTGATTTAAGTAGCAACTAAAATGTGATATTTTTTACTTTTTCATGAATATTGAGTGACTTAATACTTAAATTGCATAAATTATGTAAAAAGATTTTAAATTTGAATAACAATATTTAAATCTAGTTCAAACTTAGAGTAACCTTCAAATAGATATTAATTTATAAAGTAATTTATGCAATCATGAATTACCAAATAGTAATTTGGGTGACCATTACATTTTATGATTTAATGTCTATTCAAATCTCAACTAATCAACTAAAATCCATTTAAATGAATTACTCAAATGTTGATTGATCAATTATTTATAAATGTTGAACTCATAATTTAACCAAATTTAGTAACTTATAGTTTGGTTAACCAATTTTCTTTACTCAATATGGACTAAAGGTATTTGGTTAACTATTCAAGGTTATTGTAATTTTTATACTTTTAATAAAAGGTTACTCTAAATTGTAAACAATAATGATTACAATTAAAGTAAAATATTGTAATTAGAGTAACCTTTACCAATGATCAAACATTAATTATGGTCAAAAATAAACCATTACTTATTATAAGGGTAACTAATTAATCAACATTTTAGTAAGATATTACAATAACCATTTGGAGCATAGATTGGATTAAATCTAATAACATTTGGTGTCTATCACTAAAATTTTGATTACTGATTAACCTTTCTTCAACAACAATTGTTATAAACATAATCTAATTTTCATTTTAGTAATAGTTAATTTCATGAATGGCATTGGTCAATTGTTTACATTTGTTTGAATGAAAAAGATTAAAATTAGCTAGTTACTAATACAACCCAGATTAATAATGATCCACAAATAAATAATCAAATATTAAGTATGGGTGGTGGTACTATTAAATAATCCTCAATCGACTAACTTGTAATGTCACCAACATTAGTAACTATTGGTCACATTCATTAAATTTTAACCTTTTACTAAAATTGTAGATATTACAGTAAATGACTTTAAATTTCAATAAAGATTAGAATAGTGTATTTGGATTGATTAATGTAAATGACACCATTTGGTTTAAATCCAAATTTGACTAATAGATTGGGTTTTCACATTATTATAAATGTTAACTTGGAACTAAAGATGTAAAATCATTTAAAGTCTAGTAGTTGGAAGGGTTACCAATTGACTTAATGCCATCAAACCACAGGTTACTAAAAAGACTCTGATGCTTTTAAATTAAATCTCAAATATTAGATTACTAAAATTTGGTTACAAACATTCTATATGTTCCATTTGTTAAAATTGTAAAAATCATTGTCTATTAGTTTGTACTAACCAAGTGATGTTAAGTAACAATGTTTTTGTAACATTAACATTCAATCTATTCTAATCCAAATATCACAATCAAACCAAAGATTGTAAATTTGAATAACATTTAGTTTGTGTATTGTAATATTTTATTACTTTTTTAGTGAGTTTAAAGTTATCCTTTACTAGTATTGCAGAAATTACAATAAAAGATTGCAAATTTGAATAACATTTAATTTGATTTAAGTAGCTACTAAAATGAATGTTATTTGACTTATAGTTTAAATTGGAAAAAATTATTTGATAAGGTACTATACATAAATTATCAATTTAATTCAATTTGAATAACTTCTCTAAATTTAATAGTGTAATTAAATCTAAATTCCCTTAGTCCAAGCTAAAATTGATTCTATTGTGTACCTAAAATGGGAAAGAAAGGTTGAGTTAGTGTTTAATTATCATGATTATTTTGAGGAATAGAAGGTGAAGTTGGCAATTATGAAGTTCAATGATTACGTTGTACTTTAGAGGGATTAACTTATGTAATATAGGTATGGAAACCAAGAACAGCTAATTGATACATGGGAGGAGATGAAGGTTATGATAAAGAGACAGTTTCCTCTTAATCATAACTATCATGATCCTTTTCAATGAATATAAAACCTTGCTTAAGGATCTAAGAGTGTTGAGTATTGCCATAAGGAAATGGAAATCACAATGATTTGGGTAAATGTAGAAGAAGATAAAAAGGCAACCATGTTTTTGTTTTAGCAAGGATTGAGATGTGGCATAACTAATTTGGTTAAGTTGCTACATTATGTGGAATTAGAAGATATAGTGCATATGGTAATGAAAATAGAAAAGTAGTTCAAATGGAAGAGCACCACTATAAGACAATGGTAGAATTTGAATTCGTCATCTTCTTAGTAACCAAATTAGGGTAAAAAGGATGACAAGGTTATTTTAAAGCCTAAGGCCAAAGCTCTTAAGGTAAAAGGAGTTAGATGCAATAATGCTAAGGGTAAAATATAAGGTACATAGGCCAAAATCAAGATATTAAGTGTTTTTTATGCCTAAGGAGAGGGCACATTTCATTACAATGGCCTAACAAGCATACAATGAATTTAAGGGAGGATGATGAAATTGAAACTATGTGAAACTAATGATGAGTCTATGTCTCCATTAAAGAATGATGTTGGCATGGAATACACTCTTGATGGAGAGCTACTTGTAGGAAGGCATGCTTTCAATGTGCAAATGAAAGATGAGGATGAAGTACAATGCAACAATATATTTCATGTGAGGTGCCAAATCAAAGATAAGGTATGTAGTGTGATTATTGATAGTGGTAGTTGTACTAATATTGATAGCAACATTTTGGTTGAAAAGTGAAATTTACCTACTACAAAGCATCCATGGTTATGTAAACTAATATGGTTGAAGGATTATGGGGAAATCAAGGTAAATAAGCAAGTGTTGGTTTCATTTTCTATTGGGAGATATAAAAATAAAGTGCTTTGTGATGTAGTTCCAATGCATGTTGGTCACTTACTATTAGGGAGATCATAGCAGTATGACATGTGGTTGACACATGTGGTTTCAAGACTCATTTGTCATTCATTATGGAGGGGAAACCATTCACTCTTGTTTCATTAAGTCCTAGGCAAGTTTATGATGACTAGGTGATAGTAGAAAGAGATATTATGTTAAAGAAAGAATATGAAGCCAAGACTAAGTGAAGCACAGATAAAACAATTGAAAATATGTCAAAAAAAGAGAGAAAAGGCTAAGAGTGTTAAAAAGACAAAATGATAGAAAATTTGTAAGCGTTGATGAAAAAGAAAGTGATTTCAAGGCTATGTTTAGCAAAATAACCTATGTTTGTGCCTTTATACAAAGATGGTTATTTTAGTGCTAATGCTCTTAACCCCTTCTTGCCTACTATTGTTAAATCTCTTTTATAAGATTTTAAGTATACATTTCTAAAGGACATTCCAAACCAACTGACATATAGAATTAACCCCAAGATAATGAGGGAACTTTAAAGATAGGTTGAGCAACTAATGAAGAAGGGATATGTGAGAGAAAGCATGAGTCTATGTGCGATTCCCATAATACTTATGCCTAAGAAGGATGAGTCTTAGCGAACATCCATTGATTGTTATATAGTTAACAAAATTATTGTAAAGTATATACATCCCATTCCTAGATTAAATGACATGTAAGATGAATTTCATGGTTCTTTCATTTTCTCTAAAACCAATTTAAAGAGTGGGTATCATCAAATTAGAATGAGGGAAGGTGATGAATGGAAAACAACCTTTAAAACAAAGCATGGTTTGTATGAGTCATTAGTTAAGCCATTTAGATTAGCAAATGTGCCTACTTTCAAGAGATTAATGAACCATGTTTTACTTGCTTTCATAGGGAGATTTGTGGTTGTTTATTTTGATGATATTTTAGTCTATAATAAAAACTTAAATGATCATATTGGGCATTGTAATGTTTTAACAAAAGAAAAATTGTTTCATAACCGAGAATTGTTGCTTTTGCACAAATTTGATTGTGTATTTAGGTAATGTGGTTTTAGTTAAAGAAATAGCCATTAATGAAGAGAATGGTAAAGTTATTAAAGAATCATCAACACCTAAGAATATTTCTAAGTGCAAGGTTTTCACAATTTGCCTAATTTCTTTAGGAGATTTGTCAAAAATTTTAGTAAAATTGTTGCACCATTGATTAATTAAGAATAGAAGAGTAAGTTTTGTGTGAGGAAGCAAACAAGAGAGTGAATTTAATCTTATTAAGGAAAAATTAGGCTCTTTGCCATTACATACTTTTTTTGACTATTAAAATTTTTGAAATTGAGTGTGATGCTTCAGGTATTGCCAAAGGGGTTGTTTTGATAAAAGAGTAATGACCTATTGCATTCTTTAATGAAAAATTAAATGATGTTGCACTTAATTATCCAAAAAAGCATATCTGGTATGTTGAGCTTAACTTGTAAAGCCCTCTTACATATATTTAAAAATTCAATTTTATTCTCAACCAAGTTAAATGTTGCTTATCACAAGTAAAGTAATTGTGTTTGAAAACCAATTACTCTACATCCTTAATGAAAACATTGGTTGATAATCAACTCTTTGAACATCCCAATGTTGATGTCAAAGTTGCAATTACTTCATCCCTTACTGAGATTATAAGGATAACTGCTTCAAACATTCTTTGTCATGATGATTTAATGAATGATGTATTTCAGTTGATGGTTTATCTTTCAAGCATTTAGATGACTACATTAGTTGCTTATATGGCAAACATTCAATTCTTAAAATTCTTACAAGGGTGTGATCATATTATATGATGTTACATTTTGAATAAGATGCATTCATAGTTGAGATGTTCCAAAATTTTCTTAAAACTATCAGATAATATCATCTATAGGAAGTGTGGATTTTATAGAGAAATTATGACCATTTAGCTAGAGGAAAGTGTAGACATCTCTTTCAAATTGATTACTCTACCATTTAATAGAGAGACAAAGGGAAATCTTGTTGCTTAAAAGTTAGGAGAGAACATCCTTACTAATTATTCTTCTAAAGTTTGACATTATCTTTCTCTTCTTATTAAGGATGTCCCTATAATATTGTAATCAAAATTGTTAGATAAAGTTGATGAAATTATTAATGAGACAACAACATATATGAAGTTGCCTAAGCAAGTTGATTTAGTGGATGAAAACATGGTCACTATTGTGCTTTCCACATTAGTTAAAGAAAAATTTATGAACGATGGTGTTGCAGAGGTAATTGAAACTATTGATTTTATTATTTCCCCAAAGCTTTGACTCTTAACTTTTTTAGTTGTTCATGGTGCTTACTATGTTTCCACTAAAGTTGACAATTAAAGATCAATTTTCTATAGCACAACACTAGTAGTTTTTCATTCTCTAACACTTCAAAATTCAAGGTTGAATTTTTATTTGACCAAAGGAGAATGATGAAGAATAAAGAAGGAAAATTTCTATTATTTAGGAATTTATTATCCCCTTATATTTTAAAATTTATTAGATAAGATATTCTACTGTTACAAAATATTGTATTCTACTATCTAAGAATATTATATTATTTAGCATAAATATTATCTTATTTTTTAATTAGTTATAGTATTTCTTATTTAGTTCATTAAGTTATCTCTCTCTCTATAAAATGATGACCTAGTGTTATTTCTTATGCAAAGCTATCATGAATATTGAATTAATATAAAGTATTGATTTTAATTATCAAGTGGATTCACATGTTTTTCTCTTACTCTATCTTTTAGTTTATCCTACATTAAGGGAAATTGACTTTAATGCAAAGATGCAATTCAAATGAGCCATAAGAACAACGTATTGCACAATTCCATGAAGGACTAAACATAGAAATAGCTCTTGTGGTGGAACTATAACCCTTCTTCACTCTTAAAGATGTCATCAAGTTAAAAACAAAGGTTAAGAAGTAGCTCAAGGATCCCAAAAAAGCACCTTTCAAAGCTGGTGACAAGGGGTTTGCTTTTAATAAGGGGTACTCTTCCATAGGAAAGCCCTCTAAAATTGAATCTAATATTAAGCCTAAATAAGACAAAGAGCAAGAACAAACTTCTAAGCCTCACAAAAGAATCTTAACAATTAGGGTCACATCACCTTATAATGTCCCAATTGAAGGTTAATGACCATTTAAGAAATTTTGGATGGTTATGATTCTACCATTGAAGAAGAAGATGCTATTAAGACCATGGATGAAACTATTATTGAGTATGCTAATGAAGGTGAAATGCTTGTGATAAAGAGAATCTTGAATATGCAAGTTCACTTTAGTGAAGAGCAAAGGGATGGCATCTTCCACACTAGATGCACCATCCATGGAAAGGTTTGTGAACTAGTTATTGATGGAGGTTGTTGCAGTAATATTGTCCTTATAAGTGCTAGCCATCTCCTTTTTGGCCTATTGTGGCAATTCAATAGGCAATCATTGCATGATGGGTTTAAAAATATTTAGTCTCTCTTAAAGAATGACAAAAACATTACTTTGGCTCCTCCTAGCCTTGGTTAAAATTACAAAGATACATCCAAAGGTGAGGGTTGAAAAGGCTATTTCCAAGCACAAGCAATTATTTACTTCACAAATGGTGGAGAGGGACTTAAGCAATGACTTCCCCTATTTCTCTCCAACCTAAAGCTATCCTAAATGTGTTTGAGGATGTTTTCCCTAAAGACTTGCTGCTTGGACTTTGTCCTATAAGGGGACTTGAGCACTAAATTGATCTTGTTCCAAGAACTGTCCTCACAAATAAGCCAACTTATAGATGGAATCTAGAAGAGGCAAAGGAGCTCCAAAGGCAAGTGATATTTCAATCAGGAATGTTTAAGAATCTATGAGTCCATGTTCTCTACCTGCCCTCCTTGTCATAAAGAAGGATAGGACTATGCAGATGTGTGTTGACAACTATGGTATCATGAAGATCACTATGCCATTCCAATGCTAAATGATCTTCTTGATGAACTACATGATGCCAAAATCTTCTTAAAGGTAGATTTAGAGAGTGGTTATCATCATATTCACATCAAAGAAGGTGATGACTAGAAGGCAACATTCAAAATAAAACATATCCTCTAAAAATGGATGGTAATGCCTTTTGGTCTTTCTAATACACCTAGTACTTTTATGAGACCAATGAATCATGTGTTGACAAAGTTCCTTTGCAGATTTTTTGTTGTTTACTTCGACAATATTCTATTCTATGGCCAGAACCAAGATGAGCATGTGAACTACCATCAACAAGTGTTTGAAGTACTATGGAAGGAGAAGCCTTACGACAACCTCAAAAAGTTTCAATTTCTTTTGAATCATGTCACATTCCTTGGACATGTGACCTCTTATGAAGGTGAGACCTATCTAAGAGTGGTCTAGTCCAACCTCCATCCATAAAGTTAGAAGCCTTTATGGTCTTGCATCATTCAACCAAAGATTTGTGAGAGGGATTAGCACTCACTTGGCATTATTGAGGAATGCATGAAAAGAGGAGTGTTTAAATGGTCAAAAGCTATCTAAAGGAGTTTTGAGCTTCTCAAAGAGAAGCTTTGCTTGATTCCCATTTTAGCACTTCTAAATTTTAGCAAAACCATTGAGATTGAATGTGATGCTTCTAGAATTGATATTGGATCTATGTTAATGCAAGAAAGATGCTCTATTGCCTACTTTGGTGAGAAACTTGCTAGTTCCTCATTAAACCATTTTACTTAGGATAAAAAACTTTACAATTTGATTCATGCACTTTAAACATGGAAGCATTATTTATTGCCAAAAGAATTTGTTATTCATATTAATTATTAGTCACCTAAGCCTTTGAAGGGCCAAGGGACATTTAGTAAAAGTCACCTAAGCATTTAATGGTGTTCTTAGAATCATTTTCCATTGCTATCAAAAACAAATCTGGTAGTTCAAATGTACTAGTAGATACACTATCAAGGAGGCATGCATTGCTTTCCATACTCAATGCCAAGTTGCTTGATTTAAGTTGATCAAGGAGTTATTCCTTCAAAACCACAATTTCTCTTCCATTGGTGTGTCATATAATGAGAAGACAGTAAACTAGTTCTATAAGCTTGATATCTTCCTTTTCAAGGTTGGAAATTTATGCATTCCTAAGAGTTTAGTAAGAGAGCTATTATTCATGAAGCTTATGGCAATGGTTTAGCTAGACACTTTGGAATGAATAAAACCAAGAAATGTTTAAAGAGCATTTATATTGGCCAACAATGAACAAAAGTGTACAAACCATTGTTAAGAAGTGTGTAACATGTCACAAGGCCAAATCTTAACATAGTTCTCAAGGTCTTTACACTCTTCTTCTAGTTCCAAAAATACCTTGAAGTGTTGTGAGTGTGGATTTTATACTTGGGCTACCAAAGACATAAAGGGAAAAGGCCTCTATCATGCTAGTTGATTTGTATGCTATGTGCATTACATTTATTCTTTTATATTTAACCTTTTTGGTGTATTTTTTTCCTAAAAATATTTATTGGAGTTGATTTTATGTTTTAAAAGAAGACTAAATGGATAGGAGCAATTTGGAAGCTTAAAGATGAAGTATTGAGCAAATCTAACCATTGGAGGATATTTTGGGAACTTCACTTTTTAAGCATTACTAGATGGATTTAGTGCATTCATAAGAATTAAAATAGACATCTTAAACTTTCTAAAATAAGCTTATTTATAGAGATCCATATAAAATTGGGTCATCAATCAATGTCCTCAAATCCAATTTATAGGCTAATCAAACATAACTAATAAAGATCAACAACTTGTTTGTTTAATGTAATTTAATGGATTTTGAGTATCAAAGGTGTAAGGATGTGCCTATTATCTAAATGAGTCCTTGCAATGAGAGGAGAAAGTTTGTGAGTAAAAAATGAATAAACAATCTCATTCTTAAGGAATTAAACTATTTGATACAGGAAAGAAATGCTAATCAAGTTTAATGATTCCTTTATTTGATGGAATTAGAGAGATTTAGAGCACCAAAGGTATAAGGACATGCTTGTTGCAAAGAATATAATGTTTGGGGTAGACATAATAGTTAATTTCATGATCATTTTGTACGATTAAGTCCTTACAACCAAAAGAGAAACTTTATTGTCTAAAAATAAAAAGATAAACTCATTCTTCATTATTTGAACCATATAGTGCTAGTAAGAAAAACTAATAGAGATCAATGACATATTTGTTTGACAAAATCTAATGGATTCAAAATACCAATGGGGTAAAGAAGCATTTGAAGTAATGAATATAATGTTTGTGTTAAGATAAGTAGTTTTCAAAATTAATTGGTTTGAATGAGTCTTTGCAATGATAGGAAACACCTTGTAGTAAGAAATGAAGTGACAATTTGAACTTTTTGGAATAGAGCCATTCAATACTTGTAAGAAAAACTATTTAAGATCAATATCTATTTAAGATCAATACCTCCTCTATGTCATAAAATTCAATGGATTCTAAGGTTAAAGTTACAGGGATGTGCTTGCCTAAATGAATGCAATATTTGGTTTGAAATAGTAATTAATTTCACAAAAATTTTCTATTAAGGAGTCTCATCCTTAAGGATTTCAATACGTGTAAGAAAAGTTAATCAAGATCAATGACTTCCTTGTTTGTTGGAATTTAATGAATTTAAAGTACCAAAATTGTAGGGACATGCTTGTGTCAATGAATATAATATTTGGTTAGACATAATAGTTAATTTCAAGAAATTTTTTGTGTGAATGAGTCCTTGTAACAAAAGGAGAAACCATGAAGCAAGAAATGAAGGGACAATGTCAATTTTTAGGAAATAAATCTTTCAATTCCTATAAGGAAAATTAATCAAGATCAATGGCTACTATAATTGGCACAAATCAATGGATTTGGAGTGTCAAACATATAAGAACATGTTTGTCACAAAAAAAATATATATGAAGTTTGGTGTGGATGCAAATTTAATTCCATTATTATTTTGTGCAAATGTGTCCTTGCAACAAAAATAGGAACCTTGTTTCCAAGAAATGAAGAGATTATCCCATTCTTGTGGAATTGAACAATCCATTACTTGTGTAGAAAGAAAAGGCTAGTAAAGATCAATGACTCTTTTGTTTGATGAAATTCAATTGATTTGAGTATCAATGGAGTAAAGTTTCAAAAAATATTTTGATTGAATGAGTCTTTACAATGAAAGGAGAAAACTTGTTTGCAAGAAATGATGTACCAATGTCATTCTTTAGAAACTGAACAATTCAATACCTTTACAAAAAAGCTAATCAAGATAATGAGTCCCTTTACTTGATGAAATTCAATGGATTTAGAGTACCAAAGGTATTATGACCTTTTTTTTGCAATGAATTTAATATTTTGTATCAATGCAAAAGTTGATTCCATGATCTTTTTATATGAATCAATCTTTGTAATAAATGTATAACCCTTATTGCAATAAATGAAGAGAAGGAAAAAAAAGTGAAAAAAAAGTAAAAATAATGACTCTGTTGTTTGATGGAATGTAATAGGTTTAAAGTACCAAAGGTGCAAGTAAATACTTGTCACAATGAATATAATGTTTAGTATAGACACAAAAGTTAATTCTGTGAACATTTTTTATGAATGAATCCTTATAATGAAAGAAGAAATTAAGTAATGACCTCATCCTTTAGGAACTAAATCAATTAATAGTAGTAAGGAAAGCTAATCAAGATTAATGACTCTATTATTTGATGGAATTTAGTATATTTAAAGAATGAAAGGCGTAAGAACATGCTTGTTGCAAGGAATATAATGTTTGGTGCAGATGCAATAGTTAATTTTATGATTATTTTCTATCAACACATCCTTGCTACAAAATGAGAAACCCTGTTTGCAAGAAATGAAGTGACTGTCCCACCTTTGAGGAATTAAACTATTCAATACCTAAAAAAAATGTAATCAAGATCAATGACTCATTTGTTTCGAGGAATTCAATGAATTTTGAACATCAATGGTGGAAGAACATGCTTACTGTAATGAATAACATTTTGTGTGAATGGGTCCTTGCATTATAAGGAGAAAACTTGTTAATAAGAAATAAAGTGACATTCTCATTTTTTTTATGAATTAAACCAATTAATACCTTTAAGAAAAAGCTAATCAAGCTAATGACACCTTTGTCTAATATATATAATGGATTCAAAGTACCAATGATGTAAAGATGTGCCTTTTGGAATGAATAATATATTTTCTATTGACACAAAAGTTTATTTCATGATCATTTTGTCATTATGAGACATTGTAATGAATGGAGAAACCTTGATAACAAAAAATGTAGAAACAACTAAATTGTTGAGGAATTCAACCGCTTAGTATCTGTAGGAAAAGCGAATCACATCAATGACTTTGTTGTACATTGAAATGCAATTAATTTAAAGTACTAAAGGTGTAAAGATGTGCTTATAGTAATGAATCTAATATTTGGCAGAGACACAAAAGTTAATTTTAAAAACATTTTGCATGAATAAGTCTTTGTAAGAAAGGAGAAACCTTGTTATTATGCAATAAAGTGATGGTCTCAACCCTTGGGAATTCAATTTATGAATTCTAGTAAAAAATGCTAACCAAGATCAATGACGCCTTTTTTGAAATGGATATAAGGTTTGGTGTATATATGGTAGTTAATTTCATGATTATATTGTGTGTATGCATCCTTGCAAAGGAAGGAAAGATCTTGTTTGCAAGAATTATAGTGACCATCCCATCCTTAAAGAATCAAGCCATTAATTACCTATAAGAAAAGCTAATCAAGACCAATGACTATTTTGGTTAGTGAAATTTGATGGATTTAGAGTATGAAAGGTGCAAGGATGTACTCATCACAATGAATATAATGTTTGATGTAAACACAAAAGTTAATTTCACAATCATTTTATGTCAATTAGTCATTGCAATGATAGAAGAAAACTAGTTAGCAAGAAAGAAAGTGACATTCTTAACCTTCAGGAATTGAATTATTTAATACCTCTAAGAAAAGCAATTCAAGATTTGTTACTCCTTTGTTTGATAGGATTCAAAGGATTCAAAATGCCAATGTTCTAAGGAATTAAACCATTTAGTACTTCTAAGAAAAGCCATTCAAAATCAATGGCTCCTTTGTTTCAGGGATTTTAATTGATTCAAAGTACTAAAGGTCTAAAGACATGCTCATTGCAAAGAATATGATGTTTAGTGTAGAGGTAAATACAATTGATTAACATTATAATTAGATTTATGCCACCATAAATTTTCTAAATCTAGATTAGTAACCACTATCACATACAAATTGATTATTAAGACTAATCTACTATTATGATTTAATCCAATGACATTTTTGAATTTTATGTACACTAATGTATCAAATCATAATTTAATGAGTATTCAATCCTTATTACTAACTCTTGGATAGATTAGACCTTCATAGTTATTGCAATTGACCAACCATTTAGTTGATCAATGATTAACTTGTTGGTCAATGAGCTTATCATAAGGGTATTGATTAATGACTAATGGTCATAGGCAATTGACTTTAGTAATAGTTAATCCATTGGTTATTAAGTTAATTAATAGTTGTACTAAAAATACTATCCAGAGTAATCTAATTGCTAATATTAAGGTTGAATAGATTTAGCACCCATTACTCAATTTTCCTATAATATTCAAATGATTAGAACCATTTAGTAAAAATTGATCAGTTATTTAAAGCAATTACTTAATAGATGAATATTTTTTTATAAATGAGTAACCAATCTAGAGTAACCCAAGGGATTTATAGTAACATTTGAATGACTACAACATTAACTAATGTAAATAGATCATATTCTTGGTTATAATCATTTCCGTTTGGTTCTAATTTACTTAAAAAAAAATTAGTCAACATAAGTAACCCCTAATTTTAGTATGATTCATTAGTTTTACATAGAACATATGTTATTCTACTATTATCTAGTACTAGACCTATCATGTCGGTCTAATTTAAATGGTCTAATTGCCATTTGTTAGTATCTCTACATTGGGTTATTAACTATCCAATCACAATGATTAGATCATATGTGGTTAATGATGTCAATATTATCCCATCGACCATGTTACATTCATATTACTGTCATAAACAAAATAATAAAAGATGTTATCATAACCTTATTAACATTAACTAATCATTGACTAACTTAATCAAATGAATTGTGTAAAAGGGTAGATTGTAATAAAATCAAACATGTAATAAAAGAATTGATAAAAGATAATTATCAAAAAGGACTGATTTTAGAAACATTTTGAATTAACTATCATGTAAACTTAAGTAAATTAGAATCATTTGATGGATAGAGTAACAAATAACCAAATTAAAATGTTAACAATAATAGAGTCCATAAATTTGTAAAGGTAGCTTGTAATTTTAATAACTTGATAGATCAATTGGTTATTGATTACTTGAAAAGTTTTTTATTGATAAAATTACCCTACAAATATATTAATGACTATATGGTTAAATGATTGTAATGATCAATTACATAGATTGGTAAATGATTGGTTAATGTTAATCCAAAATTAAGTGACATTTAAATGTAAATCCAGCCAATCATTTAAATAAATGATATTAAAACAAACCAAATGTTTACAATTAGAATTAATAGTATGAATGACCATTAAGTTTAAATTTAAATGGTAATGTTAGTTTGAGTTTATATGAAAAAAATGTAACCATTTAGGTGCATTTGGGTAAGTAATCTCAATGGTTACTTTATTTGACCAATGACTATTGGTATAAGGTAATGTTAACAAATTCAATGATAACATTTGGTTTGGTTACTTTATATTACTATACCAAGTTAGTTTTGGTAAACATCATTAGTTACATTTAGTAGTAATCATCCTATCACCAAATACCCAATAGTTACCCTAATATAAATTTTAGGATCTCAAAACTTGATTTGTGACCTTAATTTCAGATTATATGACATTAGTAACATAAAGATTAAATTTTAACCATTTAGATTATCTAATCTAAACTCAATTGATTATAATTCAATAAATGTTGTAATCATCAGTTACTTAAATGGTTACATTTACAACACATTGTAAATGTTAGCTACTCATTATTAGTAACCAATTTTTAACATCTTTCAAAAATGTCTCCATCACAATGTTTGTTCACTAATCCAATTGTAAGTATACTCAATTAGTTACTCAAGAAATTAAATGTTTCTCAAATAGGTACAAGTGTTTACTCGATCTTAGTAGGGTAATACTATATTGGTCATGAATCATAACCTACATGTAATGACTGATAGCTTGCTCTACTGAGACAATTAAATTTGGCAAGAATGATTTGTAACATTGGTTAGATAATGGTTGTGGTAAATGGTGGTTGCTTGATCATTGTTTATGTCATAATGGTTACCTTATCTACTATTATCATTTACTTGGATTAAATCAATTGATAACTTACGATGTCAATCCATTAAATTGATTTAATTTGATACTTCAACTTACAAGTAACCATACTCAACCCATAATCAATTACCCATCTATTATCAAATTGTCATTTCAATAATTTTTCTAAATAGACCTATAAATGATAATCCATGGTTATTAATAATATTCAACAAAAAATAATGATAAAACAATTATGAATTTGATTACCCCTAAATTCAATTTTAAAATTCTTAACCTAATTTGATGTATCGTGTCTACATAATGGTTCTAACTTAGGATCATGCACTATTCAATATGGTAATAACCTCATTTGAGTAATTCTTATGTAACTGGAATCTACATTGGTTAGATTTAGTAACCATTCATATTTCATTAGATGACCTCTAATGTTAGATGTAGTATCATTTATAAAATCCTAGATTAGATTTAGTAATTGGTTACTAAAAAGGGTTTGTACAATTGCATTGGAAATTTAGATTGAAAATAGTGTTACATCAATATTTTCTTAAATTGGTCAAGAATTATTTTAAGTCAAATACTTAATCTAGGTAATAAGATTTGATTAATAGATTACCAAATTTGTAGAAATGCTTAGAGAGATTACAAACCAAATGGTGACCTAAATTTTTCACTAAAATAATTTGAGTCAGGTTTCCAATTCAAGGTAATTTGATCAATTACATTTGATTATTCATTTGGAACCAATCCTTGTTATTATCAAAAAAGCATGTTATTGATACCTAGTCTTTTACTATTATTAAAAGTAATCATAAAAGGTTTCATAGGTAACATTTGATAATGAAAATGATTACAATGTTAGTTGAGGTTATTTGGCAGTATAGTCATGAATTACCTTTGAATATCATATTTATTGGATTTTTATTCAACGATCAAACCAAATGCATAAACCCATGTTTCATGTCAATTGGTTTAATTTAGTGGACTTTTATGGTGTTATTTAATAATTTTGAATGTAGTAAATTCACAAAATTTGACATGGTTATTTAATTTATTAATTTACCGATTTGTCACAAATATGACATTAATTGTTAAAATCTAAAGTCTTTTTATTAAAACATGACAACTATTGTTGGTTATTTCCTAGAAAAATGAATTACCTTTAGTAATGGATAACAAGTTAAGTAATTCATTTGATCTAATTAACCAAATCAATCTATAATATCCATACTTTATCCCATTGGTAGTTATTGAACCCATATAATCCAAGACGATCATTAAATAAATTATGGGATCAATTTACTCAATGAAAATTATAGTAAAAAACTGGTAACATTAATTAATGAATAAGCTTAAGGTAACCTCATTGATAATAGGTTACTAGTCACCGACATTAGTAACATATCCTAATGGAAGAGTCATCAAATGTTTACCAAATATTAGATAATGTTGAATAAACACTATTACTATATTGATTATTTGGATAAACTTACCAACTAATAAGGCTAAATTATGTGATTTATGTACAATCAATTTTAACATCCTCAAGGTTTGTATTATAATTATATTGGTGAATAACAATTAAGTAAACTTGTAATAACATGAATTGCTACTAATAGGTAAAATCAAATAATATTTGATTGGATGGGATCTATTTGGTGAATATTACTCAATATTCATTATCAGGTTATGTTATTCAAATTTAATTCCAATTTGTGTTAACCAAATGAATTTAAGTAACATCGATTTTGTTAAATAACATTTGGATTGATTTGAATAAAATAGATTATAAAATTTGTTACCCCATGTTCAACATTCATGTCTTTTTACATAATCATATACAAATATGATTTAATTTGGATTTTGGTGCAAACATTTGGTTTGAATTAAAACTCTATTTGGATTATAATAAATTTAAGTAATTACATTTTCTAATCCAATTGTTAATACTTACTGAGATTTATATAAATCTTTTCAAGCTAAATGTTATTCAAATTTGATTCAACCTAAAGTCTTTTTATGTAGGACCTATTTTCATTTAGTAATTTCAAAATTACTCAAGACATTAAAAGTTTTGAATGTTTTTAAATTGGTGAATTTTATTGATTTGAGTAAAAGTAACAATTACTTATCAATGTAACATAGGTTATCTCTATGGTAAATCAACATTAAAATTATCAATAAATGTAACCAATTATTTAGTAATCAAATTGAATAGTTATTGATCTAAATGTTAACCATAGATATAACTGTCTCCCCATAAACTTGAATGGTATCTTCGAACCAATTAAATAACATTTGATTATCCAAATCTAGTTAGTACATTTGGAGTATCCCCTAATTAAAAAATTTTACATGATCCTATTATTAATTGACCATAATAGTTAGCTACATTTGGTAATTTTCAGATTTACAATATAGTGTAGGTTCCACGTCATTTGGTACAAAGATTGATCATTGGTTACCATCATCTCCATAATTCAAAAATTGACTATATCATTTAAGTAATGCATTCGTAATACATGACATAGAGTCTAGATTTCATTTAATAGTATCTCCTAAATGACATCTATAACCTAATAGTACTCAATTGTAAATTAAACAAAATTTTACTATTTGGGTGCCATTTAAACGACTAGTCATTCACCAATAACCATGATTGCAAACAAATTGCTTGATTCCTATTTATTAGTTTTACTGTAATTGTGATTAACCCCCAAATATATGTTAAATATTCAAATAGTGATGGTTAAAATCATTAATATATCACCAGTAGATTTTTAAGTTACCTTTTACTAAATAACAAGTAAATCTTACTAATTGGTCATTAAATGAAAATTAGATTTACAAATTAATTAGTAATTGAGTGTTAAATAATTACTAACATTTTTTTATATTAATTAATCTTTTTAAAACTTTTTGATTTTTAAAATTCACCAAAAAGTAATGGCATATCCTAATCAATCCAGGTGACTTGTAAACTTGTTACTTAAATGTCTTTTGATTCTAATCTGAATAGTAATTTGCTATTTTTTGTTATTTTTTGTTTATTCAAATGTTTTTTTTTTAAATGACCTATAGTTTTTGTATTTTGGAATGATATTTTTGCACAATTGTGTAAATCTATAAATGTTATTCAAATTGAATATTTTATAAAATTGCGTAAGTAATTGCTTTGTCGTTGTAGTTACAAAGCAATTTTTCTTGGGTTTTGTATTCACCAAAATGGTTGACTACTTTAATAACCAACTTAAAAATCTGTGCAAAAATGTCACATTAAAACAACCATTTGGATTGTTATCAAAAATTGATCTACAATTTGGTCAACTTTATTGAGATCATGATTATAACTAAATGATTGAAATGTTATTTAAATAGACCAAATGTTGTAATAATGACATTTACTTAGATCATAATAACAATTTGAATTAATTTATTTAAATTGAATGCATTGACAAAATTTCATTATTTTAGGTAATTGATTTAATGTGATGCAATCACTTAAATCATTTGTACTAAGTAAAATGGATAATATTGGAATAAAAAAATTGTCAATTTAAATAATTATATTATTTATTCCAATAGTTATTCAAATTAAAACTCAAAACACTTACTCAAATATATAGAGTAACCTTCATATTTATATTTTTCAATTTAACTATAAATTACCAATTTGATAATGAATTTAAATGAATATTGTCTTGGAATTAAATTGAATAATAGAGATTATTCAAATTTATTACATTTCATTTAAGTAGATACTATTAATGGGTTTTCACTTGACTAACTTATCATTAATGCCATAGATATCATAGATTAACATTACCTTTAGTTAAATTATTTCCCTGATATTTACTGGGTTGATTTTAAAATTTACTTATTGGTTGATCTACTTAGCAAACAATAATAATTCAATCTTTTATTCTAATTTGGTTTGATCTAACCAATACTCTATAGAGTATTCAAATGTTATGAAATGTTTGATCAATTATTTGCATTGAAACACTATGTTATAATATTTTGAGTAAAAATTAGATTAGCAGTAACCAATTTGAATAACCAATAAATAATGGAACTTTTACATCTTTTTACAATTATAGTTACTACAATTTGATTACATTATAAATGTGCATTCAATCTAGGGTTTTGCATTCAAAGTAATTACCAATTATTCAAAAACATTTGTTATTTAATTACTTCTTGGTGAATAGAGTAAACTTTTAGTAAAATTACAAAATTTACAATGAAAGATCGTAAATTTGAAAAACATTTATATTAATTTAAATAACTATTAAAATTTGAGATTTTATATTAAAAAATATCTTTTTTTTTACATTTCATGAATATTGACTAATCTAATATTTAAATTCAAACAACATAGAGTTTATTTGAATGTTATTTTAAAATAAACTCTAAACATTACTAAATTGCACTAATTCTAAATTCATAATTAGTTTGTGTGAATAAATCCTTGTAACTAAAGGAGAAATCTTGATAGCAAGAAATGAAGAGAAGGATTCATTGTCCTAGAATTGAACCATTTAATACTTGCAAGTAAAATCAAAAAAGATCAATTATTTTGTTAACCTACTATAAAATGTGAATAACTAAGTATTATTTTTATAGGATATTAGGTTACCCAACTTTTTCAATCATTTGAATTACTCAACTTTCATTAGTCAATTATGTAAATTTAATAGTTACCTTGTTACTCAAAACCAAATTCCATTTTGTAAATTCAACAAATCGACATTTATTATTCAAACAACATTTTTGAATGCAAAACTTTATATTTTAATAGCCACTTAAATTAATATAAATATTATTCAAATTTACAATCTTTTATTGTAATTTCTATAATTATGGTAATTAAATTAAACATCACTTTATTCATTTGGAGTAACAATAAGTGATTGGATAAATGATTAATCATTGATCTGTAACCAATGGACAATATCATGTTTAAAATCAAGAATATGATTCAAATTGATTACTTATTTATGGTCAATTGTAATGTTCATTTGATGCCTTGAACAAAATACAAGGAAAAACTATAAATAAAAGGCTTTGGAACATCCAAAAATGGAGCAATAACTTAGTATTTTCATACTAACTATCACAAAAACTTCCATGAGTCCACTCAACTTGCTATTCAATGCTAATCTTAACTTTTAATTATTATAGCAAGCAGTAAAGGAAAACTTGACTCTTAATGATTCTTGATCTGTGTGAAACTAAACATCCAGAGCTTCAAATGACTATTCAAGAGCCATCATTAGGCTTGTGCTGAACGTCCAATAATTAGAACAAGTTTAACATGCATTATGCTCTCTTGATAGCAAAATGAGCATTTTTTGTGCTTGTGCCAAGTCTTGAATTGATTCTTGGTTTTCCTCATGAGTGCTCCTACATCATGCTCCCTTAGTTGGAAGGGTCTTGTTCCTAAGTCTTCAAACTCTTCATGAAATGGAAAAAGATCAGCAACATTAAAGCATCAAAATTTCTAGCATAAGGAACAAAATGAATCATTTTAGAAAATTTATCAACCACAACAAAGATAGAATCACTGCTTCTCTAATTGCAAGACAAACTAACAACAAAAATCCATACTAACATCTTCCTAAGAGGAACTAAGAACTAGTACTAGAGTGTATAAACCCATATTTTAGACATGGCTTTTTGCTTTATGAAATACAACACCTTGTTCCACTATTCTCAAGACATCTTGACTGAATTTTGGCCAAAAGAAATTTTCTTGCACCAAAATCAAAGTTTTGTTTCTTCCAAAATGGCTTGCAAGTCCTCTTCCATGAGCTTCTTTAATAGTGACTTCCCTCAAGAAGTAATTAGTGATGCATAACCTACTATCTTTGTAAAGAAAACCATTTTTGTCTCCATTATGATTAAAAGCAAATGTCTTATACTCAAGGCATTAACTACTTTGTTAAGCTTCCTTGCTTTATGCTTCACAAAAAATGTGAAGGGCCGAAGAAATTCAACCCATTTGGCATGGTGACTATTAAACTTGTGCTATGTATTCAAGTACTTCAATGCCTCATGATTAAAATACAAGACAATTTCATTAGGTATTAAGTAATGATTCCAATGTTCTAAAGCATAAACAAAGGCATAGAACTCCTTGTCAAATGTTGAGCATCTTCATTTTACTTCATTCAACTTCTTGCTAAAGAATGCAATTGGTATGCCTTCTTAACTTAAATTAGCACTAATGCCCATATTGGATGCATCACTCTCAACTTCAAACACCTTTCCAAAATCCAGAACTGCCAATACTAGAGCTACTATTATCATCTTCTTTATTAGTTCAAAGCTCTTTTATGCAGTTTCTATCCATTGGAATGAATTTCCCTTCAAGCACTCAATAATAGGAGCAACAAGAGTGTTGAATCCTTTGATAAATCTCTAATAAAAAGATACAAGGCCTTGAAAGCTTTTTACATCACGAATGGATTTAGGAGTAAGCCAACTAGTAATTAACTCAATCTTGTTTGAATCAACATCAATTCTTGCTGAAGATATGACATAATTAAGAAAAATAATGCTATTCACGTAAAATTGACATTTCTTCACATTAGAATACAATTTCTACTCTATTAACACTTGAAACATATGTTTCAAATGCTTGAAGTGTTGTGGATCAAGTTTGCTATAAACAAGAATGTCATAAAAGTACACAACAACAAATTTACCTATGAATGGTCTAAAGACATGAGTCATAAGTCACATAAAAGTGTTAGGTGCATTAGGAAGCCCAAATGGAATAAGCAACCACTTAGGCACCATTTTTAGCTTTGAAGGTTGTCTTCCACTCATCTTTAGGTCTCATTCAAATTTGATGATAATCACTTTTAAGATTAATTTTAGGGAAAATAACAAAACCATATAATTAATCAAGTAAATTATCAAGTCTAGGAATAAGAAACCTATACTTGATAGTAATTTTGTTGATGGCTCTATTATTTGGGCACATACACAAAGATTAATCCTTCATGGTTATCATAAGGGCTAGAATAGCACATGAACTCATGGTTTCTCTTACTAATCCCTTGATTATCAAATCTTTAACTTGCCTATGCAATTCTTCATGTTCTTTAGGATTCATGCAATAAGCCGCTTTGTTTGGAAGAATAGAGCCTAGAATTAGGTCAATTTGGTGCTAAGTATCTCTCATTAGGGGAAGACCAAGAGGTGTTTCTTTTAGTACAACATATGTAAATTTTTCTCATAAAGGCTAAACTAGTGGATTATGTCCCCTTAATTCAGCAATGGATTTTTCCAAAAGCACAACAACATACATCATTTCAATTAAATTGCCAGAAAATGAAGTATTTCCCTCCCCTTTTATAGACTTGGGAATGTGATTTAGTTTCGTTGGCCCTAAAACAATTCTAACACTATAAAATTCTAACACTATCTTTCACAAATCAATAAGTGTTTTTGCAGCCATCATTAACTACTTTCTTATCATATAACCATGGTCTACCTAATAGCAAGTGAGTAACATCCATGAGAGCAACATTATGCTAGACATCGTCTCTATAATTTTTCCTGATAGAAAATTCGACTAAGCATGTTTTGTTTACCCTTACCTCAGTTCCTTTATGAATCCAGTGCATTTTGTAAGGGTAAGGATGCTAATTAGCTTTTAGGCTTAACTTATCCACCATCTTTATTGCTACCACATTAGAACTACTTCCATTATCAATAATGAGGTTACATAATTTGCCATGAGAAGTGCACTTAGTATCAAAGATGTTTTCTTGTAACCACTCATTTTTGTCTTGTTTGGGAGTGATATTCAAACTTTTCTAAATCACAAGCATTTCTCCTTCATCAGCATAGGTAACTTCTTCATCATAAATAAGGTACTAGCCCTTTTTTATCCCCTTCAACTTCTTCTTCCACTAATGTCACAACTCTATGATTTGGGCATTTAAAAGCAATATGCCCATAGCCTCGGCATTTAAAGCATCTTCTTGAGCTATTATTGGAAGAACTAGCTTTTTTGTCTCCTTTAGAAGCTCTTTTGTCACCAAAAGACTTGGTTGAAGAGTATGGACTTGAATTTGAGCTATTCCCTTAGTTTAAAGGAAAGGTTTTAGTGGCTAATTTTGGAGTAGCCTTTTGAACCTCCTTCCTTTGCTTTTTAATAGTCAAAGCAAGATTTTTTTCATCATTGAAAGACCAATATGGTTGCAATTGAATAACATCATTAATCTCATTTTTAGGCCTCTCAAGTATAAAGCAATAGTTTGCTATTCTAGTTTAAACCACATCACCCTTCATCTTAAGTTGTTCAAACTCCATAATATATTCCTCCACACTCCTTTTTGGCTACTTAAGAAAATGAATTTTCATGAACATATCCATTCAATAATCCTTATGTAGAAATCTCCTTTCCAACTCCTTCATTTTCTCCCATGTTCTAATTTTTCTTCTTCCCTCTTAATCTCTTTGTTTCTTCAAATTCTCCCACTATAAGGAGGCATACTTCCTTAGTTTTAGAGCCACCAACTTTAACTTCCTATCATCAAGAAACTCCTTATACTCAAAATTACATTCAACAATATTTGGCCAATCAAGAAACTCATTAGGTTGCATTTTTTCTTCAAGTTGTAGAATTTCAATCTTCATTTCAAAGCCATTGAAGTTGGAATGATTCCTTCTTACATAAGAGTGATAAGAAGAGGAGCCATTACCTGATTCTTGATAATCATTTGAAAATAGGTTCTCATGTGTAACATTAAAAGACTTATCATTATGATTAAGTGACCCTTCGTAATGATTGAAATGTTGCTAAAGTTCATGAAGTTGTCTTCTAAATTCATCCATCTCAAAATCATGAATAACTCTATTGATAGTTGCAATCTACTATCCACGATGAGCCATTAAAAAGGTTCCTATACCAAACATGATATAGAAAAAGAAGAATTAGGAATATAATTGGCGATAATATGCTAACAAACATCAATTTTATGTTTGCCTGTAATTTTTACTCCAAATATATATGATAAACTCCACAACCTTAAAGATACAAGGCAAAAGGCATTCATGATATAGGGTAAGATGCACTCACCACTTTTAAGAAATCCACTCAAGAGATATAAAAATGCTAGGGTTATGTCACTACTTAACGGAATCCACCATAAAGATAAGGAACTTAGAAGAAAATTTTTTAAATCCTTTAAGATAAGAGTTCAATTACTCACCAAAGTCTACCTTGAACAAAACAGAAGGAAAAACTATAAATAAAAGGCTTTGGAAAATCCCTCCAAGCATAGGAAAATGGAGCAATAACGTAATATTTTCATACTAACCATCACAACAACTTCCAAGAGTCCACTCAACTAGCCATTTAATGCTACTCTCCACCTTTCACTATTCTAACTACTAATAAAGGAAAACTTGACTCTTAATGATTTTGGATTCATGTGAAACTAGAGATCTAGAACTTCAAATGACTACTCATGTGCCATCCTTGGGCTTGGGCTAAATTTCTAGCTGTTGGAACAAGTTTGACATGCTTTTTGCTCTCTTAATGACAAAATGAGCATCTTTTGTGCTTGTGCCAAGTCTTAAATCAATTCTTGGTTTTCCTAAATAGATGCTCCCACATCAAACTTTAAATTTGAATAACTGTTAAGATAAAAAAACAAATTGCTCAAACCAATCTTTTTTTTTTATTCAAATAAGGTATATTTACTTTTTAGTGAATTTAGAATAACCTTTCACTAAAATTGTAGAAATTGCAATAAAAGATTATAAATTTGAATAAAATTTGGTTTGATCTAAGTAGCTATTAAAATTTGAGATATTGTATTAAAAAATGTCACCTTTTACTTTTTATGAATGTTAACTATCTTATTCGTTAAATTGTGTAAAGAGTATAAAAATAATTTAAATTTGAATAATGGTTAGAATAAAAAATGTAATTACTTAAATTGGTCATTTTTTATTCTTATATCTATTTTACTTTTTGGTTAATTTAGAGTATTCTTTTATTTATATTGCAAAAATTAAAGTAAAAGACTTTAAATTTGAATAATATTTGAATTGATTTATGTAATCACATTATAGTACCATAAATTACTAATTTGAGTAAAATGAAATTAGGTTAAATTACTTTTTGACTATAAAAGCCCCAATTTTTCTCAAACCAAATGCTATCAACCAAACTTTGACTATTCAAGACTAGTCAAGAGTAGGATATTATTACCCAATATGGTCAGTTAATTATTATCAACAAATTACTTTGAATAAGCAAACATTCATTTAGTAACTCCCATTAAAAGAATTAAATCTATTTGTCATTCATTTTAATTTGACCCTCAAATTAAAA
The DNA here is from genome assembly GCA_037832345.1 of Rhizophora mangle. Lineage (NCBI taxonomy): Eukaryota > Viridiplantae > Streptophyta > Magnoliopsida > Malpighiales > Rhizophoraceae > Rhizophora > Rhizophora mangle. The sequence continues at coordinate 1,147,186 of JBAPLJ010001639.1, read as the reverse complement.
TTCAAGATTAATAATTTAAAATAACATTATTGTTTGGCATTGTTGGAAAGATAACCTATTGACCATAGATTATTATTTACCAAATTATTACAGCTAGTAAAACCTATATTTCAAGGTTAACATTTACTAATTACTATAAAAAAGGTTATTCAACTAAGGTTTATGAATATGAATATCAAGATTTGCTTACATTGGATGGACAATTTAATGGGTCGCTTTCACATTAAACTGAAATCTCAAATAAATTTGTTACATCAAAATACTTTATGTTTGAATAATATAAACTCTATTCGAATCATAGAGTAACCTATTTATTCATACCAAGTTAAACACTAATTTGTTCATTCAATTAATGATTGCATTGATTAACCAACCCAATTAGGTAAAATGATCACTTTCAATAATCAAATGGTTTGAGTAACCTATTGAAATGTCAATCAAAATGTTGATTTAAGTAGTTTTAATGGACGAATTTTTAATGTAAAAATTCGTTATGTATAATTATATGTATACATTTGGATTGATTAATAACCAATATATAGTAATAACCTACCTAATTATCCAAACTAGATGTGCAAATTTTCTATTCCTAAAATAGGGTTACTTAAGTATTTAACTCTGATTTATGGTTTACTTACTAAATTGTTATTTTATTTAATATAAAATCAATTGGTTATGTAAATGATTGACTTTGAGTAAACCCAATTTATTACGCCAATTTTGGTAATTGATTAATCGATTAATTCGTTACTCTAAAATAATGTTAGTTAAAAATATCTTTCTTTACTTTTTATGAATGTTGATTAATCTGTTGCTTAAACCAAGTAAATGACATTTAGAAACTATGTTTATTCAATTTAGATGGTTAATCAAGTATTTAAGTTCTTGCATAACCTATTTGTGAAAGCTATGAATATCTAAAATTAATTCAAATATTAATTAAATTCAAATATGATCAATTTTATTTTTCTACTTTTGGTGAATTTAAAATAACTTTTTACTAAACTTGAAAAAATTACATTAAAAGCCTTTAGATTTGAATAACATTTGAATTAATTTATGGAGTTACTAAAATTTGTAGCTGTATATTCAAAATTATCATATTTTACTTTTTCATGAAAATTGAGCAACCTAATATTTAAATTTTGTAAGTTACGTAAAAAGATGTTAAATTTTAATTGTATTTAGAATAAAAAATGAATTACTCAAATCAGTTTTTTTACTTAAATAGTGACTATTTTACCTTTTGATGAATTTACAGTTACCTTTTAGTAAAATTGCAAAAAGCTACATTAAAAATAGGTTAGAATAAAAAATGAGTTACTCAAAAAATAAAATAAATTGCATTTGAATAAATGATGGTGTTACTAGAATGATATGAATATAAAATTTAGTCAAAAATCTAAACATTATTGTTGGTTAGTTAAATGAATATTGACTAACTAGATATTTAGTACCCATAATTAGAAAAAATGTGGGGTAACCCAATTTATTGAAACTAGTTTAATCAAATTCAAATAAATAGTTACTTGAAACATTTATGATAGTAACAAATAAAAATGACTCATTGACTAATCATTTGATTTATAAATTGTTCCTAATAACAACTATTTAATTTATTACAATAATAATACAATTAACATATTTGAATAAAAAAATAACTGACTAGACTAAATAGTTGATTTAATATGTTGAATTTATTCATGTAAGCAAGGGTAAATCAACCAATTACTAAAATTGGGCAAATTTAGAGTAAATGGTATTCAAATATTGGTGACTAATATTTTGTTACTATTTTATGATTAGTGTTGCCAAAATGTTTCCATTTTGAGAAGGGAGCTTTTATTAAAACGAATTTATGTACTGCTACTTATATCAATTGACTCTAAATGGGTATCCTATTATGGAGTATTTTGAGATTCATATTGATGAAATTATTGATAAATTACATTAAAATTGATAATAGAAAGTTGGTTAGATTTACAAATGGGTATCCAAATTATAAATTGAAGGTTATTCACTATGTAAATTGGTTTGATTTAAGTAGCAACTAAAATTTGTAGTTTTTTACTTTTTCATGAATATTGAGTAACCTAATATTTAAATTACATAAATTATGTAAAAAGATTTTAAAATAGAATAATGATATTTTGGTTCAAACTTAGCATAACCTTCAAATAGACATTAATTTATAAACTAATTTATGCAATCAAAAATTGCCAAACAATAATATGGGTGACCATTACATTTTATGATTTAATGTCTATTCAAATCTCAACTAATCAACAAAAATCCATTTAAATGAATTACTCAAATGTTGATTGATCAATTATTTATGAACGTTGAACTCATTAAGTAATTTAACCAAATTTAGTAACTTATAGTTTGGTTAACCAATTTTCTTTAGTCAATATAGACTAAAGGTATTTGGTTAACTATTTAAGGTTAATGTAATTTTTGTACTTTTAATAAAAGTTACTCTAAATTGTAAACTATAAGGATTACAATTAAAGTAAAATATTGTAATTAAAGTAACCTTTACTAATGATCAAATATTGATTATTTAAGTAGTAATTAAAATTTAAAGTTTTGTAAAATATTAAGTTATTTTAGAATAAAAGTTTATTCTAACCTATTAAACTTTATTATGAAAATGTAATTTAAGACTGTAAAAATTGGTCAAGAGTAGTCAATTTATGAATTACTCAATAAAAGATTCTTTTACCAAATGTTACTAAAATCAAGTAAAATTGACATTTGATCAACCAATTTTGAAAGTTTCAAATATGAAAAGTCAATGATATTATTGACAAACCAAAAAAATTCTGAGGTTATCCAAATGTAACTAAATCTAAAAGATTATAATGATGGGGTCATTAAAATTTATAGACCAGTTAATAAAAGATTATCAAATCTCATAATTACTCAATTAATTTGAAAGGTAATTCTAACATATGTAATTACAGTTGACAGATTACAGGTTAGTCAATGACCAAAATGTGGAATGATCTTACTTAATGAATGGACCTAATGTGTGTGGACATTTTGTTAGGGTAAATTGTGACATGTTAATGACATGAATATTAGACTATCTATTAACCTACATTGACTAAATAGGGATTGAATTAATGGTCATAATGAATTTGTAACTAGTTACACAAAATAATTATATGTCTTAACCAAATGACCCATTTGAGTAAATCTATTATTTGTTATTAATCATAATTAATGATTCTTGATTGAATATTCAAACATTTTTTTATTCATGAATTTAACTATTCTAATAGGTAAACATTAAATTACAATTGTTTCAATCTATAAACTGTTATAACATAACTCATGTAGTCAACATTTGGTAAGTTACTTTTTATGTAATTCAAAAATGATGGTTACTGTAATTCATTAGGTTGGTCAAATTAAAATCAAGGTAGTTTACATCAAATGTGAGATTATTGTATTCATTAGATTGATCGTTATTCAATCTTTAATTCAATTTTAGTAACATTTGCATTAGAATAGATAATTTTTATAAAAAAAATACCATAGAAGATTAGTCAAGTAATAACATTATAAATTAGTATGAACCCTGTTAATTAATACTTAAATGTTATTTTTAGTGTCCATTAGTATTCAAACCAAAGGGTACTTAATTGAATGGGACATTTACTAAAATCTAGGGTCAACTATTTTATACAAATGCAATTGTAACCATAATGTCATTCAAATCAATGGGACATCTATAAGAAATACCAACATGTCATTGATTTGTAAAGGTTACTAACCAAGATTGCAAATGAATTGCTTGATTCCTATCTAATGGTTTGACTATAATTGTGATTAACCCCCAAATCCATGTTAAATATTCAAATAGTGATAATTAAAATCATACCAACTTTTATACTCACTAAATCTAGAAGCTAGAAAGCACCAAGAAAGTTGAAAAATTATATATGAAGGCATGCAAAAAAAAAATGAACACGATTTTTTTTGACCCTTTTTTTATACTTAATTTAGTTTTTGCACATTACACTAAGTCTACTTCCTTGGACCAGTGCAAGTCTAAGGCTCAAAGCTCAATAATCTCGACTTCCTAGCATGACTGGGCTTGTTGCCAAGCTTACCACATGCCTCAAGCTCCCCTCAGCTCAAGTCCTTAGCTTCAAATGACCACACTTCAACAAATTCAATTGACCTTTCCATCAACACTAAAATCCCACTAACTGAGATACAAATAAAAGAGCCCTAAAAAATCTCCAACAAAAATAGGTCACTTTAAGTCTTTCTCTCTCTAAATGAGGGCTCAAATAGTAAAAAAAAATATTCTCTCTCTAAATCAGTCACTTATTGATCTGAGTGTCAGAATGCTTATGGCAAAGAAGACATTTGACTCTAATTATCTTTTGTCTTACAAGCCCCAAATCTCAAGTCCAAACTATAAATGGATCTCTACCAAGATTTCCATTAATATTATCTATTTTTTTTTCTAAATAAATGATAGTATGTAAAAATTTAATTATTACCTTTTAAAAGATATTTTAATAGTTTAAACTGTTATCTTTAAAATATTAGATTCTAATATTGGGAAAAGATTCTTGGATCTATGAAAATGAAGAAAGTAACTTTGGTAGTGTATTTTCTAACTCCATAGGCCTCTTAAAGGAAAGAAGACAAGATTGATCACTTCTTTTTTTTTTTTTTTAAGGAGAGAAACTAATTACTGCAGCCTCCCAACATCATGTAATGGGTGATCATTCAAATTTAAGGGACTCCTAGGTTGCTCTAACTTGCATTCAACAAGGTGTCCTCTTCACACTCCTAACTTTCAATCTTGTCCAATAATTATAAGGACTTGGTGAATAAGGAAGGGCTAGTGCAGATGGCTCATGTTTTTTTAAGGGAAGGGAACAAAGTTGCAAATTAGTTAGCTAGCTGGGTTTTTACTTAAAAATTGGGTTTCCATATGTTGTCTCAAACCCCCATAGATAATTTCTTCACCATAATATGATAAGAGTATCTTGGCCAAGGGGTTCTATTATGTCGTTGTTTTTCTTTGTACTAAACATTTTGCCTCCACTAAAACCAAAAAATAAAAAGCTTTTGTTAAAAAAAACAAAAGTAAAAAGAGGAGAGAAATTAATTACTGTTGCAATCTTCTATATAATCTAATGGTTGAATAGACCATTGTAATTTAACATGCTTAAGAAATACATTGATTAAGTTGTTAAATGAAAGATGCACATATAAGGTGATTTCATTTTTATTGTTTGAGTTATTATGTGATTCATTTTTTTTATCTCAACCATTAACTTAAATTTTTACTTTAGTCAATTTATTAATATAATATCAAAATTTTATGTTAAAAACTCTTTAGCATAAATAATTACTTTCATTAGTTTTTATTTTTAATTATAAATTTTTACACATAAAAAGGATTTAATTTTTTTTGTTATATTTTTAAAATGTATAATTACTTCTTGTTATTTATGTGTTTTTTTAAGGTTGATGTTTTATTATAATTTATAATAACTATATAAAATATCAAGATTTATTTATAAAGTAATAAACAATCTAATGTATATCTATATCTATATTTATTTCTATATGTCCATATGAATAATATAATTACAAAAATCAAAAAAAAAAAACAAAACAAGTGAAACACTTATGTGGCAATGTTGGTTTATTTTTTAGTACATACTCACAATTTATAGTATTTAATATCAATTTAATAGTTAATTTATAATTTTATTTAATATTGTAATAGAATTAGGATTACAATGTGTATCCAATTTTCTTCTTCAACTTATAAAATCATACGTATGCTTACATGTCTTATTATTACTTTGTTTTCTCTCAACTAGATTTGACCTAAATAATTTTTCTTCAAGGTTGGTGCTTATAATTATTTTCATTAGTGTTGATTGACTTTATTATTTTAGCTAATTTTCTATGACCTTCATGAGTTATGCTATGAGTTTCATAACTTGTTTTTGAGAGTCCAATTGCAGTACCTCAATTTTTTTATTTTTCCGTCAATAACTTAGTACTATTTTAATTAGAAATTGGGGGATAAGATATACCTCCATTTTTTGTTCTTGTATATATAATTAACCTTTTAACCAATTTGAGTTTAATATAAGTCTTTGCTTTCATAAAGAATTGGGTATATTTCTTGCTTGTTCCTAACATGTTTTCAAGACTGTGTGGTTTGCATTTTTTTTATTCATTCTTTTTATATGGTAAATTTGACTTTAAAAAATTCAACTTAGAAATTCAAATTTATAACAAGAGAATTTACTCCTTAGAAAAAGAAAAAATATATATTTCCAATTTTTTGTTTTTTTGTTAAACAAGAAAAAGATACTTATAATTTAAATTTATTTTGTTTTCACCTTTTGATTTCTTAAAGTGAAAAAAAAAAATAAATTTACTTTATTAAAAGAATAAGCACGTGAAACACTTTCATAACAATATTTGGTTAGTCATAGGAATATTTAAATATTTAAATAAAATTATATATTTTAAATAAATTTTAGTAATTTGTAATATTTAACATTAATTTAATAATAAATATATTATCTTTCTTAATATTTTAAGAGAATTATAATTTTAACATGATTTGCTCAATTTATTTAATTACAAAATAATATATGTTATAATTTACCCAATTCATCTTAAAGATTTTTCATATATATTTGCAATTCATATAATGTAAATACTCAAAATTAAAGAAAATAATTTCAAAAAAAAAATCTTAAATTTATTTTTTTGTTTTTTGAGAGAGGAAAAAATATTTCCAATTTTTCATTTTTAATATCATTGAAAGTAGTTTTTTATGGTAAACTAAAACATTAGTTAGTTGAATCATATTAGTAGTGAATTAAATATAAACAAGGATAAGGGCAATGAGAAGCATCAAACTCTTTTAAGGCGAACAAAAGACTAGGAGACAAGTAATTCCACATTAAGTATAAATCCAAATTTCTTGAGTTGGTTCCTCAATCTTTATTATATAAAGAGTTGAGAACTAAGAATATCCATCTAGCCAGTGTATCTTCCATTTTCCAAAGTTTGAGCTTCTATATTTTGTGCTTACGACTTCTTTTGTGTCCTTTTATGCTTGATTAGTATACCTACTTATATAATTTCATCTCCATAGTAATTCAATTAGAAGTAGCTAGCCACGTGTTCTTTTTGGGATTGACAATGTCCAAAAAATTAACTTAAAATTTGAACCTTAGATCCTAAATCCTTTTGCATAGTAATAGGTCATATAAGTCATATTGCTTATGATATTAGCAATAACGTAAACAATGTCATGCTTATCGTACACTTACATATATCAATTTTCACCTTTTTTTATCTTAAAATTAGATTATAATGGACTTTATAAATCAATGAATTTAATTTTGATTGAGTGTAGGTTAACTCAAAGATATATTTCTTATAAAAGACTATACATATGTGCATGCACAAACACACACACACGTATAGATCCTTGAGTTAGAAGGGGTATTGACAATCATTAATCAAATATCTTGAACAATTTTTATTAGGCTTTAGAGCTTTATGTATAATTTTTTATGAAATTCTGCTTTCCTAACAGATGATATTAGTAGCCACAAGACTTGAAAATAACCCAAAAAATTTATAAGTAAATCCTCGTAGATATAAACAATGTTGCAATCAAATACTACTTCTCAAAAAAAAAAAAAAAATCCATAATATTGTACATATTGAACAAGTCAAATTCTAAAGTTACTCAGATAAGCTCATTTTTGTATAAAATTTCATATCTCTAAATTAGTGATTTTTGTGATAACAATATCTTAATTAGCATGATTATGTACTAAATAATGTGAAATTGTCTTATGGGGTAGTGTGGAACTCATTGGTGGAAATATAAGAAAAATAATTAAAGATCTCATAAAAAGACCAAAAGAATTATGGACATGATATTCAAAAGGAGAATCAATGTAGTCATGCACATCCATAATGCATGCATTAAGAGGATATTGCAGATCTAGGCACCATGCACTAAAAAGAAAGGAATTATTTTGATTTGACATGTTGGGGTATTATAGACATAACTCCTACCTATAATTTAGATTGATGAGATTATTATGACAAATTAAAGATATGAGATAGATATGCAATTTATATTTTGAAAGCAAAGCCTAATTCCTTTGATATCCTAGAGCAAATACTACTACAAGTTATAGATATATGACAGATGGCATGTAGAGATGAGAAAATTGATCTAGTCTTGTTGAAATTTGGGACAATGTGCTTTTAAATTTCATGCAACATTAAAGTATCCACATATTAAATTTTGAATTTGAAAAATATAAATAGAGCCAAAAAGAGGAATAAAAAAAAAGAGTGGGGGTGTCTTAGGGGCATCCAATAACTAATTTGAACAAAAAAAAATGGAAAAAAACATAATAGGGAAAGAGAGAGTTGACACTTGAGGGATTAGATAGTATACCAAATTTATTATTGGAAGGACCAAGGAAAAATAACAATTTAATTGTCTTATCCTCCACATATTATGGATTTTATTTCCTTTTACTAAAGTATGTGTTGCTACATGTAATTCTAAGAGATGTTGCACCACTACCACCTGTAATCTTAGAGTGTAATGAGTAGCTTTTTAAAGGTAAGTATGATCAAGTAAAAGAATAAAATATCAACCAACATGTTACATCTTAGACCAATCTTCCTTTTGAAAAATAACATGATATTCATGATTAAGCAACAATATTTTCTTTATTTTGTAAGGATCATTTCTAGTCAAAAGATTAGAAGAGTGAAAGGTTGAGATTCATAAAATAAGATAGAGTAATAGATAGAGAACTTAACTTTCCTTCAAATCATGATGTCTTAAAAGAAAAACAATTTTGTGATGTTGTTTTCATCTTTATCTCATATGTGGGTAACATTAGTGTGACATCATTTGCAATAAAATAATATAAACTTTTTTTAAATTTAAATTATTTTGATAAAAATTGCATAATGTGCACAAATATTAACAAAATATACAAGAAATATAACAAAATATAGATGAAGAGTGAGAAAAAGTATAATAAGTGTTAATGATACTACACTTTTAATCAATCTTTATGTATATTTTATTCACCTACTTATAATATATATATATATATATATATATATATAAAATTTAAATTATTTTGATAAAAATTATATAATGTACACAAGAACTAACAAAATATACCCAATAAATAAATAAATAAATAAAATGTGCATGAAGATTGGGAAATAATGTAACAAGTGTTCAAGGTATTGCACTTTAACTAATCTCTGTGCATATTTTGTTCACCTACTTAATTATTTTAATAATTTTATGTAATTTTTAATGAAAATTTAATTTTTAAAAAAGTTGTTATTTTATTGTGAGTGGCCTTAAGATGATGTCACTTACGTGGCCCATCACCACATTTGTTAACTATAACTAGTTCCACTAATAAGACTCTTTCTCAAAGCTATCTCAAATGGTGTTTCCCTCTCTCATATACACTTCTACAATTCCCATGATGCTTTTAGCATCTATTTCTAGCAAATTATACAAAATAAAAAATTGAAAATTAAAAAAAAATCACTTAAAATGATATGCATCATTCTCATTTTTTCGATGAGACATATGACACAAAAACATTGATCATGCAAGCAATGGTAAAGCCTTGAAAGTAATTGTTTTTTTCTTTTTTAGTAAGAAAGGATTCTTATAACTAGAGATGCTTGAGTTAGATTGATTCATTTGGCCTATATCATTTAAGGCTACAACAACACAAGCTTTAAGAGAAAACACCTATTGATCCTTTGGGTCTCATTCTATGATTGGCTAGTTACATTTCTTTCATTAGGCCCCACTAATAGATTGTCACGTCGGTCAAATTAATACTAAGGGTGGCCTAAAAGCTTGTAGTTAGTGGCAAGACCTTAGTAGTCTCCCAATGAACCAATGTAGTTTTTTTGACTATATAATATGAGACTAGCTCCAGTAATTTTTGAACCTTGATGACCTATCCTTGATTCCTAAGGATATAGGAATGTATGTCTAGTTGGTTAGCCCTAGTCCTAGCTGAGATCTCACATTAGATGACTCTGCATTCCCTATAATCTCTAGATGATCGCCTAGATTTGATTAACTATGATTCATGAAAAACCAGTTATTGCACAATTATCATGCAATCTAACTAGCCTAAGCACCGAAGTTTACTAACCTAAGTAGCAAATATGCCCCTCAATCTCATCCTAAGCATGACTCAAGTCTTTGATCGGTAGCTCTCAAGACACTCATCAACTCACCCAAAACCAATTGGTATTATCACCTAAGGAATCCCATTAAGTGATCGAATGAGAATAAGGCTCGAATGAGAAAACTAGAATGCATTCATTCAATGATAGAACATGATCTATAGGTACATGAGTTCAAGAACCTTATAGTTGAAATGATTTACACAATCATGGAACAAAGGAAAAGAAATGCAAAAATGAGAAAAATCTGTTATTTCTGTCTGTCCTTCCCCCCCTTTTTATCTATTTTCATTCACCCCTCTTTATCTTCCTTGTACTTAATGCTCCCTTGGCCATTCATGCTTGCCTCTTCATCTTCCTTGCAATTCAATGCTCCTTTGGCTGTTCATGCTTGCCTCTTCATCTTCCTTGCAATTCAATGCTCCTTTGGCCGTTCATGCTTGCCTCTTCATCTTCCTACCTTCTAGAATGGATTATTTCTCAATTTGGACATTAATTCCAAGTGGTTTAGACATGATTCCAAGCCTTAAATTCGGATGGTAGAGTATCATGGCCCAAAACATACAAATTAGCCCAGTTTCTAGCTCCATGGAGACTTGCTGAACTTCACCTGTGCATAACTCCATTCAGATGGCTTTGTCTTCTTCTGTTTCCTTCATAAGAGTTGTAGCTCTTCGAGTTAGCTTTCCAAGGACTTAAATTTGGCAGCTAAAATCCTCTCCGTTTATGAGATATGGCCGAAAAACTAAGCAGTGTGCAGCTGATCTGCTCTATCCAACGCCCCTCTCATGATCAGAGTTCAATATTTTTCTTTATCCAATTGGTTCAGAATTTGCAAGTGGTTTCTTAGTGGAAGTCATAGCCCAGTCTCTTAGCTATCCATAGAAATTGGTTTTGTTAAAAGAGACCTCCTGTAACATAAGAAATAATCAAAGTACCTAAAATGCGCAAAAACTAAATTTTTTCAGATTTTTCTGATAATTAGGCATATGGAAAACTAAGTGAGAAGCCAATCAAATTACATCATCTAGACTATCAAACATGCATAAAATATTAAGTATGAGGCAAAATATTATGCAAAACTTGGTTGTTATCACCCACCACATTAGATTTTCCTCCTATTTTGATTGTGGTAGCCTAGTACAACCCACTTAAAGGTTTTTGACAATGCAAAGACATTTCCCAAAATCTGAGACAATTGATCATCTAATTGTGTACTCAAAATTATATTATGTGCCCATTAATTTTATCTTGACCCTTGACCCATTTGTGCAAAGACTTGTATCTCCTTCTTCCTTAGATTCCCATTATCATACAATTACAGTTCCTTTGCTAGAGTTGCACCAGCTAACAACATATTAATCTTTACTTTTATATTGCTTTTAACTAATTGGTCATCTTCCACATAGGACTTTATGTTAAGTTGGTGGCTAAAGTCCTACATCAAGAAATTAAGCAGAGTTGACTGATTTTGTTTCTTATAAATAAGGAGTAATATAATTTGTTGTAAAATCAATAATTAAAGGAGTTAAAACTCCATAAGCCTTTAGTCCATTATTTAGGTTTTTGTTAATTGGGTTTAAGAAGAGTTTTTTGTATTTTCCACTTTAGTAATATTTGTTCCCACTTTCACTTGTAGACATAAGTCAAATTAACCAAACCATATAAATTTGGTGTCCCTTATCTTTAGTTATTTTCCCTTATTTTTTGTTATTGTCTTTAAGAGCTATGACTTGAAATTTATCTCTTAACAAACTAGTATCAATGCTAGATTCACTTGGAAAATAGTTATTATGACAATAACTACGTATAATTGCGAGAAGTTGGATCAAAGTGTCAACTTCAAAATATGGTAGTTAAAGATGGAGGTCATGCTAGTTTAAGATGGCATCAACATAACACTGTTAGGGAAGCGGAAAAAGCTAGAGAAGATGTTAGATGAAGAGTTTGTTAATCTTGACAAAAAGGTCAGATCATGTACCATCTTAAATCTTTCTAATGAGGTTTTAAGAAAAGTAGCTATTAAGGTAACTACTAAGGATTTGTGGGAGAAATTAAAGGCTTTGTATATGAAGAAAATAATGAAAAATAGATTTTATTTAAAATAAAGCTTGTATATACTTCATATGCCTAAAGGATCATTTATATTGTCACATCTTGATAAATTTAATTTTTTATTTATGGATTTGAGTAATATAGATGTTCATATTAAGAATGAGGATTAAATCCTATTATTATTGTGTTCTCCTCTTTAGTCATTTAACATTTTAGAGAAATAATACTTTATGATAAAGAGACTATTTCTTATAAAGAAATTAAGTTAATTTTGAAGTTGAAAGACTAGATCAATAGGGATATAATTGGGGAGGGTATAAGTGGTCAGGTTAACAGCTTAGTGGTTTGGGAAATATCAGATAAGAGGGATGTAGATAGTCCAAGATCTAAATCTAGATTTGAATCCAAATATAGAAATTTGGTGTGCAATTATTATAAAAGAAAAGGGCACATCAAAGTTGATTGCTTGAAGCTGAAAGCTAAGGATAAGGATAAGCACAAAAGTAATGAGTCAGTTCAAACTATTCTTACAGAAAATGAGAGTGAAGGAATTATTTTCTTTGATAATAATAAATTAAGGTATGCTAATGAATGAATATTGGATTTTGGTTGCACATACCATATGTGTCTCAATAGAAACTAGTTTTCCACCTATGAATCTATTAAAGGTGGAGTTGTTATGATGGACAATAATATAATTTGCAAACTTGCTAAGATTAGAACGATTAAAATCAAGATTCTTAATGGTGCTATGAGACCAATTGTATGGGTCAAACACATTCTAGAATCAAAGAAGAATCTCATCTCTTTAGGAACACTTAAGGTTATTAGCTCTAGATACACCAATGAAGGTGGAGATTTAAAAGTCTGTAAAAGTGCTTTCATTGTCATGAAAGCTTCTAGATTTAGAAATTTGTACATTCTACAAGGATCTACAGTTACAGGTGCTACTATAGTCTTTATATCATCTAATTTAAAGGAAGATATTATGAAGATATGACATATGGTTGGGGCACATGAGCGAGAAGGATCTATCTATATTGAGTGAAAGAGGTCTTATGTGTGGATAACATACTAGAAAGTTTGACTTTTGTGAATATTGTATCTTTGGGAAGTAGATTTGTGTTAGTTTCAAGTTTTCAACAATTCACAAGACAAAATGTATTTTGGATTATATTCACTAAGATCTTTAAGGATTATCTCACATTTTGTCAAAAGGTGGTACTAAGTACATGTTAACTTTCATTAATAATTATTCAAGAAAAGTTTGGGTTTTATTTATGAAGCACAAGAATGGTGTTTTTCAAATATTCAAGGAGTTTAAAGCATTGATCGAAAAGTAAATAGAGAAGCAAATTAAGCGACTCAAGATAAACAATAGTTTGAAATTTTGTGAAGGGGAATTTAATGAATTTTGTGAAAATAAAGGCATTATTCATCACTGTATAGTTAGGATGATTTCTCAGCAGAATGGTGTTGTTGAATATGAACAAAACACTTTTGGAGAGAGCTCATCGTATGATTTCTAATGCTAGTTTGTTAAAATACTTTTAGGTAAAGGCAATCTTTATAGCTTGTTATGTTATTAATTATGCACCTTCAATATCTATAATATTCAAGACTACAGAGGATATTGAGTTAAGCACTCCTATTAATTACTTTAATTTAAAGATATTTGAATGTCCTGCATATATGCATGTTAATGATGGGAAATTGGAATATAGAGTTAAAAAGTGTATTTTGCTTAGACATGCATATGGAATGAAGGGATATCATTTATGGTGTCTTGATCCACCAAAATTTATGATTAACAAAGATTTTACATTCAATGAATCCTCTATGTTACATCCAAAAGGAGAGTCTTATATTCCTTTTGATGCATGTAAAGATGACAGTGAACACAAATAGGTGGAGTTTGAAGTTATGAATCAAAAATTTTAGCAGTTGAGTCCTTACATTTAATTAGATTCATTAGATATTACAAATTCCTCTAAAGATAAAAGAGGAAAATAATTTTGTAGATAAAGACAAACTAAGAAGAAAGATTTGATCATTGCAAAGATATAATAACTATGTTGCATATACTCTTTTAGTTGCATAAGAAACTAGTGAAAATGGTGAGCCATCTACATATTTAGAAATAGTTTTAGTTGTTGGCTTATTTAGGTGGTTGGTTGTAATGAATAAAGAAATAAAACCTCTCTATAAGAATGGCACATGGGTTCTTATAAAGCTATTTTTAAAAATGAGAATCATTGGTTGCAAATGAATCTTCATTAAGAAGGAAGATGTACCAAAGGTAGAAGATGCAAAGTACAAGGCATGTTTAGTTGCGAAAGGTTTTAATCAAAGCAACTTTATGTAAAGATAGCTTTTTTACATAATGAGCTTAAGTAGCAAATATCCATGAAGCAACCCTAAGGTTTTGAAGTTACAGGTAAGAAAGGTCATGTTTGTCTATTGAAGAAATTCTTGTATGAGTTAAAGCAATCTCCAAGACAGTGATATAAGAGATTCAATTCCTTTATGTTGAGTCATGGTTATTCTAGGAGTATGCATGATAGTTATGTTTACTTTTAAAAGTTAGATGATGGCTCATTCATTTACTTGATGTTTTATGTTGACGACAAGCTCATTACTACCAAGAATTTGTCAAAGATTTATATTTTGAAAGCACTTTTGAATGGTAAAATTGAGATGAAAGACTTAGGAGCAGCAAAGAAGATTCTTGGCATGGAAATCAGAAGGAATCATGAAGGTTGTAAGTTATATTTAACCGAAAAGAATTATGTTGACAAGGTCTTGGAACAATTTGGTATGAAAAATGCCAAACTTCAATACTCCTATTGCCAGTCATTTTAGATTATCAGCTACTCAATTTCTAAAGTTAGTTGAAGAGAAAAGATATATAAAAAAGGTTTCATATTTAAGTGTTGTCAACAATCTTATGTATGTGATAGTTTATACATGTTCAAATATTTCACAAACAATTAATGTGGTTAACATGTCTATGTTTTTTCCAAGTAAATCACATTGGCAAGCTATGAAATGGACTCTCTGATACTTGCGAGGTACTTTAGACATATGTTTGGAGTTTGGTAAATTAAGATGAATTGGTTGGTTTTGTAGATTTTGACTATATTGTTGATTTTGAAAGAAGAAGATCTCTTATAGGTTATGTATTTTATATTGGTGGTTCTACTGTTAGTTGGAAAGCTATTATACAACATGTTATTGCTTTGTCTATCATTAAAGTAAAATACATGACAATAATTGAAGCAATTAAAGAAGCATTATGGTTGAAAAGTTTATATAATGAGCTTAGTCTATGTCGAAATGTTGTTACCATCCATTGTGATAGTCAAAGTGTAATACACTTGACTAAGGATAAGATGTATCATGAGAGGACAAAGCATATTAATGTGAGGTATCACTCCATTCAAGAAAAAATTGCCAAGAGGAAGGTTTCAGTTCAAAAAATTAGTATTAGAAATAATCCCGCAGAATTGTTTGCAAAACATCTCTAGTTACTAAGTTCAAGTTGTACTTAAACTTAATTGGCATGGTATAAGAATTTGGGTGTTTGTGGAGAAGGTGAAATATTATTACTATATTTGCATGTAAGACTTAAGTCAAGGTAGAGATTTGTTAAGTTGGTTATTGAATTCGTACATTGACAAAATAAGTAGAGTTGATTGATTTTGTTCTTTATAAATAAGGAGTAATATAATTTATTATAAAATTAATAATTATGAGAGTTAACACTTTATGAACCTCTAGTTCATTATTTAAGATTTTGTTAATTGGGTTTAACAAAAGTTTTTTTTTATATTTTTTATTTTAATAATATTTATTCCTACTTTTATTTGTAAATATAGTTCAAATTGACTAAATCACATAAATTTGATGTATCTTATCTTCAATTATTTTCTTTTATTTTTTTTATTATTTTTAAGGGTTATAATTTGAAATTTATCTTCTAACACTTTGACTAATCACTTTCTCCTTCCATTAGAAAAGAATGAAAGTGAATTTTTAAAGGAAATACAAAATTTTGTTGGGCCCAAATTGGATCAAGACGCCTATTTATCTTTTGTTTTTTTTTTTTTTTGTTCTTTAAGAATTAGAATTTTAACTCTAGTAGAATTAAAATTTTAAATAATTTTTTTATTTTTTTTTTGGGCTGGTGACAATAGATATTTTTTCATATATGTTTTATATGTTAAAAGAGATGAACATAATTATTTTTAAACCACGTGAAGGAAATCTTTCTTTTTTATTATTTTATTTTCTCTTCTTGGTAATCTTGTGCGCGCGACGACTAGATTGTAGAGAAAGAGCAAAAAAATTATATCATATCCTATCAGTATATAAAAATTATTAAATTATTTAAAATATATAATAAATATCAAAATAATTATTTACTTACCTAACATCTATATTTTAATGTAACGTCGATAAGAAATAAAAATAAAAAGACAACTTATAATACCAAATGCAATATTAGATGGATGACAATTATATATTTGGCCATTACAGAAGCAAACGAAGACTATATGGCACTAAGAAAAGAAGTGGGACTTGGAGGTGCTGGGACGTCCACCGTCCCTTCCAACGTCAACAAAACCTTCTTCGTCGAAAGGCGCAAAGATGGCTCAGGGAGAGTGCACCAAATTCCAATTTTGACTTTTGACAATCCTGTCTAATTGTCTTCTGTCTATTTTTTCTTCACCCACTAGCTGTTCGAATTCCTCAGCCTCAAAACAATCCTAATCCCATTCTTCAAGAATGGCTTCTGTTTCGGGGAGACTATGATCAACATTCCTACGGCAACATATGATCTCCAACAGCACAACCCCAAAGCTATAAACATCTGCTTTAGCAGTCACTGGAAGGTTGCGATGCCACATACCCTCTTGTTCCTCTAATAGCCGTGAAAGTTTTGGTTTGGTCTGTCCTCATCAGCTTTGCCAATCCAAATCTGATATTTTCGGACACTTGTGCTCATCCATCTGTATGTTCTGAGGTTTTATATCGCAATGGATGATTTGTGACTCACATTTTTCGTGCAAATATAGAATGCCAAGCGCTATATTGCGAGCAATCTCTAATCTCTCGGCAAAATTTGGTCTTTTCTCGGGGGAAAACAGTACATCCGCTAAGGAGCCATTGCTTAGTACTCATATACCAAGAGCCTGTTTGGTCAATCGATGCAGTAACCGAGCAAGCGAACTAGGTTTTTATGAAGGATTTTCGCATGGTTCCCTTGGTTTAAAACTCGATAAGTCTCTTGACAGCTACCAACTTCTGACTTTCTAATATCAGCCCTTTATAAACTATACCAAAGGAACCTCTGCCGATCTGGGCATTGTTGTTGTCAATGGTTTTATAAGCGTGTAAATGCCATCTGGGAATGACTATTGCAAAAATTGCCAGCATAATGAGCACCGAAACAACCCACGAAACGCTGATAATTCATATTTCCTTATTGAGATTTTTCTTCCTGCTTCTGTTGTCTCGAGGCTCAATTCGGTTCATGCTAGGGTCAGAGACTGATATCAGCATGCCCACCTTTATTAGAGCCGAGCATGAATTACTTGGATCTGTTCTCCCAAATTTCAAGGGTAGACTTTGCTTTTTGCATTGCCCATTCTTGTAAAATACCGCTTCACAGTTAAGTCCTCTCGGCAGGCTTTCTCGTAGTCTCCTTTGCTTGCTAACAAGAGAGTTGAGTATGAATTTTCTACCCAAACGGTATTGCCCAGCTCCTGAATGCTATATTTGGTGCTGACATTCTTTTCTTTGCAACTTCCAGCGGCAAAATTTCTCTCACAGCCGTAAGACCAATTTCCTTGGTGAACACGAGAAAATCCTGGGATACATTCACATTGGAGTTCCTGATTATTTAACGTACAATAGCCATTAAGACCGCACAATCCCTTTGGACTGCATTTGTCTCCTGTGGAAAACCAAGCAATAGACCAATTGCCATTCTCTGTCGGATTATACGAATAGAACCTAAAAATGCCATCTGCATCCATTTTTTCCGAATAAACTGTCTCATTTGTGAGATTCGCTCCCAGATCGAGATCTTTAATGTTGACGCCTGTGCCGTTGAGCAGGTATAGATGGCCATCAGGATCAAGATTCAGTGTCACGTTCTCACCTCTTCCATCAGTACCAGATGCCCAATAAGCAGACGCAGCTGTATCGGGATACTGCACTAGATTTCTATCGTCTCGCATCTTGATGCGGAAAATTTCTTTTGACTTGTCAGTTTCTGAAACACTAGAAACAACTCTTTCCGTGCTTGGAGACGTTGACCTGGGAGAAGAGTATCAGTTGGGTGGTCAAAACTCTGCCATATGATTTTCTGATTAGAATCATAGATGACAAAGTTGCCGGAATTGAAAATGGAAGCTGGAAGCTGAAGAAGCCGATTGCGAAGGAGAAACAATGTTAGTGTTCTGGCCTTGTGCTGATCGCAAGACAAGGCCTGAAAAGAGCAAGGTAACGTCACCAGAAACTGGCGAGTCATCTCGCGTGGCAGTCCACACTACCGTTTTTGGGGAATTTCGGCAAGGAAAACGGATACAGCATAGCCATTGCCCTGAGGGTAAAATCCAAAGGCATAGAGACCAGAAGGTGACACCCATGAAGAGCTTTTGGTGTTGGGTGTTAGAGAAGAACCTAGGCTAATATTGAATTGCCTTTGTTGAGCTTCTGCAGCTATTAAAAATGAGCAGAGAATGAGAGAGAACATGACGATAGAAGCCATGAAAGATATATTGTGTGCTCCTTCTCAGCTCATGCCAATATGAAAGACATACATATTAGGCAAGTCAGCTAAAGCGAAGCATTTTTCACCACAATTCAAAATGAGTGAAGTCGTCTATGAATTAATAAACACATAAGTATATAACTTTTTCTGTATTTTTCTTTTTTTAAATTATTGTTAACAGACTTTTTTTTATTATATTTATATTATATACAAAATATCTCCTTCAAGTTTTGTCCAAAAGTTATGTCTAAACGTACCTAAAACTTGAGACTCGTTCCAAACGGTCACAGTTGTGGAGTTTTCTTGGGGTTAGGAGAGTAGCAAGTGGCAATAGAGCTTCGCAGGGCCTTCCGAGTCTTCTAACTCAAGACAAGTAGTGCGCGTTTCAATTCTAACGCATCCCAGCTCTTCAGCTTTTTGTTTGATGGTATGGGTAAATACACGCGGTTAACAATTTGAGGCCCCTCATATGCATAGTTATACATTATAAGGCAGATTTATACATTATGTTATTATTATATTAACTATATATTTTAAATTTTTTAATATATAATTACAATTAATTTAATCCATACAACTAAATACTTTCATTAATTTTCAAATTTTGTGATAATAATTAATAGTCACCCTTCTAATTGGAAGTCTTCAAAGTCTATATATGAAGTCAGCTCACCAAAAAAAGAAAACAAATGTGGTTTACAACCAAGTTTAAGTCTCACAATATGGACAATAAAGGCGTCATAAGCCGTGTGATGGTAGTAACCTCAATTGCATAATTTGATACCTCAATCGATGTAATTTTTCTAGAATTCACTTAATGGGGCATGTCAAAATGAAGCACTAATTGGTAAGATGGGGGATTTCAACTCCATATCTCTTATATAATGTAACTCAACTCAATTAATTGAATTGATTTCTCAAAATAAAATACTTTCACTTAATTTCTCTTTAAATCAATAATTATAATATTTTTTTAATTCAAAAAAATAAATTAAAAGAATATTAATTATTATATTTATAAATCAAATTTATGATCATTTGTTAACATTTTTTATTTAATCTCACAAATGAAAAAAATGTATTCCTCAAAGATTGGCGTGCTTGTTACGTGCTCAAAATCTTTTTTATTGTTTGAGTAGGAAAAAGTGTAAACACATTGACAAATTGCCAAGTTGTATGCTTATGAAATCTAGCCGGAAAGCATCAAAGAAAGTTGAAAGGTTATAAATGAGGACAAGCAAAAAAGATGAAAGCAATTTTATTATTATTATTATTTACTTTTTTTATGCCTAGTTTATTTTTTTCACAATATACTAAGTCTGCTTTGTAGGATCATTATGAAAAATTAACTATAGAAAAATTAAAATTCACAAAAATTATTTTATTTTGTTAACCTTTAAAATTCAAACCTTACTTTCAAAGTTGATGTGAAAAGATAAATTAATGTATTGAGAAACTAATGATACATTGTATATAGAGCTCAATGTTAATTTGATGCACCACCCTACACACCTAGGATTTTTGTTAAATAACTATGTCCATATCAGTAAATAAGTAGAAGGCATCATGTAGAACTAAGAAGAAAAAGAAAATGAAATTGCTAATAAGCTTGATAAGTACAGGCCTATAGCAAAACTAGAGACTTAAAGCCCAATAAGCTTTGCCTTCCTATCATAGTTGGTCCTGTAAACTCGGGTCCTTAGCTCCAAACGAGCATACTTTAGTAGGTTCAATTGATCGTCTTAACACTGAAAACCCACTGGTGGAGACACATACAAAAGAAGCCTAAAAAATCTCTAACAAAAATTAAGTCACTCTAAATCATCCCCCCTCTATATAAAGGCATGAATAGCAAAAAAAAAAAAAAAAAATTGTCTTTATTTTTTTTCTAAATTGCTTAAATATTGCCTTGAATATTAGAGTATTTATGCTAGAAAGCGCATCTGCCTCTAGTTTTTTTTTTTTTTGTCTTGCAACTCCTAAATCTCAAGCCCAAAGATGGATTTCTACCAAGATTCCCATCAATGCTATTTCTTTTGTTATTATTATGATCTTTTTTTTTTTTTTTGTAAATGATAGCATGTAAAAAAGAAAAAATCTAATCAATGTTTTTTTTTTTTTGGGAGACACTTTAGATATCAAAAACTTAAATTTTTATTCTTGAAGTTTTTGATTCTAATTTTGAGAAGGGAGTGTGAGATTTATAAGAATGGAGAGAGTTAACTCTATTGTGTAGTTAATAGTCTAATGAGTCTCTTAATTGACAAAAATATCTAATCACTTAATTTTATTTATTCATTTTCTTAAAAAAAGAGAAAACTAATTACTATAATAGCTTATTGTATAATGTAATGGGTGATTATACCATTGTAGCTTCCTGTATAATGTAATAGGTGATTATAGCATTGTAATTTAAGGGACTCCCCAATTGCTTTGACCTACATTCAACAGGGTATTCCCCTCACACACCGAACCTCCAATCTTGTCAAGATTTGTTGAATAGAGAATGGCAAGTGCAGATGACTCATGTTTTAAGGGAGGGGAATAGAGTTGCAAATTGGTTAGTTGTCTCAAAATTTGAGTTTCCATATGTTGTCTCAACCCTCGGGGGTATGGTGTAGTTTCTTCACCAAGGTCAAGAGGTTCTCTTATGTCTTAGACTTCTTTTTCCTTTTTCTTTTAAATATTAGGCGTTCTGTTTCCACTAAAACCCCCAAAAAAGTTTTTTTGTATTTTCTTTTTAAGAGGAGAGAATCTAGTAACTATATCACCCTTCCGCATTGTGTAATGGATGAATATACCATTGTTAATTAACAAATTTAAGTACATTAATTAAATGGTTATATGAAAGATGCACAAGTGATTATAAACATTTTTATTTTTAGAGTTATTATATGATTTAATTTTTTTATCTCACCCATTAATTTAAAATTTTGTTTTTATTAATTTTTAATATAATATCTAAGTTTTTATGATCAAGAAGTCATTAGTACAAATAATTACTTTTTTCATTATTCATTTTTAATTATAAATTTCTACACATAAAAGAGTTCAAAATTTTTGGTATATTTTTAAAATATTTATTAACTTCCTATTATCTATATATTTTTTTAAATTAATACTTTGTTATAATTTTTATAATAACTATATAAAATATCAACATTTATTTATAAAGTAACAAAAAATATATATGTATATCTATGATATAAATACAAAAACTAAGAAATAACTGGTGAAACACTCATGTGACAATATTTACTTAATTTTATTATTTTTTAAAAATTATTTACAATTTGTAATATTTAACATTAATTTAACAGTTAATTTATAATTATTTTTTAAATAATTTAATAAAATTAAAATTTCAATATGCATTCAATCATTTTTTTTCGTATTATAAAATCATAAAATATAATTGAATTTTATTACTATTCTTTGGTTTCTCTTAACTAAATTTCATGTGAGTAATTTTTCTTCAAAATGTTGCTTTTTCAATTAAATTTTATCTTATCAAATTTTCTTCAAAGGTAGTACTTATAGTTATTTTTATTAGTATTGATTAGCTTTATTGCTTTAGTTGAATTTTCATGACCTTCCTGAGTTATGCCATGTATTATATAACCTATTTTCATTAGTCTAATTGCAATACACACCTTTTTTATTTTCTCATCAACAATTTGGTACTATTTTAAATGGCAATTGAGATACAAGATATGACACTATTTTCTATCATCCTATATATAATTAACCTTGTAATCAATTTAGAATTTGATATAGGTCTTTATTTTCAAAAACAATTAAGAGTATTTCTTGGTTGCTCCTAACATATTTTAAGGATTGTGTGGTTTTGCATTCTTTTTTTGTTTCTCTCTTTTTATAGAGTAAATTTGACTCTATGAAATTTAATTTAAAAACTCAAATTCATAACATGAGAGTTTATTCTTCAAAAGAAATTCGAATTTTTTATTTTTTCTTAAAAAGAAAAAAAATTCATAATTTAACTCTTTTTGAATTTCCTTTTAAGTTTTTTTTTTTAAAAAATCAAATTACCTTTAAAAAAAATACTTTCAATTTAATCATAATTTTATTTTTTTATTTAAATAAAAAATATAAAAATGCAAATTTAGGTATTGCATGGATCTATTATAGTTATTGAAATTAAAAAAAAAAAGAAAAAACTAGTAAAACACTTACATGACAACTTTTGCTTAGTTTTAGAAATATCTAAGTATTTAATTTAAGTTTCAATTTTTTTTAAAAATCCTCTTTATTTGTAATATTTGATATTAACTAAATAATTGATACATAGTTTTTCTTGTATTTTAATAGAATTAGAATTTTAATATGCTTTTGTTTTCCTCAATTATAATACAATATTTTTTACAATTTACTTAACTCACATTAATAATTTTTCACATATGTCTAATATTTTTACAATACAAATACTCAAAATTAAAGAAAATAACAGAAAAATGAAAAATAATTTCAAAAAAAAGAGAAAAAACTAAATTCCACATTTCTTTTTTAAAAGAGGAAAAAAATCCAATTTTATCTTTCTTTCTTAACAAGAATACATATAATTTAAGTTTTTTTAAAAATTTTTTTAAAAAGAAAAAAAATTACTCTCAAATTTATTTTTATATTTTTTTAAAAGAAAAATATTCATAATTTAAATATCCTTTTATTTTTATCATTTAAATGAAATATAAACAAAACTACAATTCTCAATAAATATGATAAATCAATGCATTATGGAAGTTTAATATTAATGTACTTATTAGTATTACTGAAAATTGAGTAAAAGTTAATGATCTAGTATAATTATTTGAACAAAAAATGCCTATGCAATGATGTTTACTTAATTTTAGGTTTTGCTTAATATATTATCATAATTTGTAGTATTTGACATCAAATTAATAGTTAATTTGTACTTTTTTTAAAGTATTTTAATAAAATTAAGATTTTAACATACATCCAATTTTCTTTTTAACACTATAAAATCAAAGTTGTTTGATTTATATTATTATTTATTTGCTTTTTCTTATTTAATTACTAATTTTAGATATTAATTTTTTTGCTTAAACAATTTTTGATAAAGATGAAAGATTTTAGTTAATTATAGTAATATTATTAATTAAACTTTTGATTATAAATTTAGTTATGATTGATATGTAAAAATGAATATATATTTTTTTTACTTTTTTGTTAAGCATTGTGTTTTAATTTCATTTAATTTATCTAACATATGTTTAAATTCAAAGATTTCTAAATTAATTAGGGCAGTAATCATGATTAGTAATTAAATCAATTTAAATTTTGTTATTTTAATACTTATTATTAAATGTCTAGAACTTGCAGAATGCATATATCTAAACCTACTTATGAAACTCTTTTTCATAAAAAAAGTACAAGACCCTTTTATCCTTTAATTAGAGTTGTTATCTTATTATTATTATTATTATTATTATTATAAAAAAGAAACCTTTATCTCTTGACCAAATATTATCCCTTGTAACATTTTTTATTTTTTTTTCTTCTTATCAAGGAATTTTTTATTATAGAATCTTTTATCTCTTGACTCAATACCAAAGGGCAAATGGTATTATAATCCACACCAAATGTTGGTTTCCCACGAAACCATTAATTACAAATTTAGCAAAAACAAGTTAATCAATAGGAGGCATTTCGTTAAGAGGCATCATAACTTTTTACTAAATAGATGCCACATAGGTGTTAATCATACTTAAAATATAATAGGCACAATACAGGAGAGAACAATGCACCCTTTGAACCTCCTGATCTAGATGTTATGGAAGTTGATCTAACTTGTTGATGCATCTGGGTAAGCTTAACTGTTATTAATTTTCAATAATTACTTTTTTGAAATTTCCTTTCTTTTTCTTAACTTATACTTTGATTATTTGCATTTATTGTTTATCAATTTATTAAGCTTCTTGTTTCCCAACATAGTAAACTAAACTTAGAGATATACAACCATTGGACTAATGGAGTGATATTATCATTTGTACAATGCTTCAATTTTTTTTCTTCAATTTTATTTCTTATGTAATCGAGTGGGCTTCTTGATTTTATGATTGATTAGATATAAGGCATTTGATCAAGTTAATGGTATTAAAGTAGCATGGAATTGAGTTTGGATTGATGAGGTGTTGCACTCACTTGGACAATTGAAGAGGCTTTACTCTAAAGTCGACCTTTTAAAATCTTTGAAGCATAGCAAAATTATAAGGTTTTACAATTCATGGATCCATCATAAATAGAAGATTGTCAATATAATGAGTCATTCACTTCAGGTAGCCTAAGATGATAGGTTCAACATCAATGCTTAGTTTTTACTAAGGAGCTATTTAGTTTTCTAGCAAAATAAGCTAGGTAGTTAGTTGCTTTAAATTTTGATGCAGATATCACAAGAAACATAAGTAGGTGGACATGAAGGCCATGAAAAGCTGGGCAAGATATATTTTAATAGGGTTGAACTACCTCTATAGTCCCTACCCACTAATTATACATAAGGATTTAAAGTGTGACAATATATTTATCAATAGAAACTAAGGAGAGGTCAAAATTGGTGATCTTGATTTGGCAACTATTATGGAATAGGCATATGCTAAATGTGTAATTGGTATTTTTCTTGCCACCACCATAACCAGATAAGGTAAATGCCACAAATATAAAATATAAGATTATTGTGAAAATTCATTTGATAGCAATCAAAAGATGTACTATAAGTTGATTTTTTTCTTAAATTATTTATTGAGAATAGGAAAACTACTTAGCCACGTAGAAATAAATGCAATGTATATGTAAATTATGTGTCATCTTTTGGTGAAATGGTGTGAGAGGAACAAAAAGGGTAATTTCTCTATTAAAAGTAGAAAAAATATGTGTCCAGTACATATATTCCATATTTCCAAAATTGTATTTTAGTTTTTGAAAAAGTTCTTAAGAATTAAGCAGGATAATAGTTTTAAAAAATTATATATTTTATTTCCAAAAATGTATTTTACTTTTAACGTTGCATGTCATATTTCAACATAGGTATTTCAATAAAAAATTTAAGTTCAAAATATTTTGTGTTGGGTAATTTCAATATTACCCCATGTAATTTTGTCCATTGTATCCTCTTTATAAAAATTTATCAGTTAATTTTATAGAACAAAAAAAAAAGGGTACCCTAAATGGCACCATAAAAAAGAGATACGTATCTTAAGTCCGTGAATATTTCATGAATGTTATACTTATCTTAAAAAAGAGGTGCTTGCTAATTGTACTCTCATTTGAAAGAGTCAAATTTACTTATATGTTTTAAGTAATTATTCAAATTAATTTTTTTTTATTCAAATATGATATTATTGGGTAACTCGTTACTTACATTGTATAAATTACATAAAAAGTCCTAAAATTTAAATAACAATATAATTTATTTAAACAGTTAAATTATATTTTTTTATTCAAATATAATATTTTTTATTTATTTTTAAATTTTGAGTAACTTTTTATTTAAATTATAAAAATTATATAAAAAAATTTAAAATTTGAATAATATTATGATTCATTTAAATAATTATTTAAATAAATTTTTTATTCAAAGTTTCCCTATTTTATTTGTTTATTAAATTTTGAGTAACTTATTACTTAAAATATATAAATAACATGACAAAAACTAAAAATTTAAATAATAATATGATTTATTTGAGTGATTATTCAAGTCAAACATTGTTTATTCAAATATGACCTTATTTTTTATTTATTCTTAAATTTTGAGTAATTTTTTATTTAAATTACAAAAACTATATTAAAAAAATTTAAAATTTAAATAATATTAGGATCCATTTAAACAATTACTTAAATATAATATTTATTTTATTTAAATATGACCTATTTTTATTTTTTTTATTAATTTTGAGTAACTTGTTATTTAAATTATATAAATTATATAAAAAGATTCAAAATTTAAATAAAAATATGATTTATTTGAGTAGTTATTTAGGTTAAATTTTTTTATTCAAATATGATTTTTTATATTTATTCTTAAATTTTGAGTAATATTTTACTTAAATTATAAAAAATTATGTAAGAAAAAAAAAAACCTTAAATTTGAATAATGTTAAAATGCATTTAAACAATTACCTAATAAGAAATCATTTAAGTAATTATTTAAATTAAATTTTTTTATTTAAATCTGACATATTTTGCCTTATGTATTCTTATTTTTTAGGTTTTGAGTAACTTAAAAAAGAGAGTTTACTTCCTTAAAAAGAAGTCAAATTAGAGTTCCCCTTCTCTCTTCTATAAAAATAGTTGAAAAGGAGATTATCCATGCTACATAGTAACTAATTACTCCTTCATATGGTAAAACAAATTACTAATAAAATGGTTAGGGTGTAACTTTTGATGATGAGGAGACATGTGATATATATTTCTATTAAATTAATAAAATGCATAAGTTACCACTTTGTGACACATGGGATTACCTTTCCTTGTACAAATTCAATACCAATGAATACAAGTTGTTAAGAGAAATGTCAATCTAATTCAAAAAAAAGGGAAAATGTCAATCTAGCACATAATCTTAGATTCCATCTTTTTAAACACTAACCTTTGATCTATACTATACTAGGCTTAGATTTCAAGAGAGGAAGGTGCTGATATAATAAAACATTATATGTAGTTTACTTATTTAGGATACCTTTTCTTAGAAAAAAAATTCATGTCATTTTATTATCACAATATCATATATTATCTTGTTACATTTCCAATAAGAAAAAAACAATGAAAGAGAGAGAAATGGATGAATCATAAGCGATGATTTTATCAACATCCAATTTCTCTTTCTACTTTTTTTTGTTCTTCTTTTTTGTTTTTTCTTTTTCTAATCAATCAATTAGCTTTTAGAATTCAAGACCTTTCAATTTTGAAGTCCATTTCAGTGTATCACTTACAAACTTGTTATCGTGTTCACTTAACTAAACCAATTGATTGATATATTTACTCCTTTAATATTTTTTACAACTATATGTTAGATTTTTTAATAAATCTATCATCATAAATGTTAATATTTTGAATTTTGAAATCAAATATATTTTAGTAAATAATATTGTAAATCATATACATGAATTTACAAAAATTGAAACTCTTGATACGTTTAGAGAGTTTACTTTAGCCAAATAATTGATTTCTTGCTCCTAATCTTTACTATAATTACATGCCTTTAAATGAAGTTTTTGTGTGTATTAGAAAGAGAGAATATTGGTTACACATACACACACACACAAAAACACATATTTGCATGACTTAAATTTAGCATATCTATCAATGCTCAAATCAAATGCGAGATTATTGTCCTTAATAATGCAATAATGTATAGAATTTTTATTCATTAATTGACTACATTATGATTGAGTCCTTAGTAAGAATATAGTTCAAGAGTATTCTAATATGACTAATTAGGAAATTTTAACATTTTTTCACTTGTCCCAATTAAAATTTATTAAATATTATGCACAAATGATGATAATTGTGATTCCATTATAATGTTATAATGTGATAAACCATTTGGTGTGAGATATGATTTATTTGTCTAGAACACTTCTTTCCATATACTACAACACTTACAATCTATTTAAATATTTGTTATTCTTGCAGAAAAATGTTATTGTAAAATTATCATATAAAGTTTTAGTGGCTTGATAATAATGTTGACAATTCCAAGTTTTAAAATAAAGTTCTATAACCATAATGGGTGAATTATAACTTTAAATCATGTCATAAACTTTGCTTTTATAATGGATAAAGTAATAATAGATAATTTTCCATTTTTCCACAAAATTGCTCCTTCTTTTGATAGGAACATAAAATTAAGTGTGGACTTTTTGCTATCAATGCATCTAACAAAATTTGAATTCAAATATTCAATTACATCTAAGTGGTTAAATTTTCTATACATGAGCACATGATTCTTTGCTGCTTTAGGTACCTCAACACTTTCTTTGTAGCTAGTGATTCACTCTAGGATTACTTTTACACTTACCTAACATTTTGATTGTAAAACTAATATTTAATCTAATGAAGTTTATAGATACACTAGGCTACCAACAATAAAGGCATATGAAATTCATACTATTTCCTTGTGTTTCACATCATTTTTCAAACATTGTATGAGACTAAATTTGTCACCATTTTGAATAAGAATAGATAAACACTTACTCATATTAAATTTTTTTAGAATTTTCTTGATAAAGCTATTTTGAGACAATCCTCATTCATTGTAAACTATTATAGAATATTTCTATTCCTATCACATAAGATATCTCTCTTATATCTTTAATTATAAAATTCTTTTAGAGAAAATCTTTAATTTCATGCAATATACTTAAAATATTAATAACAAGCAACATATAAGACTAGAAAATAGATTTACTCTTATTGATCTTTTGGTATATACATCGATCAACACTATTTTTTCTTAAATTAAAAAATATCATTAAATCATTGAACTTAATATATCATTAAAGGGAAAGTTGTTTCAATCCATATTTTGATTTTCTTAGTTTACACATTATTTAATCTTTACTTTTTATGAAAAAAAAAAAAGAAAAAAAACCTTTAGGTTGATCCATGCAAACTTCCTCTTAAAGAATTTCATTAAGAATAGCTATTTTTGCAATCATCTAGTGCAACTATGAGTCATATTGAACCATTAATATCATAATTATATTTAATACTTTTCTATGTTTGTGAAAATGAAATTGGATCCTCATTGATTCTAATATTAAAATTTTGAATCTTGTAATTAAACCATATAATTATCCATAATAGTTGGTTTCTTTTCTTTTTGAAATCTTCTTAATATTATCTCTTATGGTTTATTTATATTAGTCAATTATGAGTTAGTTCTTCCGAGGGGTGTCTCTTCATCTAAATGTCCTTCAATTTTTGAAACAACATTTGGTATTGTAGTGGATGAAAGACTTGTCATAGGTAAAGAAATATTTATCCTATTTTTTTATTCCACATTTTAACATTTATTACTTCCACTAACTTCACATTTCAATGAATCTTGTATTACCAATTTCTACAATTTTGGACTATGGTTGGTTATATACCCTTTAGACTTTTCTAGGTAACTAATCAAGTAATTATTAATTATTCGAGAGTCTAATTTTTTTTGATGTAGATTCTTTCATCTCTAAATAACCTCAAACATTTGGGTGCCTTTAATTAGATTTCTTTACTATCCATAGTTTAATATGAGCACTTTGAACTACCTTACTAAGAATCCTATTTAACAAATAATTTGCAGTTTTGAGTGTATACATCCACAAAGATTTAGGTAGGGAGGAGTTACTCATTACATTCCTTACCATATCTATTAATATGTGTCTAACATAATTTATTGTACACATTTGTCATAACATTCAAGGAATTTTGCAAATGGACCTTAACATTGTCTTAAAACATTGTATTTTTCTATAATATTTATCATTGTTATAACATCTTATGATTTCCATATTTTTTCTAATTGCTTTTAAACTCTTTTATATATACCTCAAGGATATCCAATGATTGAGATTTTCATGAAGCAAATAAACATAACTATAATGTGAAAAAACATCTATAAAGGTGATGAAATATAATTCTTCATTAGGGTTGGAGTGTCGAAAGATCCATAAATATTGATGTGTATAATTTACAAAGTTAAGTACCTCTTATGGTTTTTTTTTTCTTATGCTAAGTTTCATTTACTTACATTTTTTGCGATCCATACATATTATGAGATTAATAAAATCTAGATTTAAAAGAATCTCATTATTGATTAATCTCATAAATCTTTGTTTGGATATATAATTCAAATATTTATGTCACAAGCAAATGAAATTTTCATTTACTATGTTATGTTTAATTCCAATATTATAAGACATGATAAGCAAAATTCTTTTAAACTTTATCACATTTTTGCTGACATAAAACATTAACAAGAATAGATTAAGAAAAACTTTTATATTCTTTTTCAATTGAACTAATTGGAACATTACAAATCCTTGTATCATTATGGATGTATGAATAAAAGCACTGAAATTAAGCCACCAAGTATTATGAAGAATTTTGATTAAACTTGATTTCAAACATATTAAGGTATTTAATTTACATTTTTTTTTTAACCAAATCTTACATTTTTGGTAACCTTTTTGATTGTATCCAACTTTTTTTATAAAAATAAGACTTATCACCCTTTTATTTCCTCTTTTCAATTTAAGAGGCATAACTAGGCTTTTTCCTTTCTTAAATTAGTTGATTTGCACTTTCATTCATTTCCTAGCTTTCTTGCCCATGAAATTAATAAAGTGACTCATTTAATTTTTTTTTCTTTCTCATTTCCTCTCAAAAGAGTGCACTGGTTAATTCATTAACATTCCACTTTTCTTTTTATATTGCTATAATTAATTAGAAATGACCCTTACTCAGGAGGTAATGAGTTCAAAATGAACTACATTAGAAAGGGTTTCTTCATTATTAGTCTTAGGGTCTTAAATCTTGTTGTAAAAATTAAATGTCTCAGTAATGTGCTCTTGCATAGTTCATGACCTAATAAACTTCATGGTTGTGAGTTATGCATATGAGCATCAGTAAGTGACTTATTAGTGAGTGGGTTATGTTAGGAGATCATCAAGACTAAAGAGATTTGTGATTTTTGATGACTATCTTATATGCCTACAAGAAATTGTTGTTAATCATAAAGGTGATCCTTGCACATTTTCACAAGCCATAAAAAGTGAAAAGTTTGAATTATGGTATAATGTCATGAAGGAAGAAATGAAATCTATGGCCAATAATCAAGTTTGGGACCTTGTTGAATTAACAAAAAGAGTTATAGCTATTGATTGCAAATGAGTTTATAAAACAAAAAGGAACTCTTTTGGTAATGTTGAGAGATACAAGGCTAGACTTGTGGCTAAAGGTTACACTTAGAAGGAAGGCATTAACAACCATGAAACCTTCTTTCCACTTTCAAATAAGGATTCATTCATTATTATCATGGCTTTAGTTGCTCATGTTAACTTAAAGTTTCATTAAATGAATGTAAAAGCTACTTTCTTGAATGGAGATCTTAAAGAAGAGGCATACATGAGTCAGTCTAAAGGTTTTATGCTAATAAAGAGAGTCAGCTAGTATGCAAACTTAAGAAATAGATATATAAGTTGAAGCAAGTCTCTTGATAATGGTATATATAATTCCATAATATTATAATCTTATCTAATTTTATAAAAAATATTGTAGATCATTATATATACCTTAAGATTAGTAGGGGCAATTACATTATTTTAATCCTATATGTGGATAATATTTTATTTGTCTGTAATGATTGGATTTGCTATATAAGACCAAAAAGTTTCTCTTTCAAAACTTTGAAGTGAAGGATATAGATGAAGTTTCTTATGTCATTAGCATAGAAATTTACAGAGATAGATCATAACAAATGTTAGGACTATTTTAAAAGGTCTACATTAAGAAGATTTTAAAGAGATTTAGGATGGAAAGTTGTTCTTCCACTGTAGCACACATGTACAAAGGGGACAAATTTAGTCTTGTACAATGTTCTTAAAATGACTCAGAGCAAGATGAAATAAAGCACATACCATATACATCAACAATTAGTAGCCTTATATATGCATAAGTCTACAGTAGACTTGACATTAAATTGATAGTAAGAATGTTAGGTAGTACCAAAATAATCTTAGGCAAAAATACTGGAATGTTGCTGAAAAGATTATAAGGTATTTACAAGGAACCAAGAACTTTGAGCTTACATATAGACATACTAACCATTTGAAGATGGTTAGGTAATTAAATCTTGATTTTGTTGGTTGTGTAGATAATAGAAAATCCATTACTAGATACATTTTTATGCTTGTTGAGGGTGTTGTATCCTAGAGTATCATTAAACAAATTGTTCTTACTTCTTTTATTATGTAAGCAAAATTCATTATGTGCCATGATATTACAACACTAGCTTTATAGTTAGGAAATTTTAACACAGGATTGTAAATTCAAGATTCTATATTTAGACCATTAAATAATACTATGATAATTTAGTTATGCTTTCCCTTTCGAAGAACAATAAAAACGGAAGTTGAAACAAGCATATCAATATAAAGTTATTAGTTGTAAGAGACCGTGTTACAGAGCAAGTAATTGTAATAGAGCATGTTTGTACTTAACTTTTAATTATTGATCTTATGATTAAAGGATTATCAACTAAGTCATATAAGGATCATGTTAAGTATATGAGACTTGCTAACTCTACTTAAATTTTATTTTATACTATGTTCTCTAATGTTTTGGTATTTTGGAGATTTTTTGATCATTTGCAAATAAAGTTTTATTTTATGCACATAAAGTTTACTTGGAAATTTAAAGATTTTTTCCCATTCTTGGTACATAATAGAATCAGTTTTACCTTGGACTAAGGGAATTTAGATTTAATTATATTACTAAATTTAGAGTAGCTATTCAAATTGAATCAAATTGGTAGTTTATGTATAGTAACTTATCAAACACTTTTTTCCAATTCAACCTACAGGTCAAATAA
Organism: Rhizophora mangle; assembly: GCA_037832345.1. Classification (NCBI taxonomy): domain Eukaryota; kingdom Viridiplantae; phylum Streptophyta; class Magnoliopsida; order Malpighiales; family Rhizophoraceae; genus Rhizophora; species Rhizophora mangle. The sequence goes on along the minus strand of JBAPLJ010001639.1, from coordinate 1,113,461 downwards.
TATTCATTTTAGTAGATACTTAAATCAAATTAAATGTTATCTAAATTTACAATATTTTATTATAATTTTTATAATATTAGTGAAGAATAACTTTAAATTCACCAAAAAGTAAATAAAAAAAGATTACAATACTTAAATTAAAAGTTATTCAAATTTACAATTTGTGGTTTGATTGTGATATTTGGATTAGAATAGATTGAATGTTAATGCTACAAAAACATTGTTACTCAACCTTACTTGGTTAGTACAAACTAATAAACAATGAATTTTACAATCTTAAGGAATGAAACATATAGAATGTTTGTAACCAAATTTTAGTAATCCAATGTTTGAGATTTAATTCAAAAGCATCAAAGTTTTTTTAGTAACTTATGGTTTGATGGCATTTTAAGATAGTCGGTAACCCTTCCAAGTACTGGACTTTAAATGATCTTACTTCTTTAGTTCCAAGTTAACATTTACAATAATGTGAAAACCCAATCTTTTAGTCAAATTTGGATTTAAACCAAATGGTGTTATTTACATTAGTCAATCCAAATACACTATTTTAATCATTATAGAAATATAAAGTCTTTTACTGTAATATCTGCAATTTTAGTAAAAAGTTACTCAAAATTTAGGAAAAATGAATGTAACCAATAATTGCTAATGTCGGTGACATTATAGGACAATAGATTGAGGATTATTTAATAATATGCACATTTATTGTCAACCATACTTAATATTTGATTGTCTATTTGCTAACATTATTAATCTGGTTTGCATTAGTAACTAATTGATATCAATCATTTCATTCAATCAAATGTAAACAATTGACCAATGCAATTCATAAAATTAATTGTTACTAAAATGAAAATTAGATTATGTTAATAACAATTGTTGTTAAATAAAGGTTAATTGGTAATCAAAATTTTGGTGAGACACCAAATGTTATTAGATTGGTTATCCAATGTACTCTCCAAATGATCATTGTAATAACTTATTAAAATGTTGAGTAATTAGTTAGCCTTATAATAAGTAATGGTTTGTTTTCTGACCATATATCTTTGAATTATCAAGTAAATCTATAACTAATTTAAAGACTAATATTATGTCTCCCATAATGTTACTAAATGTCCCATTGATTTGAGTGGCATTATGGTTACAATTGCATTTGTATAACATAGTTAATCCTAAATTTTAGTAGATGTCCCATTCAAATAAGTACCCATTGGTTTGAACACTAATGGATGTTAAAAATAAGATTTTGGTATTAATTAATGGGGTTCATACTAAATAATTTTATTACTTGACTAATCTTCTATGATATTTTTTTAAAAGAATTGTCTATTCTAATGCAAATGTTACTAAATTTAAATTAAAGATTGAATAACCATCAATTTAATGAATACAATAGACTCATATTTGATGTAAACTAACTTGATTTTAATTTAACCAACCTAATGAATTACAGCAACCAACATTTTTGAATTACATAGAAAGTAACTTGCCAAATGTTAACTATATGAGTTATTTTATAGCAATTTTTAGATTAAAATAATTGTAATTTAATGTTTACTAATTAAAATAGTTAAACTCATGAATAAAAAAAGTTTGAATACTCAATTAGGAATCATTAATTATAATTAATAACAAATAATAGATTTACTTAAATGGGTTATTTGGTTTTTACAGATAATCGGTAACTAGTTACAAATTCATTATGACCATTAAATCAATCCCTATTTGGTCAATGTAGCTTAATAGATAGCTGATATTGGTGTCATTAACATGTTACAATTTACCATCACAAAATGTCCATACACATTAGGTCCATTCATCACATAAGATCATTCCACATTCTGGTCATTGACTAACCTATAATCTGTTCATTATAATAACATCTCTTGGAAATACTTTTCAAATCAAGTGAGTAATTTTGAGATTTAATAATCTTTTATTAATTGTTCTATATATTTAATGACCCCATCATTATAATCTTTTAGATTTAGTTACATTTTGATAACCTAAGAATTTGTTTGGTTTGTCAATAATGTCATTGACTTTTGTATTTGAAGCTTTCAAAATTGGTTGATCAAATGTCTATCTTACTTGATTTTAGTAACATTGGGTAAAAAAATCTTTTATTGAGTAATTCATAAATCGACTACTCTTGACAAATTTTTACAATCTTAAATTACATTTTCATAATAGAGTTTAATAAGTTTGAATAAACCTTTATTCTAAAATAACTGAATATTTTACAAAACTTCATATTTTAATAACTATTTAAATAATCAATATTTGATCATTAGTAAAGGTTACTCTAATTATAATATTTTCCTTTAATTGCAATCATTATAGTTTACAATTTAGAGTGACTTTTTATTGAAAGTACAAAAATTACAATAACTTGAATAGTTAACCAATACCTTTAGTCCATATTGAGTAAAGAAAATTGGTTAGCCAAACTATAAGTTACTAAATTTGGTTATTGACATGACAATTTGATAATCGACAAGTAATCAATTATGGGTTGAATATGGTTACTTGTAAGTTACAGTATCAAATTAAAACAATTTAATGAATTGACATCACAAGTAATTAATTGATTTAATCCAAGTAAATGATAATAATAGATAAGGTAACCATTGTAACCTAAACAATGATTAAGCAACTGACATTTATCACAACCATTGTAACCCATCAATCATTACATGTAGGTTATGATTCATGACCCGTATAGTATTACCCTACTATGATCGAGTAACCGATTGTACCTATTGGAGTAACATTTAATGAACAAACATTGTGATGGAGATATTTTTAAAAGATGCTAAAAATTGGTTACTAATACTGAGTAGCCAACATTTACAATGTGTTGTAAATGTAACCCTTTAAGTAACCAATGATTACAACATTTATTGAATTCTAACTAATTGAGTTTAGATTAGACAATCTAAATGGTTAACATTTAATCTTTAGGTTACCAATGTCATATAATCTTAAATTAGGGTTACAAATCAGCTTTAGTGATCCTAAAATTCATATTAAGGTAACTATTGGGTATTTGGTGATAGGAAGATTACTACTGATGGTAACTAATGATGTTTACCAAAACTAACTAGGTATAGTAATATTAAGTGACCAAACCAAATGTTATCATTGAATTTATTAATGTTACCCTATACCAATAGCCATTGATCAAATAGAGTAACCATTGAGATTACTTACCCAAATGCATCTAAATGGTGACTTTTCTTTTGGTATAAACTCAAACTAACATTACCATTTAAATTTAACCTTAATGGTCATTCATACTATTAATTCCAATTGTAATCATTTGGTTTGTTTTAATATCATTTATTTAAATGATTGGCTAGACTTACACTCAAATGTCACTTAATTTTGGATTAACATTAACCAATCATTTACCAAATCTATGTAATTAATCATTGTAATCATTTAACCCTATAGTCATTAACATATTTTTAGGCTAATTTGATTAATAAAAAGCTTTGTAAGTAATGATTTACCAAACTGATCTATTAGGTTGTTATTTAAATTACAAGTTATTTTACAAATCTATGGACTTTATTATTGTTAACATTTTTAATTTGGTTATTTGTTACTCTATCCATCAAATGATTCTAATTTACTTATGTTTACATTATAGCTAATTCAAAATGTTTCTAAAACCAGTCATTTTTTGATAATTATCTTTTATCAATTCTTTTATTACAATCTAACCTTTTACACAATTCATTTGATTAAAGTTAATAAGGTTATGATAACATCTTTTATTATTTGGTTTATGATAGTAATATGAAAGTAACATAGTTGGTGGGATAATATTGTCACCATTAATCGCATATGATCCAATCATAGTGATTGGATAGTTGATAACCCAATGTAGAGATATTAACAAATGGTAATTAGAGCATTTAAATCAGACTGACATAAAGGGTCTAGTACTAGATAATGGTAGAATAACATTTGTTCTATGTAAACCTAATGAAGCATACTAAAATTAGGGGTTACTTAGGTTGACTAATGTGTTTTAAGTAAATTAGAACCAAACAAAAATAATTATAACCAAGAATATGATCTATTTACATTAGTTAATGTTGTGGTCATTCAAATGTTATTGTAAATCCCTTGGGTTACTCCAAATTGGTTACTCATTTACAAACAATATTCATCTATTAAGTAACTACTTTAAATAACTAATCAATTGGTTACTAAATACTTATGATCATTTGTATATTATAGGAAAATTGAGTAGTGGGTAGTAAATCTATTTAACCCTAATATTAGCAATTAGGCTACTTTGGATACTATTTCTAGTACAAATATCAATTGACATAATAACCAATGGATTTACTATTACTAAAGTCAATTGCCTATAACCATTAGTCATTGATCATTACCCTTATGATGAGCTCATTGACCAACAAGTTAATCATTGATCAACTAAATGGTAGGTTAGTTGCAATAACTATGAAGGTATAATCTGTCCATGAGTTAGTAATAAGGATTGAATACTCATTAAATTATGATTTGATACATTAGTGTACATAAAATTCAAAATGTCATTGGATTTAATCATTATAGTAAATTAGTCTTAATAACCAATTTATACATGATAGTGGTTACTAATCTAGATTTGGTAAATTTATGACGACATAAATTTGATTATGTTGATCAATTATGTTTACCTCTACATTAAACATCATATTCTTTGCAGCGAGCATGTCTTTAGACCTTTAGTACTTTGAATCAATTGAAATCCCTGAAACAAAGGAGTCATTGATCTTGAATAGCTTTTCTTACAAGTATTGAATGGTTTAATTTTGTAGAAATTTGGCATTTTAAATCCTTTGAATTCCATCAAACAAAAGAGTAACTAATCTTGAATAGCTTTTCTTAGAGGTATTGAATGATTTAATTCTTGAAGGTTAATAATATCACTTTCTTTCCTACTAACCAATCTTCTCTATCATTGCAATGACTAATTAACATAAAATGATTTGAAATTAACTTTTGTGTCTACATCAAACATTATATTCATTACAATAAGTACATCCTTACACCTTTCATACTTTAAATCCATTAAATTTCACTAACCAAAAGAATCATTGGTCTTGATTAGCTTTTCTTATAGGTATTTAATGGTTTGATTTTTCAAGGATGGGATGGTTACTATAGTTCTTGCAAACAAAATCTTTCCTTTTTTTGCAAGGGTGCACACACACAATATAATCATGAAATTGAAACTACTATATCTACACCAAACCTTATATCCTTTTCAAAAAGGAGTCATTAATCTTGGTTAGCATTTCTTATCAATATTCAATTCCTCAACAATTTGGTTGTCTCTTCATTTTTTGCTATCAAGGTTTCTCCGTCCATTATGATGTCTCATTATGAAAAAATGATCATGAAATTAACTTTTGCATCAATGCAAAATATATTATTCATTCCAAGAAGCACATCTTTACATCATTGGTAGTTTGAATCTATTGTATTATATTAGATAAAGGTGTCATTAGCTTGATTAGCTTTTTCTTGAAGGAATTAATTGGTTTAATTCATAAAGAATGAGAATGTCATTTTATTTCTTGCTAACAAGTTTTCTCCTTTTATTACAAGGACCTATTTACAGAAAATTTTACTAAAATTGGCTCTTGTGCCTACATGAAACATTATTCATTGCAGTAAGCATGTTCTTCCACCATTGATGTTCAAAATTCATTGAATTCCTCAAAACAATGGAGTCATTGATCTTGATTATGTTTTTTCATAGGTATTGAATTGTTTAATTCCTCAAAGGTGGGACAATCACTTCGTTTCTTGCAAAAAAGGTTTCTTATTTTGTAGCAAGGATGCGTTGACACAAAATAATCATAAAATTGACTATTATGTCTGCACCAAAAATTATATTCCTTGCAACAAGCACATTTTTATGCCTTTTATTCTCTAAATCTACTAAATTCCATCAAATAATAAAGTCATTAATCTTAATTAGCTTTTCTTACTACTATTAATTATTTTAGTTCCTAAAGGATGAGATCATTATTTAATTTCTTCTTTCATTATAAGGACTCATTCATAAAAATGGTTCATAAAATTAACTTTTTGTGTAAATACTAAACATTATATTCATTCTGAGAAGTATTTACTTGCACCTTTGGTACTCTACATCTGTTACATTCTATCATACAATAAAGTCATTTCTTTTTATTAGCTTTCCTTACTCTTCATTTATTACAACAAGGTTTATGCATTTATTACAAAGACAACTTCACACATAAAGATCATGGAATCAACTTTTTTATCAATACAAAATATTAAATTCATTATGAAAAATAGGTCTTAATACCTCTGGTACTTTGAATCCATTGAATTTCATCAAATAAAGGACACATTATCTTAATTAGCAATTTTGTAAAGGTATTAAATTGTTCAATTTGTGAAGAATGAGACTAGTACGTCATTTATTGCTAACAAGTTTTCTCCTTTCATTGTAAGGACTCATTCAAACAAAATATTTTTTGAAACTAACTTTTGTCTACACAAAATATTATATTCATTTCAATAAGTATGCCTTTACTCCATTGATACTTAGAATCAATTGAATTTCATTAAACAAAAGATTCATTGATCTTTATTACCTTTTTTTTTATAAGTAATGAATTGTTCAATTCCAAATGAATGGGATAATCTCTTCATTTCTTGGAAACAAGGTTCCTATTTTCATTGCATTGACACATTCACACAAAATAATAATGGAATTAAATTTGCATCTAGACCAAACATTATATTTTTTTTTTGTGACAAACAAGTTCTTATATATTTGACACTCCAAATCCATTGATTTCCACCGACTAAAGTAGCTATTAATCTTGATTAACTTTCCTTATAGGAATTGAATGATTTATTTCCTAAAAAATCACACTATCCCTTCATTTCTTGCTTTATGGTTTCTCCCTTTGTTATAAGGACTCATTCACCCAAAAAGTTCATGAATTTAACTATTATGTCTAACCAAATATTATATTCATTGTCACAAGCATGTCCCTACAATTTTGGTACTTTAAATCCATTAAATTCCATCAAACAAGGAAGTCATTGATCTTGATTAACTTTTCTTACATGTATTGAATTCCTTAAGGATGAGACTCCTTAATAGAAAATGTTGGTGAAATTAACTACTATGTCAAACCAAATATTGCATTTATTGAGGCAAGCATAACCTTACAACTTTGACCCTAAGAATCCATTGAATTTTATCACACAAAGGAGGTATTGATCTTAAATAGCTTTTCTTACAAGTATTGAATAGTTTTATTCCAAAAAGTTAAAATTGTCACTTCATTTCTTACTATAAAGGTGTTTCTTATCATTGCAAAGATTCATTCAATCCAAATAATCTTGAATACAACTTGTCTCAACACAAACATTATATTCATTACTGCAAGTGCTTTTTTACCCCATTGGTATTATGAATCCATTAAATTTCATCAAACAAATAAGTCATTGATCTCTATTTCTTACTAGCACTACATGGTTCAAATAATGAAGAATGAGATTGTCCTTTTATTTCTAGATAACAAGGTTTCTCTTTTTGCTATAAGGACCTATTCATACAAAATGATGAAATTAACTATTATGTCTACCCCAAACATTATATTCTTTGCAACAAGCATGTCCTTATACCTTTGGTGCTCTAAATCTGTCTAATTCCATCAAATAAGGGAGTCATTAAACTTGATTAACATTTCTTTCTTATATCAAATAATTCAATTTCTTAAGAATAGGATTGTTCATTCATTTTTAACTCATAAACTTTCTCCTCTCATCGTAAGGACTCATTCAAATAATAGGCACATCCTTACACCTTTGATACTCAAATCCATTGAATTACATCAATTAGCCTATAAATTGGGTTTGAGGACACTGATTCATGGCCCAATTCTACTTGGATTTCTATAAATAAGCTCATTTTGGAAAGTTTAAGATGTTTATTTTAATTCTTACAAATGCACCAAATCCATCTAGCAATGCTTAAAAAGTGAAGTTCCCAAAATATCCTCTAGTGGATAGATTTGCTCAATATTTCATCTTTAAGCTTCCAAATTGCTCTTATCCATTTAGTCTTTTTCTAAAACATAAAATCAACTCCAATAAAGTACTTTTGGGAAAAAGCTACACTAAAAATATTAAATATAAAAGAATAAATTTAATGCACATAACATATAAATTAACTAGCATGATAAAAGCCTTTTTCACCCAAGAATAAAATCCACACTCATAGCACTTTAAGGAATTTTTGGAACTAGAAGAAGAGTGTAAAGACCTTGAGAACTACATTAAGATTTGGCCTTATGACATGTTACACACCTCTTAATAATGGTTTGTAAACTTTTGTTCATTCTTGGCCAATGGAAATGCTCTTTGAGAAATTTTAGGTTTTATTCATTTTAAAGTGTCTAGCTAGACCATCACCTTTATAAACAATAGCTCTCTTACTAAAATCTTAGGAATGCATAAATTTCCAACCTTGAAAAGGAAGATATCAAGCTTATTGGACTTGTTTATTGTCTTCTCATCACATGACACACCAATGGAAGAGAAATCATGATTTTGGAGGTGCAACTCCTTGATCAACTCAAATCAAGTTGCTTGGCATTGAGTATAGAGTGCAATGCATGCCTCCTTGATAGTGCATCTACCAGTACATCTGAACCACTAGATTTGTTTTTGATAGCAATGGAAAATGGTTCTAAGAACTCCATCCAATGAACATGCCTTTTACCAAATGACCCTTGTCCCTTTAAATGCTTAAGTGACTAATGATCAATGTGAATAACAAATTCTTTTGGCAATAAATAATGCTTCCATGTTTCAAGTGCATGAATCAAAGTGCAAAGTTCTTTATCATAAGTAAAATGGTTTAATGAGGAACCAACAAGTTTCTTGCTAAAGTAGGCAATAGAGCATCTTTCTTGCATCAACATGGCTCCAATACCAACTTAGAAGCATCACATTCAATCTCAAAGGTTTTGCTAAAATTTGGAAGTGCTAAAATGGGAGTCAAGCAAAGCTTCTCTTTGATAAGCTCAAAACTCCTTTAGATAGCTTTTGACCATTTAAACTCTCCTTTTTTTTCAAGCATTCCTCAATAATGCCAACAGAGTGCTAATCCCTTTCACAAATCTTTTGTTGAATGATGCAAGACCATAAAGGCTTCTAACTTAATAAATAGGAAATACTAAAACTTGTTAATACTATAAAGTCATCATTATATAAAGATAAAGATAACTTAATAAACTAAATAGGAAATACTAAAACTAATTAAAAAAATAAGATATTATCTATACTAAATAATATAATATTCTTAGAGAGTAGAATACAATATTTCTTAATAGTGGAATATATAATCTAATAAAATTTAAAATACAAGAGAATAATAAATTCCTAAATATTAGAAATTATCCTTCTTTATTCTTCATCATTCTCCTTTGGTTCAAAAAAAAAAAAATCAACCTTGAATTTTGAAGTGTTAGAGAATGATAAACAACTAGTGTTGTGCTGCAGAAAATTGATCTTTAATTGTCAACTTTGGTGGGAACATAGCAAACACCATGAACAACTGGAAAAGTTGAGAGTTGAAACTTTGGGGAAATAACAATATTAATTGTTTCAATTACCTCTGCAACACCATTGTTCATAAATTTTTCTTCAACTAATGCGGAAAGCTTAGTAGTGACCATGTTTTTATCCAACAAATCAACTTGTTTAGGCAACTTTATATATGTTGTTGTCCCATTAACAATCTAATCAACTTCTTTTAATAATTTTGATTGCAATATTTCAAGGACATCCTTAATAAGAAGAGAAAGATAATGTCAAACTTTAGAAGAACAATTAGTAAGGATGTTCTCCCTTAATTTTTGTGCTACAAGATTGCTTGTCGTCTTACTATTAAATAGCCAAGTAATCAACTTATAAGAGATGTTTACACTTTCCTCTCACAAAATGGTCATAATTTCTCTATAAAAGTAAACAATTCTTGTGGATGATATTCTTTGATAGTTTTAAAAAAATTTTGGAATATCTTAACTATTGATGCATCTTATTCAAAATTTAACATCGTATAATATGATTGTACCCTTGTAAGAAATTTAAGAATTGAACTATGTTTGCCATATTAACAACTAGTGTAGTCATCTAAATGCTTAAAAGATAAACCATCAATTGAAATACATCATTCATTAAATCATCATGACAAAGAATGTTTGGAGTAGTTACCCTTACAATCTCACTAAGGCATGAAGTAATTGCAACTCTGACATCAACATTGGGATGTTCAAAGAGTTGATTATCAACCAATGCTTTCATTAATGGATGTAAAGCAACTGGTTTCAATCATGATTATTTTACTCTTGACAAGCAATATTTAACTTGGTTAAGAATAAAATCGAGTTCCTAAATATATGTAGGAGGGCCTTTCAAGCTAAGCTTAGCATAATAAATATGCATTTATGAAGAATAAGCCATTTTCTCTCTTTTTTTTTCTTCTTTTTCCACATTGTAGTATTCTTTTCACCTTTTTTTTGTTGTTTTTAGTTTTTTTTTTTTTCAAAAAGACTAAAAACTGACTAATTGAGTTTTATTATTATTTTTTTTTCTATGAAATTGAGACCCAATGCTAAAACAATAGATTAACAAGATTTTTTCTAACCTTTTTTCAACTTTAATTTTTACCAAAATAAATGAAACATTATTTGTGGCTAGCTTCGACGACACTTAATCAATGTCAAAATGGTGCTTAAGATTGGAGGTGGTAGGGCTAAGGATAGTAACTCTAACAATACAAGTTCCATTAGATAATGTTGCATGATGGACTGGTAGTGACACCAAAATGAGCATTTGATGGAGTGGCAACCTTAAGGTGAAGGACAAACAATGTTGAGGATTAGAAGAGGTGTGTCAATGGTGAAAAAGGACAAATTAGAGACTGAAACCCCTTCTTAGACTAGTCTCAATTGTCATAGATGAATAGTGGTGTGGCTGAGTGGTAGTGGTCAAATGACTTTTAGTGATCTAGATTTATGTAGATCAACACACAACTTGTCGAATTTCATCAAACAAAAAAGTCAACAAATTTGATTAGCTTTTCTTATAGGTATTGAATGGCTAGATTCCTAAAATATGAGATAGTCCCTTTATTTCCTATTAACAAGGTTTCTTCATTCATTCCAAGGACTTATTGACACCAAATGATAATGAAATTAACTTTAGTGTCTAGAACACATAATATATTCTTTATGGCTAAGCCCTCTTTATAACATTGGCTCTTTGAATCCATTGAATTCTATCAAACAAATGAGTTATTGATCTTGATTAGCTTTTCTTACAGGTTTTGAATGGTTCAATTCCTAAAGGATTAGATCACCACTTCATTTTTTAGTAAAATTATTTTTTCTATCATTATAAGGACTCATTCACACAAAATGATCATGAAATTAATTTTTGTGTCTCACCAAACAATATATTCATTACAACTAGCATGTTCTTATACCTTTGGTATTTTGAATTTGTTAAATTCCATTAAGCAAGTGTCATTGATATTGGTTAACATTTTTTACAAATATTGAATGGTTTACTTTTAAAAGGATTAGACCATCAATTTTTACTAATAAGTGTTCTCTTAAAATTGCATAGACCTATTCGCACTAAATAATTATGAAATTAACTTTTATTTCTATGCTTAACAATATATTTATTGCAACATGCACATTTTTACTCTTTTGGTACTCTAAATCTATTAAATTCCATCAAGCATATGAGTCAGTAAATTTGATTAGCTTTTATTATTGATATTGAATGATTCAATTCTTAAAGGATTAGATAGTCACATTATTGTCTACTAACAAGGTTTTAATTTTTATTACAATGACTTATTCACAAAATTTTCATGAAATTAACTTTTGTGTCTACGTCAATCATTATATTTATTGTGGCAAACACTTTGTTATGCATCTAGCACTCTAAATCTATTGAATTCTATTAAACAAAGTAGTCATTAATCACAATTACTTTATCTTACAGGTATTGAATGGATTAATTCTTAAAGCATAAGACTATGACTTCATTTCTTGTTAACAAAGTTTCGCCTTTCATTACAAGGACTTATTCATAGATAAAATTATATTCATTGCAACAAGGTTAGCCTTACAACTCTAGCATTCTAAATCCTTCAAATACCATTAAATAAAGGAGTTATTGATGTTGATTAGCTTTTCATACAGTATCGAAAGGTTTAATTCCAAAATGAAAAAAAGAAAAGAAAACAAATTGCTCCTTCATTTCCTATTAACAAAGTTTCTCCTATCATTGTAGGAACTTGTTCACACAAAATGATCATGAAATTAAGTTGTGTGTCTACACCACACATTATATTCAATGTGACAAAATCACCCTTAAAACTTTGACACTTTGAATTCATTGAATTCCATCAAAGAAAAGAGTCATTGATCTTGATTAACTTCCTTTACAAATATTGAATAGTTAAATTCCTATTGGATTAGATCATCACTTCTTTTCTTATCAATAAGGTTTCTCCTATTGTTGCAAGGACTCATTTACACAATATGATCATGAAATGAATTTATTGCAACAACAAACGTTATATTCATTCCTACAAGCACATCCCTAAACCTTTAGCACTTTGAATTTGTTGATTCTATCAAATAAAGGGGATATTACTCTTAATTAGCTTTTCTTACTAGTACTATATGGTTCAATTCTAGAATAATGGGAGCTTCACTTCATTTATTTACAACAAAGTTTCTCCTTTTTCTCCAAAGGCTCATTTACACAAAACAATCATGAAATTACCTTTTGTGTACAAAACAAGCAAACATTATCTTCATTATGACAAGCACGTCCTTACACGTTTGCCACTCTCAATGTATTCAATTTGATGAAACAATGGAGTTATTGATCTTGATCAACTTTTCATATAGGAATGGTTCAATTCCTAAAAAATAAGACTATCACTCATTTCCTGTTAACAAGATTTCTCCTTTTGTTACAAGGACTCATTTACACAAAATGATCATGAAATTAACTTTTGCACCTACACCATGCATTATGTCTAACATGACAAAGTTGTCATTAGAAATTTGGTACTCTAAATCTTTCGAATTATATTAAACAAAGGAGTCATTATTCTTGATTAGCTTTTATTAGAGGTTGTGAATCATTCAATTCTTTTAACCTTAAACCATCACTTCATTTCTTGCTAACAAAGTTTCTCTAATCATTGCAAGGACTCATTCGTGTAAATTAATTGTGAAATTAACTTTTGTCTCTTAACCAAATATTATATTCATTGTAATAAGCCCATTCTTACACCTTTGGCTTTCTAAATTCATTAAATTCCATTAAACAAACAAGTCCTTGATATTATTGCTTTTTCTTTTAGGTATTGAATGGTTTAATTCCTAAATGATTAGACCATCAGTGCATTTTTTACTAATAAGGTTTCTCCTTTGGATGTAAGGTATTTTTAATAGATTAGTTTACTCCATACATTATACTTATTATGACTTGCACATCCTTACACCTTTAGTACTCTTGAATTTTATCAAACAAATGAGTCATTTATTTAAATTAGCCTTTCTAACAAGTATTTAATGGATCAATCCCAAAAGAATTAGACTATCACTTTATTTCTTGTTGATAAAGATTCTTCTTACATTGCAAGAATTCATTCACATAAAATAATCATCAAATTAACTTTTATGTCTACAACAAACATTATTTTGATAGCAACTAGTATGTCTAAACACTATTAGTTTCTAAAAGTATTGAATGTTTAAATTCCTAAAGAATAAGATGGTCTCTTGTTTTTCTACTAACAAGGTTTCTCCTTTCTTTCAAAGTAATCATTTACACAAAATGGACAGGAAAGTAACTTTTGTGTCTACATGAAATGTTATAATCATTGTGACTAGAATGCCCTTACATCTTTACAATTTTGAATCCATTGAATTCTATGGAACAAAGGAGTCATTGATCATTATTAATTTTTCATATAACAATTGAATGGTTCAATTATAGAATAACTAAACTGTCCCTTTATTTCATGCTCAAAATGTTTTTCCTTTAGTTATAAGGACTTCATACTATTAATTCCAATTGTAACCATTTGGTTTCTTTTAATATCATTTATTTAAATGATTGCCTAGACTTACACTCAAATGTCACTTAATTTTGGATTAACACTAACCAATCATTTACCAAATCTATGTAATTGACCATTACAATCACTTAACCATATAGTCATTATATATTTGTAGGGTAATTTGATCAATAAAAAACTTTATAAGTAATTATTAACCAAACTGATCTATCAGGTTGTTATTCAAATTACAAGTTACCTTTACAAATTTATGGACTCTATTATTGTTAACATTTTAATATGGTTATTTGTTACTTTATCCATCAAATGATTCTAATTTACTTATGATTACATTATAATTAATTCAAAATGTTTCTAAAATCAACCATTTTTTAATAATTATCTTTTATCATTTCTTTAATTACATGTTTGATTTTACTACAATCTAACCTTTTACACAATTCATTTTATTAAGTTAATCAATGATTAGTTAATGTTAATAAGGTTATGATGACATCTTTTATTTTTTGGTTTATGATAGTTATATGAATGTAACATGGTCGATGGGATAATATTGTCATCATTAACCATATATGATCCAATCATAGTGATTGGATAGTTAATAACCCAATGTAAAGATATTAACAAATGGTAATTAGACCATTCAAATTAGACTGACATAAAGGGTCTAATGCTAGATAATGGTATAATAACATTTGTTCTATGTAAACCCAATGAATCATACCAAAATTACGGGTTATTTTGGTTGACTAATTTGTTTTAAGTAAATTAGAACCAAACAAAAATAATTATAACCAAGAATATAATCTATTTGCATTAGTTAATGTTGCGGTCATTCAAATGTTACCATAAATCCCTCGGGTTACTCCAAATTGGTTACTCATTTACAGACAATATTCATTTATTTAAGTAATTGCTTTAAATAACTAATCAATTGGTTACAAAATGGTTCCAATCATTCGTATATTACAGGAAAATTGAGTAATGGGTACTAAATCTATTTGACCCTAATATTTGCAATTAGGTTACTCTAAACACTATTTATAGTACAAATATCAATTAACATAATAACCAATGTATTTATTATTACTAAAGTCAATTGCCTATGACCATTATTCATTGATCATTACAAAGGATGTGATCATCACTTTATTGCTTAATAATAGGGTTTCTCCTTTCTTGTAAGGACTCATTCATGCAAAATGTTTTCAAAATTAACTTTTGTGTCTATACCAAATATTAGATTCATTATTACAATCACATCTTTACACTTTTAGTACTTCAAATTGATTACATTTCATCATACAACAAAGTCATTGATGTGATTAGCTTTTCTTATAGATAATAAGTGATTCATTTCCTCAAAAATTTGGTTGTCTTTTAATTTTTTGCTATCAAGGATTCTCCATCCATTACAATGTCTCATTATGACAAAATGATCATGAAATTAACTTTTGCGTCAATACAAAATATATTATTCATTCCAAAAAGTGCATCTTTACATCATTAGTACTTTGAATCCATTGTATTATATTAGACAAAGGTGTCAATAGCTTGATTAGCTTTTTCTTAAAGGTATTAATTGGTTTAATTCATAAAGAATGAGAATGTCACTTTATTTCTTGCTAACAAGTTTTCTCCTTTTATTGCGAGGACCCATCCACACAAAATGTTACTAAAAATTAGCTCTTATGTCGACATGAAACATTATTCATTGCAGTAAGCACATTCTTCCACCATTGATGTTCAAAATTCATTGAATTTCTTGAAACAAAGGAGTCATTGACCTTGATTACATTTTTTCCATAGGTATTGAATTGTTTAATTCCTCAAAGGTGGGACAATCACTTCATTTCTTGCAAACAAGGTTTCACATTTTGTAGCAAGGATGCATGGACACAAAATAATCACAAAATTATCTATTGCATATGCACCAAACATTATATTCCTTGCAAGAAGCACATTCTTATGTCAAAATTCATCAAAAATTAAAATAAATAATATTTGAATAAAAAATGACCAACTTAAATAATTGACTTATTTATTCTAACTATTATTTAAATTTAAATTATTTAATTTTATTTACATAATTTATGTCACAAGTTAGTCAATATATATGAAAAGTAAAAACAACATTTTTTAATAAAAATTCTAGATTTTAATAGTTATTTAAATCAAAAAAAATGTTATTTTATTTTTTACAATTTTAGTAAAACATTACATATAATTCACCAAAAAGTAAAATATATTATATTTGAATAAAAACAAAAGATTAATTGAAGAAATTGCATTTTTAAATCAAATTGATATTCAAATTTAATGTCCTTTATGTAATTTATGCAATTTAAGTGTTAAATTACTTAGCATTCATAAGAAAGTAAAAAATGATATTTTTAAATACAAAACTCTATATTTTAGAAACTATATAAATCAATCCAAATGTAATCAAATTTAAAGTCTTTTATTGTAATTTCCACAATTTTAGTTAAAGGTTATTCCAAATTCACCAAAAACAAAAATAGATTATATTTGAATAAAAAATGATCAATTTAAATAATTTCATTATTTATTATAATTTTTATTCAAATTTAAATTATTTTTATTTTATTTAAATAATTTAAGTAACAAGTTAGTCAATATTAATGAAAAATAAAAAAAAAAAAGGAATGAATTTTTTTAATACAAAACCTCAAATTTATGTATCTATTTAAATTAAACCAAATATTAATCAAATTTACTATCTCTTATTGTAATTTATACAATCTCAGTAACACATTACTTTATATTCAAAAAAAATTAAAATATACTTTATTTGAATGAAAAAAAAAAAGACTAATTTAAATAATTATATTTTTTAATGTAACTATTATTCAAATTGAATATTTTCTTATGTAATTTATGTAATTTAAGTTTTAGGTAACTTGACATTCATGGAAAAGTAAAGAACAACATTTTTTGGTACAAAACTCTAGATTTTTAGAACTAAATATATCAATACAAATGTTATTTAAATTTAAAGTCTTTCATTATAATTTCTACAATTTCAATAAAATGCTACTTAATATTCACCAAAAAATATTATTTACACTTAGATTAAATTTCAATAAATTTAAATTTATGTATATTATTTACACAATTTAAATAATATATTTGTTAATATTTATGAAAAGTGAAAAATGATATTTTTGAATATAGAACTCCAATTTTTAGTAGCTACTTAATTCATATCAAATGTTATTTACAATTATAATTTTTTAAGTACAATTTCAATAAAATGTTAATTTAAATTCACTTAAAGGTAAAATAAACACCATTTGTATAAAAAATAACCTATTTGAGTCATTTATTTTCTATTATAACTGTTGTTCAAATTTAATGACTTGTAGTGTAATTTACACAATTTAAACATTATATTACTCAACATTTATGAAAAAATAAAAAATGAAATTTTTGAAACCAAGTCTGTAGATTTTAGTAACTACATAAATTGATCTTAATATTATTCAAATTTAAAATCCTTTATAGTAATTTTTGCAATTTTGATAAAAAGTTATTCCAAATTCACCAAAAAGTAATATAAATCATATTTGACTAAGAAAAACAACTAATTTATGTAATTGCATTTTGTATCTAATTGTTATTTAAATTTTAATTTCTTTTTATATGAATTATGCAATTTAAATAATAAATTAGTTAACAATCATGAAAAGGAAAAAAGTTATTTATAGATACAAAGCCCTAAATTTAGTAGCTACTCAAAACATAACCAAATGTTATTTAAATTTACAATTTTTTAATAAATTTCAACAATTTTAGTAAAAATTACTCTAAATTCACCAAAAAGTAACAAAAAACCCTATTTGAATAAAACTAACTGATTTGAATAATTACATTTTTTATTCTAATTGTTATTCAAATTTATATTCTTTTCATTTTATTTATGCAATTTAAGTAAAATATTAGTCAATATTCATGAAATATAAAAAACAACATTTTTGAGTAAAAATGCTCCAAATTTTAATAGTTACTTAAATTGAATCAAATGTTTTTAAAATTAAAATCTTTTATTATAATTTATGTAATTGCAGTAAAAAATTACTCTAAATTCATCAAAAAGTAAAATAAACCCTATTTCCATAAAAAAATGACAATTTTAAATAATTCATTTTCAATTATAATCATTATTCAAATTTAATGTCTCTTTACATAATTTATTGCAAATTTGGTTTTAGGTTACATACATTTATGAAAAAGTTAAAGTAACATTTTTTAATACAAAATTGTAGATTTTAGTAACTATATAAATCAATTCAAATATTATTTAAATTTAAAGTTTTTTTTTGTAATTTTAATAATTTCAGTTAAAGGTTACCTCACATTCACTAAAAAAAAAAATCTTATTTGAATAAAAAAGATTTATTTAAGTAATTGCATTTTTTATTTTGATCGTCATTCAAATTTAAATTCGTTTCATATTATTTACATGATTTATGAAATAGGATAGTCAACTTTCATGAAAAGTTAAAATCAATATTTTTGATTAGAAAACTTTAAGTTTTAGTAGCTACTTAAATTAAATCAAATATTATTTAAATTTATAATTTGTTATTGTATTTTTTTACAATTTTAGTAAAAATTTACTCTAAATTCACCAACAAGTAAAATAATCATTATTTCAATAAAAAAATGACATATTTGTGTAATTCATTTTTTATTTTAATTATTATTCAAATTCAATATATTTTTATATAATTTACACAATTTAAGTTTTAAGTTACTTAATATTTATGAAAAAGTTTAAAATAACATTTTTAAATACAAAATTTCAATTTTAGTAATTATATAAATTAATTCAAATATTATTTAAATTTAAAATTTTTTATTATAATTTCTCTAATTTTTGTAAAATGTTACTTTAAATTCAATAAAAAGTAAAAAATAGATCATATATAAATAAAAAAAATTAAGTAATTATATTATTTATTCTAATTATTTTTCTAATTTGAATTCTTTTTTTGTTATTTATGCAAATTAATAAACAAATTAATCAACATTTACAAAAAGTGAAAATTGATATTTTTAAATACAAAACCCTAGATTTTAGTACCTATTTAAATCAAAATAAATGTTATTCAAATTTATAATATTTTATCATAATTTTCCCAATATTAGTAAAAAAGACTAATTTGAGTAATTTATTTTCTATTTTAATTATTATTTAAATTTAATATCTTTTTATATAATTTATATAATTTAAGTATTAAGTTACTCAATATTCTTGAAAAGGTAAAAAATTGACATTTTTTAATGCAAAAATTCATATTTGAATAATTATATAAATCAATTTAAATGTTATTTAAATTCAAAGTCTTTTATTATAATATTTATAATTTCAGTAAAATGTTATTTTAAATTTACTAAATAATAAAATAAATCATATTTTACTAGAAAATACTTGATTTAAGTAATTATAATTTTTATTCTGACTATTATTTAAGTTTAAATTCTTTTCATGGTATTAATATTATTTATATACCAAGTTAGTCGACATTCATGAAAGGTAAAAAAATGACATTTTTGAATACAACACCCTTAATTTTAATAACTATTTAAATCAAATTAAATATTATTTAAATTTATAATCTTTTATTGTAATTTCTATAGTTAAGTAACAAATTAAGTTATATTCATGAAAAGTAAAAAATAATATTTTTGAATACAAAACTCCAAAATTTAATAATTACTCAAATAAAATCAAATCAAATGTTATTTAAATTTTATAATCATTTATTGTAATTTTTATAATTTTAGTAAAATATTATTCTAAATTCATCAAAAATTAAAATAGATGGTATTTGAATAAAAAGCAATCAATTTAAGTAATTTATTTTCTCTTCTAATAGATACACAAAATTAATGTCTTTTTATGTAAATTATATAATTTAAGTATTAAATTATTCAACATTCATGAAAAGTTAAAAAAAAAAATGATATTTTTGAATATAAAACTCAAGATATTAGTAATTACATAAATTAACTTAAATGTTATTCAAATTTAAAATTTTTTATTGTAATCTTTGCAATTTGAATAAATGTTATTTTAAATTCATCAAAAAGTAAATTAGATCGTATTTAAATAAAAAAAATAACAAATTTAAGTAATTAGATTTTTTATTCTAACTATTATTTAAAGTTATATTCTTATTATCTTATTTATATAATTTAAGTAATAGAATGATCAATATTCATGAAAATAATAAACAATATTTTTTTGATTACAAAATCTCATATTTTAGTGACTACTTAAAACAAATTAAAAGTTATTTAAATTTATAATATTTTGTTATGATTTATACAATGTTAGTGAAAAGTTATTCTAAATTCATTGAAAAAAAATCATATTTGTGGAAAGAATGAATGATTTGAGTAATTCATTTTCAATTATAGTTATTACTTAAATTCAAGGTCTTTTATGTAATTTATGTAATTCAAATATTAGGTTATTTAATATTCATAAAAAAGTAAAAAAAATATTATTTTTTTTGAATATAAAACACTATATTTTAATAACTATATAAATCAATCTAATTGATATCTAAATTTAATGTTTTCTCCTATAATTTAATGTTTTTGTTCACATAATATATGTAATTTAAGTATTAGGTTACTTAATATTTATAAAAAAGTTAAAAACATTTTTGTAATTACATTTTTTATTCTTAACATTATTCAAATTTAAATTTTTTTTTTATGTTAATTACAAAATTTAATTAACAAATTAGTTAATTTTTACGAAAAGTAAAAATAAATAACCTTTTTGAATACAAAACCCCAAATTTTTGTAGCCAATTAAATCAAATTAAATGTTATTCCAATTTATAATCATTTAATGTAATTTCTGCAATTTTATTAAAAGGTTAATCTAAATTTATCAAAAAGTAAAATAGACTTTATTTAAATAAAAAAAAATAATTAAAATGAGTAATCATAATTTTTAATCTATCTATTATTCAAATTTAATGTAATTTATATAATTTAAATATTAGATTACTTAATATTCATGAAAAAGTAAAAGAAAAAAATTAAATACAAAACTACAGATTTTTAGCAACTGTATAAATTAATTTCAATGTTATTTAAATTTAAATTCTTTTACTATAATTTCTACAATTTCAAGAAAAAGTTATTCTAAATTCATTAAGTAGTAAAATAGATCATATTTGAACAAAAAAATAATTGATTTAAATAATTACAATTTTTATTTTACCATTATGTGGATTTAAATTCTTTTTTATTTTAATTAAATAATTTAAGTAATAAGTTAGTCAATATTTATAAAAAGTAAAAAATGAAAATTTTTTAATATATAACCCTAAATTTTAATAACTTCTTAAATTAAATCTAATGTTATTTAAATTTAAAATCATTCATTATAATTTCTATAATTTTAGTAAAAAGTTATTTTAAATTACCAAAAAGTAAAATATACACTATATGCACATAACATAAAAAAAGACCAATTTGAGTCATTGTATTTTGCTAATCTTAATGTTATTCAAGTTTAATATCTTTTTACAAAATTTATGCAATTTAAAAATTAAGTTACTCAACATTTATTATAAAAAAGCAAAAAAGAAGTAAAAATCAACATTTTTTACTGCAAAAAATTAAGATTTTAATAATTATGTAAATCAATTATAATGTTATTCAAATTTTAAAATTTTTTTTTCTTTTTTTTCAATTTCATTAAAAAGTTACTCCATAATCAACAAAAAGTAATATAGATTATATTAGAAATAAAAATGACTAATTTAAATAATTACATTTTTTATTTTAATCCTTATGCAAATATAAAGTCTTGTTATGTTAATTGCATAATTATAGTAACTATTTAAATTAAATCAAATATTATTTAAATTTGTACTTTTTATGATTTTCATAAAAGGCTATGCTAGTTTCACTAAAATGTAAATTGAATCCTATATGCATAGAAAAAAAATCAATTTAAGTAACTGTATTTTATAATTTAACTATTATTCAAATTAACATGTTTTTACATAATTTAAGCAATTTAAATATTGTGTTACTCAAAATTTATGCAAAAGTAAAAAAAAGGGAGATTTTTAAATTCAAAATTCTTGATTTTAATAATCATATAAATCAATATAAATATTTTTCAAATTTAAAATCTTTTACTATAACTTCTACAATTTTAATAAAAAGTTATTTTAAATTTACCAAAAAGTAAAATAAAAATATATTTAAATAAAAAAAAAAATTATTTAAGTAATTACATTTTTTATTCTTAATATTACTCAAATTTAAATTATTTTTATGTTAATTATGTAATTTAAGTTATAAGTTAGTCAACATTTAGGAAAAGTAAAATAATAATAATATTTTTAAATACAAAATCTCATATTTTAATAGTTAAATAAATCAAACCAAATATTATTTAAAATTATAATCTTTTATTGTAATTACTACAATTTCAGTAAAAAGTTACTTAAAATATACCAAAAAAAATAAAATAGACCATATTTGAATAAAGAAAAATGATCAATTTAAAGAATTACATTTCTAATCAAACAATTATTCAAATTTAACATCCTTTCATATAATTTATATACAATTTAAATATTAAATTACTCAATATTCATGAAAAAGTATAAATTGAAAATTTTTAATACAAAACTCTGGCTTTTGATTACTACATTAACTAATCCAAATGTTACTCAATTTAAAATTTTTTACTTTAATTTTTTTTAATTTCAATAAAAGGTTACTCCAAATTCACCACAAAGTAAAATATATTTTAATTGAATAAAAAAGAATAATTTATTTTTGATTTCATTTTTTGTTTTAACCATTATTCAAATTTAAATTCATAAAAAGTAAAATAGACTTTATTTGAATAAAAAAAAATTAATTAATTTAGCAATTGTATTTTCTTAGCTAATTATTATTCAAATTTAATGTCTTTCATGTAATTTATGCACTTTAAGTATTATAATACTCAACATTCATGAGAAAAGTAAAAAAAAAAATGATATTTTTTATACAAAATTCAAGATTTTAATAACTATATAAATTAATCCTGATGTCATTCAAATTTAAAGTTTTTTATTGTAATTTCTTCAATTTAAATAAAATGTTACTCTTAAATTGACTAAAAGTAAAATAGATCATATTTGAATAAAAAATGACTAATTTAAGTAATTGTAATTTTTATTCTTGTTTTTATTCAAATTTAAACTCTTTTTATGTTGAATACAAAATTTAAATAACATGTTAGTTAACATTTATGAAAAATTAAAAAAAAAAAAATGACATTTTTGAATATAAAGCCTTATATTTTAGTAGTTATTTAAATCAAACCAAATGTTATTTAAATTTATATTATTTTATTATAATTTTTACAATTTCAATAAAAAATTACTCTAAATTCAATAAAAACTAAAATATACCTTATATGCATAAAAGAAAAAAATAACAACTGATTTTAGTAATAACATTTTCTAATCTAACTCTTATTCAATTTTAACATATTTTTACACAATTTAAGTAATTTAAATATTATGTTACTTAACATTTATGAAAAATTGAAAATGACATTTTTAAATATATAACTATATATTTTAGTAACTATATAAATCAATTCAAATATTTTTCAAATTTAAAATTTTTTACTATAACTTTTGCAATTTCAGTAAAAAATTATTCCAAATACACTAAAAAGTAACATAGTTCACATTTGAAACTTTTGGAAGCTTTGTGCCATATAGGCTCCCTTAAGGATAGCAAAAGACCCAATAGGGAAAGATATTGTACACAGGCGTATATCATCTTATTTGGGGTAAAGTAGCTAATGTTCGATTCAAGCCCAAATGTCTATGCTTTTTTCATAAAGTAAATACCAAAATCATCCACTTACCTTTTAATAAGGATGTTTACGAATCCATGGTTTGTTGATTGGAGATGTAAGCATGGTTTTGGTAGAAAATATAAAGCCTTCCTACAGTGGAGAAGTTGGAGCATTTGTGAGAAATGTTATAACACCAATTTGTTGTGTAATTGAGAAGATATGTTTTGTGCACACTATGGTCAAATCTTAGAGCTTTCTATTTTGAACATGGATATTATGCTTCATGCATTACAAGATGCCACTAGGAGCCATGCTAAAGGAGCTTCCAACACAGACCAATGCAATTATGATCATTTGAATGCATGCTTTTTAGTTAGTTTACATTCATAATATAAATCGCACTATTATGGATCATCCCTTGAGGAATCCATTAATCTTCATAGTTTGTGGATTCAAAAACCTTGCCAAAGCATACACTGCAGGCTCATCTATGTATTCAACAAGGGTGTAATCACCATCTAAGCAAGTGTGGTCATCATCTGTTTCTTTAATTTCCTTAGCTAGCTCAATCATCAAAAGCTTCCCTTACTTACATCAATGTTTCTTATGCCACTTCTCATCATAGTGCCAACATAACCTTTTTTCCATCCACTCTTTCAATTGTTCTTGAGTCAAACGTCTAGTGTTAAAAGGGCTAATACTAGATGTTGAGAACCTAGGATTTGAGGAATTGGGAATTGAAATAGGGATTGAGATTTGGGGATTTGAAATAAGGATTTTACGGAAATAAAAGGGTAGGATTGATCTCTTTGAGGGGATTGGCTCTAATGATCACTTTAAGGGGATTAGCCTCTAATAAGCTAAAAGCTTTAATAATATTATTGATTAGTTGAGTCTAAAAGTCATATGACCTTGCAATATATATACTTAATAGACTATTATTACAAACATAATTACACATATTAATTCAAAAATAATAAAAGACAATTATTAGATAATAAATGACAATTATTAACTAGCAAAAATTATGGAGATCGCATCATTTTGCCACCTTTCAAAGCAATTGTGTCCTCAAGGCTAACTGGTAATAAAGTTTAGGAATTGTTTCATAAAAAAATGATAAAACTCCTAAGTAGTGTCCTCAATAAGAAGATTAGTCCATTGAAATGGGATTTGGACAACAACTTAGATTCCACGTCTGACCATACATAGGTCTAAGATGGCTTGCAACTAAACTTTAACCTCTTTGATGGAAGTAATGTTGGGTAGCTAGCTTTGTACCACCACACCTTCTCCCACTTTCCTTTTCAAGCAAGAGACCTGGAAAATAAGATGTATATTTGATCCTGTTGGTAAATCAAGACAGAAGGCAACAGGACCAATGTGCTCAAGAATTTGATATGACCCAAAGAAGTAAGGAGATAATTTCATTAATGAGTGAGTAGTGATAAACAATTTTCAATATGATTGGGGTCTAAGATAGACTCAATTCCCCATTAAAAACTCTTGCTTAGTACAATGCATATCAATATGTTACTTCATATAGGCTTGGGCTGTAACCAGGTTGTCTTTTAGAAGTTGAAGCAATTTATCTTTATCTTGTAAGTCCTTATTGACTTGATCCACATGAGATGATCCAACTGTATACCTTGTAAGAGTAGGCAGAACTCAACCATAAACTACTTGAAATGGAGACATCTTTATAGAATAGTGATAAGTGGTATTGTACCACCACTCAGCCTAAGGGAGCCATTTTAACCAATCTTTTTGGTTTGTCACTCGCAAAGTAATGAAGGTAGTTTTCCAAGCACTTGATGACCACCTCAATTTGTCCATCTATCTGTAGGTGATAAGTAGTGCTCGTATTCAATTGCATCCCTTGCAAACGGAAGAACTTATTCCAAAAATTACTGGTAAAGACTTTATCTTAGTCACTAACAATAGATTTAGGAACATCATGAAGCTTTACAATATTGTTAACAAAAACTCAAATAATACTAATTTCAATAAAAGGATGACTAATCGCATAAAAATGAGTATACTTAGTTAAGTGATCCACAATAACAAAAATAGTAGATTTACCTTGGGACAATAGGACTCCCTTAATAAAATTGATAGAGATGTTGGTCCAAGCTTCTTCTAGAATAGGTAAAGGTTGAAGAAGTCTTGGAGATGCCATAGATTCACTCTTGTGATGTTGGCATACATCACGTTCAGTCACAAACTTTCTTATTTCTTTTTTTTATACCATTCCAATAAAACTCCTTACTAATGCGCTTGTAGGTATGAAGAAATCTTGAATGTCTAGTAGTTAGGGATGCATGATATTCTTGCAAGATTGTGTCCATGTAATGAGAAAGAGGAACAAGTACCAATCTACCCTTGTAACGTAAATCTATAGAATCTTAAGTGTAATGAGCAATGAAATTAAGATTTGTCTATAACTTCTCAATGATTCCTGAGTTTCAAGATCATCCTACCACTTATTTTTAATTTGTTCAAATGTATTACAAGTAGAGACAAAGATTACCACCAATTCAACCTGCTTTAAAATGCAAGATGATTCATCGACTACTAAATTCTTGTTTCTCTTCTTATAAATGATCTTGTAATCATAGCTTAACAGTTTAGAAATCCATTTTTTTGTTCCATAAAAGAGATCCACTACTCTAATAAATATCTCAGACTTTTATGATTAGTCCAAATTTGAAAAATGCCTCCCAATTAGATAAGAATGCCATTTTGAGACTGCATTAATAATAGCTAACATCTCTTTATCATAAACAAACATGCTGAGATGTTTTGGTGATAAGGCATTGCTCGTAAAGGCAATAGGGCAACCTTCTTGCATCAATACTACCCCAATTCCAATTCTAAAAGCATTAGATTCAATGATAAATACCTTATTAATGTCAGGAAAGCATGAATTAGGGTGGTGGTCATGGCCTGCTTGAGTTGATCAAAGGCCTTCTATACCTTGTCATTCCAATTAAATGAATCTTTCTTCAGAAGAGCTATCAATTGAACACTGATCTTTCCATAGTCACAAACAAATTTGCAATAATAACTAGTCAATCCCAAGAAGCCACGTAATGCCTTAATTGTCTTTGGAACTGGCCAATCTAGCATTGCTTGAACTTTGAAAGGATCAACCACCACACCTTCCTTGGAGACAACATGGCCAAGATACTTCATTGTTTGACTAACAAAGTTACATTTCGACTTCTTAACACATAAAAAATTCTTACATAGAGTAATGAACATAGTTCACAAATGTGACAAATGTGCTTCAAAGGAAGAACTATGCACCAAAATATTATCAAAAAATATCAGGACAAACTTATATATATGTGGCCAAAAGATATCATTCGTTAAACTCTGGAATGTTGAAGGTGCATTGGTAAGTCCAAAAGGTATAACCAGGAACTCATAATGGCTATCATGTGTCCCAAAAGCTGTTTTTAAATAGCCTTCTATAGCCAAGCAAAGGAGATAACTGTTATCATGTTCGTGGTTGATAAGCTTTGACTTCCCATCAGATGTCAAGAGTAAGCCCTTCAATGAACATTCCCACTAATTGCCTTTTGAACCAATGTTTAGCTCAATTGACAAGTTGCTTGAATTGACTCTAATATTCTAGGATAATGGATGTCTGACGAATCTTTGTAAGATCTCCATCAACATTGTGATAATTCGAGGGCCTAAAGTACACAAGAAGGCCTTTGGTGAATGAAGCTCACGTTGGAACTCCAACATATGTTTCAAACTAATCGTACCATTAGATTGCATTACCTTCTAATTGAATAGAAGCAATTTAAACCTTAGAGTTTTCTGGCATATGATGGAAGCAAAAACATTTTTCAACCTGGGAAATCCAACCTGTAGGGTCACTCTTGTCCCAATAAGGAAAGTCCACCCTCATATATGGCTGTGTATAGTCACCATTGGTGCCTCTATAAGACTCCACAGGTTCTCTTTGCTTACTAGTAGATCAGAAAATATTTCCTCTCGATTGATTTGGTACTTCAGAAAGAATTATATGTTCGAGCCTCTTAAAAAAATTCTTGCTTCTATTCTTGCATTTGTTCAAATTGTTTGAAAGATTCTTGCATGATAGATAGTGATTGTTTGACTTTAGATAATATAACTTCAAAATCATATGAGTTGTGTGACGACATGGTGTAAGACTACAAGTTAGTGATACCTAAATCTTTCTTTTGTTGGTGGGTAAAGGGTATAAAACTTTGTTTTTTTTTTTTGGTGGTGAAGGATGGAACAAAAGTAAAATTCTTAAAAATGTCACTCTAATATCAGATGTTGAGAACCTAGAGTTTTGGGGATTTGGAAATTGAAATAAGGATTGAGATTTGGAGATTTGAAAGAAGGATTTTATAGAAATAAAAGAATAGAATTGATTTTTTTGAGAGGATTGACTTTTAATAAATTAAAAGTTCTGATAATATTATTAATTATTTAAATTTAAAAATCATATAATTTTATAATATATAAATTTAATAAATTATTATTATAAATATAATTA
The DNA here is from genome assembly GCA_037832345.1 of Rhizophora mangle. Lineage (NCBI taxonomy): Eukaryota > Viridiplantae > Streptophyta > Magnoliopsida > Malpighiales > Rhizophoraceae > Rhizophora > Rhizophora mangle. Next base: position 1,084,862 of record JBAPLJ010001639.1, on the reverse strand, counting down.
CGTCTATTAATTCAAAATAATAAAAAATAATTATTAGATAATAAATAACAATTATTAACTTACAAAATTATGAAAATTGCATAAGTTATCATGCTTGACATTCATTAGTACTTGGAAGAGCTCGTGAATGGTGAGCTTGTGAAGCAGTGAATCTCTTTAATGATGGTTTAAACTTAGTAAATACTTTTATATTTTCTGCTGTCTCTAAAACGCAATACATCTCTCAGGTATATCTCATACGTGTTATAACCTTTCTGTGGGGTAGAAATTCTGCAGAAACACGAATTTGGTGATGTTGATTAAAGCCTTTAGTGGAACATTACGGCTACTTTTTGTGGGCTATATGATTGTAGACCCTTGTGGTTATGTATAGAGTGACTAAACAAATTATCTGGAGCACAAGGCAAAATCCGACCATCATAGCAAGAGTTGTAGGGGCTTGAGGGAGGGCTACGACCATTATAGCAGCGATTTCAACAGCTAGCAAACCATGTGAGAATTAAAGGTTAGAGAAGTGAAGAAAATCATTAGAAAGCCTATCCCACGAGACAAGACTTCATCTGCCAACTCTAGTAGTTGAACCACCTGCGTCTATGACAAGGGAAATGAACAAGAAGAAAAGGACTACCAAGGAAAATTAAAAGAAAAAAAAAAAAGGAATCAATTAGTTCAGAAAATATTTAGAGATTAGGTTTAGATGATTTTTTTCTTCTTCTTTTTTTTTTAACAAAAAACTAAATTAAGTATAGTAATTGATGACAAAACAAAATTACAATACAGCTAAACAAGGGAGCACCTCCTGGGAATTGGGTTAGAACAGTTACAGATGATACGACTTTCAGTCAAAGGATTAGCCAAACACTTGGGTAATTGAAAGCGTCCACAGGAGGGCTAAGCCGAGGCGGGCACCTGTCAGCTAAGTCTGCACCGCCGTACCATGTATGGGAGGGCCCATGACAGATTAGAAAATAACAATGCTCCTTGCTTCTTGTACTTGGGGACACAGGACACGAAGAGGTGGCATTGCCCCACGGGACCCATACGGGACAGATTATTTCTGCCATTTCAAAGCATGCCTCTAGGTTGTATAGCGCAGATATTCTTGAAATTGGCTGCTGCTCCGGTGCTCAGGTAACCAGAAAACTTCTGGCTCAAAACGTGGTGGTAGAAACCGATTCCGTTCAAAAGGTGCTAAGCCATCCAGGCATATGCCAAACTAGCCACTTCCCTAACAATGTTAGCACATTACGGGACTACCCGTCAAATGCAGAGGCAACCGTTTTGTCGGATGACATCCCGATTCATGTAGGCGATTTGCTAATGCAGAAGCAATGGATTCAAGTTAATTTAATAATAGTTTTATATACAGTTTTATATACAAGAAAACAAAAATAAAAAAAGAAAAAGGCCAACTTCAAGGGAAGAAATTTCGTCTTGCTATTGATTTTTCACAATGAGCCTAATTGCAGCGCAATTGTTAGTAGACTGATACAGAACCTCCGCTGCAAAAGCAGAGAGTTGAAGTAGAATACGGGTGGGCCTCTAATGCAAAAGCTCGACCCGAGCATAACTAGATACCACAACTCATTTTCGTTACCTGCAAGGATATTGTGCAGAAGTATAAAGAGAACCCATCAATGGTGAGACAAGAAGAGATTCAGGTGAAAATTCAAATGGATATTTTTACCGGCTTCCATTCCATAAGAAGTGAACAAAAGCACATAATTGCTCAGTTAAAACCAATAAAGTGAATGAAGAACGAATAGCAAGGAGGGCAGCTCTCTTGTTTCTCACACAATCAGCACAATTGCAACATGATGATATAGGGTCTGCTTCGACTGGCATAAGACAGATGAAATCAAGGCACAAAACTGATATCCTTGAAGTATTCATGTTCAAGAGCATTCCTGGCCGTAATTCTTTTGCTGGGATCCAAGCAGAGCATTTGCTGCATATGAAACAAATAAAATTGTACCTTATATATATATATATAGAGAGAGAGAGAGAGAGATTGTGCTCATAAGAGAGATCATGCTCATAAAACTATCAGATACAACTTACAGAAAGAAGGTCGACACCAGCTGGTTCAAGAGTTGGAACAACAGTTGCCAAGTCCTGCCAATACCATGAGACTTGAGTTTTTGGATGTAAAGAAGTATAAATTAATTGCATAACTTCAAAATGAATTGCGACCTTTGGAGGCCACTTTGGGAAGGTAGACTTGAAGTCACGCAGAGAAGTCACTCCTGGCCATGTATTTTCATTTGGAGTACCCAAGACTCTACATGTGAAATCAATGTGGCCAAAAAGCAATGTAATGAATATCATGGAAGCACTGTAATGCAATACATTCATGGCAAATTTATTGATGCTAGTAATGGAGATGTCAAAAGCTGGAGCTAAATTGGTGCATTGATTGCACATAACTGTCCCAAACAGTGCATTCTACAGCCAACATTAGCTTTTCAACAACTGCTCGTGGCAGCCCCTTCTAATTTCTGATTACCAGATTCCACTGCCAATAGAGTTTAGGAGCCTTTTTATGCAGAAAAACAGTTCCCAGTCTTTTAACCTTGGAATGCAGTTTCAGGAATGGGGATGGCATTAAGAATGCAAGATCATAAAAGCAGATAACTGTCCATGATTTTTTTTTCAAAGAATGGTAACAGATGAATTTATTCATGAAAGAGAAAAGAAATGACTGCAGAATCTTCAATTCATCAAATAAAGGAATGCTCTACTACAATTGCACAAAAATGGATGGCAAAGCTTTTCCATAGTTTGAATTTACATTAAGATGGTCTTAAGAATGAAAATAAAGGAAGCTCTAGTTAGCTTTAAGGCAGTATTTAGTTCAACATTTTGCTTCCCTTTTTCATCTTTCTTTTATTCTCGACAACAGATAAAAGGAAGAGTAAATTTGTAAGAATATAACTTCAAAAGTTCTATCATAACCACCACAATCTGTCTTCAATAACAGAGTAGTGATGGTAGGGTGGCGATGACAGTGCTAAAAGTAATGGAAAGCAGCGAAGGAAAGAATCATTTCAGGGGAGGTGTGACAATGATGATATGTTAGGTGTCAATGAGAGAGCAAGTAATGGAGGTGCTGATGAGTTAGGCCTGGTGTATGATGCTATTGAGACAACAAGTTCATTTTCTTTTATAAAATCAGGAAAACATGTCCTGCATGTCCTTTTACATCAATTCTTGCAATATAAATATTTTTTTTCTTTTTTCTGAATTATAAGAAACAGATAAAAATAGCCTTAAAAATTTTTTTAAAAAAAAAATGTTCAGAAAGTGACCAACTTTGCTCTGAAAACAGCCAACACCATGCATGGTTAATGAGTTCAATGCAGGAAAAGTGCTATTGAGATGTGTCAAAAGGTGTCTCAAATACAGTAAAGTGAAGGACATGAGTTAAGCCATTAAATTTTAGCAAGTCCAGAAGCAATTGTATGAATGACTCAGGCTGTGACTTGGTTTTGTTAGCTCTTATCAGCCTTAGGCTGAAACAATCATCATGATTTAAAGGAGCATTTTTGTCTTCTTTTTACTTTTCTCATTGATTTTCCCTGTCAACACTATTATAGCAATCAAAGGGATGTCAAATAGCCATGCAGTGAAATTTTAAACCCCAACAGTTCAGCTTTGATGATAAGATTTATTCAACTGGACTGACAACAATACAATTAGATCTTAAATCATGATGCTCTCATGCATTGATATATATCCAAGCTTCCTTTCGAGAGGAAGAAGTTGTGAAAGGCATAGTCTTTCTCATTGCAGACATACATGTTGGTCCTCTACTGATGTTTGATTACCAAAAGTTTAACCCATAAAAATTCTAATCAAAAGAGTTTGCTACTTTAAAACAAAATTAACCCAACAAAAGAAAAATGAAACCCTCAAAAAATCGAGCAAGCTACCCAAATACCTAAATTGGTTGCATCATAGGTTAATCCATGCCAACTTATGTGCAGCAAAATTACAGAGTCAATCGTTTTATCTCATACTAACATCACATTCACTCTTCTGATAGCTCTTTAATCCTCATTAGCAATTATATGAACACAACTGGAAAAACATGCAGACAACAGATGAAAAATGTGCTTCCAGTATCACATAAACAAAACAGTTACGAAAAAACAAATTATAATATAGAAGCTGTAACACCTGAAAATCTTGTATAGTTCATCAATTTCAGAGTCCCCAGGAAACAATGGCTGCTTGTTCACCATCTCAGCAAATATGCAACCCACGGACCACAAATCAACTTCAGTGAAGTAATGAACAGATCCAAGCAGAATTTCTGGTGCTCTATACCACAGGGTCACCACCTAGGGAGAAGTGCCAGTTTTTCCCAGACAAATCAGCACAAAAAAATTGAAAATGCTAGTCACTAATGTGGCCAATACATCAAGCATTCCACTTGTTGGTGACTGTGACTTATCCATTATTCATCAGATGGAGAAGACTGCCATGATTTTTCAAATCATTAAATTGATATTATGTTAAAATTCCACTGCTCTGTCAATGTTTAAACAGGCCAAAAAAAAAAAAGGCACAAAGACATGAGCAGAAAGAGAGACAGAAAGGGCTAGGAAGAATAAGCAGAGTTGGTGCTTGTATGCTAAATTTATGCTGCTGATGAATTGATAAATCCACAATAACCAAGAGATGACTTACATATTGATAATATGAAGTTTCATGGCAGTTTGTCTGCAGTTCAAACAGCCGCAACGGACACATTAAGGCAACTGTCTTAGAAGATGTAGATTACAGAAAAGTACACTAGTTTATTCCCCACATTTTGTGTTTGAATCCAACTAACTTTTTATGCACGTTAAAATTGTGCAGTTTCCATGAGAGGAATGACCATGGGCAAGACAAAAAGATTAGAGAGGCGCATGATTTTTGGCATCAACTGATAAATCTTTTAAACAGCATGCTATTCATCTACGTAATAGTTTGAATCAAAGTAGAGTTGACCCTTCACAATACAACAGTGGAAAAAGACATAGAAAAGAAAACCAAACCAGCACATATTAATACCTCATGCGTAAATGTCCTGACAGGTATAGCAAACCCTCTTGCCAGTCCAAAATCTGCAAGCTTCAGTGCGTTTGTACGGCGATCTATAAGCAAATTCTGTGGCTTCAAATCTCGATGAAGAACTCTACGAGAATGACAATAAGCAATGCCACGCAGAATTTGATAGAGGAAAGTCTGCAAATGAAAGGAAATAAGCAGATAATAATCATTAGCATCATCATCACTTCATCAATCATATTTGTAGACTGCAATGAATGATGCATTCAAACAATTCAGCAATCAATCATATATATATATATATATATATATATATATATATATATATATATATATCTAGACACACACACACACACACACACAGATTGTTATATATGGATGTATACTTGTCCTTAATTTTCAGTAGTATCACTAGTTCTCATTCTTTGCATATATATATATATATATGGCTGCATAAAAAATCAATATATGTGGCATGATTCATTTAAGTATTCCACCCAGGAAGAAATAACATCAATGTTCCTAATGCTTGAAGAATTAAATTGCCTATATACTCAGGTATCATTTTCAAACTGCCCATAAGTTCCTAGCTCCAGTAACTTAAACTTACTCTTGCCTGTCTGAGCATAAAAGCATCTCTCTACCCACAAAAAAAACACATCCATAGGACTAAAATCTTGCTCACTTTTATAAGACATGGATCCTTAGCAAATTCAGGACATGAATCCATGTGCTTCTTCAAGTCCAAATCAAGATACTCAAAAACCAAATACAAGCGTTTTTCACTGTGCACTACATCCTGCAACCTGTCACCCAGAATGATAGTCAAATAATCCACTACAAAAGAACCAATAGAAGAGAAACAGGATATGTATTGGTAAGAAAGGCTACATAACAAAACCCATAAAATAGTTGCAGCATCCAAACAACTTAAAAAGATAGATTTCAGCAAATGAAAAATTGATTATTTGGATGGGGAAGTGAATTGTATACAAAGCAACCAATTTTTTGTCACTTAATCAAAACTAAACTCCCAGGATATCATGGTATAAATGATACAACATATATACGTCAACAGCCATGCTCTCACCAAATTAAAGAACAGCATATTAGGTGATCATGTAATAGCATGAAATAAACCTCTGAAAGGTTTCACAAAATGCCCAATTGGGTGGTCAACAGTTCAACTCCAAGACTCAATACAAGTGAACAAAATTCCAAATGCTTTTGATCGAATTGCTGTCCCATTCAAGAAGATTTACCAATTTTTTAAGTCAATGTGGAACTTTGTTCTCCAGTATGGAAAGATGAAGACTGACATTTAACAAAGAGCAGGAACAACTGAAACTGGATGCTCTTGCTTATATATTATAGCAAATGGTGGAATCATAATAATAAAGTGGAACCAGATTCCAACAATGTGCAACCAAGGTGGACATGAGGGAAAGCCCAAGCATCCCTACCAAATTTCCATAAATCATAAAACACCAACGGATTCAGGGAAAATTAAAGCACACACAAAAACAAATGGGTACACAACTCTGTCTCTGCGTAGATGCTTCAGCAGAATTTAGAGTTGCCCACTTTAGGGCGTTTGCTTTACACAAAGATCTCTCAAAACAAAAAAAAAAAAAAAAAAAAAAAAAAAAGACAAAATGAGCAGAAAGTAGCTAATGCAGCAAAATGCACAGTCCAAACTTGAAAGAAGTTGACTTTAGATGGAGGAGTGAGTATACGAAAACAAAGGCAAGTATACCTGACAATGTTGCCATGCTGCATCTCCTTCAAGAGGGAAATCTCTCTTATGGCGGTGCTTGGGACGCCCTCGTCTTCCTGCTCCAATCGGATCTTCTTCAAAGCTATCGTCTCATTGGTCACACGATCACGAGCTTTATACACCACTCCATATGTTCCTTCCCCAATCTTTTCCACTTTCTCGTACTGCCGAAAGAAAAAAAAAAAAAAAAAGGGCATTTTTCAACACTGCAACCTCAGTGAAACACAAAGAACAATCCATTAATCTAAAATTTGAAAAACAAAAGCCACAAAAAGAAACGCCCATTTGCTGCTTGCCTGGTCCATCGAGTCTGTCTGTGGCTCGAATGCCTCTGCAACAAGCCAACAAAAGTGACAGGGACCTGAAGGGAAAGGGAGAAAAAAACATATATGTGTGCATAAAAAACTGGAGGAAGCAAAGCAAATATCGGAAACGAAGAAAAACTGGAGGAGCCATGGGCCGGGTGTGGCAAAGAAAAGGCCCAAGTCACGAAATAATACATAATCCTCTGAAAAAAAAAAATAATAATAATAGAAAAGAACAAGAAAAAGGAAAACAGAAATAATAAAACGATAATCCAAAGCTTATCTCCATTTCGAAATCGCGTCCGTCTGTCTCGGAAGAACCAAACGGTAGTCGTCGTGAAAGAAAGCTTAAGAAACTGAAAAGGAAAAAGTAAAATGCATTCTTCTTGTTCTTATTACAATTTATCTTTACCGTTGCTACCACCAAGTTGGAGTAGTAGGAGTAGTATTCACGCTAGTAATAGTGGCGGCCGTAAATGTAATCAGCTGCCGGAGCTGCTGGGGGTTACACCGTCGGCAACGACAGTGCCCCGACTTTCGTCTTCCTTTACCTGCTCCTCCTCGTCATCAAATTCAAGTATATCCTTCTTCTCTGTTGTACAAGAGCCAAAGCCGAATGGTTCTTCTGGTCGTACATGCAATCTTCTCATCTACCGTTGTCAATGTCATCGCCGACGACGCCAAGATTCTTCAGTTTTGTCGTCGTCCTCCTCGTCGCCGTCGTCGTCGTCGTCGTCGTCTTCAGAAAAAGAAGAAGAAGAAGAAGAAGCAGGAGAACAAAAACAAGAACAAGAAAAAGAAGAGGACGAAGAGTATCAAGTATTGATAACCACGAGAAGCAATTATAACCACATTGTAATCGTTGACACTCCCAAAGCCAGGATGCTGCTCCTCGACTCTACTCGTACATGCATTCTTTTCCTTTTTTATTCTTCTTCTTCTTCTTCTTCTTTTTTAATGTGCCTGTCGTTCGTTTTTTAGTTATTGTTATTATCATTGCCGCAACTGTTAGTGCTTTGATTAGGTTATTTCAATTATGATGTATAATTGAACAAAAAGAACATCCTGCTTTGCTAATAGTTTTCAGCTGATAGATGGGATAATGATGGCCATGTGATTTGTAAAGCCAATTCTCAAATTCAATACAAGCACTCTGTCCTGTCCCCCTTTCTCAATTTCCGAATTATACTATGCTGTCATAATTCTTTCTCTCCTTCCATTTTCTTCATCTCATTATTTACCTTTGAAACCAATTCTCCATTTATTTCTTGGTTTCCTGCGTGAATTCCTTAAGTTGCATCACGTTTGGTTGTGAATATACCCAACCCGCCCTCCAAAATAGAAGATTTGGCCCTTTGGATTTCAGTTTTAATCTCAAAATTTCAGATTTCAAGTTTAAAGTTGTAAGCGTAACATTATGCTACGTTTTGAGGTTTTTAAGCCGATGTTACCTATGAATGTCTTTGAATGTTTAGATGAAGGTGGCTTGGTTTTATTATGGGTTTTTTCAGTTTATAATCCATCTCAGTCCAATTTTTCTTAATTTCTAATTGCCACATGTCTTTAGCTTTTTTGCTTCTTTGTTTGCTTAAGATGTCATTAAAATTTTTATGAACTTAGTCATGCTGATAGCTCATGGCATATGGCTGATATATGCAGATAATGTACACAGCATGCTTTGGAAGACGGGTCAAAAATGGACTGGATCATATTGGGTACTGTAAATGTTGGATAGTTGCTATTTTTTCCTCATCCATTGCCAAAGTTAAATCTTTGTAATTAACTAGATGGTGATAATGTTATTAGAGACCTAAATAAATGAGTGGAGGTTTCAGGTAGTTGCTGTTTTGTCCTGTAGATGTCCAAGCAATTTTGAAGTGGATTGATGACAATTCTAAGCTGTCTCTTTGACATTACATAACAGTTGCCATTACTTGTTCGCCCTATATATTCTCTTAAAAAGAACAATAGATTCTCAAGAAATTTCATAATGGTCCTGACAGCACAACTGTGGTTCTTTGGGCCCTATTCGTTAGTGTAACTCCTTTTGGCTTGAGGATGCTTTATGCCCCTTCTGATATTAAAATAAACATATCCAATCATTTTATACTTTTCTGTCTTGTCACACTTCATCGTGCAGGACGAATTTGCTAGTTTGCCAGCTCTCATTCCAACAGGGCGTGTTGCAATTCTTGGCCTGGTATTTTCCTTCACCTTCCTATGGCAACAGCATTGTCTTAGAACTATGCTATAGATATGCATAAACCAAATTTATAAGCTCATGTGTTGGGCAAAATTTTAATCATACAGGGTGGTGGTACTGCTGCACATTTGATGCTTGAGTCTTGGCCTTCATTACAGATTGAAGGGTGGGAGATTGATGAGATTGTAAGGAACAGTAAATTTTGTAATAAATTGAATTTTAGGACTATTTTTTTTGTTTTATAATTATTTTCCTTTCCTTATTAAAATTGACAACATATTTCTTGTTTAAATCTGTTAAATTTAGGCCACTCTATCAGAACTTTTGTTCTTCTTGCTCATGGAGAAATAGATGGATTTTCAACATAATGACAAGTGTACACTGTGAACTTACTAAAGCTTTAGACTTTGACACAAATCTATGCATGGAATTCTTTTTTGTCCTTGACAGTGAGTGTATGCAGTCCTTTATGAACCATCATAAAGATTTAGGCTGACTCAAAGGTCAGTAGCTGCCAGTAGCTATTTGCATCACCATCAATGCTTAGCATCTTGGAAGCTTAGGTGATCACACAACATGCCAGATACATGATTGAAAAAGCTGACCAATGGATTTTGAGGAGTCACATGTATAGCTGCAGATGAAACTTGAATCAGACACCCAGCAACATTGCTGACTTGTAGAATGTGTATAGAACTAAATGTTCCTCACACCACAGACACTTCACTGACTCAATAGTTTTCTGTGATCAGGGGAAAATAATTTCTGCAGACTATTTCTTTCCCCATGTTGCACCCATGTTCATGCAGATTATTTTTTTTCAAATAGGGACAAGTCAGATTTTATTCCTGAAATAGTATTCATTAAAAAATTTGTAATGGCTTCTCAGTCCCATGGAGAGACTAGTTCCTTATCTCATGATATGTGCGTTTCAGTTAATTGATAAAGCAAGAGATTACTTTGGGCTATCTGACCTTGAGAGCCACAATGAAGCTGGCGGCATACTTCATGTTCATATTGGTGATGCCCTTTGTCCCACAAAAGCCAATGCAGGAAGATATGCTGGTGAGCATTCCCTCTTGTTTCATGTCATAAGCATGGTGACGATCTGTGCATTACATAATTACATTGACCCATAGGTACTTTGCCTTATAGAAAAGACAATTCACTTCAAGCAAACTGCCTGAAAAACAAATGGCGAGGCCTTGGAAGGTGGGTTTTAATTTGGATGATTGCTGCAGCAAGTCGATAAAGTACAATGTTCTATTTAATTCTCTGTCAATTTGAATGGCAATCATTTTTTGAGCCAAAAACAGCATCTCTTTCTACACCACCAGTCACTCTGGTTATCATTCTTTATGGTTGCATTAAAATAAATTTCTGCACCAACAATTTTGTTCTTTTCCCATAGGTATATTTTCCAGATATTTTTTCATTCCTATGCTTTGCTGACATAGGCTAAATGTAACTGCTCAGGCATTGTGATTGACTTGTTCTGTGAGGGAAAGGTTTTGGCAAATTTGCAAAAGGTATTTTATTTTGGTTTGCTGCTTTAATTATGGTGCCTTGATTTGGAGCCTGTTATTATGGTATTTGGAATTTAGTTGCTTTTATTTGATAAAAGCGTTCTCTGCCATCATAAACTCTGTTAGTCACAATCAATAAGAACAACTTGTAAGAAGAAATCTGGGATAATTGTTTACAGAGAAAAAGAAATAAATGCAGTGTTCAGTTGTATTGTGTTAAATAATACCTTTGGAAATATCATCTATATGTACTGTCATCTTCTTTCCCATTCTTGGGTCTTGAGATCAGCTGTATAGAAGCTCCATTTGCTAGCATGTCCTCTTCCATTGGCTTAACAAGAAAACCCAATACATTTTGGAACTTAGTGGATTTAGACAAACTGTTCCCAATAGATTCCTTTGTGCTGTTGTTTCACTATACTACTTGAATTTTGCCCCAAATTTAATTCGAGAACAGAAAAATGTGGAGCTTTGGACAGATGGTATGATAAATTGATGAGCTTACAATTTAGTGGTAAGAAATTGTAGAATATTATAGAGGCAAGAATGAATTTTTCTTATTGATCAAAAGTTGAGAGGTTAGAGCACATATATATATTGCAGAGGAACTTGCTTACTTAGGAAGTATTAACTATACAATAAAAAAGAATCCTTAATTGACAACCTTAATTAACCTAACATATATAATTTTCTATATGTATCCCAGAAATCACTCTATTTTAAATTATTTCTTTTCCAATACTCTCCTTCAAGCTGGCTTGTAAATGTCTTCCATAGCTAGCTTGCTTACCAAAGAATCAAATTGATTTTTAGGTAATCTTTGGGTAAGAATATTAGCAATCTGTCGATTTGTAGGTATGTAAGGAATACATATTAAATCATTCTCAAGCTTTTCCTTGATAAAATGTTTGTTCACTTCGATATACTTAGTCTTATCATGAAGAATTGGATTATGAGCAATCAAAATTGCAGCTTTGTTATCACAATACACTTTCATAGGAAGTAAAGCTGAGTGCTGCAAATCTTCTAATAATCTTTTAATTCACATTATCTCACAAATGTCATGTGCAAGAGATATAAGTTCTGCTTCAGCACAACTCTGTGTTACAATACTTTGCTTTTTACTTCGCCAAGTGATTAAATTTCTACAAAAGAAGTGCAATAACTTGATGTTGACCGCCGATTAGTAGTACTTCTTGCCCAATCAGTATCAGTGTAAACTTCAATCTAAATATTATCACTCTTTCTAAACATTATATCTTTGCCTAGTGTTCTTTTGAGATACTTCAATATTCTATATACAACATGAAAGTGTTATTTTCCCGAGGCATGTATAAATTGACTTACTGCACTCGTAGCAAATGCAATATTAAGTTGAGTGTGTCATAAATAAATAAGTTTACCTACCAATCACTGAAATTTTTCCCTTTCAATTACATTTTCGACAATAACTAGATTTAACTTTAAATTAGCTTCAATTGACATCTCAACTGCTTTATATCCCATAACTCCAATTTCATTGAGTAAATGAAGAATATATTTTTTTTGATTTATAAATATACCTTTTCTTGATCTTGCAAACTTCATGCCTAAAAAGTATTTCAACACACCTAGATCTTTAATTTCAAATTCTTCAACTAATTTTTCTGTAACCTTGACAATTCATCAAGATCGTCACTTATCAAAATTATATCATCAACATATACAATTAAAATTGCAATCTTACCTTTATCAGAGTGTTTATAAAACAAAGTATGATCAGCTTGACTCTGGTGGTATCCATAGCCTTTTACTACCTTTCCAAAATGTTCAAACCAGACTTTAGGAGATTGTTTAAGACCATATAAAGATTTCTTCAACTTATATACTTTATTTTGGCCAATAGTATCTTCAAAACCTGGGAGAAGACACATAAATACCTCTTCTTCTAAGTTACTATTCAAAAAAGCATTCTTCACATCTAGTTGTTGTGGAGGCCAATTAAATTTAGCTACAAGAGACAATAGCACATGAATGGAGTTAATTTTTGCTACTGGAGCAAAAGTTTCTTAGTAATCAATATCATAAGTTTGAATAAACCCTTTAGCAACAAGTCTTATTTTATATCTTTCCACAATTTCATCTGCTTTGCATTTTACAGTAAATACCCATTTATACCCCACTGTTTTCTAATTTTTTGGTAATTTTACAATTTCCCAAGTCTCATTCTTTTTTAATGCATCAATCTCCTCTTTAACTATTAATCTCTATTTTGGATCATTAAGTGCTACCTATATGCTTTTTGGGATAAACAAGTTGGAGATTTTTTATGTAAATGTCTTATATTTGTAATAGAGTTTATCATATGATATATACTTTGCAATGGGATAATTAGTAAAAGAACGAATTCTTTTTCTAATGGTTATAGGTATATTTAAATTGTTGTATTCTAATTTAATAAACTTATTAGAAATAGAAGAGGAATCAATAGATGAAGATGAAATTTGAGGAGATTTAACATCACCATAAATTTAAAGTTTTAGCTTGGCATGGTGCTACTTTAGGTATAAATGATTCTCTACACTTATGACTTTTCTTCCTTGTATAAATAATAACCTCAGGCTCAAAGTTATTTGGTAGTGTTTCTCCCTCTATCAAAGATTCTTCCATACTTGACACAATAGGATGTGGATGTAAGACTTTAAGTAATATATGTAGAATATTCCAACTATTTTCTTCATATAGTTTACTCCTCTAAAAAACATTATTTTGAAAATAGAGCTAATTTTCAAGAAACACAATATTTATAGTAATAACAATTTTGTAAGTTAAAGGATTAAAACATTTATATCATTTCTTTTTTACTGCATAACCAACAAAACATATTTTTTAACTTTAAGATCAAGTTTAGACCGATTCTTATAAGAAATATGGACATAAATTGTGCAGCCAAAAGCCTTAAGTGGTAGGGTTGAAACAATACGAGTATCAGGAAAACAATATTTAAAACATTTTAGAGGTGTAGCATAATTCAAAACACGAGTAGGTATCCTATTAATTAGATATGTTGCAGTTAAAATAGTTTTACCCCAAAGATATTTGGGAATATGCATAGAAAACATTAAGACACAAGTAACTTCTAGTAAATGTCTATTTCTTCTTTCAGTAATATTATTTTGTTGTGGTATATCAATACAAGTAGACTAATACTGAATATCCTTATCTTTTAAGAAGCTGCCAAGAGAATCATTGACATATTTAGTGTCATTATCAGTATGCAAAATTCTAATTTGTGTATGAAATTGTGTTTCAATTGTGGTGTAAAATCTTTTGAATAAGGTTTGTACTTCAGATTTGTCATTCATTAAATATAGTCAATATAATCGAGTATGAACATCAATAAATGTCAAACCAATTTTGTTCTGGAAAAATTTGAAATCTTGAAGGCCCTATCATCAATGTGAATTAGATAAAAAGGTCAAGAGGGTTGATAAGGTTTTGAAAAATAAGTAATTTTATAATTTTTTTATAAAATGTAATGTTCACACTAAAGATAAAAACAATCACTTTCACTAAATAAAGTAGGGAACAATTTCTTAAGATAAGAAAAATTAGGGTATCCTAACTTATAGTACCAAAGCATTATTTTGTCTTTAATAGAGGCAAAACTAACACCACTTAATTCTTAAGGTAATTTATATTTAGAATCGTTATCTTCAAAGTAGTAGACACCATTTATCATCCTAGTACTGTCAATCTTCTTCCTCGAATTCAGGTCCTAGAAAACACAATGAGATTCAAAAAAGATAACATGGCAAGTAGAATTTTTGGATAATTTACTAACAGATAAAAGGTTATATGTAAGTTGAGATTCATGAAGGATTGATTTGAGAGATAAAAATTTTTGATGGTTTAATTAAACTTTTTCCTACTATAGAATAATACAATCCATCTGCTATATGAATTTTTTCTTGTCCAAAACAGGAATTATATGTGTGGAATAAATTGGAAAAACTAGTCATATGGTCATATGCTCCTGAATTTATTATTCAAGGAACTAATTGCAAAATAGAATAACAAATTAAGGCATTTAATTCATTACCCATTTGTTCAAGAGAAGCATTAGGACTACCCGATAATCCAATGTTAAATTTTAGCAAATTGAGAATATGATTCACTTGCTATGGACTGAATGAAACAACTTCTGCCTCATGTGCAATAGGAAGATTCATGCAGCCAGTTTGCTTATTGAACTTCCCCTCATGCTTGCCCTTCCATTTGGCTAGTTTTCCATGAAGCTTCCAACAAGTTTCACAAGAGTCTTGGTTTGTTACAATGATCACACCATACTTGAGACTTCTCATAAGTTTTGAGGTCACCTACAATAAGGTATAGGTGTCACCTACAATCAATGTAGAATTCTTAAGGATGTCATTTGAGTTCATCTTGCCAAGTATGACAAGTCTACAACTTTCTTCACAGTGAACTTCAGAGAAAACTTCTCCAATAAAAGCAAGAGGTTATCTACCAATTATCTTTCCTCTAATTTCATCAAATTCAACTATTAAACCATTAAGGAACTTGAAGAATCGCTCATCTTCAACCTTCTTTTATAATAGTGGGCATTCTCAAGAGATTTTCACTCCTAGGTATTGAATAAATTTAAATCTTATCATAGGTATTTTAGTGAATTCAAGTATTTGGTAACACTGTTTTCACCTTAATGAATATCTTCTTAACATCAATTCATAGACCTGAAATTGATTTCCCAAATTTAAATATATAAGATTGATATTATCCCAAAAATCCTTAACTGTGTGATAATATAAGTAGTTGGAGTTAATGTCTTCCTCCATGGAGTTCACCAATCATGTCATCACTATGGAGTCTTTGGCTTCTCATGTGGGGTATGTTGGATCATCCATGGCAAGTTCCTTTTTGTCTCCAATGATATAGCCAATTTTCTCTCTTCCTTGAATATACATGCGTACCGACTGAGACCAACGTAAGAAATTATCGTCATTTAGTCGAATAGTGGTTATTTGAATTAAATGAGATTAAGAGGAAACCACGGTTGAATGTGTTTGCCTATTAGTTGAGATGGTTGTTTCGGATGAAAAAGGATTAGTGGTTGTGGAGTTGGATTGGATTTTTGACATGGTGATGGCTGCTAATTTGTAATTAAGTGGAAGAAGAGGCTAGGTATAAGTTAAACAACTAGAGTTTTGAAAAAATATAAGCGGTTAGGGTTTTATTTTTACTTAGAGGGATAAGTTCGGCTCTGATACCATATAAAATATTATGAAGGAAAAAATAAATTTTTCTTATTAATTAAAAGTTAAGAGTTTACAGCACACATATATATTATAGAGGGACTTAGTTACCTAGGAAATATTAGCTATATAATAAAAAGGAATTTCTAATTAATAACTTTAATTGACGTAACATATATAATTTTCTATATGTAACCTAAAAATTATTTTATTTTAAATTATTTCCTTTTCAACAGAATTTTTCATATTTGCATTGATAGGTGGAGCTCATGACCATGAGCTTGATTCAGAAGAATCAGATGTAGTCTAAATCTAATTCGTCAATTGGGTCTCCACCATTTATTTTAAATTATTTCCTTTCCAACAGAAATATTCCCACAAGTAGAGATTATTTTTCATATTTGCATTGATAGGTGGAGCTCATGACCATGAGCTTGATTCAGAAGAATCAGATGTGGTCTAAATCTAATTCGTCAATTGGTTCTCCACCATGCATGTTATCAAAAGAAGGCTTAAGTTGAACTATACAATATTTTATCCTTGACTAAAATTCCCAGGCAGTGCTTCACAGATGTCACAGCATGTTTATTTGACAGACATTATCATGTCATAAGTTGAATTGCTTGTTCTATTTCTATATCTCCTTGTCATTATAAACTTGTCAGTATCATTTCAGTGTTATATTGTGTCTGGGAAAGGGGAAAAGGGGAGAGGGAGAGGAAAATATGGGAAAAAGTGACTGTTAAAAGTTTGTGAATCACACTCAAAGATAGTAGAATTTCTTCTTCTTCTTCTTCTTCTATGTATTATTATTAATTTTTTTTATTTTATGAAGAGCAAGATGGTAGATTTTCTACATTTACTTTTTGAAACTTTGAAATCAATGTGCAAGAGTTGCTTACAAAGTTAAGGATCACATACTCCTTCCCATGCTGCCAAATTTCTCCCCACAGTTCTCCACAAATGACATACTTTGACTACATTTGACAGGTCTCAACTTGGTTGGAGTTGAAAGATAGATTGATTCCCAATGGTCGCTTTATGGTGAATTGTGGTGGTATCAATGAAGAATCAGATGGTACAGATGCAATGGTATACTCTAAATCAGTTGATGGCATGTGGGCTAAGAATTCTACCATCAAGGTTTTATGCAAAGCATTTCCTGGACAAGTATGGCATCTCCTTGGTTTGACTAAGCTTTGAACAATCATAGGAGCCCCAACATATAGCACTTAATGGATTTCTTAATTTCGTTTTACTTTTATAAGAGGATAAATTACTGATTGATTTGAATTAACTTTGGAATATATAAAAATGTTTTGAATAAATCCTAAAACCTAAATATGAGAGTAGCAGCACAGGGAATTGACTTTCACTCCTAATTTTTCTCCAGTATAGTATTTCAAGCATGAGAGTTGTTATTTCCAAAAGTCAATTCGGATGTAACTTCTATCTAAGAATCGGTAGTGATCCATAACTGTGAGGGGACTTAAATCTTAAAGCCTTCATATGTGAAAGTTGTTTATGGATTAACACAGTGTTGCTGGGTTTGGTGGCTATTGTTCTGCATGATCCCTATCATCAATGAGACACAAGGTTTCATATTTCTGGCTATGCTTAGATTACTAATGCATTAAAGATAGCAACATATTAACAATTGGAAATTTTATCAACAGGTGAGCTGGAAGAGAATGCCAGAAAGCCACAGTGCAAATTATCTTGCACTGACAGGGCCTTTGCCTGATTTAAACTCATGGGCTGCTGCAGTCCCCAAACAATTGAGAGCAAATGTGAGGCAATGGAAGCTTTGTGACCCCAGTGAATGACAAATATTTGCTCTCAACTGGTTAGTTCTTTCGAAGGCTATATACAATCAAAAGTAAAATTGTTTATATTGATAGTCTTCATGCTTTTTATTAGAAATTTGTACCATATGGAATTTTGATTTTCCAAGCACAGAGTAATAGACCCTTGTGTCCTCTATCCTCCACTTATCCTTACATTCTGTTTGGTTACATATTTTCATTTACGGCCAGTTGGAAAATTCTGATTCTGAGAATGGAGATTTGGCTAAATGGATGGCTTGATGTTGAGATCTGCTAAATGGGAGATGTGGCCATCCTAACCTTCCCTAGTGTTGTAGGTATTAGATATCTTCCTTCTGTTATCGAATGCAAATATTGTGCGAGTCTGCCTCCCTGGGTATTACTCTTGTTCTCTCACGCTTTACTCTTCTATTGTCATCATGGCATCAAAGGGCTGATTTGTTTTTTTTTTTTAGGTTCCCGGTTAATTCTCATGAGGCATAGAATGGTTTTGCGTGTGAGACAATATGGAAGCTTGTGCCTTTCCAGATTGGCTTTTCTAAATATTCCCATAAGAGGCTAATCATGATGCTTGTTATAAACAGACAACATATATGATAACATATAACAAGTCCATTGAACCTCTCAATGGATACCATATGTGGGTTATAGTTAACAATTGTACAATGCTGCTACCTCCATTCAAAACTATGCCTGACAGACCAAAAAGAGCAAGGATAAAGGACAAAGATGAATCACTTCAGAGGCATGGACAAAAGTCAAAGGCAGGGATTAAGATGTGATGCCAAAAATGTAAGCAATGGGGACATAATAGGAAGGGCTGTTCAAGAACTAATATTTCAACACCAAGGGAGACCAAGAAACTAAGAGACTTAAAATAAACAATCACATGCAAATCAAGTACAAACATTGCATGAATAGTCAACTCAAATCAGAAATTTTAATAGACAAAGCATGGCATTCATTATTTTCAACAAATTGTTGATGTTATATAAATAATGGTAGTTAGTGTTATAGCCCAAGAAAAGAGAGACTGAGGAAGGAAGTCACAATACATCAACATACCTAAGTTACTACTTTACAAATTATTAAGGCATATCTAGGGTTAGGAAGCTTAAGTCAAATGGTCACTCATCATCTAAGGAGAATATCAATTACTTTTATTAAGGTATCTGAATAATTGATTAACATTGATGTTGTAGGACAAGAAGATTAGACCAACTTTAGGACCACATGCAATAAGGAGAAGGTAGACCAATCATCAAAAGCTAGATTCACCATCTATTGCAATGAAAAAAAGGATGCAACAAAGAAAAGTCAAATAAGAATTGGATTTAGGGTTTTTCTTTCAATAGAGATTGGAAATGTATACTTAAGAGTACGTGGATTATACATATTTGTTTGATAATTAATAATTAATAATAGAACTTTGATGGTCAATTTTTCACTTGGCATTATATTGCACAAATTGTTATACATAGTATTCAAAGGTGAATTGGTATTCAAACCCTTTCATAAATATAGAATTTTTTTAACAATGTGAAATGATATTTAAAATCTTTCTTTAAACATTTGAATTGGCTAAATTAAATTTCAATTACAAACTCTCAATATCTCAACTTTTAACTTACATTTAAATGTAAGTTCAAATTAGAAACTCTTAATTCCACAAACTATATTTATATTTATAATTTTAACAATTTTCCAAATATGCATAACTAAAGACATAAATCCAATTACAAATCCATTATTCAAATCTTGCCTATAAACATGAATTTGGCTTCCTAAATACTTGATGAATAGTAATCAACATGCTTATGAACAAGAAGAAACACAACATAACTACTCCTCCTAAACACCTTTTAACACTTTTAAGATGAGCATTGTCTTTAAACAACATAATGTTCACCCTTTTTAACTCAATATAATCAACTTTCAATTAACGTAATTCCTTACCCATCAACTAGATTTCGTTTTTCTTTGAATCTATATCTTTTTTTAGTAACTGAACCCAATTCAAATGGAGAATAATGCACTCATCAACACTCTTAGCTCTAGCCTTTAACTGTTTGTTTCTACTCCTTTGTGACTTAATTATTCCCTTATAAACTTTATCGACTTTTGGATCAAACCATCAAAAGAATCTATAATTGTTTTGCTTCTAATAGCAACATCCTAAAAATCATCATCCATTATTATTTTAACTTTACAAGGCATACATTTGAACTATCACTCCATAATTACATTGAATGTGATATGATCTTGTACTTGTAGAAAATGATGCCTCATTTGTAAATTTCATACTTATGTTTTCCTTTATCTTTGTAATTATCACACAATCAAAGGTGTGTCTAACTCTTAATGTCTTGCTTTCTCATGCTCTCTTACTCTCTTATACTCTTTTTCTCGGTTTAATTCAAAATTTTCATCTCATACTTTTTTCACGATATACCAATAATTAAGAATCTATTGAAAAATTTGGAGTTGTATAAAAGATTGGGGTACTAGTATGGGGAGCCTATTTTAGTATTTTTAGATATGAAATCTAAAAAAGATTAAAAATTATATTTTGTTAAATTATTATAAAAAAAAATAAATAATTATATTAGTTATTGTAAAATTATTAATTAATAATTTTAATTATATAAGAATAAATATGATTTTAAAAATATAAAGTCAATTAAATAAAATAAAAAATTTAATTTTTACAAATAATTTTAAGAGAAAATATAATTTAATTTAAATTTTACAGATTTAAAATAAATTTTTAAAAATATATTATATATAAAAAATTTAATATTATAAAAATAATAATTTATTTAATATAAAAATTTACAATAAAATAATAAATATTAATATAAATTTATTTTATTTTGTATCTATATAATATAAAGTTTTTAAAAATTTATTTAAATTTATAAAATTTTTACTCCAAGTAATCCAACTTAAATTTTAAAAGAATCTTTGAAATTGCTTTTTACTCACTGAATTGGTAGCGTCATCTTCGAGTCGTCATCAACTGGACGTGGCAAGCAGCCGTGGGATGGCTCAATTATTGAGTTTATTTTGCTTTCTTTATTTCTTTTTCATTTTTCAATCCGATTCGATCTCTTGGGACTATTTTGCTCTCTTTATTTCTTTTTCATTTTTCAATCCGATTCGATCTCTTGGGACCACCCAATAAAAGGCGCGGAGTGGGAGCTGAGACAGCATTTATCTGCAGTTAGAGGAGTGATTGGAAAAATGTGCCAGCCAGGAAAGGCAACCTCCGGCGATGGGCGGCCCACCGTGAAGGGTTCTTTCACTAACTACCCACTGCCACCCGGCCAGACTAGTAATAAGATCCTGAAGGCGGCTCTCGGTTTTTCGCCAAGCACCGGCGATGGGCATCCCACCGGGAGGGTTTCTTTCACCAAGCACCCACTGCCACGCGGCCCGACTCGTAATAAGATCCTGAAGGCGGCTCTCTGTTTTTAGCCAAACTCCGGCGATGGACGGCCCACCGGGAACGGTTCTTTCACCAAACACCCACTGCCACGCGGCCAGACTCGTAATAAGATCCTGAAGGAGGCTCTCGGTTTTTCGCCAAGCTCCGGCGATGGGCGGACCACCGGGAAGGTTCTTTCACCAACCACCCACTGCCACGCGGCTAGACTAAGAATGATATCCTGAAGAAGGTTATCCGTTTCCAGCGATGCTCTTCATCTGGAGGAAACTGAAGCCTTTTGTTTTCTTCCTTTCTTTCAATCATAAGATGGGATCACGGGGGTGTGTCATGTCCTTATTGCTCGTCCTTTCATGGGATTCTCTGCTTGTGCTTTGTACAGTGTTTAATTTTGGGTTTGGATCTATCTTGTTTGTATAGCTTATCATCCCATCTTAACTTATTATATTAGTGTATCTTGTTTGTATTGGTTGTCTGCCTATCTTATTGGTGCTTTCCTTAGCGTCATATTTTACAATCACTTGAGGTTTATTTTTTCCTCTGTCGCGGGCAAACCAAGAACCGAGTACAGAGAACAAATTTTTTCTCGTTCTCTGTCATTTTTTCCAGGAGAGAGAGAGTTAGAGAGAGTGATGGTAACGAAGGTAGCTGGTTGTTAAAAAGAAAACGATGACTTCCAAGGGAAGATGGGTAATTAAAGGGACTCTAAATCGGAATTAAAAGAAGAGGCCTGACACTTAGAGTCGACTGGTTATGCAAAGATTGGCTATTTGGGTCATTTCAAAATGGCTGGAGTTGCAGTTGTTTCTATCCTTTCTTTCGTGGCTTGGAATTAAAATGACCTGTCTATTTGCTAATTTGGACTGCCGGGTTTTTGAGACAACTTGGTTTCTTAGGGTTAAGATCCATCCTTGGTTTCTTGAATTTTTAGGCCTCTTTTCGGTGGGATTTAGCAAAGTTAATGTTAGAATTGGAGGAAATTAGCCATTGATGGACCTATAATCAAAACTTTTTTCTGAGGATGGAGGCAAAAGAATGAAAAGAACCTACCGGCCACAGTGCTTGGGCAACAATGGCCCATATCATGCTTTTTCTTTTTTGTAATTATCAATGTTCCTTTTTCTTTTTGATAACTTTGCTTATGTTATTCTAGCAGCGATTCCTGGGCTGTCTAACATTGAAGCTCATTATGGTAAACTTTTTTTGTTGCTCTCTAAAGCAGTGCTGTTCTTTTCTAACCAAGACGAGGACAGATCGATTCGAGCATGATTAGCATCTTATGGAAACATTCAGAAAAGCCAATCTGGAAAGGCACAAGCTTTTAGCCTAGTCATCCGTAAAGCCGCCGTATGAATTGCACGTAATTCAATTCCAACGGCGACAGGGCTCTCTCCATGTCCTGAACATTCTTAAGCGACAGGGTCTGCCCTTTGCCAGTGTGTTGACGTTAAAAACGAAAAAGAAATTATTAAAAAATAAATGCAGTTAATTTAACTTATCTCAAAAAAAAAAAAAAAAAATTTAACATTGCAAATCATATATATATATATATATATAATTGACAATGAAATGAAATGTCAAATATATATTAAGGATAATATAATATATGTACAAAAGACAAAATTTTGATGATATTCATGTCAAACAAAGGGTGAATTATATAAATTTTTTTTATTTTATGCAAAAATTTATAATTTATTAAAAAAATAAATAATCTCAATTTTAAATTATGATTTTTTTTAATAATTAAAAGTTATTTTTTATAAATATATTAATTATTATATTTATGCGTAAAAAATGAAAACTAGAAGGTTGCTATTATTGTTCTTTCTCGTGAAATTATGATTTATTAGTTATAAAAGTTGTGCGATGACGTCAAGTCCAAGATTTCAGTTCTGGAGTGAGGCCCAAGCATGCTGCCGAGTTGCTTCAGATCACGTAGCCGCCTTAATAGTCTATGTGTTTCCTTACATGGATTCACACCTTCTCATTGTCAGCCTCAAAATTGAATACTATCATGATGGATGAATCTGTGGTGGTAATTTTTTTATTATTAAATTTTGAAATATCGGCAATTATTAAATTAAGTTCTCCATCGACTTTCTTTTTGTCATATAACACCCACATTCTTGGTTGTCCAATTTTCTTTGTGCGGTGCTGATGCAAAACTAACAGTGGACACATGGAAGCAAGCTAGAAGGAATGGCAATGCAGTTTTCAAGTGTCCTCTGATGGGGGTAGTTAGATCATCATGGAAGTTGTAATTTGAATATATAACTACTTTAAACTAGTTTATTAGGCTGGTTTGAGAATGGGAATAAGCAAGTGAATTGTGTTAATTATCAATATTACTGGTTCACTCTATTCTTTCAAATGACAATACTTTGTTCTTCCCCTCTTTCTTAACATCCATCTGCTCCATCAATTGATCTTGCTCGAAATTGATTCTCCATTAATTATTTAGTTCCTTGCTTAGTCCTCCTAACTATATGTACATGCATCATTGGTATCAGAGCAATTCTCCTGCGCTGTGATGAGAATGGTAGAAAACACAAAAATGCTAGATCATGGAAAACGGATATGGGAGCCAACTCCTATTTCTATTCAACAGGTTAGGACCGAGTACAACACCAAGTTGGAGGAAATTCGTTCATGGATCACCAGAATTAGCATTCAACAAAATCCTTTTTTTTTTTTTTATCAAACGCAATCCATGCAATCTCTAGCCTCCAAGTATAGTGGCTTTTCATCAACTGTAGCAACAAATGTAAGTGACTTCACCAAATGAGGCCTCAATGTAGAATTCTCATGTCTCTTGGGTGATGATCTTCGAAATTGGATTTGTAAATGCAAAATTTTTTTTGATCTGGAAGGAATGCCAAATGAAACAAAAGATTGTCGTCAACCACTTGGATGATGTTGCACTTCAATGGTATCGAAACCAAATTCAACTTAGGCCAACCATTGTGGTAATGTCATGGATTGAGTTTGTCCAACTCATCTCGGTTAGGTTTGGTTCCAAGGCATTCGATGGCCCCCCTCTTGCAGCTTCTAAGTTTGAAACTAGATCAAACAATGATAGAATACCGAAACCAATTTGACATATTGTTAAGTAGAGTTGAATTACCAGAAGAACACGCCATCAGTATATTTTCGAGCGACTTGAAGCATGATATTCAACATTCTGTTCGAATGTTTATGCCCAAGTGTTTGCAAGATGATTTTGCACGAGCACAACGTCAAGAAGCTACAATCATAGCCTTATAGCAAAAGTCCAAATTCTCACCACGATTGTCGCCTTTGCTTCCTACTCGTTCCAAAGACAAGACTAACTGTTGGGGTTATTATAAGAAGGGTCAAATGTTCCTAAATGCTTGGAGTGCATTGACTTAGCAAAGAAAATGACCTATTGTCTACCCTTTATTTGTGCTTAAATTCTCAATTCGTATTATGCATTGATCCTATACTAAGTGAATGGTAGAATTTCAGCGATCAACTATGTAGTATGAAATCTTAGAGCATGAATGAAGCGTTGATGAATGTTATTAGGACCTAATGAAAATGTCAAGAATTGTTTGAATACCAAAAGGTATTATCACTTTCATATGAGATTACAAGGTGGTTAAATGCAATTTTTACATGAGATTTCTTATGTGCCAAACTTTGGCAAAATATGACCTTCATCATAGTCCTTCTTGATTTGGGTCATCACTTGAACTCTCGTGACGATGGTATAAATGTTTAAGGTGATACCATTTACTATAACTTTTTCCTAATGGATTCAATTATGTAGACAGTAAATTCTATGATATTGATTGCTTCTCCTCAGTTACATCAACTCAAACAGAGTATTGATACCAATATTACGGGTAAGAGGTTAGCTTGCAATGGGCAATAAAGGATCAAGAGTTAAACTAGAGAGAAGCTAATTAAACTTACTTGTTTATATTGTTTAGCCCATTTATGAGTATAACATAATTAGAAAGACAAAATGAACTTATTTGAAAGGCAATACTTCTATTGTTATCAATCCATTCTGATATCTATGAGCTAATGAGTGTAAGGACAAGATGCTAGACTTATATTTTCATTATGCTTATAGATAACTTCAAGAATTTAGTGATATATTTAATCTCCAACTAGTTTGAGTATAAAAGCGTTTTAAGACAAAATTTGTGTGGCTAAGAAGATGAGAAATGTATCTTTAAATGTGATGTCCCATGAATATATTTGAGCATTACAATGGACTTTATAATGAAAATAGAGAAATAATGCCACTAACTATTCAAGGAACTTTGCTATAAGGTATTATTATAGTAGGAGGTATAGTAAACCATAAAAGTATGTAAGGTTAATGATAACATAGGGAATAAATTTGCAAATATCAAACTTACAAGATGCATAAGAGAGTGCATCTTATATGATTTGACTTTAGACCTTGAATTATACCATTCCCTACCTTATGAGCTAAAGACAACTAAGAAGTCTTACCTAAACAGTTTATAGCTCTAAAGTTGATCATTATTGTTTATAACATTTCACTAAACAGTTTAACTTGTGTCTAAAGATATAAGAAATGTATCTTTGAGAACTTTATGAATATAGTTAAAGGGTGTCATATTCATTAATGAGCAAGCATATAGGAATATGAGTAAATTAGATTCGTGAGACATCACATTCTAAATAGAACAAAATTTTATTAGGAATATAATTGAATAAGTCTTCTAATTTATGGTGAATGAACTAAATGGTGTACTAAATTGTTGAATTGAGATATATAATGACATGTCTCATCCCACTTAAGTTAATGAGAGCATTAGGTTTATAGAATTTCAACTGCATGTAAGTAGTCATAAAGTAATCCCAATTAAGAAATTCAAAAATTCAATAAGATACTAAGTTAGCTACTTGCCAAGATGATTAAGAGATTGAATAGATTTAAAAAGCTCTCTTGTACCTTTCTTATCATGAATGGGAAATAACGATAAAATAAGAAGTCAATAATATCTAATTATGTCTGAAACATAATAGATTTGCATTTAGGCATAAAATAGTAAAGAATAAATAGACTCTTAAATATATGCCAACTTGATAAATACAAAGATATAAGACTTATTAAAGAAGAAGAAATCATCCTAATAAGAAGGCAAGCCTTTTTATAAACCTCAAGGTTTTATATTTAGTTTGTCTAATTCTTATCATAGCTACACATTTAGATTTAGAATCATATAAAATGTGCTAAAAAGTTATTTCCTATAAGAAGAACTAACTACCTAAAAAATACATGCATAGAATGTGTGATAATGTTCATCATATTAAGTTAAAAGTGCAAAGGTTGTAAACTCTAATATTTAATGTTTGACATAAAATAATAAGTTAATATTGGGTATTGAAATTGCGATAAGCAAATTTCATATATGGATTTGCATTGATCTATGATGACCATTATATGTATGTCAAGTATTTGAATGTTTGATTTGTAATTCTATATTTTCTTGTTGACATCATATAAGTGGTTATAGAAAACTGAGAGTTTGTCAAAATCATTAAAGAATAATTATCTTTTATTTTCAGGTGGAATGACAAGGGTCTAAATTTTATAATATATCTATTAATTTTTTAAGTCAAATAGTAAAATAGTAATAGTATCACATTTCAATATAATTAATGACTAGCAATATTGCATGTTTGAGTTATACCATAGACTTCCAAGTTAATAAAATTTTAGATCCCATACATGTATAGAAAATGTAGTCAAAATGATATTGGGATGTTTAATGAATATTGTAAAATACTCTTTATGTCTCTAGGAGTGATATAAAGAAAGAAACTATGCTTAACATCATGTTAAGTTATTATTAAGAATAATAATTGATTAAGTGCAAGATAGTAGATGAATTTGTTTGCTTACTTAATGGTGAGACCTATTACACGGAAGATTAAGAAGCACACATACATAGCTTTATGTAAATGGAGGCAATTTTGTTACATGGCTTTTAGTTGCAACGAGTAATAATGTTTGTTTGAAAAGATTTTTCAAATGTTATAAATTGTCATAGACTATAAGAGTCCTCATCTTACAATTTATAAACGTGGTATCTACTTAAAAGATCTTAAGCAAGACATTAAGCCAAATTATATTAACTTGAAGTAAAACATAAGAGACATAATAGAGCAAAAGAAAGTCTCTTATTAAATCTTTGAAAATTGAGTGAAGAGTTATAGATTTGTATAAACGTGGTATCTACTTCCATATGTTATTTTCGAGGTTGAAAGAATCAGATTAGATTGATCGGTCAAACCAATAAAACTAAGAACCAAATTGTGATCAAGTCCAATTCTTTTTTAAAATTGAAAAATGAATTGTTATAAAAACTGGTAAATTGGACCTGGTTTAACTGAGAGCCAGTGACCCGAATCTGTTTTTCCCGAGTTGACAATTTTGAGTTCTTTTTTTTTTTTTTAAAAAAAAGTGATTTGTTATACCAAAAAAGCCGAAATTTGCTTGATGACTAGACCATTTCCTACGTCCCACTACGCTGCTCCAAGCCTTCTGCTCCTCCTCATCGCCCGATCCACACATGTCATGCCTACTGCTACTCTTCCAAATCCTAGCTTACATGACAAACCACCCACCATTCCTTACATCTTATTGCCTTACCCCAAGCCTCCTATTCCTCCAAATCACCTCATCGCCTGATTATTGCGCTTGCCACACCTACCATTGTGCATGTCGCGCCTCCTGCTACCCCTCCTATTGTCACTCCTCTTGCTGTCATTTTAGGTAAGAATCTTACATGGCTCTATGATTCTAAATTCTCATTGTAGTTATTGATGGTGGTTATCAAACTTAGATAAATTAACAAAAAATGGCTACATTTAACGATAGGATTCAATAGTTGTTGCTCCTATCTCTAATATTGTTAATAAAAAAGGACAAAAGTGATGAATTTGTTTATTCATATATGATTAATATAAATTCATTTGATGTTATTCATCATTAAGATGACAAGCAATGATAAAATTCAACTATAATTATATTATTATTTTTAAAATTTGAGATATATAAACTTTAAGAAATATTTATATTTTATTTGTTTTAATTATAACATTTTTTATGGATATTTTGTATTTGTATTAAAAATGGACTTTAATACTTTTGTTTATATATATATATATATATATATATATATATATATATATATATATATATATATATATATATATATATTATTTATTTAATATTAAATATTAATTTTATCAGTTTAATCTCAATTATACTAGTTATATTAGTTAAACCTTAAATTGTTAAACCTTTTGGTTTAATAATCTATTTTATTCTTAAAGCATTGGTTATTTTTGAAAACTAACCACATCAATGAATTAAGAAGGTCAAATTATGATATGTGTAAAAAATTTACAGTTGTTAGAGGTCTAAACAATGATGAGTGCACTACACTTTCCGAGCAAGCAAGTGAAATGAAGTGTCTATGTGGCTAATTTGGTCTGGTAAAACCACTAATAAACATGATAACTACCATTGAAAAGACATCATATCACAAACTTGACTAAAGTCAAAAAAAAAAAAGAAGGTATTTTTACTTCATATTTCACAAATCAATTAAAAAGTGTCATATGTCACGTATTAACCAATTAAAATCTATCATTTAATATTATCTTTTGATTCTTCTAAAAATGAATTATTTCTTTAAAAATTCATAATGATTTTTAGAAATATCATAAAAATATGACATTTGCACCAAAATTTTTCTGATTTTGTGCTTTGAAAGATTAAGATATTATATTTAAAAAAATTGATAAATTATAAAAGTGATTTCTTTTTATGTTGATAATTTATAATACCCTTTTAGTTTTATTTTAAAATGAAATATGACTTGTATGATGTGAACTCTAACTAAAAGGATCATTAGAGAGCACCTTAGAAGAATGAATTTTGAGCTCTTTCAATATTTGAGAAATTTATGTAGCCAAAATTTTTTTTTTTGCACTTTCAAAGAATACAAAATAGAAAATGATGAGGAGTTTATAGAACATTTCAAACATATAAGATTCTTAATTGATCATATTGAAATCTCAATAACTAAAAGGCTTAAGAAAAGGGTAAAAATTGATATTGTGCTTAAGTCATTTATGGATTTTTGGAAGGTCAAGATATTAAATGGTATAATGACTTAGAGGATGCCCTTAAGAAAGTATGGAATCATCATATTGAGAATACTATAAAGTGCTTTGTTGCGTTATGCTAATCTTTGATCTGTAAAATGGAGAGTGATTCATGGCTTTAGAGAGTTAGGCCTAGGGTTATCCAAGATGCTAAGAAGGATAAGATTTCACTATCTAGCAATTATCTACTTTAAGCTCATTGCCTTTTCTAAACCATATGTAAATAAGAAAAGAAAAAATTGTTAAAGTCTTAGTTATGATGAATGATATTATTGTCGTATTGTTCTATATTTTATGTTATGTGTTTTTATGTTTAATATCAAGTATGTAAAATTTTATTGTAAATTTCAACTATGTTGTTATAAGTGTTTAATTATTATCTTTAATGCTTAAGTTGGTAAGTTTTGGGAATCTTCATTTAAGAACTTAATTCTACATAATTTAAAATAAATTAAACTAATCTAGTATCAATATACAAGAAGATGATTGGAAACATTGTGAGCTTTCAATTCTTTGACTAATTTTAGATTATTGTTAATCTAATTTAATATTGATACAAATGAATAATTAAAGTGCTAGTATTAATCATTGATAAATGTTTCAAGGTTGTTGTAACCATGGCTACAAAAAATATTGTTAATAAACTCAATAAGGAGGATAAGTTAAAACATGAAAACTATGACATTTGGTACCATTAGGTTCAATATATGCTCAGAGCATAAAGTACTAGAAGTTGTTAACCATGTCATGATAGAATTTATGGATAGTTTCTCAGCTTAGCAAAGGTAAGACCAATAGGCCTTTAAGGTTTTGAAAAGAAAGAATAGTATGACTTATACAACTTTGCTTAAGAATATGGAAGATAATCTCATTTATGAGTTTGAGGAGCATGAGATTGCCTAAGCAATATAGGGGTACTTCAACCACTAGGCTAAGAGAGCTAACAAACAATTTTGATATCTACATGAAGAAGGCATATCATAATATAAGGCAACAACTAAGAGTGATTTCTAATATGATCAAAATGCTCAAAGAAAATGGTTATATCCTCACAAATGAGCAACAAGTTCAAACCAGCATCTGCTCTATTTCCTCAAACTGGGAGCATATGAAAATTAATATGATACATAATAAGACTATTAAGTCCTTTAAAGATATCTTATACTATTTGATTTTATAAGAGGAGTGCCATATGACTGTTACGTCTTTTGGTCAAGTAAATATGGTTGAAGTTGATACTAGTTCAAAAGTTACTTTTAGTTTGAAACGTAAATGACATTTTAGACATCATAAAAAAGGAAAAGGGAATGGACAACCATGAAAGAAGAATGAGAATGATTGTTACAAGAGGCATAATGGTAAGAAAAAGGATAAGAACAAATTGAAATGCTACAATTGTGGCAAATTCGGTCATTTTTCTCATTAATGCACTAAGCCAAACAAGATATCCTTGACACTTGCTTCTTATTATTTAGCTAATGTTGCAAGCTCATATTAGTTATTAAATTTGATCCTTTATGGATTATAAACTTAGGGGCTACAAACTATACAACTAAAAATTGAGAAGCTTATATGGAATTTTGTCAAATTGGAGCTAGTTCAAGATAGGTGTATGTTAGGAACCATGAGGGTAGAAGAATAGGGGATTGACATTTGTAAATTAGAAATGCAAAATGGTTCAACCTAACTACTTCATGATGTTCTTTATGCACTAAAAAGGCAATATAATCTTGTTTTTGTTTTTGTTCTTGTTCTTTTATGTTTAGACTATAAACTTGTTTCTAAACACTTGTTTTAAATATTTATGATGATATTATTATGTTAGTCATGGATATTTTTCATATAGTTTGCTTGTATTAGATATTAACTATAGTATGTTTAATATTATGATAGTTTTTTTTTATTATTCATCAACCAACAATAATGCCATAGATGCAAATAACTAGCATGCTAGAATACGTCAAATTAAGCAAGAAAGAATGAATAGATCTACTAAAGAAGGCCTTTGAGGCTCATTCACTAAAATTGAATTATCTATGTGTTAATACTATTTAGCAAGAAAGTAACTAGAAAACAATTTGGCAAGGTCATTAAACCAAATAATTATATGTGTCATGGTCATATTTATCTTATCTCCCATAAATTTAAAGCAATAAAAATATTTAAGTATGGTAGATAATCAATTGGATACAAAAAATTAAAACTCTAAGAACTAAACAAGGACATAAATATCTCTTTGACTAGTTCAAGAAACTATATAATAAAAAAAAGGTATAATTAGGCAACTAATTGTTTTAGGGCTTCATTAAAAAATGATGTCATAATGAGAAGAAACATAACCTTATTAGAGATGGTTAAGTCCATGATGGTATAAGCAATCTCCCAATATATTATTGGGTTAATGGTTTATCGATAATTATGTATGTATTTAGTTGTGTATCCTTTAAATCTATTACTTCCACACCATATGAATTATAGTTAGGACAAAAGTTTGACTTGAGTAATTTATGACCTTGGGGATTAGTAGCTTATGTTCATGATCCATCTTATAAATATAGGAAATTAGATCTAAGAGGAAAAAGATAAATTTTTTATAAGATATTATGAACACTCTAAAGGGTATATGTTTATTGGTAAACATGTCAATTAAAGTATTTCAAAATCAAGATCACGTTATGTCACATTATTAAAGAATGAATTTCCTAATGAGGGTGATATTGATATGATTTTCATCTTTATGAGATGAGTGATCTAGATAGCTAAAACACATCAAATCCACTAACTCAAATGGATGGGAAATGCCTTAAGCTATCAATTCAAGTGGGAGTGTTAAGTTTTGCAAGATTTGCAAGAACCCGTAATGCACAAAAGCAATTGCAAATATATCCCATGTCATCATTTTAAGTTTAAAGGATAAGCTTTTATGATTGTCCCTCATGATGATGAAGAGTCTAAAATAGTAATTGAGACTCTCTTATGCCTTGTTAAGTAACAATAAGCAAAGGTAATAAAAGAAGAGATGGAATCTATGAAATCTAACCACGTCTATGACTTGGTATGCCTTATGGATGCAAAGTTATTGGAAATAAATGGGTTATCAAAATCAATTATAAAGCAAATGGATCCATAGAAAGGTATAAGGCTCGCTTAGTGGCAAAAGTTTATACTCAACAATAAGGTATATTAACTATCATGAAACTTTTTCACCAGTAATAAGGTTTATCTCAATTTTCCTAATTCTAGTTATAGTAACAAATATGGATTTAGATTTACATCATATGGATATTAAAATTACTTTTCTCAATAGAGATCTAAATGGAGAAATTTATATAAAACAACTTATAGGTTTCATTGTTTAAGGCTAAGAAAATAAAGCTTGTAAACTCCAAAGATCAATTTATGACTTAAAACAATCATTTAGGTAGTAGTATTTAAGATTCCATTATGCAATAATCTTATATGACTTCACAATGATTGATTAGGATCATTACATGTATGTCAAGAGATTTAAAAATAAATTTGTAATTTTCTCTCTATATGTAAATGACATTCTATTAGTTGGAAATGATAACAAGTTTGTCATTAACATTAAGGAATGATTGCCCATTAATTTTAAAATGAAGGACACAATTAAGGCAATTTACACATAAGGAGTAAAGATCCACGGTGATCATTCCAAAAGACTCTTAACTCTATCATGAGAGTTTTATATCCATAAAATCCTTAAGCAATTTAGAATGGAAAATTTCAAATTCATTGACACTCTAATTACTAAAGGTAATAGGCCTTAAAATGTGTCTTAAATCACAAAAAGAATATGAAGAAATAAAGAATATGTCTTATTCCAATGTAATGGGCAATTTGATGAATGTTATGGTGTGTACATGCCCTAATATTTGTTATGGGATTAGTGAATTAATACCAATAAAACCCAATAAAAGCACATTAGTAAGCTATAAAGAGAATATTTTGGTATCCTAAAAGTGTTATAGATTATTCATTATGTTGTCAAGGAAATGATTTATGACTAATTGGTTATTCAAATGCCAATTGTGGAGGAAATATAAATGAACATAAATCTACATCATGATATATGTTCTTGTTAAATAATGGTGTCATATCATGGAGTAATAAAAAGCAAACCCGTATTACCTTATTAATGATGGAGGTATAATATGTAGCTTGCTCAACTGTAACGTAAGAAGCTATTTAGCTTAAGAGATTTTTGGAACATTTAGGAGTATATGATAATTAACAAAAAGTGGTCATATTGTATTGCAACAATCACATGATCATTTAATATACAAAAGATTTCAAATATCATTATAGAACTAAACATATTGATACCAAGTACAACTTGCAAGAGAAATTATGTCACAAAAGGATTTGACTTCATAGTACATTTCAACACATAAGATGATAGCAAACCCACTAACTAAACTAATGCTAAAAGATGTCTTTCAATCATATGTTAAGTCTTTGGAACTTCAACAAATTTAATTTGTTATGATATATTATGACTATTTGTTGTTATATAATTAAAGAGTTTGTTTCTTGTTTCACATGTATTATCAATATTATCCTAAGTGTTATTTGTTACATAATGAGTTTGATGTAAGATCAATTATAACACAATTTTCAATTTATAAGAAAAGTAAAAGTATGTCAAATAGGTTAAAATTGATCCACTCATATGGACTAGCCTATAACACTAAGAAAGAGTGTAAAGATAAGACCATCATATGAGCAAAATTCTATATATAGAGAGATGATCACCTTAAAAAGATCAAAATGAGGCTATAATGAGTAAGAGCCAGTATAAAATCTCACTCTCTATACAACTTGTTGAAAGTCAAATATGAGTGACACTTATAAGTGAAGAGTCACTTAGAGAAGTGAAGTTAGATGCTTGAAAGTGACTAAACTAAGATATGTACAATGATGAATGAAATGACATACATTCCCTATGGAGAATGATCACCATAACATGTATTTCAAAACACGTATGCTATTTGACCTATAAGGGATATGGAAGAATCAATCCTTGCTTCTTCATTATATGAGTCCTTTGAAGTATTATTGTCTCAAAAATTATGCCTTATGTGACTTTTAACCTTGTTTTAAGATTACAATACAATATTTGCTACTTTAATATATTACCTACACTTAAGAATGATTTGAGCTTCTGGAATATGTTTAGAAAAGTGATTGTATTGTAATCAAAGAACATAAGTGTGAAAGGAAAACTATTGTTGTCTAGCATTTTTCATATGTATTCATCACTTAACCAATTATGTTTATTCATGATGAATGAAACATAATTATGGATATATATAAAGAAAACAAAATCTAACCTAGCCTAAGAGACATATGATGAGTTGAGATTAATGTAAAAAAATATGTGTAAGGCATAATAAGGCATAATTTTTTTAATTATAATATGGCTTACATTTTTTTTTTGGGAGTTATAGTAAATATTTATTCTTAATAAGTACATAAAATATGCTTCTAAGTACAAGTGTATTCATAAATCACATGGTCCATTTACCTATATGCATTACTTATGAAGAATTGAATGTTGAGAATACTATTTTATTTTTTTTAATCAATGACTAGCTTGTTCCAACTCATCGTGTGTGAGTGAGAGATGTAAATGTTATTTGGCTAGATCAACTTGCCAATGATATGCTTTTCCAACCCATTAAAAGGGATAAACATATTTTTGGTCCTAAGCATTTCATTTTTTTTTTCAAATTTAGTTCTAAACATTTATTCTATTTCAATTTAGTCCTAAATGTTATGTTTCCCTTTCAATTGAGGATAATCATTAATGGAAGATAGTTTGATTGTTATTTTCATACATTGACTAAATCAAAAAAATTATAAAAAAAATTCAAAATATATAAGAGTAGGGCATTTGATAACAAAATATAAATACTAATACCTTTTTTTTTTAATCAAAACCCCTCACTTTCATAATTTTTTCATTTTTTAATTTAATTAAATTATTTATTTGATAGTCAAATCTCATTTCATTAATATTTGGACATAATTGACATTAAATTATAATGTTTAGAACCAAATTGAAAATTCCAAAATGTTTAGGACTATATTAAACAAAAGGAAAAGGTTTTGGACTAAAATATAATTATCCCACTCATTAAAGGGAAATTTGAGAGAGTTCCTACTACATATACACATTACAAGAAAAAAAAAAAAAGTGTAGAAAATTGTGTTATCTATATTATTAAAAATGATTTTACAAATGCTTTCAAAAGTAAAAGAAGGTTGGTCAATTTCTCACACTTTTAGAAAAAAAGAATACTTATTCCTCATTATCATAGTAAGAAGTTTTTAGGCTATAGTCAAGGTATTATCCAATATAGTGATATCACCTCAAAAATTGTGAAAAAGGTTCAATTTGCTAGTAATTAGTTTACTGCTATGATCATATCCTATTAATCTTATAGATTCAATATATGCTAAAATATCCTTAAGGCTCCATTATTGTAATGGTCTTTTGACCCATTGTGCAACCAAGCAAAACAACCAAAAAGAAAAAGAAACATGTAGAGCTCTTAAATCTTGACATGATTTGAGATCAAATGACATAAGGTATCTTTTTCATTTAATTAGAATAAAACTGACAATTATGATCAAAAAATTGATATAAAATAATTTATCTATATATAAATATATATTGTTGAAATTAAAAGGAAAAAACTAAGTTATCTATTTAATATTAACTTAGTAGTTAATTTATAGTCTTACATATCATTTGAATAAAATTAAAATTTCAATATACATTTAATCTTCTTTTTTATATTATAAAATCAAATATAGTTGAATTAGTTTCAATTTTATTCAACTATATATTTTTTCAAAACCAAAAAAAAAAAAAATTAATTAGCTTAATTAATTATTCTTATATGTATATCTATTTTTTAATTTTAATGTTTCTAATTAGATATTTAGAATTTGCACTAATGTGCAAATCTAAATCTAGTTATAAATAGTATTAAAGAGGATAATACAATTTTTATTTTTTAACAAGATATACAAAAAAAAATAAGACTTAAACTTTTATAAATTCTTACAATTAAATTTTCATTTTTTTATATTTTTATTTAAGTCTCATATTTTTAAAATTTATTCTAAATAGGCCTCTTAGGGCAAAAAGTCATCAAATCATTAATAATTTTAGTTTGATCAATATACAATTTCTAACAATTTTGACCATTTTTCATTTAAAAAGGATTTATTTGAAACAAATTTAAGAATTATATAAGTCAAATAAATAAATAAAAGGATTTAACTATATATATACACTAACCATCTATGATTTCTATTCTCGGAAGATTAAAAAGGAAAAAAAGAAAAACCATCCATGATTTTTATAAAGATAATAAAGTTGGATCCTTCTAGAACTATATTGCAAAAATTAATAATAATAAATAACTAAATAAATAAAATAATTTAGTAAATTGTAAACTGAGATTTAAAAAAAATCAAAAAAAAAAAAAAATACAATGGGTAAAAATGAGAAACAATGTTTAAAATATTAAGAGAAATTTATATTTAACATATTTTATTTTAGGTTTGATATTTTTTTTTGTTTTTTCAAATATAATAATAAATATATTAATATTTAAGTTTTATAATAATTAACATGCTTCATGTCATTGTAAATATTATAAAGAATTAAATTACCTTTAACTTAAAATCATTTTTTAGCCAAATTTTGAGGTTAGATTACTTAGTGGATTAATTTATGAGAGTATTATTTTTTAAAATTTTAATTAAATAGATTTTTTTATATATCTCTTTTAACTTTTTGTAATTATTAGAGTTTTTTTTTTCCTTGAAACATTATAAATTTTATTAAAAAAAAAAAGATAAAGGTGTCTTTTTTATTTTTGTTAAATTAATGATTATTAGTCATATTATATTTTTAATTATTTAAAAATATAAAATATAAATAGAAATCAAATTTAAAATAGATTATGTTAAATATAAATTTCTTAAACTTTAAACACCATAAAAGAACTGAGGGAATCAAAATTAAAAAGAATTAACTTGTGATATAGTAGGTTGGATCTGCTTCTACACGAAAACCTCTTTGGTATAGTGTGGTAAAAGTCCTCTGGAAATTGGAGTTAATTGCAGTGGCAACTAAAAGAAAGAAACCATTACCAACCGGCTTTTCAAGACATTAACAACTACAGGCGTGGCATGTGCCAACCAAACTCAGCTTGGTTGGTTTAGCTGACAACACCTCGGCATTCAGCGATCACAAGGGGCGAGATTTTCCATCTTTGTAGTATTTTTATTTGCTTCTCGTTCTCCAGGTTTTTTGCAATGTTATCAACCATGCTGCGTTTTTAAGGATGCTGTAGGCTTGTACCTCATATATCGGCATTTCCATGTTCACCCTGACAGATTCCGTGTAGTACACAAGAAACCATTCTAGCCCTGGAAAATTAGATGACAACCGTGGAGTTACCCTTTTTTATGAGTAATTGCCAGCCTATGATACCTTCAGCATCCTGTGATTGAAATGATGATGATTATTGAAAAAAAAAAAAAAATGATGAAGCTCTTCACTGTTTCAACAACTGGATCAATCTGCGCATACAGAGGAGATGTGACTATTTGGGTATTCGGACACTTCTCTGAAAGTATGGTCGCCAGACGGCATAATTAATAATATGGAGCCTTTGTACGCTTTCCTCGTGGATAATATAATAATGAAGCTGAAGATTACAACAAGGATAATGTCCAACATTTCGTACTCCAACTACCATACAACAATCCAAATAATTGATCACCCTTATTCAGTTGTGGGTATTTCAGATCCCTCAACCCATAAGCCTGGAAATGTTACATTGGTACAATAATAAAACCATGCCACCAGTTACCTGGATTCAATGGCATAAGTTTCTGAGCCTCTTAGAAATGATCGGCGCCACCAAATCTGAAACGCTTTGCTGAGATTAGGACATTCAGCTCCACGCTTGGAGAAACAGCTAAACCACTCCATAAAATGCATGTACTGCTGCTTTAGTGGAAGTGTAAGAAGAGTTTGACCCATTGCGTCTTCCAATGCCTTCATGTCCAGTCCTTTTCTGCATCTCTGCAACCATCCAAAGTCCAATAGCATTGGCCCAAACCATGCCTCGAGAAGCTGTGCTCTTGCTTCTGAGTGGCACTGCAGCTTTCTAGTCCCTATTGCAATGAACAAAATCGCAGAAATCCGGCTGAGCTCATATCTGACCATTGGAGATGCATTCTTGTGCATTTTGAGCAGTTCACCTTGATCTGCCCACATATCCACAAATTCCTTGCCCATCTGCCGATCAAGAAGAATTTCCAGCAGCCAATTGATGTTGTCAACCTGCTTAGAGATGCGTTCAATCAGTGGCTTGCCTATGTCTCCTTTTGCCTCTTTTGCATGGGATGTTGTGTCAGAGGCCTCCTCCAAGAGCTTGACCAGTGAACCTAGGCAGGAATGACAAACAACATAAAGATCCTCCTTACTGAGATCTGGTTGGTCCTTCTCATAGACTGAGCTTTTGCAAAGAAGGCCCTGGACTAATGATTTCAGTTCATTCTTGGCATTAGCATCAGAACAGGCAGTGATGGACCAGACAAGTTGTTTGGCTAAGTTTTGTTGGTGGTCTACAGAGCCGCACAGGAAGAGTCTTGCCAAAATATCTTCACTGCTTGTCTCGGCAAACTTATGCATTGTAAACATGCTCCTCAATTTTTCCTCTTCTTCCTCAGTCCACGGAACTGCCTCCAGGTATTTCAAACAGGAAAAAACACCTTTAGAAAATCCAATGCCAACTGATACCTAGAATTGTTCCAAAAGATGTTAAATCAGAAAACAAATAGGTAAATGCAGACAGACAAAGTTGTGGGCAAAAACCAGGACCATTTGCATTCTTCAAATCATAGTCATACAAATAAAACTTAAGTCCCTGAGTATCATGAGTGCTACAAGCTAAGTCACATTTACATTGCCACAGGTTGTGCAAGAAACTGCAGAGTTAACAAAGAAACAATAAAATATTAGTTAGGTTGCCCCACAGCACTGTGAAAACCTTTACAAGTTCTCAATTGAAGCCTAAAATGATCTAGGAACCATTCTTTGATAGCCATTTATGTGTAGACTTGCTTAAACTCCTCCCCTCCAGGGTGTTTTTCCAGTTTTGAGCACACGTAAGAGTTTCTTGATTGATATGAACATAAAACTTGCATTGACACTATGAATTCTCCATCTTTTCAACCAATAACTTAGTACTTTGAGAATCAAGGATGTTTAACTTTATTCTCAATATTTTTCCTCAAAAAAGAGAAAAATAAAATAAAAAAGGACGCCCTTGATATGCTAAAAGGACTTAATCTTTCTACAATTTAGGATCCCAGGGGGCCAAGTAGCAGAAGCTGGATGGTTAACACAACTACAAAACTTTGCTGTCATGACAACAATGTATCACATGCAGCTACGATTTAATCACAAAACACCTATTCTTTAAAGTTATTACACAAACAAGATAGCATAGGATAGAACCTGTCACTGGTCTATTCTATGATCCATGTTTGGAATCACATTGAATAGGATGGTCAAAATATGTTTAAATATCATAAAGGTGTTTATAAGTATTGAAAAAAAAAATTTCTTAAAAGAAAAATAACCATTGAACAAAATTTTCTGTATTTGTGGAGGCCAGCAGTGATGGTGATGGCCATAGTGGCCAGCAGTGGTAGTGGTAGCAGTTGCTGGCATTGGTAGTGGCAGTGGGGATGACTCGTGGCAGTAGCAGTGGTGGCATTCAGCAACTGCTGGCAAGGTTAGTGATGGATGGCTGCCAGCACGGTAGCCAGCAGCAATGGCAGTGGCTGACAGCAATGACAGTGGGAGGTGGTGACAGAAGCAAAGACGAGAGGGCAAGAGGAGAACAAATGAGTTTTGTACTAATATTGTAGGCTTTATATTAAAGCTATTTTGGTGATTTGGATTAGCTAATGTGATGAGATAATCTAGGCCAAGAAGGTTGATGGTATTAAACTATTCCAGCATGATGAAATAGTGATCTCATATTAGTCCACCATCCAAATAACTACCCAAAGCCTAACCTATCCCATGCCATCTCTCATCCTGTGCATGCCCATGCACCAAATACACCATAAGAGCT
Source organism: Rhizophora mangle (assembly GCA_037832345.1). Lineage (NCBI taxonomy): Eukaryota > Viridiplantae > Streptophyta > Magnoliopsida > Malpighiales > Rhizophoraceae > Rhizophora > Rhizophora mangle. The sequence goes on along the minus strand of JBAPLJ010001639.1, from coordinate 1,044,091 downwards.
TATGCATTGATGAATTAAGTCGATAAATAAGAAATTTTGTTGAATTAAGGAATTATGCATGCCTAACGTGGTATGACAATTCATTCATCAAAAGGGAACCTCAAAAGCACTGAAAAAATTAAAGCTTCCCAAATTAGATTGAAAGTAGATTAACACATTCCACAAAGATATAAACCACACAAGCATTAAATGACAATTATGACTCCTAAAACCATGAACAAAACATTTCTAACTCTTAAAAGTACCTTTATTTGACAGTTCAGTCATTTTCAAAAATCCACAAGAGTTTAATATCGCCATATATCCCCACCTCAGACTCTTAGTCCAAAAACTGCTGTAAGTTTGAAGAGCTCTTTTACATGTTCAAAACATGGTTGCATTTCCCATGCACATTAGGCCATTTAAAAGGAATAACTTCTCAGAACACACAAGACACAAAGAACAGTAAAACCAACCAAATGCAAAACAAATAAGAGCCAAAATCTTTGGTTAATAGCAGAGTACACATCCCAGCATAACGCAAACTCTAAATGATCGACAAATTTAACCTAAATTTTATATATTTCCTTCCTCGATGAAGCTTGTAAAACGAAACATGTGATGCAGGGTTTGTAAGATTATATATTGACACATTCATGGGCAAATAGCATGTGCATCACAAGAATGCATCAAATCTTCATGTTGCACAAGCTCAATGCAACGCCATTAAATTTTTATCGCATATTAACCAGGTTAGCCATGCGAATTCACTTATTCTAATCCATGACACTGGAACATAAAAACCCAAAAGTGTCTAAAGGAAATAAACGTGTAAGAAAAACCACCAAATTAATTCACGATAGAGCTGCGCGAATAGCAAGCACTAACCTCAAGTATGTCAATGGCTCTATAAGCCCCCAAGTTCAAGAGCCTTTTTACAATATCCTCTTCAAACATCAACTCAATGGTGTCCTTGAAAACCCCCAAATTCTCCACACCAGGGACCTCGATTCTATACGTCCTGGACGAATTAACATTTCCATCGCCGGCATTATTACTCCTCGGCCCCAAACCATTTCGATAATCTAAAATCAACTCCGCAAAAACCTCCGAGTTTGCAATCAGAACCTCGGAGCTCATTTCCAAGAACAAGCTCCCTCCTTTCCTCCCTCTCAAGTTCAGTCTCACATCAAACATGCCACCACCGGAACCCGAACCTGAATGCGACAAGGATCCCTTGTCACGGCCCCGGGAAGAATTGGACCTCGATTTGGGCGCCCAACCAGTTGCCTCAGATGGGTCAGGTTCAGGGACCAACTCTTGAACGGAACCAGCAGTTGGATCGGATTCAATGGGGGAGACGCGGCCTGGAGAGAGGATCCGGCGAGGATCGATCCGACCAACGAAGTTTAAAGCGGACTTGGAGCTCTGCGGCGAGCCGGGCACCGAATTGTTTCCCCGCTTGAGGGAAGAGTCAGGTGGCCTCTTGAGAAGGGTCTTTCGCATAATAACAGGGTTCTCAGGGCTCGGCGGAGGACAGTTGAGGGGGCAGCACCATGACCGACGGCTGGTCCGGCGAGCAGGGGGCTGCCGCCGAGCGTAATCGGACATTGGGGGGGGAATGAAGAGAAGCACGGGTCTAGACAGAGCAAGTAATAGTAGTATAGAGCATACTACAGCTAGCTATTGCCGGCCCAATTCTGAAAGAGGGAGAGGAATAGAGAGGGACAGGGCGAAAGAGAGACGGAAAGAGAATGAACGAGCTGAGGTCACTTCCCTTTTTTGGTCTTTTTTTTTTTGGGTTTAATAAAATTGAATCAGTCCCTAGCCATTCACTTTGAAAGTTGGATTAATTTAACTAAAATTTAAGTTGGTAAAATTAATATATTTATTATAAATAATTAAAATAATAAAAAATTTTAATTATATAGTAATTTAATCAAAAGTAATTTTTAATAATTAATTTTTAATTTAATTATAAATTTAAATAAATTTTAAAATTTAATTAAAATTAAATTAAATTTTTTATAAAATTAAATTATTTAATAAATTTATAATTTAATTAATTAATTAATTAATTAAAATTTTAAAATATTAAATTTAATTTATAAATATTAATATATTTAATAAATTATAATTATATTTTAATTATATATATATATATATATATATATATATATTTAATATATCATTATTCTTCACATAAATCAGAAGAAATTTTTGAAATGTAATTTTATTGCATAAGAGTTTAAAATATGTATGTTAAATAATATTTAGAAAATTAAATTAATTATTAAAATAAAAAATTTAAAATTTAATTAATTTTAAAAATTTAAATTAATGTAATTTATATTTAATAGTAAATAAATAAATAAATAATTATTATTTATTATTATTCCAAAGACTCACGGTCTTTGGATGGTGTCTGTTGTTGGTTTCGGCGGCAGTGAGTGGTGGAGACAGTAGCGCGTGGCTTCACACTGTAACTCGTGAAAGAGACAGACAACAATGAGAAAAAGGACGAAAGAAAAAGAGATAAATACATATCTGTGGGGACTGGGAATATTTTGTCCATTTGCCAAAAAAGACTGATTTACTGCATGCTACAGGGTGCAGCAGATGAACGGCACCTTCCAGGCCGCTTGATCAATGGACGTGCTCTTACAAATAAAAAAAAAAAAAAAAAAGAAAAGAAATCAGGTATTACGTGTTCTCTTTTGGTGACATGGCATAATGCACATGTGAAGGAATAGGTTTCTCTTTAAAGTTCCTTGTTGCCAAAAATATATTTCACTCTTTGGAAAGAATTTTATAAATCAATCAAACAACGTAAAATGTCAAAAATATATATATACATAAATATATAGTCCTTAATTTTAAAAATATATTTTATTTTTCAATTTTCATGCGCATCATTTTAATACATGTATTCTAATAAAAAATTAGAATTTAAAATAATTGAGTAAAACAATTTTAATATTTGTCTCGTGTGTCCTACTTTCCTCACAAAAATTTATGAAGTGTGTTTCTATGTAATCTCCCCTCGTTACTACAGTATACGGACTTGTATAAATAATTCAAAGCTAAATTAAACGGCTGGATGTTCGTTTCGCCAAAGATATTTTTGCAGGTGGCGAAATCTACAGTAGTGTGAGTGAATTCATAACATGAAAATTTGGAAGATGGACAGAAGAAAGAATGTGCTATATTCTTCGTTAATTACAAAGATTAATTAAGTTCCAATTGGGCTGAACGTCAAAATCAATTCCCAGATTTCAACTTTAATAAAGGAAAAAACTTCCAGAAAAAGGACCAAGACGCCAGCTTCAAGAAAAGCATTTCTAGTTGGACGGAATGGATAGAAGGAAATAGGAACATTTTGTCCATTAGGTGGTCCGCCTTTAAGGAAAATAATGGTCCCGAGTATCTCGGTATACAAGGCCGCCACATGCATAGAATATCACTAATATGCGTGTTTGGATTACCCACAAACCAGTTTTATTAATACGATTCCTTCACCAACTATCCAAGAATTCGGTCAAAAGTTTTGCTTTATGCTTACACTTACCTGTCAATTTGAGCACAGAGTGTTCAGTCGTCAAATGGAATAAGTGGACAATACTAGAAAAAAGCAAACATAATTGCCTAAACCTGAAGCGAGAAAACTTTCCTTCAATCACAAGGAGATCGAACTAGAAGCATTCTCAAAAATTTTATCCCTTGAGTTTTTGCTGAGTTATTTGAAGAGAAGGAGTTAGGATGGAAGGATTTAGGGTAGATAAAGACACTAGCGACGGGTTGGAGATAGAGGGAACAATAAAGGACTTTCTTTTTTTCAAAAAAAAAAAAAAAAAGTAGTCTTACCATTATACTAATGTTGTAATTAGCATTGTATAAATGTTTAACAAAATATTATAGCTCGTGAAATTGCCAACCTCTGATACCATGAAAGAATAAATTCTTAGATGAAATTTCTCTATATTCTTTACATTATTGATTGTTGTACAATATATATAAATTTTATAATTATCAATCACCATAATCTTAAGAATGATAAAATAAGAAAAAAAATTTGAAAACATAACCTAAAAAGAAAGTTGACTCTGTCCTCAATCTTACAATCAATATCATAAGCCCTTGACATTAAGATGATGAGATCTATGAAGGAGTCAAGGCATCTAGGGCTTCTAAGGATCCATTAAGCATTAAAGAAGGGCCAATGATATGTTTAAGAGATAAAATAATGAAAGAGGCACTTAGAGGGCTAATTGAAGAAGTTTGGGCCAAAAAACTAATTTAAGATTGAAGGGTAGCAAAACATGTCTTATTATACACAAAGGTTACATTAATTGTATTAAGTATGTTGAATGAGCCTATATTTAGTAATTTTAAGGATTTTTACAACTACTCCAAAAAAATACTAGTAAGGTTTTTATAATAACTCCTAAATTATAAAAGTAGATTTGATGTTAATCTATTTAGTAAGTTTTACTTATCTTTAGAGTTGTTAATTCACTCTATAAATATGTTTGATTTCATTGTTAAAGGGGATGAAATGTTAGGTAAAATAAAAGGTGAGAATTTTCTCATTCAATTTTTTCAAAAACTAAAAGACTTATCAAGAACTAACTATTCTTATAATATTTAACCTAACTTATCACTACTAAGTATGTTCTTTCTTGGAGTGTGGCATCCATATCTTTATCATACTCTTTCTACTTTGTTATGTGTTATTATTTGAATAAATTTTAAAATATAGGAAAATTTTTTGCCGCATGTAAAGTTTGTACATAATAAGAGTGTTCAATATTGGTTATGGTTTGAATCCTTTAACTCCCTTAAATTTGATACTTTTATCTTTTAATGAGTATCCTAAATGGTGAACACAATGCCAAAATGGTGAAGAAGTTACATAAAAAGGTGCAACAACAAATTGAAAAATGAACTTAGCAATATACATCACATGCCAACAAAAGGTGAAAAAATGTGGTCTTTGAAATTGGTAATTAGGTTTTGGTTCATATGCATAAGGAAAAAAAGATATAGGTTAAATATCGTATTATTGCAATCTTTCAAAATTATTTATTATTGTTGAAAATGAATAAATAGATGAGGAAGATATATAGAGTTTTAAAGGCAAAAAACCTAATTTGTTTTATACATTTTGCAATCATTTTAATTTTTATTCACAATATTTGTTTTTGGTCTTTGGTCTCTAATGGTTACTCCGTCAATGATTTTACTCCATTTTTGTTAGTTTGCTATTAACTTTACCACATCATAATGTCATGTTAACTATCTAATACTAACTTAAATATCAAGTCATCATTTTTTATAACTTGGCATTTTTAAAAATAAAAATCTAAATTTATCAAATTTGTAAAAAAAAAATCTAAAAAATAAAAGAGAAAAAAATTATAAAACTAAAAAAAAAATCCAAAAACATTTTTAAAAAATGAAAACTCAAAATAAAATCTTAAAATTATTTAAAATCTTAAAATTTTTTGAAAAATTTTGAAATGTATAGAAAATAAAAAATTATGAATTATTTTGAAAATAGGAAACAACTTGTTAATAAAAACTTGAAAATTAAAAAACTAAAATTAAAAATTTCAGAAATATTTTTTGAAAATTTTTAATTTTCAAATTTTAGGATTTTTAGAATTTTACTTTATTCTTTTTTGTTTAATTGTTTATATTTCTTTAATTTTTTTTTGAAATTTTTTATAATTTTTTTCAAATTTTCATAGTTTTTTAAAAAATGTCACATCATCAAAATAATGGCATGAAAACTCTAATGTGGCATGTTAAAATGGTAAAATTAATGATTAAATGAAAAAAAAAGCCAAAACAATTAACAAAGAGATTTTGTAGGACTTAATTTAACAAAAACAAATGTTATAAGTATAAACTAAAAACCAATAAAACATGGAGGATGAAATTAGGCTTAAACTCTAAAGTCTCCCAAAAAAAGGAAAAATGAGTTCTGGCCAATTTATTGTTGGAGTGATCAATTGATAGAGATTTGCTTTAGTCTATTTTAAAAAATCTTCAAACAAGCCAAAAAAAAAAAATAATAAAGGAAGGTCAAGGAAAGCAACATCTTATTATAAAATAAATTTTAGTTAACAAATTGTGGGACATTTTTATATATTTTTTTAACATATTGTAACATATTTTATTGATTGGGACTATATCATCACTTATTCTAATTTGAACTTCATTACATTGACACATAAATTATATATATTGTTGACACATGTGATGTTATTTGATAAATGCATTTATTTTAATTTAATTGACTATTACACATTTTATATTTGATAATCTTTTTTTTACCTAAAAATGTAAATTTGTACATGTGTCTTTATGTGAAAATTTATATCTATGATTATTATTATTGGTTACATATTTTAATAAGTATTTGATACCAAGATCCAAAAAATTATTATTAAGATGATGAATTTGTAAAATGGGAGAAAAAAAAATTTAGTAAGAACAACACCTAAAGAGATTGAAGTTAGTGAAAAAATTTGAGGTAATTATGGAAAGCAATACAGAAAAAAAATGTATATATTTAAGGGGATAGTTGAAAAAATATAAGAACAACTTTGTAAAAATTATGCCTAAGACATATGTGTGGTTAGGGAAAAGTCAGCAAGTAATAATTGGGAGGGGAGTAGATTTTAAAAACTAAAGAAATTAGGGGACAAGTTATATTTGGTGCTAAAGTTGTAAAAGTGAAAAGACTAGTTTCCCTTACTAACATCTACGTTGGCTTCAATGAGTGAGATGGTTTGTTAGCCCTTTGAGCCTCTTGACATAAAAATGCAAGTATTTGATGACACATTTTACCAATCCTTGGCATTAAGTTTGACGTGGGATCAATATGTCAAAAGAAGTAAGGTGAATGCAGAGTTAATGTGCATTGTAATAAAATTTTTTTCAATCATCTCCATAAATATATACATTTTTTTGTGTAGCTTTCTATAATTACCTCATAAATTTTTTTTCAATATCTTCACCTTCTATTAAAGTTGTTCTTATTAAAATTTTTTGTCTCCTCTTTTAAAAAGTTATCCTTAAATTTTAATTATCCACTTAAAAGGTTATTCCTAATTTTTTTTTAGATCATTTCCTTTTAAATATTTACCCATAAATTTTTATAATTATCCCCTTGAAAAGTTGTTCCTAAATTTTTTCAATCATCCCTTTAAATATAAACTTTTTTTTTTATAGCTTTCTATAAGTACCTTATAAATTTTTTCAATATCTTCATTCTCTTTTAAAGTTTTTCTTCCAAAATTTTTCTTTCTTTTTTTTTTTTTTATTTTGTTTGGCTCCAAGGCTTTTGATGACCCTCTTTCAAAACTCCTTAACTTGAAACAAGATCAAACAATTGTAGAATATCAAAACTAGTTTGATAATTGGCTAACTCAAGTGGATTTACCAAAGGATCATGCCTTAAGCATAATCCTTGATGGGCATAAGTAGGAAATATAACATTTCATAAGGATGTTCATTCCTAAATTGTAGCAAGTTATGTTTGCATTTGTTAAGCTACAAGAGGTAACAATGTCAACTCTATAAGATTAAATAAAATTCTCTCCTCTCTTGCCTTCAATGTTGGCCATTTAGGCTCGATCCATAAGTATTCCTCAACTCAACTTGTGAAAATACACACATACACACACACACACACACACACACATTATGACCATAACAAGTTCTAAGTTGCTTGTAAAGGAAGCATGGGTACCACATAACAATAGGCTTCGCAATAGTGAGGAATTTGATGAGATGTGGGCTAAGTGAATTTGCTTTTGGTGCAATGAGAAATACAACTTTAGGTACAAGTGTTGTTAGGAGAAAATGTTCCTATTAAAAATGGATAATGAGTTAGAGATAGAGGTAAGTGTGTCTAAGGGCAATCAAGTGAATTTGATTGAGGAGGAACACAAAATGGATAACGAGTTAGAGATAGAGGTAAGTGTGTCTAAGGGCAATCAAGTGAATTTGATTGAGGAGGAAGACAACTTGTAAATCTCTAGGCATAGGGCAAATTATTATAAAGTAATATATGTGACCACTTATGTACAAATAAAAATCACTTTATGTTTATGTAGATCCTTATGATACACATAATTTTCTTAATATAATGATTGACAAAAGATTAGAATGTTAAATTGAATTGATAGAGAATCTGAGAGTAGGGGTAATTGATACAAATAGTGTGTTGTGTATTGAGGTCGTAAAAATTTGCATTAGCTAATAACAAGGTCATACATTCTCCTTAGATTTTTATATCTTGCCACTAGAAAATTGTGAAAGGTAAGGAGTCCAATGACTTGAAACCTTAGGAAAAATACTAGTTAAAGCATGGAACAATTCCATATGGAGTTGGTAGTACAAGGGAAGAAATGAGACCTATAAAGAGGGATCACACCCATAGTCAAGGGAATCAATGCAAAAACACTTCTTAAGACCTTGGCAGCCCACTTCTTACACTTGGTAGCCATACATCTTTATAGTGTGTAACAAAATGAAAGTATAGAGATATGTCTTATTGTTATGGGTATACAATCATTAGACCTTAGAGAATATGAGTTGAAGTTACAAATTCTCTTGAAGGAATTTAGGGGCATCTTTAAGGAACCCTCAAGCTCACCAACTACAAGAACCCATAAGCATAACATTTCTCTAAAAAAAAAGAGCTCAGCCAATAAAATCAAGGCCATATATGTACCTAACAATTTACAAAAGAGTTATTAAAGCCATGGTTAATGAAATACTAGCAATTGGAATTATATAAGGGTATAGTAACCCTTTTGCCTCATTAATTGTCCTAGTCAAAAAGAAGGATAACTTGTGGAGGTTTTGCATTTATTATTGGTCTTTAAATGACATAATTGTAAAGAATAAATTCCTTATTCCCTTAATGACTTGCTTGATGAATTGGAAGGGGCATTACTACTCTCTAAGATGGATTTATGATTTAGTTGTCACCAAATTAAGATGTAACCCTCAAACACCTACAAGACAGTTTTTAAGACATATGATAAACACTTTAAATTCTTCATTATGCCTTTTAGCCTATTGAATGTGCCATCTATATTTCAAAGTTTTATAAATAATATATTTCACCCTTATTTATGCAAATTTATATTAAATTTTTTAATAATGCATTGATCTATAAAAAGTAATGGGAGGACCACTTACAACATCTTAAATTGGCTTTACACTTACTAAGGCAACATGAGATATATGTTAGTAAGAGCAAATTCTTCTTTGCCCTTTTAAGTGTATAATATTTAGGATTTGTCATTTTGGCTAAAGGGATTTCCAATTATCCTAAGAAGATTGTAGTAATAAAGGAATAACCTTAACCAATTAATCTCAAGTAACTTCAAGGCTTCCATGGGTCCACTAGTTACTATCAAAGATTTATAAAGGTTATGTTAAAATATCTAATGCACTTATATAATTACTAGAAAAGGATGTTTTATTTGAATGGTGTCATGCAACTAATCAAGCTTTCAACTAATTAAGGTTGGCCCTTGCCTTCATACCAATTTTACCATTGCCAAACTTTACAAAAGAATTTATTATCAAAATTTAAACATTAGGATTTGGTATAGGAGCAATCCCTATGCAACAATGACACCTCATATGCTATATCAACAAAGCCTTTGCCCTAAAGCACCTATTCTTTTCTACATATAAATGGAGTTACTAACCATCATCTTGGAAATTTCCAAATGGCACCATTATTTTTAAGATCACCATTTTAAAATAAGGATTAATCACCATAACCTTAAATGCTTGATAGAGTAAAAGCTCTCAACCTATGGATGGTTCACATAATTTTTCAAGTTGCTTAGGTACAACTATATGATGGTATACTATTATAAGAAAGAGAACTTTATTATTGATGCTCCTTTTCATGTTTGTTGCAATTCTATAATGTTGGTAGCCATCTTTACCATATTGCTAATCTCCTAAAGTCAATTAAGCTATTCTAAAAGTTGGATCAATCTCTTGCTTAACTTATGTTTGAGCTAAAATGAGGTCTTAATTCTTCTACTACTTATTTCTTAGAACAAGGGCTTTTCAAATAGAAGAGTTAATTGATTATAGGAGACAATAATGACTTGCAAAAAGTTATCATATCTTATTAACATAGAGGGGTGAAAAAAGGTCACTTAAAGGTGATGGATACAACTATAAAGTGTTTTGATTATATTATTAGATAGGTCTCTCTTACAATGTGCATAATTATGTACAACATTACAATGTATGGCAACATTATAAATATGACAACCCCTCTTCTCCTGACTTATTACAACACTTACCCATTCCTAAAGGGATTTTGAAGAGAATGACAATGGAATTTGTAGAGGGCTTGCCCAAAAGCATTGGAAAAAATGTCTTAATAGTGGTAATGGATTGTTTGAGCAAATATGCTCCTTTCATGGCCCTTTCTCACTCATATATAGTAAATGTTATTGTTCAAATGTTTCAACATAATGCTTTTAAGCTTTATAAATTGCTAGAAACAATTATCAATGATTGGGGCCTTATTTTTCTTAACTCTTTTTCGTATGAACATTTCTATCTTTAAGGAGTGTAGTTGCATACTTCTACAACGTATCATCCATAAATAGTTAATTTGAGGTTGTAAATCAATCCTTGGAAACATACTTATGTTACAATACTAGAAGTTACCCATATAAGTGGAGTAAATGGCTTCCTTTAGCAAAGCGGTGATATAATACCTACTACCACTCTAGTATCCACATAATACCATTTAATGCTAATACAATTACCATATGTACCTGATGACTCCTTTGTGGTCATAAAGAATTAGCATTTGAAGTTGAGGGACGCCATTATTAAGCCATTATGACATGATCTTAAGTGAGCTCAACATAGGATGAACAAAAAGGTAGATGTACAAAGGTCTGACAAGGAATTTTTCATATTAGAGATTTGGTCTTCCTTAAATTGTAACCCTACAAACAATAATTGATGGTGTACCATTCATCACTAAAGTTAAGACCCAAGTTTATGGTGTATTTGTAGTGGAAGGCCACATAGAAAAGGTGGGTTATATATTAGCTCTACCTTGTCATTCAAAAAATAATTAGTGGTTTAGGATCTTTTAATTAAAATGACGAATGTGTCATCTTCAACTTACTATGTGGCTATCTTGGACAAAATGGTGCTTAAGTGTGCTAATCATGCAACCACTAAGGTTTTGATGCAATAGTAGTATGGACTAAAATTAACTTGGGAGGTTTTATTTTTATTGGTAGAAGAAGTACTCATCATGCACCCTTAAGGATAAGGGTACTTAAAAGGGGGCATTATTGATGTGGCATATGGCAAAAACTATGACGTAGAGGTTTATTAAGGTAGTTAGAGTTATTGAGTCCAAAATTTACTTAATATTCAAATGTGATTTAAAAGAAAAAAAATAGTGATAATAATTCTTAAGTATTTAATTGTAGTATAGAAAAAAAAAATTAACAAAAGCATGTCATTTTATTTAGAAATAGATTTGGTTGGAGTAGTTAATTTTTACTGGTATTCATGTAATTTCAATTTTGTTTAAAAGATTATATAAAAACATGTAAACCATGTGTAAAAAGTCATGTAATGAATGATAATCCTTTGAATTAATCATCTTAACTTCTCTTTCTGTCATCAATTCCATTTTAAGAATTTGTATTCTTCTTCTTCTCCCTTTAAAATGTCTTATCCATTAATTAGTTAAATTCTAAGTTGATTTTTCATTTATTCAACATCCTATTTGATTGATTTTAAAAGTAACATCAGTATTTTGAATGTATTATCAATAATGCTTTAAGGGCCATTAGTTCTACATTTATAACTATTTAATACATGATCATGACTTTTGAATGCATATTGTAATGTCAATCATATAATTCATTGACAAACAACTTATATCCGTGTAACATTTTTTTTATATAATTTATATTGATTTTTGATTTGCAACACATTTTGTTGATTAAAAATATGACTATTTTAAATGATTTATAAATATATTGTACCTAAATATTTAGTTATTAGTACTAATCTCATTTTTTCAAAAATATGTGTATATTTCAAAAAATTCATTGTTTAAGACTACATTAAAAAAATTGAAAGGTTTATAACTAAACATATGCTTACTATATCTCACATTAAATATGAAAAAGTAATTTAGTTTATATCTATATTTATATTAATACTATTAAAACTGAGAGGAAATTAGTGATTATAAATAATTCTTTTTATTAAAAAAATGGTTATATAGTAACATTTGTTTCATTTTAAAACTTTTTTTAATAGATTTTCATGATTTGTAATATTTGATATTAATTTGTAAAGTTTTTAATATTTTAATAAAATTAAAATTTTAATATAAATCTAACCCTCCTTTTCTTATTATAAATTCATGTATGATTTGCTTACATTATTATTTATTTACTCTCTTTCGACCAAATTATTTAATTTTATATATTAATTTTTTTCCTAAATAATAATCTTTAAGCTTAGTGTATGTATATATTAATTTTATGCTTGAGGCTTCATTGTGATTTTGTTGGCAAGTAACCATCACCAAAAACCCAAGCTAAATCCTCTTCCCTAAAACACCAGCATTTGCAACTAAATTGAAGAAATGAAACCCAAGAAATCTAAAAAAAACCAATTGAAGCTAGATTGTAAAATTAAGGAAAAAAAAAAAGCAAAAAAACTAGATTGTCTAAGTGAAACTTGCCTATTGTTTGTAATTTTATCGTTATGGTGAAACTTTTCTAATAACATATACTTTTTTGGTTAGCGTTAAATTAACTCGCTGAATAAAAAAATTCAAAAAATTTTTAAAAAAAAAGAACCTAAAAAATTGGAATGATCAATCATAAATTGAGCCAAAAATTGGAATAACCAGCACATCTACATTTGTGGGAACACTATTTGGAAGACGCAAAAACATGGAAGATGGGCATAAGCATTATATATATTAGCAAGGGAGTAGGGATTTTGGGTAGGATTTTTGGCAATAGGTCTAAGACATGGAGAATGTTTCGACAATCAAGTTTGAGAATGTGTTGTGGATAGAGAGTAATGGGGATTTGTAATAAAAGGTTAAAGTTGTTATTAATTCTAATACATTGAGAATTTATTGCAATTTCAATGGTTTATCAAAGAATATTGCTACATAAGCATTTTTTTCTCAAAAAATTTAGCTGTAGATAATTAAGACCATTAATGAGAATAAATATTTTTTCATTCATTAGAAAGACACATCAATTATAAGAGAAGATAAGTGTCTATTAATATTAAAAAGTAAGAAAATTTATCAATTTAATATTTTTTATTAAAGGAATAACTTGCACTTAAGCATCTTAGACTTATATTGTCTCCTTATTCCTTGCAAAATTTCACTAAGTTGGAAAATGTTTTATATTTATTAAAATTTAATATTTAAATTCCAATTAATTTCTTATTATTATATTCATTAAGTGTTGACATATTCTTAGGATTTTAATATTTAATGTTTTAATAAGCCACTCCTCATCAAACTTAATTAGGTAACATCTTTATTTACTATGTTATCATAAAACACTCAGTCATTAATTATATGAAATTTGAAATTTTGAGCAATTAAGGTTTATAAAAATAATAATGAAAATGAAGGTTAAGGGTTTTTGCCAAGCCACACACCTAGAAATAGGGAAGAGTTGGTGGAAAGAGATCTTAGGAGAGAGGCAATAGGAGATAGCGGAAGTTAAAATAAAAAAAAGAAATCGAATTTTAATAAATGTAAAATCTTTTCCAATTTAATATTCTTTAGCTAAAATCAAGGAAAAACTTTCTTTTGGTTGCACTGAAGAGTTAATGGCCAAAATTTATCTATAAGTTGTTTTTTATTCAAAAATAGAATTTATTAATAGTAACATGAATAACTTGTAATTTTGTTTATTAGAAATTTTTGTATTATTGAAACAAGATAGATTAAGAGAAAAAAAAAAGGATTCTAAGGTGATGGATAATTCTTTTTTGTTGTTTGTTTGTTTCTTTTAATGGTAGGAAATCTAACAACAAGCAAGGACTTAAATGAGAAATAATGCCTATAATGGAAATTAATTAAAGAAATCAGTGATTTGCATAAAAAAAAAAAATTGCAGTAATTATAAAATCAAATAATGAGAGTAATCATACAAATGGAGATGAATCTTTATTAATAATTTTTATAGCATACAATTAAAGAGAATGAAAGTAAAAAGAATTTTGAAAATTTTAAAATTTTTGCTCATAATATTAAATAGTTAACTTAGACTAAGGGGAAGCTTTTTTAAAATTTTCCTGACATATTATTAAATAGATAGATTTGCATTTGTGCTTAATCCTTAAATACAAAATGCTAAGGATACCATCTGACCATACATATTGAAGTAACAAGGAGTAGCCCTGCTTGATCTTGATAGGAAACATTTAGGTTATTGACGTGTGCATCCCTTAGCTCCTTAGAATTAAAATTGCTACCAATAATTCAATGCCTAACACTATCATTGTTTTTAAAATTAAAAATCTGAAATTTAAATTTTAATTGAAGTTAATTAATAAGAAAATAATTTAAATTGGCATGTTGGCTGGGATGGTGTATAGTACATACAACACTATAGGCACAAGAGATAAGAATTGATAGGAAAGTAAGAGAGGACAATTGGAGCATCGATTGATGATGAAAACTATTTTGATTTGGTTTTTATATTGGGTATCTCCATGTTAGCTTCTTTCTTCAAGTTGCTGTTACTTCTAAATCTTCAGAGACAACTTGGGAGGATGATGAGGAAAAGAAACAACTAAAGATGATTGACAAGAATGCCACTATTTTGTATAAATGCATATGTTGTTGAGTTATTATAAGTTAATTGATCAAAGCAAAATGAATATGTTGAATAAATTCAAAGTGACACTTATAATGTAGATGACAAAAGAATGAATTTAGAAAGACTAAGTGTGTTCAACAAAGGTTTTAATTTCCACATGTTTAGTCAAGAAATTAAAGCAACAATCGAAGGTCAAAAGTATATAGACATTAATTATTAGGAACCATTTACCATATGCTTTGTTTGGATTTGAGCAACTGTGTGAAAGAAAATTGTAAAAAAAATGAACAAAAAATAAATAATTTTTTATTAGTTGTTTGAATATGTTAAAAAATGGTGTAAAAAATTATTGAAAAATATAGTTATTTGTTTGAATGTGATGAGAAAATAATGACAAGGAAAATAACTATTTATAAAATAACACTTATAAATTTATTATAAACACTTATAAAATGACACTAACATATAATTTGATATATTTTTTTTTACTTTTAACATTAAAATAGAAAAATAACATCTTATAAATGAACAATGAAAATGTTGGGGACCTAATAAAAAAGAAAATAAAGGAGCAAAAACTATTTTACTATTTTAGGTAGAACCAAAATATGACATAATTTCATAACTTAAGTCATAAAATGCATTAGTTGGTTGAGGAAATTAGTTTGATGAAGAAAAAAAAACATTAATTCTTCAAATGTCTCTTGAAGTTGAACAAATTATGTGGTGATCAATTTTGAAATTCTAGATAAAAATCATGAATTAGATGAGAGAGCACATCACAACAATTTATCTATTTTGAGCTAAACCTATTTTGTGATGGGGGTAATTACCAAAAAGTAGTCTACAATGGCATTTATCTACTGTAAGAAAGGATGAGCTTGGTGAAAGTAATATGTTAAAGATCTTTTTACATTTATCTAATTAGTGTTATTAGCAATCTAGGAGAGAAAAGTTTTTAAGGGGTCTCACACCAATTTTTCTTACTTTCTACCAACAATTTTTGTCTTTTTGATTTAGGATGTAATTATAATCCTTATAATCATGACTATAATTTCTTGACACTAGAATACCAATCCCTTTAAATCAAGATTGTAATTAACTTTTCAACACTCTCCCTTAAGTTGGCAAATAAACATCAATTATTCTTAGCTTGCTTATATTTGCATCAAATATTGATTTTACTATGGCTTTTGTAAGTATATCTCCTTCTTGAGATTTAGTTAAAATGTAGAATAATTTGATGTTCTCACTTTCAATCTAGGTCTTGATGAAGTTTTTGAGTCAATGTTCAAATATTTCATTTTAACTTGCTGAATAGGATTGTGAACTATGCTAATAGCTGAATTGATATCACCATGCAACTTCATAGGTCCAAACAATTGTATACTAAAATCCTTAAGAAGTCTCTTAAGCCAAATTAGCTCATATATGCCTTGAGTTCTAGCTTGATATTCAACTTTTACACTACTCCTTGCCACTATTGTCTATTTTCTATTCCTTCAAGTTACTTAATTTCCCTAAAATTTAGTGCAATATCTTGTAATTGACTTGAAATCCTTAATTGAACCAATTCAATCTACATCAACAAAACATTTAACCTTTCATTGACTAGTTTTCCAAAATAACGACCCTTTATCTGACATTTTTTTTAAGATACCAAAGTATTTGAACTAACTTATGACACTAATACTATAGACAATATTGGGCCCTTTTAGTGATAGATATATGAGTTTTCTCATTAAGTATTGTATTTTTTTTTTATTGACTAGTGGGTTCTCCTTAATGACTTTATGCTTCCATTTTTTTTCCAAAGGTGTTCCTATAGGTTTGCATCCAAGATTTTCAGTTTCTTTAAATGATCAAGAGTTCACTTTCATTGAGAGATAAAAAAATGTCATTCTTATTTCTAAGTATTTTCATCCTAAAGAAGTATTGAAGTATCCCAATATCATTAACTTTGAAATATGATTGCAATAGCCCTTTCAACCTATCAATCTCCTTAATGTCATCACCAAACAATATCATATCATCAACATATACTATTAAAATTGACTTCCTTCCATTAGCAACTTGTTTCACAAAGAGAGCATGATCGGATTAACCTTTTTGATAGTTGAATTATCATGTGTGTGGTAAATTGAGTAAAACATGCTATATGTGATTATTTTAAGCCATATAAGGACTTCTTTAGCTTGTATACCTTACCTATAGCATTTTGGTTCTAAAATCCAAATGGCATCTTTATATAGACTTCCTCTTCTAGGCTTCCATTTAAGAATGCATTTTCTATAACCATTTGGTGTACTTTCCAATCAAGATTGGCAATAATAAGTACTTTGATATTGTTTAATTTTTCCATAGGAGTAAAAGTTTCTTCATAATCTATTACATATGTTTAAGTGTATCCTTAGGCAACTAACCTTGCCATATAGCACTCGATATTCTCATTTGCAACATACATCATGGCGAAAATCCATCTACAACCCATAAAATTCTTCCTTTTGGGTAAATTAACAACTTCCAAATTCTTATTTTCCATTAGAGCCTTCATCTCTTGTAAGACTACTTAACTCCATCTAGAATCTTATATTGCACTTTGGATATCTTTGGGAACCTCTACTTTACCCACCACAAAGATAAATACTCTAAATTTTAGAGATAACTTTGAATAGATCAAGTAATTTGAGATGAAATGTTAAGTATATGTGCCTTTTTTGGATGGTAATGGGGACATCATGATCATCAACTTTCTTATCACATTTAATGTTGTCTTGTGTGTCTTGCTTGGACTTAGCTCCTGTTCTAGTGGTTGGCTTTACTTTAGAATTAGTGATCTTCATGAATAAACTAGAATTTGATTTTGTTCCTAAGTTGGTTCCAAACCTCCCCTTAATCCATCACTTAAGTAGGTACAATTTAACTTTGATGTTAAAGATAATTGATAGGTTGTAAGGAATAAGATGGAAACGCAAGTTGTAATGAAGGAGATGGAAAGGAGAAAGGGAGTGAAATGGAGGTATCCCAATGATTCTTTTTAACAGATTGCTCCCTTTGAAGAGAATTGTGAGGACAAAATATTTGTTGTTTAAGGAAGTTGATGCCATAAGAGACATAAACATTCTTTATAAAAGGAAAATAAAATCTATAACCTTTTTTTGTTAGAGAGTGACTAAGGAAAACCCATTTTATGGCTTTAAGAAAAAGTTTACCATAGGAAGGATTTGTCTTACAAACAAAAACAATGTAACCGAAAACATGAGGCAAAAGTAAAATCAAGATGCCAACCTATGGAAAAAATCAAAAAAGTCAAGATGGCAATAAAGTGGCATCTAAAACTTTATGGTTTTGGAGGGAAGTCAATTAATAAAGTAAGTAATAGTTAATATAGCCTTACCCTAAAAAAGAGTTAGGAACATTACTAGCAAACGTAAGAAAGTGAGCAACTTCATAAAGATAATGATTCTTACATTCAACAATTTCATTTTATTAAAGAGTATGGGCATATGAACTTTGAAGAAAATTTTCATTTTTATTAAGGTAATTATTAAATTTATATACAAAATACTTCATTCCAATTTTAGTTTGGAGGATGTGAATTAAGGATTGAAAAACATTAGTTACCAATTTATGAAATTGGCAAAATTAGGAACTAGCTTTAAATTTTTCTTTTGTAAGGTAAACCCAACAAATTTATCTATGATCATTAATAAACCAATGGTTTTCTATCAAGTTTAAAGAACAAGTAAGACCCTAAATATCACTATGTTTAAAGTGGAAAGACTTTGAACATTGATATGAATGATGTGGATAATGTTGATGGGGATGTTTGGCATGGATGCATTGTTCACATTTAAAAATGAAATGTCTTTATTGATGATTAATTTAGGGTACAAATATTTAAAATAAACAAAACTTAAATGACCAAAATGTTTATGCTAAAGCATAATTCCAAAATTATAAATAGTGGACAGGGAAATAGAATTGAGTGCCTATAATTTTGAGATAAAACCAACATTAAACAAGTATTATAGACCATTTTGTTTCTCAACATTACCAATCACCTTCCTAGAAGTCAAAGCATGAAATACACAACTTGAAGGAAATAAGGTTATTGTAAAATTTAAATCTTAAGTGAGTTTACTAACAAAAAGAAGATTACATTTAAGGGTAAGAACATGGAGAATGGAGTGTAATTAAAGGTGAAAAATGTTGATGTCCCCTCTACCAACAACCTTAGAAAGTGTATCATCTACAATTATTACTTTAAAGTTGTTATTACACTTTTGATAGAATGAGAGGCTTATGGATGAACCCATCATGTGTTGGAGGCCCCAATGTTAACTATTTAATGGGTACTTATAACTTTTTGGTTAAAAAAAAAAAAGCTTTTGAGTTACCTTTAAGAACCATAAAAGTAGTTGTTAGTGAAACACTAGTTTTGGTGTCTTTAATTCATTCATGAGATTTTTCAATATCCTTATCTATTTTATAGTATATGGAAGGGGACTTGGGTTTGTTGACTTGGTTTAGGTCTTAGGGGAAAAGGTAGCTTAAGTTGAACATCACTAACTTGATGGTTTCAATTTAGCTAATTTACCATGAATTTCCCAACAAGTTTCCTTGGTGTGATATGACTTTTTACAATGGCCACACCAAAGGGTCTTTACCTTTGATCGTTGCTCCATAGAATTGGATAAGGCCAATGTAAAACTTTTAAGGAATGTCATTTATTATGGGGTTGAATGATGTGTGAAGCATAACTCATCTGTGACTTTATTTTTGTCAAACTTCTGCAAACATTTCATGAATAGTAAGAAGTGGCTTTATGCCAAGATGTCTTCCCTTAACCTCATCTAGGTCATTGTTAAGACCTTAAAAGAAGTCAAAGATGCATTCCTTTTCAAGCATTTTGTTATATTTTAGTTCATCATGAAGACATTTCCAATTTTTATACTAAAATAGGTCCATCTCTTACCATAATTCATTAAGCTTGTCATAATATTTGGTAACAAATATCATACATTTTTAGTGCTACAAATAGCATATCATACTTTAAAATGTTGGGTATAATTCTTTAAGTCAAAATACATCTTCTAGAATACGTACCAAATTTCTTTTTCCATCTTGCAAAATAAGTTGGTTTGACCTATTCTTTGCTCCTTGGAATTGATTAACCAAGTCATGATTATGTAATTCTCAACTTCCTAAGTTTCATAGCTTATTGCAATTTGGGATGGCATAAAAAGGTTACCACGGAGGTAGCCCATCTTCCTCTTTCCTTTAATCATAATGAGAACAAATTGAAACCATTCTCAAAAATTTTATCCATTGAGTTTTGCTAAGTTATTAGAAAAGAATGATTTAAGATGGAATGATTAAGGATAGATAAAGACATTGGTGAGGGGTTAGAGAAAAATGGAATAATAAAGGACTCTTTTTTTGAAGAATAAGTAGTCTTACCATTATACCAATGTTTTAATTGCCATTGTATTGACATTGAATGAAATATTATAGCCTATGAAATTACTAGCCTCTGATACCATGAAACAATAGATTCTTAGATGAAATTTCTTTATATTCTCTACACTGTTAGTTATTATACAATATATATAAAAATTTTATAATTATCAATCATTATAATCTTAAGAATGATAAATAAGAAAAAATTGACAAACATAAGTTAAAAAGAAAGTTGAGTTTATTCGCAATCTTTATAATCATTATCATAATCCCTTAACATTTGAATGATGAGATCTATGAATAAGTTGAGGCATATAGGGCTTATAAGGATCCATTGAGTATTAAAGAAGGGTGAATGATATGTTTAAGAGCTAAAAAGATGAAAGAAGCACTTAAAGAGCTAATTGAAGATGCTTTGGCTAAAGAAACTAATTCAAGATTAAAGGGCATCATAACATATCTTAATGTAAATTGAGGTTATACTACTATAAAAGTATGTTGAATGAGTTTATGTTAAGTGATTTAAAGGGTTTCTACAACTACTCCTAAAAAATAATACTAGGATTTCTATAACAACTCCTAAACTATAAAAGTAGATTTATTGTTAGTTCACTTTATAAATAGGCTTGAGTTCATTGTTAAAGGAGACAAAACATTAGGTAAAATAAAATGTGAGAATTTTCTCATTTAATTTTTTCAAAAATTAAAAAAAACTTATCAAAAACTTACTCTTTTGTAGTGTTTAGCCCAACTTATCACTCTTAAGTCTATTCTTTCCTAGAGTGTGGCATCTATATCCTTACCATGCTTTTTCTTCATTGTGACATGCTATTATTTGAATAAATTTAAAAATGTTGAAAGATTGTTTGCCACATGTAGAATTTGCACATAATAGGAGTGTTCATTATTGTGTATGCTTTGAATCCTTTAACTCCCTTAGATTTGATGCTTTACCTATTAATAGGTATGCCAAGATGGTGAACGTAAGGCCAAAATGGTGAAGAAGTTACATGAGAAGGTGCAACAATAAATTGAAAAATAAATTTAGTAATATGCATTTCAAGCAAGCATAAGGTGATAAAAAGTGGTGTTTGAAATAGGCATTTGGGTTTTGGTTCATATGCATAAGCAAAAAGTTTTCAACTTAGAAGCATTCAAAGCTATAACTTAAAGGACATGGTCCCTTTCAAGTGGTGGCATGGATTAATGATAATGCTAATAAGATAGACCTTGTAAATGAGTACAATGTAAGTGTGATATTTAATGTTTCTAATCTTTCTTTTTTTATTCATGTGATGATTCAAGGATGAATCTTTTTAAGGAGATGGCAAGTGATGAAATGCATGGAGAAGCTAATGCATTTAGGGCTTCTAAGGATTCATTGAGCATTCATGAAGGGCCAATAACATGTTCAAAAACTACAAGGATAAAAGAGACATTTAAGGGGTTAATTAAAGAAGTTTTGGCCAAAGAAGCTAAATTAAACTTGAAGGGTAGAAAAACATATTTTAATGTTGATCGAGGCTTTATTAATTATACATGTATGTTGAATAGATTTATGTTAAGTGATTGTATGAGTTTCTATAACTTCTGGAAAATAGAAGTGGATTTATTGTCTTAATGAGCTAATTAAAGACGTTCAGGCCAAAGAAGCTAATTCAAGTTTAAAGGGTGGCAAGGCATATTTTAATGCAGACTAAGGCTTTATTGATTGTATAAATATGCTAAATATGTATATGTTAAGTGGTTATAAGGGTTTTTATAACAACTTGTAAAAAATAGGACTAAATTTGTTATCAACCTATTTAGAAAGTTTATCCTTATCTTTAAGATTTCTTTAAGGTTGTTAATTTAACCTACAAATAAACTTAATTTCTTATCTTTAAAATTTCTCCAAGATTGTTAATTCAACTTATAAATAGACTTAATTTTATTATTAAAGGAGGCAGAATATTAGGTAAAATAAAAAGTGAGAACTTTTTCTTGCAATTATTTCAAGAATTAAAAAATTTATTAAAAACTAACACTTCTTTTGATATTTAACCTAACTTATCACTTCTAAGTTCCTTCTTCTCTAAAATTTGGTGTCCATATCCTTTTTCCATACTCTTGGTTTGTGTTCCTTTGAACATTGAGTTTAGGTCTTGCATGATTAAAATTTGTTTAAACTTTCTTGGGCTCTTCTTTAATTTTTCATGTGTGTTTGGTCCCTAAGCCATTATTTTATGAAATTATTTCATGCATTTACATCACAATTTAAGAGTTTTTTTTTCTAGTTTTTTTTTTGGTTAATTAGTCTTAATGTTTTGGGTTTTAATTGGATTTGTCTAGTCTTTTTTTTAGGTTGAAGTGGTGAATAAGGTTTCAAATGGGTTCAAGGAGATAAAGGATTTGGACTAGAAAGTGTCTTATATTTCATCAAGAATTCCTATTCTAGTAGTTTAACATTATTTTGTTTTTGGGCCATCACAAGAGCTATAAACCTTAGATTAGGGCTTCCTTTAGATTTTTGGTAAGCTAAGACATTGGGCTACAACTTTCATAGAGAGCCTAACTCAAAATTCTATTATTTTGATATTTACAAATTGGCTAAAAGTTAATAATGCAAAATTAGACATTAAGTTGTATAAAATCAAAAGTCTTAAAAGATAGGGATTTGAGCTAAATTTATAAGGCCTATTTACTAGCTAATTTAGGGTTTTGAGAAGTTTATATTTTAAAGTGAAATCATCATAAAAGGGTGGCTTCAATTAATGGAAAAGAGAGGATGAAATAGTAAGTAGAAGACCCAAAAGTAGCCAAGATAAAAGATAAATGTGCAAGACTTGAAGACTATCAATCTTCTTACTTTCTTCTTTTCTTCCTCATTATTTACTAATTTGTTTGAGGATTTTTGTGAATGTTTAGTTATTTATTCATGTGTTTTGATGAACATGAGTAGCTAGATTGTTTATTCTAAGGTAAGGATGTACTCATTGAATTCTATTAACAAATTGATATTTTAGTTGTTTAAAATGTTTTTAGTTAATTCAATTTAAATCTTTCAATTTTCATTCATATTAGTAACTAGGCATTATTTGCATGTTCAAGTGAAGGATGGAGTGAAAGTAGAAGTTTAATACTAGTTCATAAAAACATTAAACCAATGTTGTATATTTTAGAAATAATGAACTTAAGTTACTTTTTATAATTACAAAAGTATATATAAGATTCATATAAGTATATTTGTTAAATCTTGAAAGACATTATCATATATCTCAGGGAATTTGGTCATTGTTGTTAACAAGTTTTAATTCTAATAACCAGATGTTAAATTTGTAAATGGTATTTAGTTGATGAAATCTAAGTCCTAGAAACCTTGTTTATTGATTTTCAATTTATGTTTTAGAATTAGCTTTCAATTCCATAATTAGATAACTCTCTTTTTTAATTTATCTAGATAAAGTTTCATCCTTATGGGATTGATATTTGGACATACTTCTACTTTACTACTTAAACATCCTATACACTTTATGGTAGTTTTTAGGGCTATTAGCCATGTCTTTTGGGGTATATATAATAGGATGTAATCATAATCCCTATAATATTGACCATAATCTTTTGAGATTAGAAAACCAATCTCTCTAAATTTGGATTATGTTTGACTTACCAACAAAATTTTCTTGAAATATTAATCTAAACTCACTTATAATCTATTTGGATTAGAAGCAAGTCTATCATATTAATTTATAGAGTGCATTATGTGAGTTTTCTTAAGAAACATGTATTTTCTTTTGCCAATTATACATAATAATCTTTTTTAAATGATAATTATGGAAGCAACTCAATAGTTATGCTTTTTCAAGATGTACTTTAATTATTAACAAATTGAGAAATATGAGGAATGTAACATAAAGACAATGCATAATAAGATATGTCTATCTGTCAAAATGCTCCTACCTCTCAAATTTCCATCATGTTTAAGGGAATAAAACTAGAATATCTTTGTTGAATGATTTTTATGATAACACTTAATAATATTGAACGTAATTTAATAGTTATGTTAATTATAACAACTAAACATATCAAGTTTATTGAATCAATAGTTCCTTCTATAGTTTAGGAATTAAGCAAAAACATAAGGAAAATATAAAGAAGTGTGCTATGTGCCAAGCTCCAGTCACATAAATATGTATATTAGAGTTGGGCTTACGCATTTCATATATTTGAGAGTTCTATTGATAAGTTATAACATGATTTTAGTATAACGTAGGTTTGCACAAACTTTAATTAATGTGTTTGGTCCCTTAATTAATACCTTGGCTAACCATATTTCATTTCCAAATAAAGTTTATGTATTCTTTGATTTTTCAATCTTGCTAAGCTCAACTTATTTGGAATTATAATAGTACATTATTACTATTAATAAGGTTAAAAAAAAATGAAAAAAGAGCATAGGAATAGGACATATGAATGATATTAAGATTGAAAAATATATAGATAGCATAGGAATAACAAAATGTTGTTAAAACATAAATAAGATTCATACTTCTCTTTAAAGAAAATGGGAAATTAATGACAAAGATGTTAATAATGTCAAAATATCATATAGCTAGCAAAGAATAATCAATTTTATTTTCATCAAGTCATTTTGTAAAAAATGATCCTATATAGATGATCTTTTGAGGCAACAACAAATTTCATAAACAAAAGAGTTAGAAAAGTCATCAACCATTACATTCTAATTTATAAAAGGGATGCAATTATACAAAGAAACCACCATAGCTTTTTGCACAAATTATTGTTTCTACATCATCAAATCTTGCTACCCCTAAGCATTAAATAAGAAGGAATTTTGACATTCTTAGCATCAAAGCACAAGGCTATAATAATTCTTACCACAACCAAACTTTCTCCCTTTTAGTAATTCCTTTCCTTGCTTGCCTTATTCTTTGAATTGTTGGCCTTAAACTAATCAAACAAAGTCTTTTTCACTTTGTTTCTCAGCCTTTGATTGGGAATGTTTACTATCAAGAACTCACTTGTTCTTAAAGACATTATCCTTCACATTCAAGTACATGTCATGGTGCCCAAAAAATAGACAATGATGTAAGAATGACATGCAAAACAAACAAGAATAAAAGAAAAGAAAAAAGACTATAGATTTCCTAGAAATCAAAGTTGAAAATTATGAAAAAGAAGCTTCATAGACATATATGGAAAAAGATGTGTTTCAACCATAATGTTGATTAAATAGGAAAGTTCTGAGACATGACGTCCCTAACAAGAAGATTAGAGGTTGAATATTAATGTGGCATGAAACTATGGGTAAATAAATTTTATTATTGATTTTCAAATAGGAAAGTTTGGGAATGGTAACTAACTCAAGATTGAGGAGTAGATATTAATTAGGCATACTATTATGGAAAAATTAAATTTATTAGTACTAAATAATAAGTTTTATTAACAAATCATTTTATGTATCTAGAATTAAGCAAATTCTTTTTATAAGTAGAGATTCAGTTAGAATTAAAGAAAAATTTTCTCTTAATTTTCCTAATCTAATATTACCATATTAAAGTAGATATAGTTTAGATATAAGATTATCACAATCTTTTGAAATTATTTATTATTGTTTAAAATGGATAATTTGATGGGGAAGATATATAGAATTTTAAAGGTAAAAACCTAATTTGTTCTTATACATTTTGCTATCATTTAATTCTTATTCACAATATATATTTTTGGTCAAATTAGGTCTCTAATGGTTACTGCATCAATGATTTTAGTCCTTTTTTAGTTAGTTTGCTATTAACTTTACCACATTAAAATGCCATGTTAGCAACTCAATCCCAACTTAATTGTCAAGCCTTCATTTTTATAACTTAGCATTTTTTAAAATAAAAATCTAAAAATTTATCAAATTTGTAAAAAATTTTTAAAAAGATAAGTAAAAAATTATAAAACTCAGAAAAAATCCAAAAACATTTTTCAAAATCATGCAAAGTTTTGAAAAATTTTGAAATGTTTAGAAAATAAAAAATTTTAAATAATTTTGATAATTTTAAAAAAATTATTAAAAAAACTAAAAAAAATAAAATTAAAATTTTCAAAAATATATTTTTAAAAATTTTCTATTTTTAAATTTTAATATTTTTAAAATTTTATTTTTAGATTTTTTTTCTAGTTTATGAGTTTTTTTTATTTTACAAATTTTTTGATGTTTCAATCTTCTAAATATTTCAAATTTTTTCAAAATATTTTCATATTTTAATGAATTTTATGATTTTAATTTGAGTTTTTGGATTTTTCAAAAAACTTTTAGAATACTTTCTTGAATTTATATTTTTTTTAAAAAAAATTATAATTTTTGAAAATTTCATAGTTTTTTTAAAATATTACATTATTAAAATAATGACATGACAACTTTAATATGGCATGTTAACATTGTAAAATTAATGGTAAACTAACATAAATGAGCCAAAACCATTAAGAAAGAGATTTTGTGGAACTAAATTTAACAAAAAAAAAATGTTACGGGTAAAATCTAAAAGACAACAAAATATGAAAGATTAAACTAGGTTTTTTACTTATTTTAAATTTAATCTTTAAAGTCTCTAAAAAAAAAAAGGAAAAATGAGTTCTTACCTATTTATTATTAGAGACATCAATTGATAGAGATTCTCTTTAGTCTATTTTAAACAATTTTCAAAAGAGCCCTCTCCCCCCCTCGAAAGAAAAGAAGAAGGTCAAGGTGAGTAACATCTTATCTTAAAACAAATTTTAGTTAACAAATTGTGGGACACCCTAAAAATTTATATATATATATATATATATATACATTTTGTAACATATTTTATTGATTAAGACTATATTGTCACTTATTCTAATTTGAACTTCATTACATTGACAAATAAATTTTATATATTGTTGACACATAAGATATTATTCAATAAATGCATTTATTTCAATTTAATTGATAATTACACATTTTATATTCAATAATTTTTTTTGGCCTAAATGTAAATTTGTATATGTTTCATTATGTGAAAACATATATCTATGATCATTATTATTTGTTACATATTTTAATAAGTATTTGATGCCAAGAATAGATCCAAAAAATAATTTTTAGGAAAGAAAAATTTTAAAAAGGGAGACAAATAAATTTTAGTAATAACAACACTTAAAGAAAATAAAGATATTGAAAATATTTAAGGTAATTATAGTAAACAATATAGAATAAATGTATATATTTAAGGGGATAGTTGAAAAAATTTAGGAACAACTTTGTAAAAATTATACCTAAGACATATGTGTGGTTAAGGAAAAGTCAGCAAATAATAATTGGGGGAGGGGGGGGAAGTAGTTTTTAAAAACTAAAGAAATTGAGGGTAAGTTATATTGGGTGCTAAAGCGGCAAAAGTGAAAAGACTAGTTTCTCTTACCAATGTCCACGTTGGCTGGCTTCAATGAGTGAGATGGTTTGTTAGCCCTTTGAACCTCTTAGCATAAAAATGCAAGTATTTGGTGGCATATATTACCAAAACTTAGCATGAAGTTTGACGTGGGATCAATATGTCAAAAGAAGTAAGGTGAAAGTGGAGTTAATGTGCATGGTAGCAAAAATTTTTTCAATCATCCCCTTAAATATATACATTTTTTGTATAACTTTTTATAATTATCACATATTCTTTGTCTCCCTTTTTAAAAATTTGCCCTTAAAATTTTATAATTATTAACTTAAAAAGTTGTTCCAAAATTTTTTTTAATCATCCCCTTTTAAATATTTCCTCATAAATTTCCATAATTTTCTCCTTGAAAAATTGTTCATAAATTTTTTTAGTCATCCCTTTAAAAGTATACATGTCTTTATATATATATATATAACTTTCTATAATTACCTTATAAATTTTTTCAATATTGTCATTTTTTTTAAGTTTTTCTTCCTAAATTTCTCTTTTTATGTATGGCTCCAAGGCTTTTGATGACCCTCTCTCAAAACTTCTTAACTTGAAACAAGACTAAACAATTGTAGAATATCAAAACTAGTTTGATATTTGGCTAACTTAAGTGGATTTACCCAAGGATCATGCCTTAAGCATAATCCTCAATGGGCGTAAGTAAGAAAATAACATTTTGTGAGGATGTTCATGCCTAAATTGTTGCAAGTTGTGTTCATGCTTGCTAAGCTACAAGAGGTAACAATGTCAACTTTGCAAAATTGGACAAAATTCTGTCCTTACTTACCTTCAGTGTTGTCCATTTTGGCTTGATCCATAAGTATTCCTCAACTTAACTTGTGAAAAAAAAACATATGTACTATGACTAAAACGAGTTCTAGGTTGCTTATGAAGGAAGCGTGGGTACCATGTAACAATAGATTTCAAAATAGTGAGGAAGTTGATGAGAAGTGGGCTAAGAGAATTTACTTTTGGTGTAATGAGAAATACAAATTTAGGCATAAGTGTTGTTAAAGAAAATGTTCCTATTAAAGATGGATAATGATTTAGAGATAAAGGTAAGTGTGTCTAAGATCAGTTAAGTGAATTTGATTGAGAAGGGAGACAACTTGTAAATCTTTAAGCATAGGGCAAATTGTTATAAAGTAATATGTAAGACCACTTATGTACAAATAAAAATCACTTTATGCTCATGTAGATTCTCACAATACACACAATTTTCTTAATATAATGATTAATAAAAGATTAAAATGTTAAATTGAATTAATAATGAATTTAATAGTAGAGTTAACTGATAGGAATAATGTGTTATGTATTAAGGTTGTAAAAATTTGCATTGGGTCATACAAGGTCATACATTCTCCTTAGAGTTTATATCTTGCCACTAGAAAATTATGAAATGGTAAGAAGTTTGATGACTTGAAACCTTAGGAGATATTAGTTAGAGTGTAAAGCAATTGCATATGGAGTTCATAGTACAAGGAAAGAAATGTGACCTCTAAGGGGGCATCACACCTATAATCAAGGGAGTCAATTCCAAAACACCTTTTAAGACCTTGGTCCACTTTGTACGCTTGGCAGCCATGCATATTTGTAGCATGTATCAAAATGAAAGTATAGAGATATGTCTTATTATTGAGCATAAACAATCACTAGACCTAAGAGAATATAAGTTGAAGTTACAAATTCTTTTGAAGGAATTTAGGGGCATCTTTGAGAAACCCACAAGCTTACCAACTCCAAGGACCCATGACCATAAGATTTCTCCAAAAAAAAGGAACTTAACCAATAAATTTAAGGCCATACATGTACCCAACAATTTACAAAAGTGTTATTAAAGCCATGGTTAAGGAAATACTAGCAGTTGGAATTATACAAGGGTATGGTAATCCTTTTGCCTCACTAATTATCCTAGTTAAAAAGAAGGATAACTTATGGGTTATACAAGGGTATGGATTATAGGTCTTTAAATGACATAACAGTAAAGAATCAATTCCTTATTCTCTTAATGATTTGCTTGATGAAGTGGAAGGGGCATTATTACTCTTCAAGATGGATTTATGATCCAATTGTCACCAAATTAAGATACATCCCTCAAACACCTACAAGACTGTTTTTAAGACATTTGATGAGCACATCAAATTCTTCATTATGCCTTTTAGCCTAACCAATGTGCCATAAATATTTCAAGGTTTTATAAATGACATATTTCATCCTTATTATACAAATTTATATTGGTTTTTTTATGATATATTAATCTATAGTAAGTCATGGGAGGACCACTTGCAACATCTTAATTGGCTTTGCACTTACTAAGGTAGCATGAGCTATATATTAGCAAGAGCAAATGCTTCTTTGCCCTTCCAAGAGTAGAATATTTAAGCTTTGTCATTTTGGCTAAAGGGATTTCTAATTATCCTAAAAAGATTGCAATAGTAGAGGAATAACCTTAACCAATTAATCTCAAGTAACTTCATGGCTTCCTTGGCCTCACTAGTTATTATCTAAGATTTATAAAGGTTATGCTAAAATAGCTCATGCTCTTATTCAACTATTAGAAAAGGATGTTTTATTTGAGTGGAGTCATGTAACTAATTAGGCTTTCAACCAATTAAAGTAAGCCCTTGTCTCCACACTAGTTTTAGCATTGCTAAACTTTACAAAATAATTCATTATCAAAATTTAAACATTAGGATTTGGTATAAAAGCAATCCTTATACAATAATGACTCTTTATAACCTATACAAGCGAAGCCTTTTCCCCAAAGCACTTATCTATATATAAATGGAGTTACTAATTATCATCTTAGCAATTTCCAAATGGCACCATTATTTTTAGGATCACCATTTTAAAATAAGGATTAATCTCTGTAACCTTAAATGCTTGATAGAGTAAAAGCTCTCAACCTATGGAATATTCATATAGTTTTTTAATACTAGTAGTAGTCCATACAAGTGCAATAGATGGCTTCCTTTAGCGAAGTGGTGATACACCACTTACTATTAGTGCAATATCCATATAATCCCATTTAATGTTGATACACTTACTATGTGTACTTGATGACTCCTTTATGGTCATAATAAATTAGCATTTGAAGTTAAGGGAGCTCACTATTAAGCTACTATAACATGATTTTAAGTGAGTTTAACATAAGATGAAGAAAAAGGCAGATGCACAAAGGTCTAACAAATAATTTTCATATTAGAGATTTGGTCTTCCTTAAACTACAACCCTTTAAGCAACAATTGATGGTGTACCATTCATTACTTATGTTGGGACTTAAGTTTTTTGGTGTATTTGTAATGGAAGGCCATGTAGGAGAGGTGGGTTATATATTAGCTCTACCTTGTCATTACAAAAACAAATAATGGTTTAAGATCTTCTAATTAAATTGTCAAACGTGTTATCTTTAACTTGTTGTATGGGTATTCTTGATAAAATGGTGCTTAAGTGTGCTAATCATGTGGCCACCAAGGTTTTGTTACAATAGTTGTATGAAGCAAAATTGACTTGGGAGGTTTTATTATAATTGGTAAAAGAAGTACTCATCATACACCCTTGAGTGTAAGGGCACTTACAATGGAGCATTATTGATGTAGTATATGGCAACAGTTGCAAAGGAAAGGTTTATTAAAGTAGTTAGAGTTATTGAGTCAAATTTTGCTAAATATTCAAATGTAATTTAAAAGAAAAAAAAATAGTGAGAAAAGTTCTTAAATATTTAAATGTGGTATAGAAAAAAATTAGTGATAGCATTTGTCATTTTATTTAGAAATATACTTGGTGGGAGTAAATAATTTTTAGTGGTATTCATTTAATTTCATTTTTGTTTAAAAGATAATATAAAAACATGTAAACCAAGTGTAAAAAGGCATGTATTGAATGATAATCTTTTGAATTAATCATCTCAACTTTTCTTTCCCTCATCAATTCTATTTTTAGAATTTGTATTCTTCTTCTTCTCCCTTTAAAATGTTTTATCCATTAATTAGTTAAATTCTGAGTTGATTTTTCATTTATTCAAAATCTTGTTCTATTGATTTTAAAAATAACATTAGTATTTTAAATGTATTATCAATAATGCTTTTAAGGCCACTAGTTCTATATTTAAAACTATCCAATACATGATCATGACTTTTGAATGCATACTGTTATGTTACTCAAATCATTCATTGACAAACAACTCATATCTATGTAACATTTTTTTAATTTATATTATTTTTGATTTGCAACACATTTTGTTTGTTAAAAATATAACTATATTTTAAATAATTTATAAGTATATTTTACCTAATTATTTAGTTAATAATACTAATCTCATTATTTCAAAAATATGAGTATATTTCAAAAAATTCATTGTTTAAGGCTACATTGAAAAGAAATTGAAAGGTTTATAACTAAACATATACTTATCTCGTCTCGCATTAAATATGACTCAGCAATTTAGTCTATATCTATATTTATATTAATATTGTTAAAACTAAGAGGAAATCAGTGATTAAGAATAATTATTTTTATTAGAAAATGCCTATGTAGCAACAATTGTTTAATTTTAAAACATTTTAATAGATTTTTATGGTTTGTAATATTTGATATGAACTTAGTAGTTAATGTACAATTTTTTAATATTTTAATAGAATTAAAATTTGAATATAAATATGTTCCTCTTTTTCTTATTATAAAATCAAGTAGGGTTCACTTACATCATTATTTATTTACTCTCTTTCAACCAAATTACTTAATTTATATTTTTATTTATTTACCCTAAGAATAATCTTTAAGTTTAGTGCTTGAATATATTAATTTTATGCCTAAACCTTCATTGTGATTTTGTTGGCAAGTAACGATCACCAAAAATTAAAGCCAAATCCTCTTTTCTAAAACATTGGCATCAACAACCCAAATTGAAGGAATGAAACCCAAGACAACTAAAAAAATCCAATTGAAGTTAGATTGTAATTTTTCTTTTAATAAAATGGAAAAAACAAGATTATCTAAGTGAAACTTGCTTGTTGTTTGTAATTTTATCATCATGGTGAAACTTTTCTAATAACTTGTACTTTTTTGGGTAGTTTTAAATTGAAATAACATGTTAGATAAAAGAATTCAAGAAAATTAAAAAAAGAAACAAAAAAAAAAATTAGAATAATCAGTTATAAATTGAGCCAAATTTTGGATCAGTTAACACATTAGCATTTGTGGGAACATTATTTGGAAGAAGCAAAAACATGGAAAATGGGCATAAGCATTATATATATATTAGCAAGAGAGTAGGGATTTCTTGCAAGACTTCTAGCATTAGGCTTGGAGATAGGGAGAATGTTTTGGCAATCAAGTTTAAGAATGCGTTGAGGATATAGAGTAGTGAGGATTTGTAATAAGAGGATAATGTTGTTATTAATTCTAATAAATTGATAATTTATAGCAATTTCAATGGTTTATTAGAGAATATTGCTATATGAGCTTTTTCTCTCTCTAAAAATTTAGTGGTAGATAATCAAGACTATTAATGAGAATAAATATTCTTTACTTTTATCATGAAGTCATATCAATTATAAGAGAAGATAGATATCTATTAATCTTAAACATTAAGAAAATTAATCAATTTAATATTTTTATTAAAGGAATAACTTGCACCAAAGCATCTTAAACTTATATTTTCTCCTTATTCCTAGCTAAAAATTGCTAAGTTGGATTAGTTCTTTATTATTATATTCTATTGAGTGTTGATATATTCTTATGACTTTAATATTTAATGTTTTAACAAGACACTCCTCATCAAACTTAATTAGGTAACATCTTTATTTACTATGTTATCATAGAAAGCTCGTCATTAATTATGTGAAATCTGAAAATTTAAGAAATAGGTTAGTTACAATTTATAAAAATAATAATGAAAATAAAGTTAGAGGACTTTTTCCAAGTCACACACCTAGAAATAAGGACGAGTTGGTGGAAAGAGATTTTAGGAGAGAGGTAACGTAGGAGAGAGAGGAAGTAGAAAAATAGAAAATCAAATTTTAATAAGTGTAAAATCTTTTCCAATTCAATATTCTTTAACTAAAATTAAGTAAAAACTTTATCTCACTGAAGAGTCAATGACTTACATTTATCTATGCATTGTTTTCTATTCAAAAATAGATTTTTCTTATAGTTGCATGAATAACTTGTAATCATGTTTATTACAAATTTTTGAATCATTTTAACAAGATAGATTAGGAGAAAAAAAAATCTACGTGGATAAAATTCTTTTTGGTTGTTTGTTTGTTTTCTTTACTACAATTGAGGACTTAGATGAGAAATAATGTCTATAATGGAAATTAATTAATGAAATTAGTGATTTTTATAAAAAACATTGCAATAGTAACGATATAAATAAAGATGAATGTTTATAAATGATTTTTACAACATACAATTAAGGAGAATGAAATCAAAAAGATTTTTAAAACTTTAACAATTTTTACTCATCATATTAAATAGTTAACTTAGACTAAGGGGAAGCTTTTTTTTAAATTTTCCCAACATATCATTAAATAGATTATGCTGAAGGGGACACCACTGTACCTTGGGATACTGCATCCCTTCATCTAGGTCACATTTGAACCGCATCGCCACGCATATGGAAATTGATGCGCAACCTCTAATCTTTGGTTAACACCTTAATTATGGTTTGATAATATGTAAGTTTCCACTTAACCGTGGTTAGATACAAACAAGAAAGGCTCGGCTTTGGTGCATGCACCATGAGGCGATAAGTTTCGTACGTTGATTTTGTCAAAAGTAGCTTTCTTTAATATAGCCAAAATTTTACCATATTTGCTATAACCAGAAAAAAAAATGTATTACCACCTTCTTTTGGGCCTATAATTTGGGAAATAATTCCTCCACAGGAATCATCCCTCACCACACGAGCTCAAAAATTAAAGTTCCACTCATTCTCTTGGAGCTATCTTCCTAATTTCTAACGGGCTTACAATTGGGTCCAAATTTTTAATGACGAAGAAAAAAAGAAATTTAAAAAGTTTAAGTGTATTGTGATAATTTAATTTAAATTAAATAATATTAATTTTTTTAAAAAAAATAACTGATTAAAAAAATAGTTCATAATAATTTGATACTTATTATATTTATTTATAAATTAATTTTTTATAATTTCATATAATATTATTATATTTTTAATATTTTATTTAAAATTAATTAAATTTAACATTTAATATAAAATTATGAGTAAATTATATTTAAAAAATTTTAAATAAAAATTTCTTAATTATGTAACCATGTAATAATAAAAGATAATTAATAATAATTAAATAATATATAAGATTATAATTATGTAACAATAAAAAATAATTAAATAATGTAAATTAAAAAAAATTATAATAATTATATAATTGTGTAAATTATAATTATATTTTTTTTTTTGACATAATATAGCATCAGAGGCTATAAGTAGGAAGGAAGGGATGATAGCACAGATTGTGATCTAGAGCATCCTCGGGGACGAGCACAAGAGAAAAGAGAGCTGCCCATCATCACTTCAGGTATGGAGAGCAAACCTTGGAGGAGGACCAGCGCCGTGTTGTTGATATTAGTAGCGGTGATGCTATTGGTTGTCTCGTGTCTCACAGCAACTGCAGATGCTCAGTGCACGTCCAAGTGCATTACAGACTGTATTCGTACGTGCGCAGCTACGCCTATTAAAGATTGCGAGGCGTATTGCTCAAAAGAATGCGGTTGTTGAAGAAAAATGTTTGGATTTTATTAAATAAATTGATGTCGTAATCGTTCGTTTTAAATAATAAAGGTGGATCCAGTATTTCACTCATGGTCGGAAATTCAGAATTTTCCAAAGTACATCTGATGTGTGCCATATCTCGTGACGTTCCTAAAACCCGGAACTGAAGAGCCTTTAACTTGTACGTTATTGCGTTATTTGTCAAAGACACCAGAATTTACGTTACACGCGCATCTCTAGATAGGGGTTGCCGATCGAACGGCGGAAATGCGAAGGAATGCCACAAACGCCAAAGGCAACAAATCTTCAACCGTAACGTAATGCATATAGAAAGATGAAAGACTCTTTCATCGTCTCTCTCCACATCACATAACACATAATCAGGCCTGGAATTTTATTCTGTCATATAACAGCTCTGTTTTTCTAGCTTCAAAAGCGATCATGAATCGCATGGAGATAAACAGACGCGGTGAAAGTGATGGTTCTACGCTGCTTTCCATGAAGACAATGGTGGAGTGTGGGATTCCTTTCCATGTAAGTGTTAACAATGACTTCTGCTACCATTTTTAAAAAAGGAAAAATTACAACCTGGATTCACCTCAATTTTTTCTTTTTATTTATTTATTTTTTAATAATTAACTTGGAATATACAACTTTTATGACAAACAGCTTGTGAAAGGTTTACCTCACACAACATTTTATGGCAAAGACATATGTATAACAATATTTGTAATTTTCTTCCCAGTAAATTTGGCAAAAAGGAGGGTATAAATGAAAAAAAAGTGAGAGAGAGACTCACTTGAAAAGTCCCCTTAAAAGAGGAATTTGTCGGCAAAAGCAGACAAACAAAATTTTCTTCCACACTTTTTGTTTAAAGCTTGAAACAATTGTTATATGATATATATAGGTTTTGAAAACTGGACTGAACCAACCGTTCGGAGTAATAAAATTGAGAAGCAGATTATTATTTACTCTAAAAATTGTTATTTTTGAAAATTAATAATTAAATTAATAAATTAACTAATTAAACAATAAATAGATGAATTAGTTATAATTTTTTTAATTTGGTTAGTTTGAAAATTTTATAAAAGAAATAAAAAAAATAAAAATTATTTTGTTAAATTTTTTTATATTTAATATTAAATATTAATTTTTTTAATTTAATTTTGATTAAATCAGTTGAATCGTTAACTAGTTAGCTTTTTGGTTCAATGATTGGTTTGTTTTTAAAAACCTTGATACACACACACACAAACACATATATAGATGTATGTATAACAATAACCATAATTCTAAAAATAATAAAATAAAAATAATCATCAAATATAAACTAAAAGAATAATAACTCTAATAATAGTCTTCTAGTTATGACTATGATTCCTTGACATTAAGATACCAATCTCTCTAAATCAAGATTGTGATTGACTTTTCAACACTCTCCCTCAAGTTGGTGAATAAATTTTAATCATTCTTAGCTTGCTTATAATTGTGTCAAATCTTGATTTTAATAAGACATTTGTAAGTATATATACTTATTGAGATTTGGTTGAAATGTAGAATAATATGATGTTCTCACTTTCAATATAGGTCTCAATGACGTTTCATTCAATCTTCAATTGCTTCATCCAAACATGTTGAATGGGATTGTGAACTATGGTAATAGCCAACTTGCTATCACTATGCAACTCCATAGGTTCAAACAACTATATACCAATATCCTTAAGAACTCTTTCAAGCCAAATTAGCTCATATATGCCTTGAGTTATAGCTTGGTATTCAACTTTTGCACTACTCCTTGCCACTATTTTCTATTGTTGGCTCCTTCAAGTTACTAAATTTTCCTAAAATGTAAGGCAATATCTTGTAGTTGACTTGAAATCCTTAATTGAATTGGTTCAATCTGCATCAACAAAACCTTCAACCTTTCTTTGACTAGTTTTCCAAAATAACAACCCCTTACTTGAATTTTTTTTTAAGATACCAAAGTATTTGATTAACAACCTTAAGGTGTCTTTTTGTAAGAGAATACATAAACTAACTTACAACACTAATACTATAGACAATATTGGGCCTTGTTAGTGATAGATATATGAGCTTTCCCACTAAGTATTAGTCCTTTTTTTTTTTTTATTAACTAGTAGGTTCTTCTTAGTGACTTTATGCTTCCAATTGTTTTCCAATGGTGTCCTGTAGGTTTGCATCCAAGTTTTTTAGCTTCTTTTAGATGATTAAGAGTTCATGTTCTTCAAAAGATAAATAATGTCTTTCATATTTCTAGCTATTTCCATCCCAAAGAAGTATTGAAGTTTCCCTAAATCTTTAACATTGAAATCTAATTGCAATAGCCTTTTCAACCTATCAATTTCTTGAATATCATCACTAGTCAACATATCATTGATATATACTATTAAAATTGACTTCCTTTCAAATACAGTTAGTTTCAAAAAGAGGTTGTAATTAACTTAACCTTATTGATAGTTAAATTGTTTCATGGCTATGGTGAATTGAGTAAACCATGCTTTAGGTGATTGTTTCAAGTCATATAGGGACTTCTTTAGCTTACATACCTTGCTTATAGCCTTTTGGTACTAAAATCCAAATGGCATCTTCATATACACTTCCTTTTCTAGGCTTTCATTTAAGAATGCATTTTTTTTGCATCCATTTGGTAATAATAAATAAAAGCACTCTAATAATTTCCAATTTTGCCATAGGAGCAAAAGTCTCTTCATAATCTATTTCATATGTTTGAGTGTGTCCTTAAGTGACTAAACCTACCTTATAGCACTCTATGTTCCCATTCACATTATACTTCATAGTGAAGATCCATTTGCACACTACTAATTTCTTCCTTTCTAGTCAATCAAAAACTTCTTAAGTCTTGTTTTTCCACCAAAGCCTTCATTTCTTATAGGACTACTTGTCTCCATCTAGAATCTTGCATTACACTTTGGATATCTTTAGGAACCTCTACCTTATCCCCCATAAAGGTAAATACTCTATATTTTAGAGATAACTTAGAATAGATTAAGTAATCTAAGATGGAATGTTAAGTATATGAACCTTTTTTGGATGGTAATGGGGACATCAAGATCATTAACTTTGGTATCACATTTAATGTTGTCTTATGTGTCTTACATTGGACTTAGCTTTAGTTCTAGTGGTTGGCTTTGCTTTGGAATTAGTGGTCTTTGCAAATAAACTAGAATTTGATTTTGTTCTTGAGTTGGTTCCAAACCTCCCCTTGATCTATTACTTAAGTAAGTATAATTTGACTTTGATGTTGAGGAAAATTAAAAGGTTATGAGGAATGAGATGGAAAGATAAGTTGTAATGAAGGAGATAGAAAGGGGAAAGGGAGTGAGATGGTGGTATCTCAATTATTCTCTTTAACAAATTGCTCCCCTTAAAGAGAATTGTGAGGATAAAGTATCTATTCTTTAAGGAAGTTAACATCACGAGAGAAATAGACTTTCTTTATAGAAGGAGAATAACATTTGTAACCTTATTTAGTTAGAAAGTAACCAAGGAAGAGACATTTTATGGCTTTGGGATAAAGTTGATTTGTCTTATGGACAAAAATTATGCAACCAAAAACACAAGGTAAAAGTAAATATAGGATACAAACCTATAGAGAAAAAAGTCAAGAAGGAAATCAAGAGGTGTCTAAAACTTTATGGTTTTAAAAGTTGATTAATAAGGTAAGTAGAAATTAATACGATGTCATCCTGAAAAAGGGTTAAGAACATTACTAACAAACATACGGAAGCGAGCAACTTCAAGAAGATGACAATTCTTACAATCAACAATTTGGTTTTATTAATGAGTATGGGCACATGACCTTTGATGAAAGTTTTCATTTTTAATAAGGAAATTATTGAATTTATATGCAAAGTACTTCATTCCATTTTCAGTTTGGAAGATGTGAATTGAGGATTGAAAAACATTGGTTACTAGTTTATGAAATTATCAAGAGATGAAGCTAGCTTCAAACTTTCCTATAATAAAGTAAACCTAATAGATTATGTATGATCATCAATAAACCAATGGTTTCTTGTCAAGTTTGAAGCATAAGTAGGACCCTAAATATCACTATGTGTAAAATGGAAATGCTTTAAACATTGATATGAGTGATATGGATAATGTTGATAGGGTTGTTTGGAAAGGATGCAATGTTCACATTAAAGCAAATGGTCAATAGGGGCAATTGTACCTTGGGTAATATAATGGCCAAGGAAATGTATTCTCATTTAAAAAAAAAAAAAGGA
This sequence comes from Rhizophora mangle, assembly GCA_037832345.1. NCBI lineage: Eukaryota > Viridiplantae > Streptophyta > Magnoliopsida > Malpighiales > Rhizophoraceae > Rhizophora > Rhizophora mangle. The sequence goes on along the minus strand of JBAPLJ010001639.1, from coordinate 1,004,304 downwards.
AATTTTTAAAAGGGAAAGTACCAAACCATTTAATTTGATTAAATCAAAAAGATGATGTAAGTGTTTGAAATGCTGCTCAATAAACAAAGAATAAATGAGAATATTATCAATATAAACCAAACAAAAATGAGAAATGTCATTCATAATTCTTTAAAATTCTAATGGAGTGTTTTTCAATTCAAAAGGTGTAACATTCCATTCATGTTGGCCAAAAGAAATGGTAAATGCAATTTTATAATGATCTTCATGATGAATTTGGCCAAAATCCTAAATTTAATTCAAATTTGGAAAAAATAAATGCATAATGCAAATTTTGTAATAAGTCTTTTTTAATTGGAATAAGATAATGAATTCATTGTAAAACTTGGTTAAGAGGTTTATAGTTAATAACAAAGCGTAAAGTACCTCATTCAATTTTTGCATTCTTATTAACATAAAAAGCAACATAAGACCAAACAGAATGGGAAGGTGAAATAAGACATTAGAGAGTAAATTTTGAATTTTTGTTTTGCAATGTTGTTCAAGCTCAACATTCATTTGGATGAGTATTGCTTTTGTAGTGACACTGCAGTTATCAAAAGAAGATTCATATAGAAGGTTGACCATATGTTGTTTTTAGTTCCAAAAAGCATTAGGGGATATGGAATAGAGTTCATTTTGGAATTTGGTAAGGAAATTTAAAATTTTTGTTTGAATAAAGGGAGATTCTAATGTTTTTTGAATTTGTTGTAATGTAATATCATATCATAATAAAGATATGTGTTGAAGTTTGGCAAAGATGAGTGTATAAAGAGATTTTCTATAGATATAGTGGGCTTTTATGAGATTGAGATTTGTAGTTTTGGGTTTTCCAATAAAAAGGAAAATAAGATTTTATTTATTAGTTCTAAGAGCAATGCCATCATATGAGATGATATAAGAGGTAATGAGGTTTATGAAAAGGGTGCCTAAAATGACAAGATGATGCATATTTTCAATAAGAACAAAAGAAGTTTTAAGTTGAAAATTGTCAATTCATACATAAGCAATGGTTTTATGTGTAATAACCATTTTGGAATTGTTAGTTGCAAAAAGTTTTTCATTTTTAATTTCATGAAATTGTTAAGGGATGATACCATGCTTTGTACAATTTAAATCAACACTATCAAACAAAGAAATTGTACCTAATGTGAAAATTTTCAAAAATTTTAAAGTAATTTTAATAAGATATTTGTGGAAAATAATTTGTTCTAATGTAAAGAGAAAATTTATGGGAAGATTTTCAAGATTATTTGTGTTAGGTTAGGAAGCGCAAGGTTCATTTTGAGATTCCTTAAGTTCTTGTTCAAGATGTTTGAAGAATTGAAATTAAAGGATTTCATTATCCTTTTGTTGTTTTTTTTTTTTTCCAAAAGGCAAAGTTTAGTTTTAATAGTTTTTATTTTGAAATATAGTTTAGAAAGTGTAGACATAAAATGAGAACAACTTCTTTTGTTTAATATTGTGGTAAGATCATAAATGGGGAAGTAGTGGAGGGTATTGGGAGGAGGTGGAGATGGAAGTTGGAGGGCTAATGGTTTTGAGAAGTTTGTTAAGATATTCTTTTTATATCAAGATCACGTAGATATTTGATAACATTAAATAGAAATTCTTGGTCTTTTGTAATACCATCAAGTTATAGAGGGAGTTTGATATTAGAAATGTCAAAATGTATATTTTTCTATGTCAAAAGTTTGTTAGACTAATGATTCTAATTTTTGAAAAGTTTCTTATTGTAATTGGAGTTCTAGAAAATGATGGTTGATTTTGCAATATTTAGCAACATGGCCTTGCTTGCCACAATGAAAACAAGTAAAAGGTTTAGAAGATTTTTTAGAAGGGGATTTTGGAAGAGGAATTTTCTTTGTATATTTGTTAGGTTAGGGACAAAAATTTGTTTTTTTTTTTTCTTGGCAAGAGAAGATCAAAAACTTTTATTTTGTGAAAAGCATTTAGAAATGGAGAGTTTTGAAAAACCAAGATCAAATTGTTGACAAAAAGTTCCAACTTCAAAATTGGATTGTTCAAATTCCCATTCAAGGTGTTTTTGGAGCTTAATATCTTGACAAAGTTTGAAACCTTCTTTTTGAGTATAACTAATGAGTTCACCATAAGTGAGGTTATTATAAGGAATAAGGTTGCCATAAGTTTTTTTAAGAGTATTGCAAACTCCATTCCCTAAGGAATAGAGGTAAGCCAACAAGAAAATTTTCTTTCTAAAAGGAATGATCGAAATCATCATGTAACATAGGTTGAGTAAGGAAAATAATTTTGTAATTTTGAAAATCACTAAGTTTGTGACATTTTAAGTTACTGAATAGTTCAAAATTTTGATGCTTAAGATGGGATGGGTCATCAAGGAAATGGAGGAAAATTGTGTAAGGATAAGATAGGTAATAACATATAGAATTGGATTTCCTAAACCATCAAGTATTGGACCATTGTCTTATATAGTTTGTATGGTACGAAGAATTTTTGATATTAAGGTTTAGTGAGATGGTAATCCCTCCAATCCTTACCTTGGCTAGAAAATCCAGTAATAAGGAGTTTAACAACTTAAGGATCAGAAGTGGAATGTTGGGTTTTATAGGCATTTGCAGCCATAGTCATTTGTTAAAGAAGGTTAAGAATATTGTATTTAGACATGCCATCAATATTCCATTTGTAGATGTAAGAAGCATTGAATTGGTATTCTAAAAGGACATTGGGTTTGTTTTGAAGTCTAAATCAAGTGTTGTAAGACCAAAAAGGGGTGTGGACAATTTAAGTTGATTGATTTGAGGTAAATCATTATCAATAAAAGAATGGCATAAGGTGTTGATGATTTTGGAAGAGAATGGTTTGAGATTGGATGGAGTGTTTGGTTTAACCAAAAATTGTTTAAAAATAGGAGGTTGTACTTTTGGAAAAGAGAGTAGGGAGACAAGCACATGTGTATTTTGTAAATGATTTTCAATGTGGTTAAGTTAGGTACCAAGATTATAAGGATGAGTGTTTGAAAAATTATTTTATTGAATAAGCATTTGTAAAATTTTGGGAAGATTATTTATTTCTTGTGGCATCTTGCAAAGTGATAGACTGACAGTTTAGTTTTGATGTTAAAGTTCAAAATGTCTCAGTAGGGGATGTGTTGGATTCAATGATTTTGTTATCATAAGTGTCCCATTCGGTGGATTTTTTCTTGGTGGTGATGGGATTTATGAAATTTGAGAAGGGATATTAAAGACTCTGTTAAGAAGCATATATTTCAAACTAATTAAAAAAAAATATATGGGCTCTTTGTTTAGAAATAAAAATATAATAGCAATTTTTAATAGATTGCCAATTTTGTAAATAATTTTGAACAAACTAATTCTTTATATATATATATATATATATTGTAAGATGCATAAAAATCATTATGTAAATACATTTTGTTAATATGAAAATTAGTATATACAATAACATGAAGTTCATTTGTAATGTTTTCTATAATGGTAAATAAGATAGGGAAGGTAGGTAGCGATTAGAGAGGGGGGTTTATATGTAAGGGTTAAGGAATTAGTGTATGATATGTTGCAGTATGTAAGGAGGTATCTAGAAGGTCAGATGTAGATAATGAACGGTTGATTTGTGGAAATGAAGTTAAGGGAAGATGTATAATGGATAAGGTAGAGATAGAAGCTTTATCAAAGTTTCTAAAACTTTGAGATTTGTGGTTAAATGTAAGAATAACTTTGCCATCTATGGTCTGAGTAATTTTATCAAGCTCAATATTTGGTTTATGAGGGTTGGGGATGTTTGGTTTGCATATTCCCTCAAGAATCCATTCTTAGGGAAGAGTTACTTCATTCCATTTTATAGATCTTGGAATAATGGTATGAGATTTTGAGAGATAAATTTGTAGATGAAGGGTTTCTCCATGAGGAGACTAGATTTTGATAGATAAATTTGTAGATGAAGGGTTTCTCCATGAGGAGACTAAATTTTATGTTTGGAAGAAAAAGTTAAAATTATGGCTTTGTAATGGATTTTGAAAATTAATGTAAAGTGGAATTAGACCTTTTAGCTTATTGTAATTATGTATTTTGATTTGTAAAACCATGCTTTGTAGAATATTTGTATCATGCAATGACAACATAAGGTTTAAATAACAATCAAAAGAAATTGGACCACTATAAAGGCTAGACTCAACTATGCTTGGTAAAGAATCTTGACAATTTGTAAATCTAGCAATATGTAAAATAGCTAACATATAAGTATTTAAACCTTCTTTTGTGAGAGGTTTAATACCAACTTGGACTAATTCAGTATGAATGTATTTGTAATGCTTAGCTTTATGAGCTTGTAAAGATTTTGAAGAAAAGTGCATTGTTTCAAAAAGTTTCAAAAGTTGAATATCTCTTTCTTTAGTTTTGATTGAAAAATTAGTTTGCAAAAACTTATATCTTGAAATTTTGTAAATTTGTTCTTTTTATACTTTGGGTATTTTCCATTCATCGAGTCCTTTTTCAAAATTTTCCAAAATAATTTTCTCACATGTAAATGGATGTCTGGTAGAATCAAAGGTTGAAAAAGATGAATATAATGTTGTTTTACACAGGATTGGATTCATGGTTAAGTAGATGAATATCAAATGGTAATCTTCCTAGAATCTAAAAGACATGGCATAGGGATAATAGCCAACAACTATGGAAAAAACCTTTATCTCTTAAGCCAAGAAAAAAATTAAAAGATTTACTAATGAAATGTATGTACAAAACATGAATACAATTAGTGAAAACAATACTTGTAAGACAAGAAGAATGGACTTTAATATCATTAAGGAGTAACATTGGATCATACACACACACACACACACACATGTATCGCTCCAAATCCCTACCCTCCTTGCTAAATTTTTTATTCTTCCTTTAACATGTATACCACTTAAGGGTTTTGTAGCCAAATAATGAGAAAAGCTTGCTTATATGTTTAAATTTTACATTTGAACCTTCATTGTGATTTTGTTAGTGAGTAACGATCATCAAAAACTAAGGCCAAATCCTTTTCTCTAAAACACCACCACCCTTGACCCAAATTGAAGGAATGAAACCAAGGGAAACTAAAAAGAACCAATTGATGTTGGATTGTAATTTTTTGTTTTTAAAGGGAAAAAACTAGATTGTCTAAGAGAAACTTACTTATTGTCTCTAATTTGATCCTTATGGTGAAACTCTTCTATTGATGTATACTTTTTTTGGTTAGCTTTAAATTGAAATAACATGCTGAATAAAAGAAATCAAAAAAAAAAAAAGAGAACCAAAAAAATTGAAATAATCATTAATAAAGCAAGCCAAAAATTGGAATAATTAGCACATTTGCATTTATGGGAACACTATTTGGAAGAAGTAGAAATTATGGAAGATAGGTACAAGCATTAACTATATTAGCAAGGGAGTAAGAATTTTGGCAGGATTTTTTGCATTAGGCCTAGAGACATGGAAAATGTTTTGGCAATTAAGTTGGATAATGCATTGTGGATAAAGAGTAGAGGAGATTAGTAGTAAGAGGATAAAGTTGTTATTAATTTTAATAAATTGAAAATTTATGGTAATTTTAATTGTTTATTAGAGAATGTTACTACATAAACTTTTTTCTCTCCAAAACTTTAATAATTATGACTATTAATGAGAAAAATATTTTTTTTTTTTACTTTCATTAGGAAGATATATTAATTATAGGAGAAGAGAAATATCTATTAATCTTAAAAATTGAAAAAATTATTAATTAAATATTTTCTGTTAAAATGAATAACTTGTATTTGAGCATCTTAGATTAATATTTTTTCCTTATTCCTTGCTAAAAATTGCTAAGCTAGGAAATATTTTATGTTTATTAAAATTTGATTTTTAAAGTCCAACTAGTTCCTTATTATTATATTCTATTAAGTGTTGACATATTCTTATGATTTTAATATTTAATATTTTAATGAGCCACTTTTTATCAAACATAATTTGGTAACAACATTTTATTTACCATGTTATCATACAAAGCTCATCATTAATTTTATGGAATCTAAAATTTTGAGAAATAGATTGGTTACAGTTTATAAAAATAATAATGACAATGAAATTTGAGGATTTTTGCCAAGTCACACACCTAGAAATAAGGAAGAGTTAATGGAAAGAGATTTTGGGAGAGAGGCAACATAGGAGAGAGAGGAAGTAATAAAATTTAAAATCAAAATTTAATAAATGTAAAATCTTTTCCATTAAATATTCATTAGCTAAATTCAAGGAAAAACTTTCTCTTGATTGCGTTGTAAAGTCCATGACCAACATTTATCTATACATTGTTTTCTATTCAAAAATAAAATTTACTTATAGTAACATGAATAACTTGTAATCCTGTTTATTAGAAATTTTTTTATTTTTTTAACAAGATAGATTAGGAAAAAAAAAATTCCAAGGAGATGGACAATTCTTTTTGGTTGTTTATTTGTTTCTTTTAATAGTGGGAAATCTAACTATCATGGACTTAGATGAGAAATAATCTTTATAATGGAAATTAATTAAAAAACTCAATGATTTCCATTAAAAAATTACAATAATTATAAAATTAAGTAATGAAAGTAACCACATAAGTGAAGATGAATCTTTATTAATGATTTTTACAACTTATAATTGAGGAGAATGAAAACAAAGAATTTTAAAAATTTAAAAATTTTTATTGATAATATTAAATAGTAATTAAAGTTAATATGTAGGAAAAGAATTGAAATTGCCATGTTGGCTGGGACAATATATAGTGCATATAGTGCTACAAATGTGAGAGATAAGAACTGATAGGAAAGTAAGAGATGACATTTGGAGCACCGCCTAATGATGACGATGATTTTAATTTTGATTTTGATTTGGTTTTTGTATTTGGTGTCTCCATGTTAACTTCTTTCTTCAAGTCGTTGCTGACTTCTAAAACATTAGAGACAACTTGGAAGGTTGACGAGTGAACAAAACAATTGAAGATTATTGTTTTGTATAAATGCATATGCTATTGAGCTATTATAAGATGATTGATCAAAGTGAAATAAATATGTTGAATAAATTCAAAGTTACACTTATAATGCAGATGATAAAGGGGACACTTGTCATGCTCAACTTGTTAAGCAAGGAAGATGGGAAGTTTCTTGGAGTTACGCTTATGGTTGCTTTGACTAAAGAATTAAATTAGAAAGAGTAGGTGTGTTCAACAAGGGTTTTAATTTCCATATGTTTAGTCAAGAAATTAAAGCAATCATCAAAGGTAGAAAGTATACACACATTAATTATTAGGAATGATTTTCCTAATGCTTTGTTTGGATTTGAGCAACTGTGTGAAAGGAAATTGTAAGAAAAAAATGAACAAAAATAAATAATTTTTTTTATTGTTATGTTAAAAAATGATGTAAAATATTAATGAAAAATTAATTTGATGAAGCAAAAAAAAAAAATAACTCTTCAAATGTCTCTTAAAGCCAAACAAATTATGTGGTCATCAATTTTGAAATTCTAGATAAAAATCATGAATTAGATGAGAGAGCATAACAAATCAATTTATTAGTTTTGAGGTCAACCTATTTTGCATTAAGGGTAATTACCAAAAAGTAATTTGTAATGGCATTTCTCTATTATGGGGAAGGAAATGAGCTTTGTGAAAGTAATATGTTAAAGATCTTTTTATATTTATCTAACTAGTGTCATTAGCAGTCTGGGTCAGAAAGTTTTTAATGGGTCTCACACCAATTTTTTTGACTTTTTACCAACAATTTTCTTTTTTTCATTTTGGATGTAATTATAATCCATATAATTTTGACTACAGTTTCTTGACATTAGAATACTAGTCCCTCTAAATCAAGACTGTGATTGACTTTTCAACACTCTCCCTCAAGTTGGTAAACAAATCTCAATTATTCTTTGCTTGCTTATAATTGCATCAAATCTTAATTTTAATATGGCTTTTGTAAGTATATCTCCTTCTTAAGACCTAATTGAAATGTAGAGTAATATGAAGTCCTCACTTTCAAACTAGGTCTTGATGAAGTTTCAATCAACCTTCAAATATTTCATTCTAACTTGTTGAATAGGATTGTGAATTATGCTAATTTTTGAATTGTTGTCACCATGCAACTCCATAGGTCCAAACAACTATATACCAATATCCTTAAGAACTCTTTCAAGCCAAATTAGTTCATATACGCCTTGAGTTATAGCTTGATTTACAACTTTTGCACTACTGCTTGCCATTATTTTCTATTTTTTACTACTTTAAGTTACTAAATTTCCTTAGAACTTAGTGCAATATCTTGTAGTTGACTTGAAATCCTTAATTGAATTAGTTCAATCTACATCAGTAAAACCTCCAACCTTTCTTTGACTAGTTTTCCAAAACAATAACTCCTTATCTAACATTTTTTTAAGATACCAAAGTATTTAATTAACAGCTTTAAGGTGTCTTTTTTAGGAGAATACATGAACTAACTTACAAAACTAATACTATAGACAACATTAGGCCTTGTTTGTGATAGATATATGAGCTTTCCCATTAAGTGTTGTTACATTTTTTATTAACTAATGAGTTCTCCTTAATGACTTCATGCTTCCAAATTTCTTTTCCAAAGGTGTTCCTGTAGGTTTGCATCTAAGCTTTTTAGTCTTTTAGAAGATAAAGAGTTCACTTTCTTTGATAGATAAACAATGTCCTTCTTATTTCTAGCTATTTCCATCCTAAAGTACTATTGAAGTTTCCCCATTTCTTTAACTTTGAAATATGATTGTAATAGCCGCTTTAACCTATCAATCTCCTTAATGTCGTTACCAATCAGTATCATATCATCAACATATACTATTAAATTTGACTTCCTTCCATAAGCAACTAGTTACATAAAAAGAAACTAATGAAACACTAGTTTTGGGTTTGTTGACTTGGTTAAGGTCTTTGTGGCATAGGTAGATTAAGTTGAACATCACTAACTTGATGGCTTCTAGTTGGCTAATTTAACATGAATTTGCCAACAAGTTTCCTTGGTGTGATATGTTTTTTTATAATGGTCACACCAAAGGGTCTTTGCCTTTGATCATTACCCTATAGAGTTGGATGAGGCTGATATAAAACTTTGAGGAATGTCATTTATTATGGGGTTAGACAATGTGTGAAGCATGACTCATGGGCGACTTTATTTTTGTCAGACTTCTGCAAACACTTCACGAATAGTAAGAGGTGGTTTTATGCCAAGATGTCTTCCCTTAACCTTATCTAGGTCATTTTTAAGACCTTAAAGGTAGTCAAAGATGCATTTTTAGAAGCATCTTGTTATATTTTACTTTATCATGTGGACACTTCCAATTTCTATAATGAAGCAGGCTTATCTCTTGCCATAATTCATTAAGCTTGTTGTAATATTCAATAACAAATGTCATACCTTTTTTAATGCTACGAATAACATATCTTACTTTAAAATATTAAGCAGAATTCTCCAAGTCAAAATCATCTTTTAGAATGTGTCCCAAATTTCTTTTGCCATCTTGCAAAATAGGTTGATTTGGCCTATTTTTATCTCCATGCAATTGATTAGCCAAGCCATGATAACGCAATTCTTAACTTCATAAGTTTCAAAGCTTATAGAAATTCTGGATGGTATAAAAAGGTCACCATTGAAGTAGCCCATCTTCCTTTTTCCTGTCATCATAAGGAGAATGAGCTATAACCATTCTTAAAAATTTTATCCATTGAGTTTTTTGCTGAATTTTTTGAAAAAAAATGAGTTGGGATGGAAGGATTGAGGGTAAATAAAGACATTGGTGAGGGGCTGGATATAAAGGGAACAATAAAGGCCTCTTTTATTCTTTTTTTGAAGAATAAGTAGTCATGCCATTATACCAATGTTGTAATTGGTGTTGTATCAATGTTCAACAAAATATTATGGCTTACAAAATTACTGGCCTCTAATACCAAGAAACAATAGATTCTTGGAAGAAATTTCTCTAAATTCTCTACATTGTTTGTTGTTGTACAAATATAAATTTTACAATTATCAATCATCATAATCTTAAGAATGACAAAATAAGAAAAAATTGACAAACATAACCTAAAAAGAAAGTTGACTTTATTTGTAATCTTTATAATCATTATCATAATCCCTTAACATTAGGATGATGAGATCCATGAAGGAGTTGAGGTATAGAAGGCTTGTAAAGATCCATTGAGTATTAAAGAAGGGCTAACGAAATGTTTAAGAGCTAAAAAGAGAGCTAATTGAAGACATTTTGGCTAAAGAAGCTAATTAAAGACTGAAGGACAACAAAACATATCTTAATGTAGACTTAGGCTATATTAATTGTACAAGTATGTTGAACGAGCCTATGTTAAGTGATTTTAAGGGTTTCTACAACTACTCTTAAAAGATAATAATGGGGTTTCTATAACAACTCCTAAATTGTAAAAGTAGATTTCTTGTCAATTTATTTAAGAAGTTTCACTTATCTTTTAGGTTGTTAATTCACTCTATAAATAAGCTTGATTTCATTATTAAAGGAGACAAGGCATTAGGTAAAATAAAAGGTGAGAATTTTCTCCTTTAATTTTTTCAAAAACTAAAAAACTTATCAAGAACTAACTCTTCTTGTGGTGTTTAACCCAACTTATTACTCCTAAGTTCGTTAAAGAGCTAATGGAAGACATTTTGGCTAAAGAAGCCAATTAAAGATTGAAGGGCAACAAAACATATCTTAATGTAGACCTAGGCTATATTAATTGTATAAGTATGTTGAATGAGCTTGTGTTAAGTGATTTTAAGGGTTTCTACAACTACTCCTAAAAAATAATAGTAAGGTTTCTATACCAACTCATATACATTAAGAGTAGACTTCTTGTTAGTCTATTTAGGAAGTTTCACTTATCTTTAAGGTTGTTAATTTACTCTTTAAATAGACTTGATTTCATTGTTAAAGGAGACAAGACATTAAGTAAAATAAAAGGTGAGAATTTTCTTATTTAATTTTTTCAAAAACTAAAGAACTTATCAAAAACTAACTCTTCTTGTAGTGTTTAACCCAACTTATCACTTTTAAGGTGATTCTTTCTTGGAGTGTGGCATCTATATCCTTATCATACCTTTTCTACTTTGTTACTTGCTATTATTTGAATGAATTTAAAAATGTGGGAAGATTGGTTGCCATATAATAGGAGTGTTCATTATTACATATGGTTTGAATCCTTTAACTCCCTTAAATTTGATGCTTTAACTAGTAATGAGTATGTTAAAATGGTGAACGCAAGGCCAAAATGGTAAAGAAGTTACATGAGAAGGTGCATCAACAAATTGAAAAATGAACTTAGCAAAAAAAAAAAAAACATGGTTTTTGAAATAGGTAATTGTGTTTTAGTTCATATGCACAAGGAAAAGTTTTCAACTTAGAAGCATTCATAGCTATAGCTTAGGGGAATTGGCCCATTTCAAGTGGTGGTATGGATTAATGACAATGCTTATAAGTTAGACCTTCTTAGTGAGTACAATGTAAGTGTGACATTTAATGTTTATGATCTTTCTTTTTGATGCATGTGATGATTCAAGGATAAATCCTTTTGAGGAGAGGAAGATTGATGAAATGCATGGAGGAGCTGATGCATTTAGGGCTTCTAAGGTTTCAATGAGCATTCAAGAAGGGCCAATAACATGATTAAGAGCTATAAGGATAAAAAAGACATTTAAGGGGTTAATTGAAGAAGTTTTGGCCAAAGAAGCTAATTCAAACTTGAAGGGTAGCAAACTAATCTTAATGTTGATTGAGGCATTATTAATTGTGTAAGTATGTTGAATGGATTTATGATAAGTGATTGTATGGGTTACTATAATAACTTCTAGAAAATATGAGTCAATTTATTATCTTAGCAAGCTAATTAAAGAAGTTTGAGCCAAAGAACCTAATTCAAGCTTAAAGGGTGGTAGAGCATTTTGTAATGCAAACTGAGGCTTTATTAATTGTATAAATATGCCAAATAGGTCTACGTTAAGTGGTTGTAAGGGTTCTATAACAACTCTTAAGAAATAGGATTAAATTTATTATCAACCTATTTAGGAAGTTTGTCCATATCTTTAAGGTATCTCTAGGGTTGTTAATTCAACCTACAAATAGACTTACTTTCATTATTAAAGGAGGCAAAATATTAGGTAAAATAAAAGGTGAGAATTTTTTCCTTCAATTCTTTTAAGAACTAAAGAATTTATCAAGAACTAACGCTTCTTGTAATGTTCAACATGACTTATCACTTCTATGTTCGTTCTTCTCTAAAATATGGTGTCCATATCCTTCTTCCATACCTTTGGTTCATGTTCCTTTGAAAATTAAGTTTAGGCCTTGCATGATTAAAATCTATTTTAACTTTTTTGGGTTTTTCTTTAATTCTCTATGTATGTTCAGTCCCTAAGCCATTATTATATGGAATTATTTCATGCATTTACATCATAATTTAAGAACTTTTTCTAGTTTTTTTTGGTTAATTAGATTTAATGATTTGGGTTTTAATTACATTTATTTTGTCCTTTTTAATTTTCTATTTTATAGGTTTAAGTAGCAAATTGGGTTTTAAATGGGTTTAATGAGATAAAAGTTTTAGACTAAAAAGTGTCTCATATTTCATCAAGAATTCCTATTTTAGTAGTTTGAAAACTATTTAGTTTTTAGGCCATAACAAGAGCTATATACCTCATATTGGGGCTGTCCTAAGATTTTTGGAAAGCTAAGACTTTGGGCTACAACTTTCATGGAGAGCCCAACTCAAAATTTTGTTATTTTGATATTTAAAAATTGACTAGAAGTCAATAATGCAAAATTAGACATTAAATAGCATACAATCAAAAGTCCTAAAAGATAGGGATTTTAGCTAATTTTATAAGGTGTGTTTACAAGCCAATTTAGGGTCTTGAGAAGTCTATATTTTGAAATGAAAATATGATAAAAAGATGGCTTCAATTGATGGAAAAAGAGAGGATGAAATAGTAAGTAGAAGACCCAAAAGTAACAAAGATAAGGGATGAATGTACAAGACTTGAAGACTATCAACCTTCTTACTTTCTTCCTTTTGTCCTCATTATTTATTGATTTATTTGAGAATGTTTTGTGAATATTTCGTTATTTATTTGTGTGTTTTCATAAACATGAGTAGCTAGATCTTTTATTTTAGGGTAAGGATGTAATCATTAAATTTTATTAACAAATTGATATTCTAGTTATTTAGAATGTTCTTGGTTAATTCAATTTGAATCTTTTGATTTTCACTCATGCTAGTAATTGGCCATTATTTGCATGTTTAAGGTATTAAAGGATGGAGAGAAAGTAGAAGTTTAATACTAGTTTGTAAAAGCATTAAACTAACATTGTGTAGTTTAGAAATAAATATATATCTTTATGATCATTGTTAAGAATTCCACAAATCGTAATGAACTCAAGTTAATTTCTATAATTATAAAAGTAGATATAGATTAATATGAGAATATTTATCAAATCTTGAAAGGCATCATCATATGCCTTAAGGAATTTGGTCATTGTTGTTAACAAGTTTTAATTCTAACAACTAGATGTTAAGTTTGTAAATGGTATTTAATTGATGAAATATGAGTCCTAGAAACCTTATTTATTGATTTTCAATTTACATTTTAGAATTGGCTTTCAATTCCATAATTAGATAAACTCTCTCTCTTTTTAGTTCATCTAGATAAATTTTCCTTCTTGTGGGATTGATATTTGGACATACATCCACTTTACTACTTGAACATCTCACATTTAACGCTATTAGTCATGTCTTTTGGGGTTCATATAATAAGACGTAATCATAATCCTTATAATATTGACCATAATCTCTTGATATTAGAAAACCAATTCTTTTAAATTTAGATTATGGTTGACTTACCAACAAAGTTTTTTGGAAATATTAATCTAGACTCACTTATAATTTGATTGGATTAGAAGCAAGTCTATCACATTAATTTATAAAGTGGGCTATGAGAGTTTTCTTAAGAAACATGTATTTTGTTTTTCCAACTATACATAATAATCTCTTTTGGATGATAATTATGGTAATAGCTCAATAATTATGGAATCAACACAGTAGTTATGATTTTTCAAGATGTATTTTAAGTATTATCAAATCGAGAAATATGATGAATGTAACATAAAGATAATGCATAATAAGATATATTTGTCTATCAAAATGCTTCAACCTCTCAAATTTCCATCATGTTTAAGAGAATAAAACTAGAATATCTTTTTTGAATGATGTTTATGATAACACTCAATAGTATTGGAAACAATTCAATAGTTAAGTTAATTATAACAACTAAACATATCAAGTTTATTAAATTAATAGTTTCTTCTATAGTTTAGGAATTAAGCAAAAACACAAGGAAAATATAAAGAAGTGTTCAACATGACAAGCTTAAGTCACATAAATATGTATATTAATAGAGTTGGGCTTGTGCATTGCATAAATTTGAGAGTTTTATTGATAAGTTATAACGTGATTTTATTATAATGTAGTTTGCACAAACTCTAATTAATTTGTTTGCCACTGGTTAACACCTTGGCTAGTCATATTTCATAGAGTTGGGCTTGTGCATTGCATAAATTTGAGAGTTTTATTGATAAGTTATAAGGTGATTTTATTATGATGTAGGTTTTCACAAACTCTAATTAATTTGTTTTCCACTAATTAACACCTTGGCTAATCATATTTCACTTTCAAATAAAGTTCATGTATTCTTTGATTTTTCAATTTTGCTTAGCTCAAGTTATTTGGAATTATAATAATACATTATTTCTATTAATAAGGTTCAAAAAATAATAAAAAAAAGCATAGGAATAGGACATATGAATGTTACTAAGATTCAAAAATATATAGATAACATAGGAATAACAAAATGTTGTTAAAACATAAATAAGATTCATACTTCCCCCAAAAGAAAATTGGAAATTATTGACAAAGATGTTAATAATGTCGAAATATCATATAGCTAGCAAAGAATAATTAATTTTATTTTCTTCAAGTCATTTTGTAAAAAATGATCCTATATGAATGATTATTTAAGTCAACAACAAATTTCATAAACAGAAGAGTTAGAAGAGTCATTAGCCATTTCATTATAATTTATAAAAGGGATAAAATTATGCAAAGAAACCACCACAGCTCTTTGCACAAATTATTGTTTCTACATCATCAAATCTTGTTACCCCTAAGCATTAATTAAGAAGGAATTTTAACAATTTTAGCGTCAAAGCACAAGCTATAATAATTCTTACCAATGTCAAACATTTTCCCCTTTTAGTAATTCCTTTCCCTACTTGCCTTATTCTTTGAATTGTTGGCCTTAAACTAATCAAACAATGTCTTTTTCTCTTTGTTTCCCAACCTTTGACTTGGAATGTTCACTATCAAGAACTCACTTGTTCTTAATGACATTATCCTTCACATTCAAGTACATGTCATGGTACCCAAAAAAATAGACAATGATGAAAGAATGACATGCAAAACAAATAGGAACAAAAGGAAAAAGAAAAAAAAAGACTATGCTTTTCTTAGAAATCAAAGTTGAAAATTATCAAAAAGAAGCTTCATAGAGATATGGAAAAAAAATGTATTTCCACCATAATGCAAATTAAATTGGAAAGTTCTAAAACATGATGTTCCTAGCAAGAAGATCAGAGATTGAATATTAATAAGGCATAAAACTATGGGTAGATAAATTTTATTATTGATTGTCACATAGGAAAGTTTAAGAATGGTAGATAACTTGGGATTGAGGAGTAGATATTAATTGGGCATACTATTATGGGAAAATTAAATTTATTAGAAATAAATAATAAGTTTTATTAACAAATCATTTTATGTCCCTAGAATTAAGTAAATCCTTTTATAAGTATAAATTTAGCTAAAATTAAAGTATAAATTTCTCTTAATTTTCCTCATATAATATTACCATACTAAAGTAGATATAGATTAGATCTAGGATTATCACAATCTTTTGAAATTATTTATTATTGTTTAAAATGAATAAATTGGTGAGGAAGGTATATAAAATTTTAAAGGCAAAAAACCTAATTTATACTTATACATTTTGATATCATTTAATTTTTATTCACAATATTTGCTTTTGGTCAAATTTGGTCTAAAGTGGTTACTCCATCAACAATTTTAGCCCTTTCTTGTTAGTTTACTATTAATTTTACCACATTAGAATGTCATGTTAGCTACCCAATACAGACTTAAATTTCATGTCATCATTTTTATAACTTGGCATTTTTGAAAATAAAAATCTAATAATTAATCAAATTTGTAAAAAAAAATATAAAAAATATAAGAAAAAAATTATAAAACTCAAAAAAATCCAAAATCATTTTTAAAAAATAAAAAACTCAAAATAAAATCTAAAAATTCTTTAAAATCATAAAATGTTTTGAAAAATTTTGAAATGTTTAGAAAATAAAAAATTCTAAATAATTTCAAAAAATAATTTTTTAAAATTTTTGATTTTGAAATTTTATGATTTCAAAAATTTTACTTTTAGATTTTTTTTTTAGTTATTAAGTTTTTATTTATGAGTTTTTTAATTTAAAAAATTTTTTCAATTTTCAATCTTCTAAATATTTCAAAATATTTTCATATTTTAATGAATTTTAAGATTTTATTTTGAGATTTTGGATATTTCAAAATGCTTTTAGGATTTTTTTTCTTGAATTTATATTTTTTTATTTTCTTTTGAAATCCTTTATAATTTTTTGAAATTTTCATAATTTTTTTTTAAAATGTCACATCATTAAAATAATAACATGACAACTCTAATGTGACATGTTAACATAGTAAAATTAATGATAAACTAACATAAAAGAGCCAAAAACCATTAAGAAAGAGATTTTGTGGGACTAAATTTAACAAAGACAAATGTTGTGAGTAAAAACTAAAAGACAACAAAACACAAAAGATCAAATTAGGCTTTTTACTTCTTTTAAACTTAAACTCTAAATATCCGAAAAAAAAAAAGAAAAGGAAAAATGAGTTATGACCTATTTCTTATTAGAGACATCAATTGATAGAGATTCTTTTTAGTCTATTTTAAACAATTTTCAAAATAGGCCAAAAAAAAAAGTCAATTAAAGTAACATTTTGTCTTAAAACAAATTTAAGTTAACAAATTGTGGGACACCATAGAAACTTTTATATTGGTTTTCTTTAAACATTTTGTACCATATTTTATTGATTCAGACTATATCATCACTTTTTCTAATTTGAACTTCATTACATTGACACATAATTTTTATATATTATTGACATATGAGATATTATTTAATAAATGCATTTATTTTAATTTAATTGATAATTACACATTTTATATTCAATAATTTCTTTTTTTTGCCTAAAAATGTAAATTTGTATATGGTTCTTTATGTGAAAACTTATATTTAAGATCATTATTATTAGTTACATATTTTAATAAGTATTTGATGCAAGGAATCGATCCAAAAAGTTATTTTTAGGAAGGCAAATTTTTAAAAAGAGAGACAGAAATTTTAGTAAGAACAACACTTAAAGAGAATGAAGATATTGAAAAAAAATTGAGGTAATTATAAAAAGCAATACAAAATAAATGTATATATTTAAAGGGATAGTTGAAAAAAATTAGGAACAAGTTTGTAAAAATTATACCTAAGACATATGTGTGGTTAGGGAAAAGTCAGCAAGTAATAATTGGGAGGGGAGTAGATTTTAAAAACTAAAGAAATTGGGTGGTAAGTTATATCTAGTGTTGAATTTGCAAAAGTGAAAAGACTAGTTTCTTTTACCAATGTCCACATTGGCTTTAACGAGTGAGATGGTTTGTTAGCCCTTTGAGCCTTTTAGCATGAAAATGCAAATATTTGGTGGCACATTTCACCAATACTTGGCATGAAGTTTTGATGTGGGATCAATACATCAAAGGAAGTAAGGTGAATGTGGAGTCAATATGCATGGTAGCAAAATTCTTTTCAATCATCCTATTAAATATATACATTTTTTTTTTTTTTGTATAACTTTCTATAATTACCACATAATTTTTTTTTTACAATATCATCATCCTTTATTAAAGTTGTTCTTACTAAAATTTCTTTGTCTTCGCTTTTAAAAGTTGCCCTTAAATTTTTATAATTATCCACTTAAAAAGTTGTTCCTAATTTTATTTTTGATCATCCCCTTGAAAAGTTGTCCCAAAATTGTTTTCAATCATCCCTTTAAGTATATACATTTTTTTATAGCTTTCTATAATTACCTTATAGATGTTTTTAATATCTTCACTCTTTTTTAAAGTTTTTCTTCCTAAATTTCTTTTTTTTTTTATTGTGTGGCTCCAAGGCTTTTGATGACCCTTTCTTAATGCTCCTGAACTTGAAACAAGATTAAACAATTGTAAAACATCAAAACTAGTTTGATATTTGGCTAACTCAAGAGGATTTACCCAAGGATCATGCCTTAAGCATTATCCTTAATGGGATAAATAGGAA
Source organism: Rhizophora mangle (assembly GCA_037832345.1). Lineage (NCBI taxonomy): Eukaryota > Viridiplantae > Streptophyta > Magnoliopsida > Malpighiales > Rhizophoraceae > Rhizophora > Rhizophora mangle. The sequence continues at coordinate 985,762 of JBAPLJ010001639.1, read as the reverse complement.
ATATAACATTTTGTGAGGATGTTCATGCCTAAATTGTTGCTAGTTGTGTTTGCACTTGCTAAGCTATAAGAGGTAACAATGTCAACTTTGCAAGATTAGATGAAATTCTTTCCTCGCTTGCCTTTAATGTTATCCATTTTGGCTCAATCCACAAGTATTCCTCAACTTAACTTGTGAATATATATATATATACACACCAACCACAACAAGTTATAGGTTGCCTATAAAGGAAGTGTGCATACCATGTAACAATAGGCTTCACAATAGTGAGAAATTTGATGAGAAGTGAGATAAGAGAATTTACTTTGGTGCAATGAGAAATACAAATTTAGGTATAAGTGTTGGTAAAAGAAAATGCTCCTATTAAAGATGGATAATGAGTTGGAGATAGAGGTAAATATGTCTAAGGTCAGTCAAGTGAATTTGATTAAGGAGGAAGACATGTAAATTCTTGCAATACACATAATTTTCTTAATATAATGATTAACAAAAGATTAAAATGTTAAATTGAATTGATAGAGAATCTAAGAATATAGGTAACTGATAGGAATAGTATGTTATGTATTAAGGTTGTAAAAATTTGCATTGGGTGATACAAGGTCATACATTCTCCTCAGAGTTTTATATCTTGTCACTGGAAAATTGTGAAATGGTAAGGAGTCCAATGTCTTGAAACCTTAGGAGATATTTGTTAAAGCATGAAGCAATTGCATATGTAGTTTGTAGTATAAGGGAAGAAATGTGACCTATACAGAGGCATCACACCTATAATCAAGGGAGTTAATGCCAAAACACTTTTTAAGACTTTGGCCCACTTCTTACACTTGGCAGCCATGCATATTTGTAGTATGTAACAAAATGAAAGTATAGAAATATGTTTTATTGTCGTGAATTAACATCACTAGACCTTAAAGAATATAAGTTGAAGTTGCAAATTCTCTTGAAGGAATTTAGGGACATCTTTGAGGAACCACAAGCTTACCAACTCCAAGAACCCATGACCATAAAATTTCTCTAAGAAAAGTAGCTCAACTAGTGAATTTAAGGCCATACATGTACCTAACAATTTACAAAAGAGTTATTAAAGCCATGGTTAAGGAAATTCTAGCAGTTGAAATTATACAAGGGTATAGTAACCCTTTTGCCTCACTAATAGTCCTAGTCAGAAAGAAGGATAACTTATGGAGGTTTTGCATGGATTATAGGTCTTTAAGTGACATAATTACAAAGAATAAACTCCTTATTCCCTTAATGATTTGCTTGATAAATTGGAAGGGGCATTACCACTTTCCAAGATGGATTTGTGATCTAGTTAACACCAAATTAAGATACATCCCTTAAACACCTACAAGACAATTTTTAAGGCATATGATGAGCACATCAAATTCTTCATTATGCCTTTTAGCCTACCCAATGTGCCATCTATATTTCAAGTTTTATAAATAATATATTTTACCCTTATTTATGCAAATTTATATTAGGATTTTTTTTATGATATATTAATCCATAGCAAGTCATGGGAGAACTACTTGCAACATCTTAAATTAGCTTTACACTTATTAAGGTAATATGAGCTATATGTTAGCAAGAGCAAATGCTTCTTTGCCCTTCCAAGAGTATAATATTTAGGCTTTGTTATTTTGGTTAAATGGATTTCTAATTATACTAAGAAGATTGCAGTAATGGAGGAATAACCTTAACTAATTAATCTTAAGTAACTTCATGGCTTACTTGGCCTCACTAGTTACAATTGGAGATTTATAAAGGTTATGCTAAAATAGCTCATGCTCTTATTCAACTACTAGAAAAAAATGCTTTATTTGAATGGAGTCATGCAACTAATTAGGCTTTCAACTAATTAAAGTAGGCCCTTATCTCCACATAAGTTTTAGCATTGCCAAACTTTACAAAAGAATCCATTATCAAAATTTAAACATTAGGATTTGGTGTAGGAGCAATCCCTATGCAACAATGACACCCCATAACCTATATAAGCAAAGCCTTTGCCCCAAAGCACCTATTCTTAGCTATATGTAAATGGAGTTATTAACCATTATCTTGGCAATTTCTAGATAGCACCATTATCTTTAGGATCACCATTTCAAAATTAGGATTAATCACCATAACCTTAAACACCTGATAAAGTAAAAGCTTTCAACCTATGCAATGTTCACATAATTTTTAATACTAGTAGACACCCACCAAGTGGAGTAGATTGCTTCCTTTAGCAAAGTGGTGATACAACACCTACTATCACTCTAATATCCATATAATCCCATTTAATGTTGATACACTTACCATGTTTACCTGATGACTCCTTTATGGTCATATTAAATTAGCATTTGAAGTTAAGAGAGGATATTATTAAGCTACTACAACATGATCTTAGGTGAGTTCAACATAAGATGAAGAAAAAGGCAAATGCATAAAGGTTTGACAAGGAAGTTTCATATTAGAGATTTGGTCTTCCTTAAACTACAACCTTACAAGCAATAATTTGTCATGTACCATTAATCACTTAAGTTAGGACCCAAGTTTTATGGTGTATTTGTTGTGGAAGGCCACCTAGGAGAGGTGGGTTATAGATTAGCTTTACCTTGTCATTCCAAAAATAATTAGTGGCTTAGAATCTTTTAATTAAAATGTCAAATGTGTCATCTTCAATTTATTATGTGGGTATCTTTGATAAAATGGTCCTTTAGTGTGCTAATCATGTAGCCACCAAGGTTTTGATACATTATTTATATGGAGCAAAATTAACTTGGGAGGTTTTATTTTGAATGGTAGAAGAAGTACTCATTATGCACCCTTAAGGATAAGGGCACTTAAATGAGGACATTATTGATTTAGTATATGGCAAAAGCTACAAAGTAGAGGTTTATTAAAGTAGTTAGAGTTATTGAGTCCAAAATTTGCTAAATATGCAAATATGATTTAAAAGAAAAAAAAATAGTGGGAGCAATTCTTACATATTTAAATGTGGTATAGAAAAAAAAATTAGTGAAAGCATTTGTCATTTTATTTAGAAATATATTTGGTAGGAGTAGTTATTTTTTAGTAGTATTCATTTAATTTCAATTTTTTAAAAAATATAATATAAAAACATGTAAACTAAATGTAAAAAGGTATGTATTAAATGATAATCTTTTAAATTAATCAACTCAACTTCTCTTTCTCTCATCAATTCTATTTTTAGAATTTGTAATCTTCTTCTTTTGCCTTTAAAATGTCTTATCCAATAATTAGTTAAATTCTAGGTTGATTTTTCATTTATTCAACATCTTGTTTAATTAATTTTAAAAGTAATATTAGTATTTTGAATGTATTATCAATAATGCTTTTAGGGCCACTAGTTCTTCATCCTGGAGAAGTATTGATGTTTCCCCAAATCTTTAACTTTGAAATCTAATTGCAATAGCCTCTTCAACCTATCAATCTCTTAGTCAGTATCATATCATTGATATATACTATTAAAATTGACTTTCTTCCACATACAACTACTTTCATAAAGAGGGTGTGATCAATTTAACCTTGTTGATAGTTAAATTGTTTCAAGGTTGTGGTGAATTGAGTAAACCATGCTTTAGGTGATTGTTTCATGTCATATAGGGACTTCTTTAGCATATATACCTTGCCCATAGTCTTTTGGTTCTAAAATCTAAAGGGCATCTTCATATACACTTCCTCTTCTAGGCTTCCATTTAAGAATGCATTTTTTACATCCACTTAGTGTAATTCCAAGACAAGATTGGCAGCAATAAGTAGTACTCTAATATTATCCAATTTTGCTACAAGAGTGAAAGTCTCTTCATAATCTATTTCATATTTTTAAGTGTATCCATAGGTGACTAACCTTGCCTTATGGAACTCTATGTTCTGACTTGCATCATACTTTATAGTAAAAATCCATTTGCACCCCATTAAATCTTAAGACTTGTTTTCCATCAGAGCCTTCATCTCTTACAACACTACTCATCTCCATCTAGAATCTTGCATTGCACTTTGCATATCCTTGGGAACCTTTACTTTATCCACAATAAAGGTAAATACTTTATATTTTAGAAATAACTTGGAATAGATTAAGTAATCTAAGATGGGATGTTAAGTATATGAAACTTTTTTGGGTGGTAATGGGGACATCAAGATCATCAACTTTGGGATCACATTCAATGCTGTCATGGGTGTCTTTCATTGGACTTGGCTATAGTTACAATGGTTGACTTTGTTTTAGAATTAATGGTCTTCGAAAATAAACTAGAATTTGATTTTGTTCTAGAGTTGGTTCCAAACCTCCCCTTGATATATTACTTATGTAGGTACAATTTAATTTTGATGTCAAGGAAAATTGACAGGTTATGAGAAATGAGATAGAAAGACATGGTGTAATGAAGGATTTGGAAGGGAGAGAGGGAGTGAGATAATGGTATTCCAATAATTCTCTTTAATAGATTGCTCCCCTCAAAAGAAATTATGAGGATAAAATATATGTTCTTTAAGGAAGTTGACATCATAATAGATATAAACTTTCTTTATAGAAGGAGAATAACATTTGTAACCTTTTTTAGTTAAAGAGTAACTAAAACACATTTTATTGTTTTGGGATAAAGTTTACTATAGGGGGATTTGTCTTCTGGACAAAAATAGTGTATCCAAAAACACAAGGTAAAAGTAAATTTAGAATACCAACTTATGGAAAAAAATGTCAATAAGGCAATCAAGAGGTGTCTAAAACTTTATGGTTTTGGAAGCTAATTAATAAGCTAGGTTGCAATTAACACGATGTCACCTTAAAAAAGAGTTAAGAATATTACTAGTAAACATAAGAAAGAGAGCAACTTTAAAAAGATGATGACAATTCTTACGTTCAACAATTTTGTTCAATTAATGAGTATAGGCACATGAACTTTGATGAAAATTTTCATTTTTAATAAGGTAATTATTAAATTTATGTGCAAAATGTTTCATTGCATTTTTAGTTTGGAGGATATGGATTGAGGATTGAAAAACATTAGTTAGGGGTTTTGAAATTAGCAAAATAGGGAGCTAGTTTCAAACTTTTCTATCATAAGGTAAACCCAACAAACTTATATATGATCGTCAATAAACCAATGGTTTCCTGTTAAGTTTGAAGTATGAGCAAGACCCCAAATTTTGCTATGTGTAAAGTGGAAAGGCTTTGAACATTGGTATGAGTGATGTGGATAATGTAGACAGGGTTGTTTTGCAATGATGCAATGTTGACATTAAAGAAAGTGGTTAATAGGGGCAATTATACTTTGGGTAATATAATAGCCAAGGAAATGTATTCTAGTTTGAAAAAGGGAAATCTTTGAAGGGGAGAGTACCAAGCCTTTTACTTTGATTAAATTGAAAAGATGATATAAGTGTTTGAAATGTTGCTTAATAGACAAAGAATAAATGAGAATATTATTTATATAAACCAAACAAAAATAAGAAATGTCATTCATAATTCTTTGAAATTATGATAGAGCATTTTTCAATCTAAAAGGCATAACATTACATTCATATTAACCAAAAAAATGGTAAATGTTGTTTTATAATGATCTTTAGAATGAATTTGGATTTGACAAAATCTTAATTTTAAATCAAATTTGGAGAAAAAATAAATGCAAAATGCAATTTTTGTAATAAATCTTTCTTATTTGGAATAGGATAATGAATTCGTTGTAAAACTTGATTGAGAGGTTCATAGTTAATTACAAGTCAGAGAGTACCTCCTTCAATTTTTGCAATTTTATTGACATAAAAAGCAACATAAGACTAAGGGGGATGGGAAGGTGAAATAAGATGTTAGATAGTAAAGTTTGAATTTCTATTTTGCAATGTTATTCAAGCTCAACATTCTTTTCGATGGGTCTTGCTTTTGTAAGGATATTGCATTCATCAAAAGAGGATTCATATGGAAGGTCAACCACATGTTGTTTTCTATTCCAAAAAGCAACAAGGGATAGGGAACAAAGTTCATTTTGGAATTTGGTAAGGAGATTTGAAATTTTTGTTTGAATAGAAAAAGTGTCTAGTGTTTTTAGAATTTTTTGTAGTATAATATCATGTTGTAAGAAAGGTATGTGTTGAAGTTTAATAGAGATTAATGTATGAAGAGATTTTTTATAGATAGAATGGGCTTTTATGAGATTGAAATTTTTAGTTTTGGATTTTTCAATAAAAAGGAAAACAAGATTTTGTTTATTGGTTCTGAAAGTAATGCCATCATATGAAACAATATAAGGGGTAATGAGGTTTATGAAAAAGGTGCCTAGAATGACAAGATGATGCATATTTTCAATAAGAACAAAAGAATTTTTGAGTTAAAAATTGCCAATTCATACATAAGCAATGGTTTTATGTGTAATAACCATTTCAGAATTGTTAGTTACATAAAATTTTTTATTTGTAATTTCATGAAATTGTTAAGGGATGATACTATACTTTATACAATTTAAATTAGCACTAGTATCAAACAAAGTAATTATATCTAATGTGAAAATTTTGGAAAATTCTAGAGTAATTTTAATAAGATATTTATGGGAAGTAATTTGTTCTAATGCAAAGAGAAAATTTGTGGGAAGTTTTTCGAGATTATTTGTGTTAGGTTGGGAAGTGCAAGGTTTATTTTGAGATTCTTCAAGTTCTTGTTCAAGATATTTGATGAGTAGAAATTAAAGGACTTCATTATCCTTTTGTTGTTTTTGTTTTAGAAGGCAAAGTTTAGTTTTAATATTTTTTATTTCAAAATGGAGTTCAAAAAATGTAAACATTAGATGAGAAGAATTTCTTTTGTTTAATATAATGGTTAGATCATAAAATGAGGTAATAATAAAGGGTATTGGGGAGGAGGTGGACAACAAAGTTAGAGGGCTAATAGTGTTAAGAAGTTTGTCAAGATATTTTTTTTGTAGATTGGGATTAAGTAGATATTGATAACATCAAGTAGAAATTCCTAGGTTTTTGTAAAAGTATGGAGGTGTTTTGTTTTAGAATCAAATGAAGTGGAGAAAGAAGTTTGGATACCACTAAGTTGTAAAGGGAGTTTGATTTTAGAAGTGTCAAAATAGTCAAATTCTTAGTCAAAAGTTTGTTGGAATAAAGGTTCTAATTTTTGAAGAGTATCTGGTTGTATTTGGAGTTTTAGAAGATGAAAATTGATTTTGCAATATTTAGCAATATGGCCTTGCTTGCCATAACAAAAACAAGTAAGTGGTTTAGAAAATTTTTTAGAGGAGGATTTTGGAAGATGAGTTTTCTTTGTATATTTGTTAGGTTGGTGGCAAATTTTTTTTTTTATTTTTATTTTTTTGGTAGGAGAAGATTGAAAAATTTTATTTTGTGAAAAGCGTTTAAAAATAGAGTTTTGGAAAACCAAGATTAATTGTTGACCAAAAGTTTTAGCTTCAAAATTGGATTGTTTAAATTCCCATTTGAAGTGTTTTTTTAGCTTAATATCCTGACAGATTTTGAAACCTTCTTTCTAAGTATAACTAAAGAGTTCACCATAAGTGAGGTTATTATAAGGAATAAGGTTTCCATAAGTATTTTTAAAAGCATTACAAACACTTTCCCTTAAGGAGGAAAGGGAAGCTAGCAAGAAATTTTTCTTTCCAAAAAGGTTAATTGGAATCATCACATAACATGAGACAAGTAAGGAAAGCAATTTTGTAATTTTGAAAGTATTTTTAAGAGCATTACAAACACTTTCCCTTAAGAGGAAAGGGAAGCTAGCAAGAAATTTTTCTTTCCAAAAAGGTTAATTGGAATCATCACATAACATGAGACAAGTAAGGAAAGCAATTTTGTAATTTTGAAAATCATTAAGTTTGTGACATCCTAAGTTATTGAGTAGTTCAACATTCTAATTCTTAAGATGGGATGGATCACCAAAGAAATGGAGGGAAATTGTAAAGATAACACAAGTAATAGCATATGGAATTAAATTTCCTAAACCATCAAGGATTAGAATATTGTCCTCTATGGTTTGCATGGCATGAAGAATTTTTTGATATTGAGATTTAGTGAGATGGTAATCCTTCCAACCCTTAAGTTGGCCAAAAAATCCAATAATGAGGAGTTCAATAATTTGAGGATCAAAAGTGGAATGTTAGGTTTTGTAGGCATTTATAGCTATAGTCATTTGTTGAAGAAGGTTAAGAATATTATATTTAGACATGCCATCAATATTCCATTTGTAAGTGGAAGAGGCATTGAATTTGTATTGTCAAAGGATATTGGATTTGTTGAGAGGGTCTAAATCAAGCATTGTAAGACCAAAAAGGGGTGTGGATGATTTGAGGTAAATCATTATCAATTAAGGAATAACATAGGGTGTTAATGATTTTGGAAAAGGATGGTTTGAGATTTGGAGTATTTGGTTTAACCAAAAATGGTTTAAAAATAGGAGGCTGAATTTTTGGAAAAAAGGGTAGGGAGATAGGCCTGTGTGTATAAGTAGTAGTGTGAATGTGTGTATCTTGTAAATGATTTTTGATGCGGTTAAGTTGGGAACCAAGAATATGAAGATGAGTGTTTGAAAAATTATTTTATTAAATAAGCATTTGTGAAACTTTTGGAAGATTATCTATTTCTTGTGGGATCTTGTAAAGCACTAGATTGACAGTTTGGTTTTGATGTTAAAATTCAAAATGTCTCAGTGGGGGATGTTTGAATTCAATGATTTTGTTATCATAAGTGGCCCATTCAGAGGATTTTTTCCTAAGGGTGATGAGATTTGTGAAATTTGAGAAGGGATATTTAAGATTATGTTAAGAAGCTTATATTTCAACCAATCAAAGTATAATATATGGGTTTTTTGCTTAGAAATAAAAGTATAATAGCAGTTTTGAATAAATTGCTGATTTTCCAAAAAATTTTGAAAAAACCAATTTTTTTTTCTATATTGTAAGATGCACAAAAATCATTATGTAAATATGTTTTGTTAATGCAAAAATCAATATGTACTAAAACATGAAGTTTATTTGTAACATTTTCTATAATCATGGATGAGGTAAGGGAGGTAGGTGGCAATTGGAGAGAAGGGTTTGCATATAAGGGTTGAGGAATTAGTGTATGATATATGATAATATGTAAGGAGGTATCTAAAAGGTTAGATGTGGAGAATTGAGGATTGATTTGTGGAAATGAAGTTGGGGGAAGATATATAGTGGATGAGATAGAGATAAAAGCTTCATTGAAGTTTCTAAAACTTTGAGATTTATGGTTAAATGTAAGGATGACTTTGCCATCTAAGGTTTTAGTAAATTTGTCAAGCTCAGTGATTTGTTTAGAAGGGTTGGGGACATGTGATTTGGAGATTCCCTTAAGAATCCATTCCTAAGGAAGAGTTACTTCATTCCATTTTATAGATCTTGGATAATGGCATGAGATTTTGAGGGATCAATTCATAAAGGGGTTTCTCCATGAGGAGACTGGATTTTATGTTTGGAAGAAAAAGTAGAGATCATGGATTTGTAATGGAATTTGAAAATTAATGTAACTGGAATTAAACCTTCTAGCATATTGTAATTATGTGTTATGATTTGTAAAGCCATGCTTTGTAGAATATTTGTATCATGCAATGACATCGTAAGGTTTGAATAACAATTGAAAGAAATTGGACAACTGTAGAGGCTAGATTGAACTACGCATTGTAAATTATGTTGAAAATTTGTAAATTTGGCAACTTATAAAATAGCTAACATGGAAGTATTTAAACCTTCTTTTATAAGAGGTTTAATACCAACTTAGACTAATCAAATATGAATGTATTTATAATACTTAACTTTATGTGCTTATAAAGATTTTGAAGAAAGAAGGCATATTATTTCAAAAGGATTTGAAAGTTGAATATCTCTTTCTTAGGTTTTGATTGTAAAATCAATTTGCAAAGACTTATATTTTGAAATTTTGTAAATCCATTCTTTTTGTACTTTAAGTACTTTCCATTCATTAAGCCCTTTTTCAAAAATTTTTTGAATAATTTTCTCATGTGTAAATGAATGTCTAGTAGAATCAAAGTTTGAAGAAGATGAATAGGATGTTATTTTATACAGGATTGGATTCATGGTTAAGTAGATGAATATCAAACAATAATCTTCCTACAATCCAAAAGAGATGGAATAGGAATAATATCCAACAACAACCACAGCAAAAACCCTTATCTCTTAAGGCAAAAAAAAAAATCAGAAGATTTACTAATGAAATGCATGTACAAAACATGAATACAATTAGTGAAAATAGTACCTTTAAGATAGGAAGAACGGGCACTAATATCACTGGGGAGTAACAATGCATAATATATATATATATATATATATATATATATATATATATATATATATATATATATGTATGTATATATATGTATGTATGTATATATATATGTATGTATGTATGTATTGCCCCAAATCCCTACCCTCCTAGCAAAAATTTTGATTTTTCCTTTAACATGTATACCACTTGAGGGTTCGACAGCCAGATAATGAGAAAAAGCTCGCCCTGTATGTTTAAATTTTATGTCTGAACCTTCATCGTGCTTTTGATGGGGAGTAACAATCACCAAAAACCAAAGCCAAATCCTCTTCTCTAAAACACTAGCATCCATGACCGAAATTGATACATTTGCATTTGAGCTTAATTCTTAAATACAACAAGCTAATGATGATGTGTCAGTCAATCATTAATGAGAAAACCTTGGTTACAAACAGTACGTGAAGCTGAAACTAGGATTATTGCAGCAACAACTGGACAGCCAATGCATAAGCTTCCACTAAGCGGGCCTATTACAGTACATTTATAAAGGATTCCATCAGACCGTACATAATGAAGCAACAAGGAGTAGCCCTGCTCGGTCCTGACGGGGAACGTTCAAGTTGTTGACGCGTGCATCCCGCAGCTCCGAATTAAAATTGCTATCAATGATTCAACGCCCTGACACTATCATCCTTTTTAAAACTGAAAATATCGAATTTAAATTTTAATCAAAGTTAATTAATAAGAAAAGAATTGAAATTGACATGTTGGCTGGGACGGTATATAATACATACAGTGCTACAAGCGCGAGAGATAAGAATTGACAGGAAAGTAGGAGACAACAATTGGAGCACTGCCCGATGACGAAGACGGTTTAGATTTTGATTTTGATTTGGTTTTCGTATTGGGTGTCTCCATGTCAGCTTCTTTCTTCAAGCCGCTGCCGACTTCTAAATCTTCAGAGACAACTTGGGAGGACGACGACGGAAAAAAGCAACTGAAGACGACCGACAAGAATGCCATTGTTTTGTATAAATGCATATACTGTTGAGTTATTATAAGCTGATTGATCAAAGTGAAATGAGTGTGTTGAATAAATTCAAAGTTACTTTTATAATGCAGATGACAGGGGGGACACTTGTCATGCTCGGCTTGTTGAGCAAGGAAGATGGGAAGTTTCTCGGAGTCGCGCTCGTGGTTGCTTTGACTATAGAATTAAATTAGAAAGAGTAGGCGTGTTCAACAAGGGTTTTAATTTCCACACGTTTAGTCAATAAATCAAAGCAACCATGGAAGGTAGAAAGTATACACACATTAGTTATTAGAACCATTTTCCTTATGCTTTGGCTCGATTTGAGAAAGTGTGTGAAAAAAGAAAAGAATTGTAAGAAAGAAAATAAACAAAAAGTAAATAATTTTTTTATTAGTTGTTCGAATAGACAAAAAAAAAAAAAAAAAAATGGTATAAGAAAAATGAACGAAAAATGTAATTTTTTGTTTGGGTGTGATGAGAAAGTAATGAACAAAAATATTTATAAAATAATACTTTAAATTTTGTTATAAATACTTATAGAATGACACTAATATATAATTTGATATATATGTTTTCTGTTTTTAACATTAAAATAAAAAGATAATATTTTATAAATAAATAATAAAAATACTGGACACCTAATAGCAAAGAAAATAAAGGAGAAAAAATTATTTTACTACTTTAGGTAGAACCAAAATATAATATAATTTCATAACTTAAGCCACAAAATGCGTTGGTTGGTTTAGAAAATCAGTTTGATGAAGAAAAATAATAATAATAATAATAATAAACAAATTCTTCAAGTGCCTCTTGAAGCCGAAGAAATTTTCTAGCCATCAATTTTGAACTTCTAGATAAAAATCATGAATTAGCCGAGAGAACGCACAGCATAACAATTTATCTGTTTTGATGTCAATCTATTTTGGGCTGAGGGTAATTCCCAAAAAGCAGTCTGCAATGGCAATTTTTTTTTTTTCTCATCTTTTTCTTTTCCACCATTTTCTTGTATTCCAAACAAAGTATTAAAGTCCACCATAACTCGTTACTATTAAGCATATCCGTGAGACTGATTAACTTAATCTATCTACCGCAATTTCAATTAATTAAGGTCTCGTTGGCCAAAAGTTTTTTGTCGGGTAATGTTTTGTTTCGACCAAAACTGTAGGAGATGCCAAGATCATAATCTTGCCGAACACGCTTGTCCACAGAAGTCTTCCAAAGTTGACGCGCCGCGTGATGGAATAATGAACAAGATATCATACCGCGATTCTTTATTATTATTATTAAGAGCTCATAAAAAATTATATAAATAATCAAATATATTTAATTACAGCTAATAATCCTGATTATTAACTTCCATCCTCTTTTAAATTATTGTACTGAATGGGAGAAAGTGGCACTCTGAGCATCTGTAGTTGGCTTCTAATGCAAGCTTCAATTATGCAAACAAAACAATTTCGTTACATAAGCTTTCCATATAATAGTGATAACAATGACTTTTTCTACTTTTTTTTTTTTTTAAAATTACAACCTGTATTCACCTTTTTTTTTTTATTTTTAATACTTAACTTGGAATGACAATATACAACTTTTATGACAAGCAGCTTGTAAAAAGTTTAACTCACACAACATTTTATGGCAAAGACATAGATATAACAACATTTGTAATTTTCTTCCCTGTAGATTTGACAAAAAGGAGGGTAAAAAAGAAAAAATCGAGAGAGAGAGAGAAACTTGAAAATTCACCATTAAAAAGGAATTTGTCGGCAAAAGGAGACAAGCAAAACTTTCTTCTACCCTTTCTTGTTTAAAGTTTGAAACAATAGGTCTTGAGATGAAATTCCTCTACATTTTCTATATTTTCAATTATTGTACGATATATAAAAAGCCTTGTAATTATCAATCACTATAATTCTAAAAATGATAAAATATAAAATAATAAACAAATATAACCCTAGAAAGAAGATTAACTTTAATCATAGTCCCTATAATTATGGCCATAATTCCTTGACATTAGGATGTAATTACAGTTATTATAATTATAACTACAATTTCTTCACATTAGAATGTCAATCCCTCTATATCAAGATTGTGATTGACTTTTCAACGCTCTCCCTTAAGTTGGTAAATAAATATCAATCATTCTTAGCTTGCTAATAATTGCACCAAACCTTAAATTTTAATAGAACTTTTGTAAGTACATTTGCTTCTTGAGATGTAGTTGAAATGTAAAATAATCAGGTATTCTCACTTTCAATCTAGGTCTTGATGAAGTTTCAGTCAATCTTCGAATATTTCATTCTAACTTAATGAATAGGATTGTGAACTATGCTAATAGCTTAATTGCTGTCACTATGCAACTCCATAGGTCAAACAATTGTATAACAATATCCTTAAAAACTCTTTCAAGCCAAATTAACTCATATATGCCTTCAGTTATAGCTTGGTATTCAACTTTTGCGCTACTCCTTGACATTGCTGTCTATTTTTTGCTCCTTAAGTTAGTGCAATATCCTATAGTTGACTTGAAATCCTTGATTGAATTGGTTCAATATGCATCAGTAAAACCTTTAACCTTTCTTTGGCTAGTTTTCCAACACAATAGCCCCTTACTTGACTTTTTTTAAGATACCAAAGTAGTTGATTAACAACTTTAAGGTGTCTCTTTGTAGGAGAATACATGAACTAACTTACAACACTAATACAGTAGAAAATATTTGGCCTTGCTAATGATAGATATATAAGCTTTCCCCCTAAGTATTGGTACATTTATTTTTTTTATTAACTAGTGGTTTCTCCTTAGAGACTTTATGCTTCCATTTTTTCTTTTCCAAAGGTGTCTTATAGGTTTGCATCCAAGTTTTTCAATTTCTTTTAGACAATTAAGAGTTCACTTTCATTGAGAGATAAAAAATGTCTTCCTTATTTTTAGCTATTTCCATCCTAAAGAAGTATTGAAGTTTCCCCATATTCTTAACTTTGAAATCTTATTGCAATAATTCCTTTGACCTATCAATCTCCTTAATCAATATCATATCATCAACATATACTAGTAAAATTGACTTCTTTCAACAAGTAGCTAGTTTCATGAAGAGAGTGTGATCAACTTAACCTTATTGATAATTGAATTGTTTCATGTTTGTGGTGAACTGAGTAAACCATGATCTAGGTGATTGTTTCAAGCCATATAGGGACTTCTTTAGCTTGCATACTTTGCCTATAGCATTTTGGTTTTAAATCCAAGTGGCATCTCATATACACTTCCTTTTCTAGGATTCCATTTAAGAATGCATTTTTTTACACTCATTTGGTGTAATTCCCAGTTAAATTTGGCAACAATAAGTATAAGTACTCCAATAGTGTTCATTTTTGCCATAAGAGCAAAAGTCCCTTCATAACCTATTTTACATGTTTAAGTGTATCTTTAGGCAACTAACCTTGCCTTATAGCATTCTATGTTCCCATTCACATTGTACCTTATATATTCCCATTCGTGTCATATCTCATAGTGAAAATCCATCTGTACCCCACCAATTTCTTCCCTTTCGGTAAATCAACAACTGCCTAAGTCTTGTTTTCCATTATAGCCTTGATCACTTATAAGACTGCTCCTCTCCTTTGAAAATCTTGCATTGTACTTTGGATATCTTTGGAAACCTCTACTTTATCTACCATAAAGATAAATATTCTATATTTTAAAAATAACTTGGAATTAATAAGTAATTTGAGATGGAACGTTAAGTATATGAACCTTTTTTGGATGGCAATGGGGACATCATGATCATTAACTTGGGTATCACATTCATTGTTGCCCTGTGTGTCTTTGATTGGACTTGGCTTTAGTTCCAGTGATTGGCTTTACTTTAGAACTAATGCTCTTTGTGAATAAACCAGAATTTGATTTTATTCTCAAGTTGGTTCCAAACCTCCCCTTGATCGATTACTTAAGTAGGTACAATTTAACTTTGATGTTAAGGGAAATTGATAGGTTATAAGGTATAAGATGGAAAGATAAGTTGTAATGAAGAAGATGGAAAGGAAAGAGGGAGTGAGATGGAGGTATCCTAATGATTCTCTTCAACAGATTGCTTCCCTTAAAGAGAATTGTGAGGACAAAATATTTATTCTTCAAGGAAGTTGACATCACAAGAGACATAAACTTTCTTTATATAAGGAGAATAACATTTTTAACCTTTTTTAGTTAAAGAGTAACCACGGAAGACCCATTTTATGGATTTGGGATAAAGTTTACTATGAGGGGGGATTTGTCTTATAGACAAAAATAGTACAACCAAAAACATGAGGTGAAAGTAAATTCAAGATACCAACCTATGGAAAAAAGTCTAAAAGGCAATTAAGAGGTGTTTAAAACTTTATGGTTTTGAAGGGAAATTGGTTAATAAGTTAGGCAATAGTCAATATGGCCTTACCCTAAAAAAGAGTTAGGAACACTACTAGTAAACATAAGAAAGTAAGCAACTACAAGAAGATGATAGTTTTACATTCAATAATTTCATTTTATCAGAAAATATAGGCCTTCAAACTTTGCTGAAAATTTTCATTTTTTGTAAGGTAATTATTAAATTTATGTGCAAAATAATTCATTCCATTTTCAGTTTGAAGGATATGAATGAAGGATTGAAAAACATTAGTTACTAGTTTATGAAATTGGCAAAATAGGGAGCTAGCTTCAAAATTTTCTTTCATAAGATAAACCTAACAAATTTATGCACGATCATCAATAAACCAATGGTTTCCTATCAAGTTTGAAGTACAAGTAAGACCCAAAATATCGCTATATGCAAAGTTGAAAGGCTTTGAACATTGATATGAGTGATATGGATAATGTTGATGGGGTTATTTGGCATGGATGTAGTGTTCACATTGAAAAAAAAAATGCCTTTATTAATGAATAATTTAAGGTGCAAATATTTAAAATAAGCAAAAATTAAACGACCAAAATGTTTATGCCAAAGCATAATTTCAAAATTATAAATAGTGGACAAGGAAAAAGAATTGAGTGCTTTTAATTTGGAGATAAAGCCAACATTAAACAAGTAATATAAACCATTTTATTCCATAACATTACCAATCATCTTCCTTAAAGTTGAATCATAAAATACATAACAAGAAGGGAAAAAAAAGGTTATTGTACAATTTAAATCTCAAGTGAATTTACTAACAAAAAGAAGATTACATTTAAGGGTGGGAACATGGAGAACAAAGTGTAGTTAAAGGCTAGAAATGTTAACGTCCTCTATAGCAACAACCTTAGAAAGTGTATCATTTATAACTATTACTTTCAAGTTGTTATCACACTCTTCATAGAATAAGAGGCTTAAGGATGAGCCCATCATGTGTTAAAGGCCCTAGTGTTAAAAATGCTTTCAAGTTACCTTTATGAACCATAAAAGTAATGGCTAATGAAACATTAGTTTTGGTGCCTTTGATTCATTCATGAGATTTTTCAATTTCTTTATCTATTCCATAGTGGATGAAAGGGGGCTTGGGTTTGTTGACTTGGTTGAGGTCTTAATGGCAAAGGCAAATTAAGTTGAACATCACTAACTTGATGGGTTATAGTTGGCTAATTTACTGGGAATTTCCCAATAAGTTTCCTTAGTGTGATATGTTTTTTTATAATGGTCACACCAAACGGTCTTTGTCATTGATCATTGCCCTATAGAGTTGGATGAATTCAATGTAAAACTTTAAGGAATGTCATCTATTTTGTGGCTGGACAATGTGTGAAGCATGACTTATTTGCAACTTTATTTTTGTTAGACTTCTGCAAACACTTCACAAATAGTAAGAAGTGGTTGCCAAGATGTCTTCCCTTAATCTCATTTAAGCCATTGTTAAGACCTTAAAAGAAGTCAAAGATGCATTCTTTTTCAAGCATCTTGTTATATTTTACTTCATCCTCAGGACACTTCCAATTTGTATAATGAAACAAGCCCATCTCTTGCCATAATTCATTAAGCTTGTCATAATATTTGGCAATAAACATTATACCTTTTTAAGTGCTGTGAATATTAAATCATACTTTAAAATATTGAACTAAAATTCTCTAAGTCAAAATACATCTCTTGTAATGTATTCCAAATTTCTTTTTCCATTTTACAAAAGAAGTTGGTTTAGCCTATTCTTGGCTCCATGGAATTAATTAGCCAAATCATTATAATCTAATTCTCAACTTCCTAAGTTTCATAGCTTATAGTAGTTTAGGATGGTATAAAAAGGTTACCATTAAGGTAGTCCATCTTCGTCTTTCTTTTAATCATAAGGAGAATAAACTAAAACCATTCTCAAAAATTTTATCCATTGAGTTTTTGCTCAGTTATTTGAAAAGAAGGAGTTAGGATGGAAGGATTAAGGGTAGATAAAGGCATTGATGAGGCGTTAGAGATAGAAGGAACAATAAAGGACTCCTTTCTTGAAGAATAAGTAGTCCTACCATTATATCAATGTTAATTGGTGTTGTATCAATGTTTAATGAAATATTATAACCTACAAAATTGCCAACCTTTAATACCACAAAACAATAGATTCTTAGATAAAAATTTTTTATATTCTTTACATTGTTAGTTGTTATACAATATATATAAATTTTACAATTATCAATCATCATAATCTTAAGAATGATAAAATAGGAAAAAATCAATAAACATAACCTAAAAAAAAAAGTTGATTATATTCGTAATTATAATCATTACCATAATCTCTTAACAGTAAGATGATGAGATCTATGAAGGAGTCAAGACATTGAGGAATTTTAAGGATCCATTGACTATTAAAGAAGATCCAATGATATGTTTAATAGTTAGAAAAAAAATGAAAGAGGCACTTAGAGAGCTAATTGAAGAAGTTTGGGCAAAAGAAACTAATTTAAAATTGAAAGGTGGCAAAACATAAGTTAATGTAGACCAAGATTATATTAATTGTATAAGTATGCTGAATGAGTTTGTGTCAAGTGATTTTAAAGGTTTCTACAACTACTCCTAAAAAACAATACTAGGGTTTTTAAAATAACTCCTAATTTATAAGAGTAAACTTATTGTCAATCTATTTAGAAAGTTTTCCTTATCTTTAGGGTTGTTAATTAACTCTATAAATAGGCTTGATTTCATTGTTAATGAAGGCAAAACATTAGGTAAAATAAAAGGCAAGAATATTCTCATTTAATTTTTTTTGAAAACTTAAGAATTTATTAAAAACTAACTCTTTTTGTAGTGTTCAACCCGACTTAACACTCTTAAGTCTATTCTTTCCTAGTGTGTGGTATCCATATCTTTATCATACTTTTTCTACTTTGTTACATACTATTATTTGGATGAATTTAAAAATGTGGGAAAAGTTTTTACTATATGTAGAGTTTGTACACAATAGGAGTGTTCATTATTGTGTATGGTTTGGATCCTTTGACACTCTTAGATTTAATGCCTTTAACTATTAATGAGTATGCTACGATGGTGAACACAAGGCCAAAATGGTCAAGAAGTTACATGAGAAGGTGCAAGAACAAATTGAAAAATGAACTCAGCAATATACATCTCATGTCAACAAAGGGCGAAAAAAGGTGGTGTTTAAATTTGGTAATTGGGTTTTGGTGTATATACTCAAAAAAAAGTTCCCAACTTAAAGGAGAGATGGTCCCTTTCAAATGGTGGCATGGATTAATGACAATGCTTATAAGTTGGACCTTTTTAGTAAGTATAATGTAAGTGTGACATTTAATGTTTTTGATCTTTCTCTTTTTGATGCATGTAATGATTCAAGGATGAATCCTTCTGAGGAAAGGGAGAGTGATGAAATGCATGGAGTTGTTGATGCATTGAGGGCTTTTAATGATTCAATGAGCATTCAAGAAGGGCCAATAACATGTTCAAGAGTTACAACAATAAAAGTGACATTTAAGGGGTTAATTGAAGAAGTTTTGGCCAAATAAGCTAATTCAAAATTAAAGGGTGGCAAAACATATTTTAATGTTGATCAAGGCTTTATTAATTGTATAAGTATGCTAAAAGGCCTTTGTTAAGTGATTGTATGGGTTTCTACAATAACTTTTAGAAAATAGGAGTGGACTTATTGTCTTAGCGAGCTAATCAAAGAAGTTTAGGCAAAAAAAAAAAGCTAATTCAAGCTTGAAGGGTCACAAAGTATATTTTAATGCAGACTAAGGCTTTATTAATTGTATAAGAATACTAAATAGGTCTATGTTAAGTGATTTTAAAGGTTTCTTTAACAACTCCTAAAAAAATAAGAGTAAATTTGTTATTAGCCTATTAAGGATATTTGTCCTTATCTCTAGGGTTTTTTTTAGGGTTGTTAATTTAGCCTTCAAATAAACTTAATTTCATTATTAAAAGAGGTAGAATATTAGGTAAAATAAAAATTGATAATTTTTTTTGTTCAATTCTTTTTAGAACTAAAGAATTTATCATAAACTAACACTTTTTGTGACATTTAACCCGACTTATCAATTCTAAGTTTGTTCTTCTCTAAAGTGTGGCAACAATATCCTTCTTCCATACCTTTGGTTCTTGTTCCTTTGAAAATTGATTTTAGAACTTACATGATCAAAATTTCACTTAACTTTCTTAGGTTCTTATTTAATTATTTGTATGTGTTCAGTACTTGAGCCATTATTGTATGGAATTATTTCACACATTTACGTCATAATTTTAGTGCTTTTCCTAATTTTTAGGTTAATTATTCTTAATGTTTTCAATTTTAATTGCATTTATCTAGTCTTTTTTTTGTAGGGTTAAATGTTAAATTAGGTTTCAAATGGGTTTAAGAAGATAAAGGATTTGGACTAGAAAATGTCTTATATTTTGGAAATAATTTTTATTCTAGTAACTTGAACACTTTTTAGTTTTTGGGCTATAACAAGTGTTATAGACCTCAGATTGGGGCTTTCCTTAGATTTCTAGAAAGTTAAGACATAAGGCAATAACTTTAATGGAGAGCCCAACTCAAAATTCTGTTATTTTGACATTCATAAATTGGCTAGAAGTCAATTGTGCAAAATTAGACATTAATTAGCATAAAATCAAAAGTCCTAAAACATTGGCATTCAAGCTAATTTTGTAAGGTGTCTTCACTAGCAATTTAGGGTTTTGAGAGGTTTATATTTTGGAGGGAAAACATCACAAAAGTGTGGTTTCAATTGGTGGAGAAAGAGAGGATGAAACAACAAGTATGAGACCTAAAAGCAGCAAAGATGAGAGATGAACTTGTAAGACTAAAAGATTGTCAACCTTCCTACTTTCATCTTTTCTTTCTCATTATTTATTGATTTATTTGAGGATGTTTTGTGAATATTTAGTTATTTATTTGTGCATTTTGATGGACATGTGTCACTAGATATTTTATTCTAGGGTAAGGATGTAGTTATTGAATTCTATAAACAAATTGATATTTTGGTTGTTTAAAATGTTCTTAGTTAGTTTAATTTGATGCTTTCAATTTTCATTTGTGTTAGTGACTAGCCATTATTTGCATGTTCAAGGTTTTAAATGATGTAGTAAAAGTAGAAGTTTAATAATAGGTTGTAAAAGTATTAAACATACGTTGTATAGTTTAAAAATAAATACTTATCTTTGTGATCACTATTAAGAATTTCACAAATCATAATGAACTTGAGTTAGTTTTTATAGTTACAAAAGTAGATATAACATTAATATGAGTATATTTATTGAATCTTGAAAAAGATAATCATATACCTTAAGGAATTTGGTCATTATTGTTAATAAGTTTTAATTCTAACAACTAAGTGTTAAGTTTGTAAATGGTATTTAGTTAATGAAATCCAAGTCTTAGAAACCTTGTTTATTGATTTTCAATTTATGTTTTAGAACTAGCTTTCAATTTTGTAATTAGATAATTCTATCTCCTTTCAGTTTATCTAGATTAAGTTTCCTCCACTTGGGATTGATATTTGGACACACATTCACTTTACTACTTAAACATCTCATACACTTATGGTAGATTTTAGGGCTATTAGCCATGTCTTTTGGATCATAAGATGTAATCATAATCCCTATAGTATTGACCATAATGTCATGACATTAAAAAGCCCATCCCTATAAATTTATATTATGGTTGACTTACCAACAAAGTTTTCTTGAAATATGAGGAATGTAACATAATTTTATTAGAAGCAAGTCTATCGTTTTAATTTATAGAGTGGGTTAAGTGAGTTTTCTTAAGAAACATGTATTTTTTTGTCCAATTATACATAATAATCTCTTTTGAATAACAATTATGGTAATAGCTCAATAATTATGGAAGTAACTCAATAGTTATGATTTTTCAAGATGTACTTTAATTATTATCAAATTAAGAAATATAACGAATGTAACATAAAAATTATGCGTAATAAGATATGTCTATCTACCAAAATGCTTCAACCTCTCAAATTGTCTCTGTTGAATGATGTTAATGATGACACTAAATAGTATTGGAAACAATTCAATAGTTATGTCAATTATAACAACTGAGCATATCAAATTATTGATTCAATAGTTTCTTTTATAGTTCATTATTGAGCAAACACAAGGAAAATGTAAAGAAGTGTGCTACATGCCAAGCTCAAGTCACATAAATATGTATATTATTAAAGTTGGACACGCACATTGTATAAATTTGACAGTTCCATTGATAAGTTATAACATGATTTTAATATGATGCAGGTTTCCATAAACTTTAATTAATGTGTTTGGTCCATTAATTAATACCTTGGCTAGTCATGTTTCATTTTCAAATAAAGTTCATGTATTCTTTGATTTTTCAATCTTGCTTAGCTCAAGTTATTTGGAATTATAATAATACATTATTACCATTAATAAGGTCAGAAGAATGAAAAAAAAAAAAGCATAGGAATAGGACATATGAATGATACTAGGATTAAAAAACACATAGATTGCATAGGAATAACAAAATGTTGTTAAAACATAAAAAGGATTCATACTTCTTTCAAAAAAAAATTGGAAAATAATGAAAAAGATGTTAATAATGTCAAATTATCATATAGCTAGCATAGAATAATCAATATTTTCATCAAGTCATTTTGCAATTTGATCTTATATGGATGATCATTTAAGGAAACAACGAATTTCACAAACAAAAGAGTTAGAAAAGTCATCCACCATTACATTCTAATTTATAAAAGGGATGCAATGATATAAAGAAACCACCATAGCTCTTTGCACAAATTATTGTTTCTACATCATCAAATCCTATTACCCTTAAGCATCAAATAAGAAGGAATTTTAACATTCTTAGCATCAAAGCACAAGCTATAATAATTCTTACCAAAGCCAAACATTTCTCCCTTTTAGTAATTCCTTTCCTTGCTTGCCTTTTTCTTTGAAATGTTGGCTTTAAACTAATCAGACAAAGTCTTTTTTTCCTTGTTTCTTGGCCTTTGACTTGCAATGTTCACCATAAGAACTCACTCATTCTTAAAGACATTATCCTTCCCATTCATGTACATGTCATGGTACCCAAAAATATAGACAATGACAAAAGAATGACATGCAAAACAAATAAGAGCAAAAGAAAAAAAAAAAAAAAAAAAAGACTATGGTTTTCCTAGAAATCAATGTTGAAAATTATCAAAAAAAAAAAAAAAAGCTTCATAGAGATATGGAAAAAATGTGTTTCAACCATAATGTGAATTTAATAGGAAAGTTCTAAAACATGACCCCCCTAGCAAGACTAGAAATTGAATATTAATGAGGCATAAAATTATGGGTAAATAAATTTTGTTATTGATTGTCAAATAGGAAAGTTTGGGAATGGTAGATAACTTGGGATTGAGGTGTGGATATTAATTGGGCATACTATTATGGGAAAATTAAATTTATTAGTAATAAATAATAAGTTTTAATAATAAATCATTTTATATCCCTAAAATTAAGCAAATTCTCTAATTTTGCTAATATAATATTATCATATTAAAGTAAATATGATATAGATACGAGATTATTGCTATCTTTTGAAATTATTTATTATTGTTTAAAATGGATAAATGAATAAGGAAAATATACAGAATTTTAGAGGCAAAAAGCATAATTTGTTCTTATACATTTTGCTATCATTTTAATTTTTATTCATAATATTTGTTTTTGGTCAAATTTGGTCTCCAATGGTTACTCTATCAATGATTTTAGTTCTTTTTTGTTAGTTTGCTAATAACTGTACCACATCAAAATGCCATGGTAGCTACCCGATACTAACTTAAAAGTGATGCCATCATTTTATATAACTTAGCCTTTAAAAAAAAAATCAAAAAAATATCAAATTTTTGAAAATTTTTTTAAAAATGAGAAAAAAATTATAAAACTCAAAAAAAAGTCCAAAAAAATTTTTTTAAAAAAAATATGAAAACTCAAAATAAAAATTAAAAATTCCTTCAAATCTTAAAATGGTTTGAAAAAAATTTGAAATATTCAGATAATTGAAAATTCTACATAATTTTGAAAAAAAAAAAAACTTATCAATAAAAACTAAAAAACTTAAATTCAAAATTCCAAAAATAATTTTAAAAAATTTTAAATTTTTAAATTTTAGGATTTTTAGAATTTCACTTTTATATTTTTTTTAAAAAAAAATTTAATTTTTATTTATGATTTTTTAAATTTTTAAATTTTTTTGTATTTTCAATTTTCTAAATATTTTAAAATATTTTCATATTTTAATGAATTTTAAGAATTTATTTTGAGTTTTTGGATATTTCAAAAAAACTTTTGGGATTCTTTCTTGAATTTTTTTTAAAAATTTTTTATAATTTTTGAAAATTTTCATAATTTTTTTTAAATATCACATCATCAAAATAATAACTTGACAACTAAGTAAATATTGAGTGATTAATGTGACATGTTAACATGGTAAAATTAATGATAAACTGATAGAAAAGAGCCAAAACCATTAATAAAGAGATTTTGTGGGACTAAATTTATCAAAAACAAATGTTATGGGTAAAAACTAAAAGTTATCAAAACATTGAAGATCAAAATAGGTTTTTCACTTATTTTAAACTTAAACTTTAAAGTCTCCCAAAAAAAGGAAAAATGAGTTCTTGTCTATTATTGTTAAAGACATCAATTGATAGAGATTCTTTTTAGTTTATTTTAAAAAATCTTTAAAACCGGCTGAAAAAAAAAAGGGTCAAGAAGAGTTGCCACTTGATGATGTTTTGTTTTATATATATATATATATATATATATAAGTAGTGTTTGTGACTTTGAAACATCACAAAGAAAATATTCTCCAATTTTGTTAAGAAATGTCAACAAAATAACATCTTATCTTAAATCAAATTTTCATTAACAAATTGTGTGACACCCTAAAATTTTTTATATTGGCTTTTTTTAACATTTTGTAACATATTTTATTGATTAGAACAATATCATTATTTATTCTAATTTAAATTTCATTACATTAATGCACAAATTTTATATATTATTGATATGTGAGATATTATTCAATACATGCATTTATTTTAATTGATAATTACACATTTTATATTTAATATTTTTTTTTCTTTTTGCCTAAAAATGTACATTTTTATAAATTTCTTTATGTGAAAACAATCTACGATCATTATTATTAGTTACATATTTTAATAAGTGCTTGATGCTAGGAATGAATCCAAAAAAAATTATTTTTAGAATGGTAAATTTTTAAAAAAGGAGACAAAAAAATTTTAGTAAGAACAACACTAAAAGAAAATGAAGATATTGAAAAAGTTTGAGGTAATTATAAAAAGTTATACAAAAAGAAATGTATATATGTCAAGGGATAGTTGAAAAATTTAGAAATAACTTTGATAAAAGTATACCTAAGACATATGTGTGGCTAAGAAGAAGTTGGCAAGTAATAATTAGGAGGGGAGTAGTTTAAAAAACTAAAGAACTAGGGGGGCGTGTTATATTTGGTGTTGAATAAAAGTGAAAAACTAGTCTCCTTTACTAACATGCACATTGGCTTCAATGAATGAGATGGTTTGTTAGCCTTTTGAACCTCTTACCATGAGAATGAAAATATTTGGTGGCACATTTTACTAATACTTGGCATGGAGTTTAACATGGGATCAATAAGTCAAAAGAAATAAGGCCTATGTGGAGTCAATGTGCATGGTAGAAAAAATTGTTTCAATCATCCCTTTAAATATACACATTTTTTTGTATAGCTTTCTACAATTAACTTACAAATTTTTTTAATATATTCATACTCTTTTAAAGTTGTTTTTATTAAAAAAAATTTTGTCACCCTTTTTAAAAAGTTGCCTTTCAATTTTTATAATTATCCACTTAAAAAGTTGTTCCTAAATTTTTTTCAATCATCCCCTTTGAAATATTTCTTCATAAAATTTTATAATTATCCCTTTGAATAGTTGTTCCTAAATTTTTTTCAATCATCCCTTTAAATATATACATTTTTTTATAGCTTTCTATAATTACCTCAAAAATTTTTTCAATATCTTCAATCTCTTTTAAAGTTTTTCCTCCTAAATTTCTCATTTTTCTTTGTGGCTTTAAGGCTTTTGATAACCCTCTCTTGAAACTCCTTAACTTGAATCACAATCAAACAATTGTAGAATATCAAAACTAGTTTGATATTTGGCTAACTAAAGTGGATTTACCGAAGGATCATGCCATATGCATAATCCTTAATGGGCATGAGTAGGAAATATAACATTTTATAAGGATGTTTATACATACATTGTTGCAAGTTATGTTCACACTTACTAAGCTATAAAAGGTAACAATGTCAACTTTGCAAGATTAGATAAAATTCTCTCCTTACTTCCCTTCAATGTTGGCCATTCTGGCTTAATCCATAGGTATCCCTTAACTCAACTTGTGAAATATACATACATACATACATACATACATACATATATAAAATACTTAAAGATAACTTTGAAAAACTTAAAGATAATATTGAAAACTCAAACTTAATACAGATATACAATATGTTTGTATCTTCTAAGTACTTAGCGTTGTTATACCAGAAGTCATTCCAGGATGAATCTCTTTATAAGAGAAGCAGAGCCTTTTTAGAGGGAACAGTTACTGGTTTCCAGACTATATACTTAGAAGATGTTTGAAAATAACATTGAAAACTTAAGAACTTACAATGAATTTTACAAAGAAAGAAGGAAGAGAAATAGTTCTGAAGAGAACTCTTGCAGATTGGAGGTTTGGATGTCCCTTTTATAATACAAGGGACGTTTTACAGTGATAAGTGAAGTGTACATCTGGACAAATAACCTTTCGGTGGAGTGGACGACACCTTTATTGGATTCTTTAAAGTTAGCAGACAAGTAAAAGTAATTACCTGGGGTAATTTGCTTTTACTCATGTTAGCAGACAAGTAAAAGTATTTTACCTTGAGTAATTTGCTTTTACTCTTTGTTGGCAGACAGGTAAAGCATTTTACCTTGTCTTTTTCTTAGATTCTTTGGCAGACGACTGTGTGGATGTTGTGGGGACATTGTCAAGATATCTGAAGGGATCTTTTGATGGAGATACTTGACTGAACTATCGTTGAGCATCTTCCAGTGTCTGTTGGAGAGAGAAAATATAGTCTTCCTGAGATTTGGAGCTCGCCAGTTGAGCTTGTTTTTGTGCCTTGTAAGCCATGAATTCTGAGGAAGAAGCTTCAAGGTGGTTGGATTTGTTGGGAT
Source organism: Rhizophora mangle (assembly GCA_037832345.1). Taxonomy (NCBI): domain Eukaryota; kingdom Viridiplantae; phylum Streptophyta; class Magnoliopsida; order Malpighiales; family Rhizophoraceae; genus Rhizophora; species Rhizophora mangle. Next base: position 958,766 of record JBAPLJ010001639.1, on the reverse strand, counting down.
GTTTGTTGAACCATTCCAGGATACCCGGGGGGTGTGCTTTTCTTTGGCAGTCTTCATTAAATTAGTGCCAAAATTTGACTTTGTATGTTCGACCAAGAACCAGAGTGGTCGTAAGTTGTTCTGGTCTGAATTGGAATTCCCACATGCAGCACCAGGGTAGTTTGAAATAGTAACAAAATAAGAGAAGCATGGAATATGCATTCTCAGTTTGTATGAAAGAGTATCTTTCAGCAAAAGTTTGGAATCCTTCTTGAATTGGTTCAGGGAATATTTGGATAACTAGACCGATCCAATTCCACCATTAAACAAACCATAAAGGAAATTTTATAACAGTTTGTGTATCCCAGAAAAATAACTAGGAATGTTTGAATTGGGAATTTTGGATATACAGGACATTAAACCAGGCTTGTTTATAGTCCCAGTAAGTAAAATGTTGAGCAAATTTAGAATTTTGGTATACTACAGACCTAAAGGAGATCTTAGTACAAGGGTGATTTGGCCATTCCGTTGGATGAAGAATTCTAAGAATTTGCAAAGTAGAATAACCTATTTCGCCATGTTGGGAGTGATGAAGAAATTTTGCAGAATAGGTGTCAACTAGAATTGCTTCATAGTATTGTTGGGTTTTGAGTGGATGCCATGGTTTGAAATACCAATCCTCTTGGAATAGATTTTTAGCACATTTAATAGGGTTTTGATCATAAAATCCAGATTCCACTAGTTCTATATTTTGGAAAACAGACTTTTTGAAGTATGCTGGAGGAAAGATTTTTGAAGTTGTTGGCTAAATAGATAAGAATTTTGGTGGTGGAGGTGCAATTTGAATAGATTTTTGTCTGGTAATAATTTGTTTTTTGGGTAAAGGTAGAGTAATTACCTGTTTTCCCTTGTTGGTTGTTGGCTCCTCTTCTGGAGATGAAGGTGGAGTGGGCCTTCGTTTGGACTTGGCTGTAGATTTGTCTTCATTGAGCTTGGCAATGAGAGCCTTTAAGGTTCTTTTTGCTATTGGACTTAATTGGTCAAGATCTGGTTCAGAATTGTTAGAGGCTGATGATTCAGTTGTAGCAGTTTGACGAGGTTGGGCTATAGGTTGGGAGTCATAGTCAGAATCGGGCTGTTGACAAGCCTCAGCCCATGTTTTGATTTTTGAGTTCTTCTTTTTTCTGGGCATTTCCCTATAAAAATTCTCTTGTAAGAAAGTCAGGAAGAGAATTAGAAGAACCTTTTATATATTCAATATCAAAATCATAAATACTTAAAATTGCCTGCCATCTGACAAAAATTTGTTTAGAAGCAAGATTTTAAACATCCTTTTTCAAAACATATTTTGCTGCTTGACAATCAATTCGAAGTAAAAATTTTTGATTTAATAAATCATTTTGGAATTTAGAAATATATAAAACAATTGCTAAAATTTCCTGCTTGATTATGGAATACTTCCTTTGACAGTCATTCCAATGTTTGGAGTTGAATTTGACTAGTTCTTCCTTTTGATCTCTCACCTGTTTGAGTATGCCCCCATAACCTAAGCTAGATGCATCTGTTTCTACAATCTTTGGTAGATCTGGGTCTGCTAGGTGTAAACAGGGTAAAGTTTGAACCTGAAGTTTAATTTTCTGAACTAATCGAGTGAGATCCTCATTCCAAGGTTCAGAAGAATGTTTTTTGGATAATCTTTTATGAAGAGGTTTAGTAATAATGTGAAGTTTGGGAAAAAAAATTAGAGACATAATTGAGACTTCCAAGAAATCTCTGTAATTGATTTTTGTCCTTGAGTTGGTCAGGAAATTTTTCTGCAAAAGACAAAGCTCTAGAATAAGGTGTAATAATTCCTTAGGAAATATAATGTCCAAGAAATCTTATCTTAGTTTGGAACAATTCTATCTTTGATCTAGAGACTGCAAGTCCTGCTCTTTTTGTTATTTGGATGAAATGATGCAAGTGTTTGATATGCTTATCAATGTTTTCATAAAAGACAAGGACATCATCTATATACACAATAATGAAATGCATACATGAGATGTAGATGTCATTCATAATGCGTTGGAATTCAGATGGTGCATTTTTTAAGCCAAAAGGCATAACATTCCATTCAAATTGTCCAAACAGGACAGTGAATGCAGTTTTGTACCTATCAACTTCATGAATTTGGATTTGCTAAAAACCAGATTTCATGTCGAATTTTGAAAATACTTGAGCATGAATTAGTCTTTGTAAAAGATATTTTTGGTTAGGAATAGGATACTTGATCCATTCCAAAGCATCATTGAGAGGTTTATAGTTGATTACCAGACGAGGAAAACCTCTTTCAAGTTCAGCATTTTTGTTGATGTAGAAGGCTGCACAGCTCCAAGGTGATTTGCTGGGTCTGATGATCCCTTTATTGAGTAGATTGTCAATTTCTTATTTACAATGTTTGACTAGGTCAGAGTTCATTTGGATAGCTCTAGCCTTGGTGGGTATTTGTTTTTCATGAAAATCTTTGGTATAGGGTAAAGTAACAACATGTTGGTGTCTATGCCAGAAAGCATTTGGAGTGTCAGAACAAATGATGTTTTCAATTTGGGTTCGGATTATTTGGATTTGATGTTGGACTAAAGATGATTGGAGTTGTTCTTGAAGTTTTGTGAAAGAAACTTCATATTTGAGATGGTTCAATTGGGATTTCTTGGTTTAAAGAAGGATATATATTTCGGCTAATTTTTGCAAAGAAAGTGATTTAAGAAGGTTGATATTTTTTATGCAAGGTTTTTGGATAAATTCAAAAGTAATAGGTTGGTTGAAAACTTTTGTGCAGATTCCATGGTCAATAACCGAAAAGGGTTTGATAAGGCTAAGAAAGGGAGTTCCTAAAATAACCTTTTGTTTGAGATTTTTGACAAGAATGAAAGAAGTTTTCAAAGATATACCTTGTTGGCAAATATTCACATTTGAAAGTTTGTAGTTGACTACAAGCTTGTGGTTGCTTGCTGATTTAAGTCCTTCAGTTGTTATCTCGAAGAATTTTGTTGGAATTAGTCCCTCCTGTATATAGTTGAGATCTACACCAGTGTCGACTAAAGTAATGGTTTGTAAAGAGTATTGGTTAGAAATTGTTAATTTAACATTGATCAGCCATTTCTGAGTGGTAATTTTTGTTAAAAGAAACATAAATTCATTGGTTGTGTTAGGTGGAATAATTGGAATAGATGAAGATGTTTGCACAAGTTCAGAAGTGGAGGTTTGATTTTGGATAATGGATAAAAGGAGTTGATGGTCACTATTTTTTTGTTGTTTCTTTAATTGGGAGATTTCAGCTTTTAGCAAATTAATTTCTTCTTTGAGATCCTGGGTTGTAACAGGACGTGTTTGGGGTTATTCGAAACTATTTAAGATATGTTGAAGATCATATGGTGATTGGGTTTGGAGAAGTAAATCATTGGGTTTTGAAGGGGCTGGTGCCTTTAAAAGATTTTCAAGAAAGAGAGTTTTGGCTTGATCATTACCTAGGTTGTCGAGGATGTCAAGGATTTGTTCTTAATTGCGAGTTAGTACCGAGACTTCATTGTCGGATGAGGAATCGGTGGTAATTTCGTCAAGTTGGAGTCCTTCTTCAGAAGATGCATTGGATCCTTCTGAGCTGTCAACAAGTAAAGCTTGGATCTGAGTTTGGACTTCTTTTGTAAGTTCAAGGGTTTGGAGTTTGGTGAAGAATTTGCAGAATCGGGCCGAATGTCCAGGCCTTTTACATTTATAGCATTTAATAGGTTTTTGGTCTATTGGTTGGTCAATTGGTTGGCCAGGTTGTGTCTGCTAGAAAGTGGGTTTATACGGACTAAAAGGTTTCTTGTAAGGTTTGGGTTTTTTGTAAAATGGGTTTGTATTTTTGGACTGGGTTTTTTTGAATTTGGGCTTGGATTTTTTCTTAGTTTGTTGTTTTTGGTAGGCTTGGTCATCAAATTGGGCACAGAATGATCCAAGCTCCTTCTAAGTCCTTTGTTTTTCCTTTTTGATCTGTTTCTGAAGTCGTAGATCACTGCAGACCTGCAATCCTTCCTTTTGAATGAAACTTGTTAGTTCACCATACGAAAGAGTATCATACGGTATTTGTTTGTTATAGAGATTGTAAAGTTTGTTTCTAACTCATTCTCTTAGGAGTTTGGGAAGACCAACTAGAAATTTTTCTTTCCAGAATGGTTGGTTTGCATCTTTTCGCTGCATAACACGGGTTATGAAAGTATCCTTGTACCAACGAAAATTATGCAGATATTTATAACGTAAGTTTGAAAGTAATTCAGTGCTTTTATCCTTTAGATGTGAAGGATCACCGATAAAGTGTTTAGTGATTGTGAAGATGAGGGTGGTTACCGCATCAGGGATAGTGTTATCGTTGATATCTCTGAGTGGTACTCCGTTTTCATCATGTTTGATGCTAGAGAAAATTTCCTGATGATTTGCAAGTGTTAGTATATTGTCCCACCATCCTTTGAGTTGACCAGAAAATCCTGCAACCAAAATCTCAGCAATAGTTGGGTCAGAGGTTTGACTATGTGTTCTGTACATGTTGGCAACCATAGTCATTTGTTGGAGAAGGTTCATAATTTGGTATTCCAAAAGACCATCAATATTCCATTCACAGATGGAGTTGGCAGTGTATTTTGTTTGGATGAAAGAGGGTTTCTCTTCCAATGTAATATCTGGGGCAGTGGGTCTAGGATAGTACATTCTGGTTGGAAAGGATTTGGGTTCAATTTTAACCTTCTGAATTTTGAAAGAATGTGTAGAGGAATCAGAAGATTCGGAATCATTTAAAATTTGGATAGATTTAGAGGTAGAGGCTTTATTGTTAAGAGTCTGATATCACTGAATTAAAGCCTATTGAAATTCATTTAAAGAATTTGAGGAAATTTGAAAAGGTTTGAAAATTGGTTGAGGTACCTCTTTAGGATTTATTTTATCATGTATTGAAGTATTTGAAAAAGTCTCAATATTAGAAACTTGATTTCCAATAGTTTGTAAAATTTATTTGTATAATTATTTTGTTCCATTATTTTTTGAAAATCTTTTGAAGATGGATCTTTATGTTCTCTGCGAATTTTAAAAGGAGAAGCAGAAATTGTGGATCCTTTATGTTTAAACTGAATTTCGCATGATGGGGGATGAATTGATTCTATTTTAGAACCATTCATCAATTCTCATTGTTGCGTTGCAGTATAAGTCTGCAAAGTTTGATGTTCCTTGGATATCCAAGGACATTCAAAATTCTTTTGAAAACTAATTTGTTCAAACCAGTTAAAAAATAAAATGTGTTTTTTATTACTAGTCATCCAGTCATAATATTCCTGTTGGATGGCCAGTCTGTTTTCATTTTGAAAATTTTTTAAAAACCATTTTCTTTTTTCATCATTCCAGTTGGAATAAAATTCTTTTCTTAAAACTTCTTTATTAATTTGAAAATCATTTGAAATTTCTCGTTCAAGCATGTTTAAATCAGGATTTACCTCAGACTCATCAGGAAATTAGACTTGGGAAGCAGATGCCTCAAGAGAATCTGGGGATCTTGGAGAAGTTTCGTTGTACGTTGGTCTCGGTATCTGTCTTCTCAGATCGATTCCTGAAATGTTAGAAACATAACTGTTGGTCCTAGTGTGACTAGGTGGGTGTCTTGCCGAATTACTCCTTTACAAGTAATTGGCAACTCGAGATTGGAGATCCGTATCATTAAACGATGTAGATCTGGATGAGCTAGTGGAGTGTCTTGCAAATGAAACACTAACACTACCATCATCATGTTGGGTGATCCTGTTAAGTCTGGGATTAACAGGAGGTTGGGGTAAAGAGGCGTTGTCGATTTTCCAAGCTTCTGGAAGATCAACTTCATGCCATTTGATGTATTTGGGAGTTTGAAGGTTGGATCTGCGCATGTCAGTTTGCTAGAGAATCGTTTCACCTTTGTCTTCTGGGCTACGTAAAGTCTTTGTATGAAAAGATGATTTCATAGCCTTGTATTGGATTCTATACATCGGACTTAGAGGTATAGATACTTTTGCAAAACGATTGTTGTGAATTTTGATTTGCAAAGTTAATGTGTCAAGAATGTTTTTGTCATGCAAAGAGACAGTAAAATCAGGATAGCAATTAAAATAAATTGGACCAGAGCATAAACTAGATTCTATCATGCCAAGTAAAGAATCATCAAAGTTTAATAACCGACAATCCCTTAATGCAGCAAGAATAGATGTATCTAATCCATCTCTAGATAATGGTTTAATGCCTACCTGAACCATGCCTAAATGCAAATAATTATAATGCTTTTGATGATGTTTGATGGAATCATGAGAGAGCAGTTTTACAGTTTCAATAGATCTAGATAGGCGGCATTCTTTTTCAACAGTTTTGATGGTATAATCAGATTTGCAAAGAATATGAAATTTGGAAGTTTTATATATCTGTTTTCCAACAAGTTTGGGTATTTGCCAATTATCAATAGATTTGTCAAAGTTTTCAATAAGGATCTCATCACGATTTATAGTTCCAGAAGATAAAGCTTCAGAATCATGACTTGGAGTTTGAGGTCGAAGGGTAAAAGTAGACATACCTATCGTCAACCAGGTTTTACCTACAGAAGAAACGGTAGTGAGATTTGTAGTTAAAGGCTTAGGGTAATCCAACGGTCTTACTGCCTCTCCGCGGGTCTTGCTGCCAGGTACACCCTATAGGACTTTACTACTCACACTTATCTCACAAGTGTTTCACTCGATATTGCAAGGTTGAAGATAAACAGTGTTTCCCTTACCTGTCTCCCCCCTACAGAAAGCCAAAGGCTCTGATACCACTCTCGCAGGATCTTTAAATGGAAATAAAATACTTTAAAGATAACTTTGAAAAACTTAAAGATAATATTGAAAACTCAAACTTAACATATATATATACAAAATGTTTGTATCTTTTAAATACTTGGCGTTGTTATACCAGAAGTCGTTCCAGGATGAATCTCTGTATAAGAGAATTAGAGCCTTTTTAATGGGAATGGTTACTGGTTTCCAGCCTATATACTTAAGAGATGTTGGAAGAAAACATTAAAAAATTTAAGACTTACAATGAGAATTTATAGGGAAGAGAATGGAAGAAAATTGCTTACCCCCATTTGAGGTTTGGATGTCCCTTTTATAATACAAGGGATGTTTACAGTAATGAGTAAGGTGTGCATTTGGACAAACTACCTTTTGGTGGAGTGGACGACACCTTTGATGGATGAGGTGTGCATCTGGACAAACAACCTTTCGATGGAGTGGACGACACCTTTGTTGGATTCTTCAATGTTGGCAGACAAGTAAAAGTAATTACCTAGGGTAATTTTACTTTTACTCATGTTGGCAGACAGGTGAAAGTATTTTACTTTAAGTAACTTACTTTTATCCTTTGTTGGCAAACAGGTAAAAGGTTTTTACCTTGTATTTTTCTTGGATTCTTTTGCAGATGACTGTGTGGATGTTGTCTGGACATTGTCAAGATATCTGAAGGGATCCTTTGATGGAGATACTTGATTGAATTGTCGCTGTGCATCCTCCAGAGTTTGTTGGAGAGAGAATATGTAATCCTCTTGAGATTTGGAGCTTGCTAGTTAAGCTTGCTTTTGAGCCTTGTAAGCCATAAATTCCGAAGAAGAAGCTTCAAGGTGATTGGATTTGTTAGGATGTTTACTGAACCATTCTAGGACACCCGGAGGGTGTGCTTTCCGTTGGCGGTCTTCATTAAATTGGTGCCAAAATTTGACTTTGTATGTTCGACCGAGAACCGGAGTGGCAGTAAGTTGATCTGGTCTGAATTGGAATTCCCACATGCAGCACCAGGGTAGTTTGAAATAATAATATAATAAGAGAAGCATAGAATATGCACTCTCAATTTGGGTGAAAGAGTACCTTTCAACAAAAGTTTGGAATCCTTCTTGGATTGGTTCGGGGAATATTTGGATAACTGGACCGATCCAATTCCACCATTGAACGAACCATAAAGCAAATTTTTTTAATAGTTTGTGTATCCCAGAAGAATAACTAGGAATGTTTAAATTAAGAGTTTTGAATGTATAGGACATTAAACCAAGCTTGTTTATAGTCCCAATAAGTAAAATGTTAGGCAAATTTGGAATTTTGGTATACTGCAGATCTGAAAGAGATCTTGGTACAAGGATGATTTGGCCATTCTGTTGGATGAAGAATTCTAATAATCTGCAAGGTTGAATAACCTATTTCGCCATGTTAGGAGTGATGACGAAATTTTGCAGAATAGGTGTCAACTAGAATTGCTTCATAATATTGTTGGGTTTTGAGTGGATGCCATGGTTTAAAATACCAGTCTTCTTGGAATAGATTTTTGGCACATTTGATTGGGTTTTGATCGTAAAATTCAAATTCCACAAGTTCTATGTTTTGGAAAACAGATTTTTTAAAGTAGGCTAGAGGAAAGATTTTTGAGGTTATTGGTTGAATAGATAGGGATTTTGATGGTGGAGGTGCAATTTGAAGAGATTTTTGTCTGGTAATAATTTGATTTTTGGGTGAAGGTAGAGTAATTACCTGTTTACCCTTGTTAGTTGTTGGCTTGTCTTCTAGAGATGAAGGTGGAGTGGGACTTCGTTTGGATTTGGCTGTGGATTTGTCTTCATTAAGCCTGGCAATAAGGGTCTTTAAGGTCTTTTTTGCTATTGGGCTTAATTGGTCCAGTTCTAGTTTGGAATTGTTGGAGGCCGATGATTCGGTTGTAGCAGTTTGACGAGGTTGGGCCATAGGTTGGGAGTCATAGTCAGAATCAGGTTGTTGGCAGGCCTCAGCCCATGTTTTGGGTTTTGAGTTCTTCTTTTTTCTGGGCATTTTCTTGTAAAAATTCTCTTGTAAGAAAGTCAGGAAGAGAATTAGAAGACCCTTTTATATATTAAATATCAAAATCATAAATACTTAAAATCGCTTGCCATCTGGCAAAAATTTGTGTAGAAGCAAGATTTTGAACATCATTTTTCAAAACATATTTTGCTGCTTGACAATCAATTCGAAGTAAGAATTTTTGATTTAATAATTCATTTTGATATTTAGAAATACATAAAACAATTGCTAAAATTTCCTGTTTGATAGTGGAATACTTCCTTTGGTAGTCATTTCAATGTTTGGAGGTGAATTTGACTAATTCCTCCTTTTGACCTCTCACCTGTTTGAGTATTCCCCCGTAACCTATGCTAGACGCATCTGTTTCTACAATTTTGGGTAGATCAGGGTCTGCTAAGTGTAAACAGGGCAAAGTTTGAATTTGAAGCTTAATTTTCTGAACTAATTGAGTGAGATCCTCATTCCAGGGTTCAGAAGAATGTTTTTTGGATAATCTTTTGTGAAGAGGTTTAGCAATAATGTGAAGTTTGGGAAAAAAATCAGAAACATAATTGAGACTTCCAAGAAATCTCTGTAATTGGGTTTTATCTTTGAGTTGGTCAGGAAATTTCTCTGCAAAAGACAAAGCTCTAGAGTAAGGTGTAATAATTCCTTGGGAAATATAATGTCCAAGAAATCTTACCTTGGTTTGGAATAATTCTATCTTTGATCTAGAGACTGCAAGTCCTGCTCTTTTGGTCAGATGAATGAAATGATGCAGGTGTTTGATATGTTTATCAATATTTTCAGAAAAGACAAGGACATCATCTATATACACAATGATGAAATGCATACATGAGATGTAAATGTCATTCATAATTCTTTGGAATTCAGATGGTGCATTTTTCAAACCGAAAGGCATAACATTCCATTCAAATTGTCCAAATGGGACAGTGAAGGCAGTTTTATACCTATCAGTTTCATGTATTTGGACTTGCCAAAAACCAGACTTCATGTCAAATTTTCAAAATATTTGTGCATGAATTAGTCTTTGCAAAAGATCTTTTTGGTTAGGAATAGGATACCTGATCCATTCCAAAGCATCATTGAGAGGTTTATAGTTGATTACCAGACGAGGGACACCTCTTTCGAGTTCAGCATTTTTGTTGACATAGAAGGCTGCACAACTCCAAGGTGATTTGCTAGGTCTGATGATCCCTTTTTTTAGCAGACTGTCAATTTCTTGTTTGCAATGTTCGATCAAATCAGAGTTCATTTGGATAGGTCTAGCTTTGGTGGGTATTTGTTTTTCATGAAAATCTTTGGTATAAGGTAATGTAACAGTATGTTGGTGTCTATACCAAAAAGCATTTGGAGTGTCAGAACAGATTGTGTTTTCAATTTGGTTTTGGATTATCTGAATTTGATGTTGAACTGAAGGTGATTGGAGTTGTTCTTGAAGTTTTGTGAAAGAAACTTCAGATTTGAGATGATTCAATTGGGATTTCTTGGTTTGGAGAAGGATATTTATTTCGGCTATTTTTTGCAAAGAAAGTGATTTGAGAAGGTTGATGTTTTTAATGCAAGGTTTTTGGATAAACTCAAAAGTAATAGGTTGATTGAAAACTTTTGTGCAAATTCCATGGTCAGTAACAGTAAAGGGTTTAATTAGGCTAAGGAAGGGAGTTCCTAAAATGACCTTCTGTTTGAGATTTTTAACAAAAATAAAAGAGGCTTTTAAGGATATACCTTGTTGGCAGATGCTTACATTAGAGAGTTTGTAGTTGACGACAAGTCGGTGGTTGCTTACGGATTTAAGTCCTTCAGTTGTCTTTTCGAAGAACTTAGTTGGGATTAGTCCTTCCTGTATATAGTTGAGATCTGCACCAGTATCGACTAATGCAATAGTTTGTAGTGAATATTGGTTAGAGATGGTTAATCTAATAATGACTAACCACTTTTGGGTTGTGATTTCAGTTAGAAGAAACAAAAACTCATTGGTTGTTTCTAATGGAATGTTTGGAATAGATGAAGATGTTTGGACAAGTTCAGAAGTGGAGGTTTGATTCTGGATGAGGGATAAAAGGAGTTGATGATCACTATTTTGTTGTTTCTTTAGTTGGGAGATTTCAGCTTTAAGTAAATTAATTTCTTCTCTAAGATCCTGGGTTGTAACAGAACGTGTTTGAGGTTGTTCAAATCGGTTTAGAATATATTGGAGATCATATGGTGTTTGAGTTTGAAGGAGCAAATCATTGGGTTTTGAAGGGGCTGGTGCTTTTAAAAGTTTTTCAAGAAAGAGAGTTTTGGCTTGATCATTACCTAAATTGTCAAGGATGTCAAGGATTGTTTCTTGATCGCGAGTTAGTACCGAGACTTCGTTGTCGGATGAGGAGTCAGTAGTAATTTCGTCAAGTTGGAGTCCTTCTTCAGAAGATGCATTGGATTCATCTGAGCTGTCAACAAGTAAGGTTTGAATTTTGGTTTAGACCTCTTCTGTGAGTTCAAGAGTCTGGAGTTTGGTAAATATTTTGCAGAACCAGGCTGAATGTCCAGGCCTTTTACATTTGTAACAGATAATAGGTTTCTGATCCAATGGTTGGCTAGGCTGTGTTTGCTGGAAATTGGGCTTATATGGGCTAAAAGGTTTTTTGTAAGGCTTGGGTTTTTTATAAAATGGGTTTGTATTTTTGGATTGACTTTTCTTGAATTTGGGCTTGGATGTGGTTTGCTGTTTTTGGTAGGCTTGGTCATCAAATTGGGCACAGAATGATCCAAGCTCCTTCTGAGTCCTTTGTTTTTCCCTTTTGATTTGTTTCTGAAGGCGGAGATCGCTGCAGACCTGTAAACCTTCCTTTTGAATAAAACTTATTAGTTCACCATACGAAAGAGTATCATACGGTATTTGTTTGTTATAGAGATCATATAGTTTGTTTCTAACTCGTTCTCCTAAGTGTTTAGGAAGACCAGCTAGAAATTTTTCTTTCCAGAATGGTTGGTTTGCATCTTTTCGCTGCATAACACGGGTTATAAAAGTATCTTTGTACCAACGAAAATTATGCAGGTATTTGCAACGTAAGTTTGAAAGTAATTCAGTGCTTTTTGTCCTTTAGATGAGAAGGGTCACCAATGAAATGTTTAGTGATTGTGAAGATGAGGGTGGTTACCGCATCAAGGATAGTATTGTTGTTATCATCTCTGAGTGGTGTTCTATCTTCATTGCATTTGATGCTAGAGAGTATTTCCTGGTGATTTGCAAGTGTTAGGATATTGTCCCACCATCCTTTGAGTTGACTAGAAAATCCTGCAATCAAGATCTCAACAATAGTTGGGTCAGAGGTCTGACTATGTGTTCGGTAGACGTTGGCGACAGTAGTCATTTGTTGGAGAAGGTTCAGGATTTGGTATTCCGAAAGGCCATCAATATTCCATTCATAAATGGAGTTGGCACTATATTTTGTTTGTATGAAAGAAGGTTTTTCTTTTAAAGTAATATCTGGAGCAGTTGGTTTAGGATAATACATCCTAGTTGGAAAGGATTTGGGTTCGGTTTTAACCTTCTAAATTCTAAAAGAATGTGTAGAAGAATCAGAAGATTCATAATCATTTAAAGTTTGGATAGCTTTAGAAGGAGAGGCTTTATCCTTAAAAGTCTGATAACGCTGAATTAAAGCCTGTTGAAATTCATTTGAAGAGTTTGAGGAAATTTGAAAAGGTTTAAAAATTGGTTGAGTTACATTTTTAGGACTTATTTCATCTTGAATGTTTGAAAAAGTTTCAATATTGGAAACTTGTTGTCCAATAGTTTGCAAAATTTTATTTGTATAATTATTTTGTTCCATTATTTTTTGAAAATCTTTTCAAGATGGATCTTCATGTTCTCTGCGAATTTTAAAAGGAGAAGCAGAAATTGTGGATCCTTTATGTTTAAACTGAATTTCACATAATGGGGGATGAATTGATTCTATTTTAGAACCATTCATCAATTCCCATTGTTGTGTTACAGTATAAGTCTGCAAAGTTTGCTGTTCCTTGGATATCCAAGGACATTCAAAATTCTTTTGAAAACTAATTTGTTCAAACTAGTCAAAAAATAAAATGTGTTTTTTATTACTAGTCATCCAGTTATAATATTCCTGTTGGATGACCAGTTTGTTTTCATTTTGAAAATTTTTTAAAAATCATTTTCTTTTTTCATCATTCCAGTTGGAATAAAATTCTTTTCTTAAAACTTCTTTATTAATTTGAAAATCATTTGAAATTTCTCGTTCAAGCATGTTTAATTCAGGATTTACCTCAGACTCATCAGGAAATTGGACTTGGGAAGCAGATGCCTCAAGAGAATCTGGGGATCTTGGAGAAGTTTCGTTGTACATTGGTCTCGGTATCTGTCTTCTCAGATCGATTCCTGAAATGTTAGAAACATAACTGTTGGTCCTAGTGTGACTAGGTGGGTGTCTTGCCGAATTACTCCTTTGCAGGTAATTGGCAACTCAAGATTGGAGATTCGCATCATTAAACGATGTAGATCTGGATGAGCTAGTGGAGTGTCTTGCAAATGAAACACTAACACTACCATCATCATGTTGGGTGATCCTGTTAAGTTTGGAATTGACGATAGGTATGTCTACTTTTACCCTTCAACCTCAAACTCCAAGTCATGATTCTGAAGCTTCATCTTCTGGAACTATAAATCGTGATGAGATCTTTATTGTTAGTGTTAGTGTTTCATTTGCAAGACACTCCACTAGCTCATCCAGATCTACATCGTTTAATGATACGGATCTCCAATCTCGAGTTGCCAATTACCTGCAAAGGAGTAATTCGGCAAGACACCCACCTAGTCACACTAGGACCAACAGTTATGTTTCTAACATTTCAGGAATCGATCTGAGAAGACAGATACCGAGACCAACGTACAACGAAACTTCTCCAAGATCCTCAGATTCTCTTGAGGCATCTGCTTCCCAAGTCCAATTTCCTGATGAGTCTGAGGTAAATCCTGAATTAAACATGCTTGAACGAGAAATTTCAAATTAATAAAGAAGTTTTAAGAAAAGAATTTTATTCCAACTGGAATGATGAAAAAAGAAAATGGTTTTTAAAAAATTTTCAAAATGAAAACGGATGATCAAAATTTTCAAAAAATTTTCAAAATGAAAAAAGAATGTTTTATGTATTTCTAAATTTCAAAATGATTTATTAAATCAAAAATTCTTACTTCGAATTGATTGTCAAGCAGCAAAATATATTTTGAAAAAGGATGTTCAAAATCTTGCTTCTAAACAAACTTTTGCCAGATGACAAGCGATTTTAAGTATTTATGATTTTGATATTAAATATATAAAAGGTTCTTCTAATTTTCTTCCTGACTTTCTTACAAGAGAATTTTTACAGGAAAATGCCCAGAAAAAAGAAGAACTCAAAACCCAAAACATGGGCTGAGGCCTGCCAACAACCTGATTCTGACTATGACTCCCAACCTATGGCCCAACCTCGTCAAACTGCTACAACCGAATCATTGGCCTCCAACAATTCCGAACCAGAACTGGACCAATTAAGCCCAATAGCAAAAAAGACCTTAAAGGCCCTTATTGCCAGGCTTAATGAAGACAAATCCACAGCCAAATCCAAACGAAGGCCCACTCCACCTTCATCTCTAGAAGACAAGCCAATAACTAACAAGGGTAAACAGGTAATTACTCTACCTTCACCCGAAAATCAAATTATTACCAGACAAAAATCTCTTCAAATTGCACCTCCACCATCAAAATCCCTATCTATTCAACCAACAACCTCAAAAATCTTTCCTCCAGCCTACTTTAAAAAATCCGTTTTCCAAAACATAAAACTTGTGGAATCTGGATTTTATGATCAAAACCTAATCAAATGTGCCAAAAATTTATTCCAAGAAGACTGGTATTTTAAACCATGACATCCACTCAAAACCCAACAATATTATGAAGCAATTCTAGTTGACACCTATTCTACAAAATTTCGTCATCACTCCCAACATGGCGAAACAGGTTATTCAACCTTGCAGATTATTAGAATTCTTCATCCAACAGAATGGGCAAATCATCCCTGTACTAAGATCTCTTTCAGATTTGTAGTATACCAAAATTCCAAATTTGCCCAACATTTTACTTATTGGGACTATAAACAAGCCTGGTTTAATGTCCTATACATTCAAAACTCTCAATTTAAACATTCCTGGTTATTCTTCTGGGATACACAAACTATTAAAAAATTTCCTTTATGGTTTGTTCAATGGTGGAATTGAATCGGTCCAGTTATCCAAATATTCCCCGAACCAATCCAAGAAGGATTCCAAACTTTTGCTGAAAAGTACTCTTTCACCCAAACTGAGAATGCATATCCTATGCTTCTCTTATTCTATTATTATTTCAAACTACCCTGGTGCTGCATGTGGGAATTCCAATTCAGACCAGATCAACTTACTGCCACTCCGGTTCTCGGTCGAACATACAAAGTCAAATTTTGGCACCAATTTAATGAAGACCGCCAATGGAAAGCACACCCTCCGGGTGTCCTGGAATGGTTCAGTAAACATCTCAACAAATCCAATCACCTTAAAGCTTCTTTTTCGGAATTTATGGCTTACAAGGCTCAAAAGCAAGCTCCAAATCTCAAGAGGATTACATATTCTCTCTCCAACAGACTCTGAAGGATGCACAGCGACAATTTAGTCAAGTATCTCCATCAAAGGATCCCTTCAGATATCTTGACAATGTCCAGACAACATCCACACAGTCATCGGCAAAAGAATCCAAGACAAAGACAAGGTAAAAACCTTTTACCTGTCTGCCAACAAAGGGTAAAAGTAAGTTACTTAAAGTAAAATACTTTCACCTGTCTGCCAACATGAGTAAAAGTAAAATTACCCTAGGTAATTACTTTTACTTGTCTGCCAACATTGAAGAATCCAACAAAGGTGTCGTCCACTCCACCGAAAGGTTGTTTGTCTAGATGCACACCTCATCCATCAAAGGTGTCATCCACTCCACCGAAAGGTAGTTTGTCCAGATGCACACCTTACTCATTACTGTAAACATCCCTTGTATTATAAGAGGGACATCCAAACCTCAAATGGGAGCAAGCAATTTTCTTCCATTCTCTTCCCTGTAAATTCTCATTATAAGTCTTAAATTTTTTAATGTTTTCTTCCAACATCTCTTAAGTATATAGGCTGGAAACCAGTAACCGTTCTCATTAAAAAGACTCTGATTCTCTTATACAGAGATTCATCTTGGAACGACTTCTGGTATAACAACGCCAAGTATTTAAGAGATACAAACATTTTGTATATATATCTGTTAAGTTTGAGTTTTCAATATTATCTTTAAGTTTTTCAAAGTTATCTTTAAAGTATTTTATCCCCGTTTAAAGATCCTACGAGAGTGGTAGAGGCTCTGCTTCTCTTATAAAGAGATTCATCCTGGAACGACTTCTGGTATAACAACGCCAAGTACTTAGAAGATACAAACATATTGTATATCTGTATTAAGTTTGAGTTTTCAATATTATCTTTAAGTTTTTCAAAGTTATCTTTAAGTATTTTATCCCCGTTTAAAGATCCTATAAGAGTGGTATCAAAGCCATTGGCTTTTTG
The DNA here is from genome assembly GCA_037832345.1 of Rhizophora mangle. NCBI lineage: Eukaryota > Viridiplantae > Streptophyta > Magnoliopsida > Malpighiales > Rhizophoraceae > Rhizophora > Rhizophora mangle. The sequence goes on along the minus strand of JBAPLJ010001639.1, from coordinate 942,296 downwards.
TAGGGGGCAGACAGGTAAGGGAAACACTGTTTATCTTCAACCTTGCAATACCGAGTGAAACACTTGTGAGATAAGTGTGAGTAGTAAAGTCCTGTAGGGCGTACCCAGCAACAAGACCCGCGGAGAGGCAGTAAGACCGTTGGATTACCCTAAGCCTTCAACTACAAATCTCACTACCGTTTCTTCTGTAGGTAAAACCTGGTTGACGATAGCTATGTCTACTTTTACCCTTCGACCTCAAACTCCAAGTCATGATTCTGAAGCTTCATCTTCTGGAACTATAAATCGTGATGAGATCCTTATTGAAAACTTTGACAAATCTATTGATAATTGGCAAATACCCAAACTTGTTGAAAAACATATATATAAAACTTCCAAATTCCATATTCTTTGCAAATCTGATTATACCATCAAAACTGTTGAAAAAGACTGCCGCCTATCTAGATCTATTGAAACTGTAAAACTACTCTCTCATGATTCCATCAAACATCATCAAAAGCATTATAATTATTTGCATTTAGGCATGGTTCAGGTAGGCATTAAACCATTATCTAGAGATGGATTAGATACATCTATTCTTGCTGCATTAAGGGATTGTCGGTTATTAAACTTTGATGATTCTTTACTTGGCATGATAGAATCTAGTTTATGCTCTGGTCCAATTTATTTTAATTGTTATCCTGATTTTACTGTCTCTTTGCATGACAAAAACATTCTTGACACATTAACTTTGCAAATCAAAATTCACAACAATTGTTTTGCAAAAGTATCTATACCTCTAAGTCCGATGTATAGAATCCAATACAAGGCTATGAAATCATCTTTTCATACAAAGACTTTACGTAGCCCAAAAGACAAAGGTGAAACGATTCTCTGGCAAACTGACATGCGCAGATCCAACCTTCAAACTCCCAAATACATCAAATGGCATGAAGTTGATCTTCCAGAAGCTTGGAAAATCGACAACGCCTCTTTACCCCAACCTCCTGTTAATCCCAGACTTAACAGGATCACCCAACATGATGATGGTAGTGTTAGTGTTTCATTTGCAAGACACTCCACTAGCTCATCCAGATCTACATCGTTTAATGATACGGATCTCCAATCTCGAGTTGCCAATTACCTGCAAAGGAGTAATTCGGCAAGACACCCACCTAGTCACACTAGGACTAACAGTTATGTTTCTAACATTTCAGGAATCGATCTGAGAAGGTAGATACCGAGACCAACGTACAACGAAACTTCTCCAAGATCCCCAGATTCTCTTGAGGCATCTGCTTCCCAAGTCCAATTTCCTGATGAGTCTGAGGTAAATCCTGAATTAAACATGCTTGAACGAGAAATTTCAAATGATTTTCAAATTAATAAAGAAGTTTTAAGAAAAGAATTTTATTCCAACTGGAATGATGAAAAAAGAAAATGGTTTTTAAAAAATTTTCAAAATGAAAACAGACTGGCCATCCAACAGGGATATTATGACTGGATGACTAGGAATAAAAAACATATTTTATTTTTTGACTGGTTTGAACAAATTAGTTTTCAAAAGAATTTGAATATCCTTAGATATCCAAGGAATAGCAAACTTTGCAGACTTATACTGCAACGCAACAATGGGAATTGATGAATGGTTCTAAAATAGAATCAATTCATCCCTCATCATGCGAAATTCAGTTTAAACATAAATGATCCACAATTTCTGCTTCTCCTTTTAAAATTCGCAGAGAACATGAAGATCCATCTTCAAAAGATTTTCAAAAAATAATGGAACAAAATAATTATACAAATAAAATTTTACAAACTATTGGAAATCAAGTTTCTAATATTGAGACTTTTTCAAATACTTCAATACAGGATAAAATAAATCTTAAAGATATACCTCAACCAATTTTCAAACCTTTTCAAATTTCCTCAAATTCTTCAAATGAATTTCAACAGGCTTTAATTCAACGATATCGGACTCTTAACAATAAAGCCTCTACCTCTAAATCTATCCAAACTTTAAATGATTCTGAATCTTCTGATTCCTCTACACATTCTTTCAAAATTCAGAAGGTTAAAATTGAACCCAAATCCTTTCCAACCAGAATGTACTATCCTAGACCCACTGCCCCGGATATTACATTAGAAGAGAAACCCTCTTTCATCCAAACAAAATACACTACTAACTCCATCTATGAATGGAATATTGATGGTCTTTTGAAATACCAAATTCTGAACCTTCTCCAACAAATGACTATGGTCGCCAACGTCTATAGAACACATAGTCAAAGCTCTGACCCAACTATTGCTGAGATTTTGGTTGTAGGATTTTCTGGTCAACTCAAAGGATGGTGGGACAATATACTAACACTTGCAAATCACTAGGAAATATTCTCTAGCATCAAACGTGATGAAAACGAAGTACCACTCAGAGATACCAATGATAACACTATCCCTGATGCGGTAACCACCCTCATCTTCACAATCACTAAACACTTTATCGGTGATCCTTCACATCTAAAGGATAAAAGCACCGAATTACTTTCAAACTTACGTTGTAAATATCTGCATAATTTTCGTTGGTATAAAGATACTTTCATAACCCGTGTTATGCAGCAAAAAGATGCAAACCAACCCTTCTGGAAAGAAAAATTTCTAGCTGGTCTTCCCAAACTCCTAGGAGAACGAGTTAGAAACAAACTTTACGATCTCTATAACAAACAAATACCGTATGATACTTTTTCGTATGGTAAACTAACAAGTTTCATTCAAAAGGAAGGATTGCAGGTCTGCAGCGATCTACGACTTCAGAAACAGATCAAAAAGGAAAAACAAAGGACTCAGAAGGAGTTTGGATCATTCTGTGCCCAATTTGATGACCAAGCCTACCAAAAACAGCAAACTAAGAAAAAATCCAAGCCCAAATTCAGAAAAACCTAGTCCAAAAATACAAACCCATTTTACAAAAAACCCAAACCTTACAAAAAAACCTTTTAGTCCATATAAACCCACTTTCCAGCAAACACAACCTGGCCAACCAATTGACCAACCAATAGACCAAAAACCTATTACATGCTATAAATGTAAAAGGCCTGGACATTCAGCCCGATTCTACAAATTCTTCACCAAACTCCAAACCCTTGAACTTACAGAAGAAGTCCAAACTCAGATCCAAGCTTTACTTGTTGACAGCTCAGAAGGATCCAATGCATCTTCTGAAGAAGGACTCCAACTTGACGAAATTACCACCGATTCCTCATCCGACAATGAAGTCTCGGTATTAACTCGCGATCAAGAACAAATCCTTGACATCCTCGACAACCTAGGTAATGATCAAGCCAAAACTCTCTTTCTTGAAAAACTTTTAAAGGCACCAGCCCCTTCAAAACCCAATGATTTACTTCTTCAAACCCAATCACCATATGATCTTCAACATATCTTAAACCATTTCGAACAACCCCAAACACGTCCTGTTACAACCCAGGATCTCAAAGAAGAAATTAATTTGCTTAAAGCTGAAATCTCCTAATTAAAGAAACAACAAAATAGTGACCATCAACTCCTTTTATCCAGTATCCAAAATCAAACCTCCACTTCTGAACTTGTGCAAACATCTTCATCTATTCCAATTATTCCACCTGACACAACCAATGAATTTCTGTTTCTTTTAACAGAAATTACCACTCAGAAATGGCTGATCAATGTTAAATTAACAATTTCTAACCAATACTCATTACAAACCATTGCTTTAGTCGACACTGGTGCAGATCTCAACTGTACACAGGAGGGACTAATTCCAACAAAATTCTTCAAGAAAACAACTGAAGGACTTAAATCAGCAAGCAACCACAAGCTTGTAGTCAACTACAAACTTTCAAATGTGAATATTTGCCAACAAGGGATCATCAGACCCAGCAAATCACCTTGGAGCTGTGCAGCCTTCTACGTCAACAAAAATGCTGAACTCGAAAAAGGTGTTCCTCGTCTGGTAATCAACTATAAACCTCTCAATGATGCTTTAGAATGGATCAGGTATCCTATTCCTAACCAAAAAGATCTTTTACAAAGACTGATTCATGCTCAAGTATTTTCAAAATTCGACATGAAATCTGGTTTTTGGTAAATCCAAATTCATGAAGTTGATAGGTACAAAACTGCATTCACTGTCCCATTTGGACAATTTGAATGGAATGTTATGCCTTTTGGCTTAAAAAATGCACCATCTGAATTCCAACGCATTATGAATGACATTTACATCTCATGTATGCATTTCATTATTGTGTATATAGATGATGTCCTTGTCTTTTCTGAAAACATTGATAAGCATATCAAACACTTGCATCATTTCATCCAAATAACAAAAAGAGCAGGACTTGCAGTCTCTAGATCAAAGATAGAATTGTTCCAAACCAAGTTAAGATTTCTTGGACATTATATTTCCCTAGGAATTATTACACCTTATTCTAGAGCTTTGTCTTTTGCAGAAAAATTTCCTGACCAACTCAAGGACAAAAATCAATTACAGAGATTTCTTGGAAGTCTCAATTATGTCTTTGATTTTTTTCCCAAACTTCACATTATTACTAAACCTCTTCACAAAAGATTATCCAAAAAACATTCTTCTGAACCTTGGAATGAGGATCTCACTCAATTAGTTCAGAAAATTAAACTTCAGGTTCAAACTTTACCCTATTTACACCTAGCCAACCCAGATCTACCAAAGATTGTAGAAACAGATGCGTCTAGCTTAGGTTATGGGGGCATACTCAAATAGGTGAGAGATCAAAAGGAAGAACTGGTCAAATTCAACTCCAAACATTGGAATGATTGCCAAAGGAAGTATTCCACAATCAAGCAGGAAATTTTAGCAATTGTTTTATGTATTTCTAAATTCCAAAATGATTTATTAAATCAAAAATTTTTACTTCGAATTGATTGTCAAGCAGCAAAATATGTTTTGAAAAATGATGTTCAAAATCTTGCTTCTAAACAAATTTTTGCCAAATGGCAGGCAATTTTAAGTATTTATGATTTTGATATTGAATATATAAAAGGTTCTTCTAATTCTCTTCCTAACTTTCTTACAAGAAAATTTTTACAGGGAAATGCCTAGAAAAAAGAAGAACTCAAAAACCAAAACATGGACTGAGGCTTGTCAACAGCCCGATTCTGACTATGACTCCCAACCTATAGCCCAACCTCGTCAAACTGCTACAACTGAATCATCAGCCTCCAACAATTCTGAACCAGATCTTGACCAATTAAGTCCAATAGCAAAAAGAACCTTAAAGGCTCTCATTGCCAAGCTCAATGAAGACAAATCTACAGCCAAGTCCAAACGAAGACCCACTCCACCTTCATCTCCAAAAGAGGAGCCAACAACCAACAAGGGAAAACAGGTAATTACTCTACCTTCACCCGAAAAACAAATTATTACCAGACAAAAATCTATTCAAATTGCACCTCCACCATCAAAATCCATATCTATTTAGCCAACAACTTCAAAAATCTTTCCTCCAGCATACTTCAAAAAGTCCATTTTCCAAAATATAGAACTAGTGGAATCTGGATTTTATGATCAAAACCCTATTAAATGTGCCAAAAATCTATTCCAAGAGGACTGGTATTTCAAACCATGGAATCCACTCAAAACCCAACAATACTATGAAGTAATTCTAGTTGACACCTATTCTGCAAAATTTCGTCATCACTCCCAACATGGCGAAATAGGTTATTCTACTTTCCAGATTCTTAGAATTCTTCATCCAACGGAATGGCCAAATCACCCCTGTACTAAGATCTCCTTCAGGTCTGCAGTATACCAAAATTCCAAATTTGCTCAACATTTTACTTACTGGGACTATAAACAAGCCTGGTTTAATGTCCTGTATATCCAAAATTCCCAATTTAAACATTCCTGGTTATTTTTCTGGGATACACAAACTGTTATAAAATTTCCTTTATGGTTTGTTCAATGGTGGAATTGGATCGATCCAGTTATCCAAATATTCCCTGAACCAATCCAAGAAGGATTCCAAACTTTTGCTGAAAGATACTTTTTCACACAAACTGAGAATGCATATCCCATGCTTCTCTTATTTTGTTACTATTTCAAACTACCCTGGTGCTGCATGTGGGAATTCCAATTCAGATCAGATCAACTTAGGGCCACTTCGGTTCTTGGTCGAACATATAAAGTCAAAATTTGGCACCAATTTAATGAAGACCACCAAAGAAAAGCACACCCCCCGGGTGTCCTGGAATGGTTCAACAAACATCCTAACAAATCCAACCACCTTGAAGCTTCTTCCTCAAAATTCATGGCTTACAAGGCACAAAAACAAGCTCAACTGGTGAGCTCCAAATCTCAGGAAGACTATATTTTCTCTCTCCAATTGACACTGGAAGATGCTTAACGATAGTTCAGTCAAGTATCTCCATCAAAAGATCCCTTCAGATATCTTGACAATGCCCCCACAACATCCACATAGTCGTCTGCCAAAGAATCCAAGAAAAAGACAAGGTAAAATGCTTTACCTGTCTGCCAACAAAGAGTAAAAGCAAATTACTCAAGGTAAAATACTTTTACTTGTCTGCCAACATGAGTAAAAGCAAATTACCCCAGGTAATTACTTTTACTTGTCTGCTAACTTTGAAGAATCCAATAAAGGTGTTGTCTACTCCACCGAAAGGTTATTTGTCCAGATGTACACCTCACTTATCACTGTAAAACGTCCCTTGTATTATAAAAGGGACATCCAAACCTCCAATCTGGAAGAGTTCTCTTCAGAACTATTTCTCTTCCTTCTTTCTCTATAAAATTCATTGTAAGTTCTTAAGTTTTCAATGTTATTTTCAAACATCTTCTAAGTATATAGGCTGGAAACCAGTAACCGTTCTCTCTAAAAAGGCTCTGCTTCTCTTATAAAGAGATTCATCCTGGAACGACTTCTAGTATAACAACGCTAAGTACTTAGAAGATACAAACATATTGTATATCTGTATTAAGTTTGAGTTTTCAATATTATCTTTAATATATATATATGATAACCATAACAAGTTCTAGGTTGCTTATGAAGGAAGTGTGGGTATCACGTAACAATAGGCTTCACAATAGTGAGGAATTGATAAGAAGTAAGCTAAGAGAATTTGTTTTGGTGCAATGAGAAATACAAGTTTAAGTATAAATGTTGTCAAAAGAAAATGTTCCTATTGAAGATAGATAATAAGTTAAAGACAGAGGTAAGTGTGTTTAAGGGTAGTTTGGCGAATATGATTGAGGAGGAAGAAAACTTGCAAATCTCTAGGCATAAGGCAAATTATTATAAAGCAATATATATGACCACTTATGTACAAATAAAATTACTTTATGCTCATGTAGATTCTTGTAATACACATAATTATATTGATATAATGATTAACAAATTGGAATGCTAAATTGAATTAAAGGAGAATTTATGAGTTAACGTAACTAATAGGAATAATGTATTATGTATTTAAGGTCATAAAAATTTGCATTGGGTGATACAAGGTCATACATTCTCCTTAGATTTTTATATCTTGCCACTAAAAAATTATGAAATGGTAAGAAGTTCAATGACTTAAAACCTTAGGAGATATTAGTTAGAGCATGAAGCCATTGCATATGAAGTTTGTAGTACAAGGAAAGAAATATGACCTATAAGGAGGCATCACACCTATCATTAAGGGAGTCAATACCAAAATATGACCTTTAAAATGTCTTACCCACTAATTAGTTAAATTATAAGTTGATTTTTCATTTATTTAACATCTTATTCAATTGATTGCAAAAGTAAAATTAGAATTTTGAATATATTATCTATAATGCTTTTAGCACCACTAGTTCTACATTTATAACTATTTAACACATGATTATGACTTTTGAATGCATACTATTATGTTACTTATAGCATTCACTAACAAACAATTCATATCCATGTAACATTTTTTTTATAATTTATATTGATTTTTGATTTCCAACACATTTTTTCAATTAAAAATATGACTATATTTTAAATAATTTATGAGTATATTGTACCTAAATATCTAATTATTAATAAATGTCTCATTATTTTAAAAATATGAGTATATTTCAAGAATGATATTCCATTTTAAATCATTCTAATTTTTTATTTCTATTGTTTTCACTTAGACATAAGATGTGGGGGTCCCTATTATAATTTTATAAGGTAAAAATTATATCCGCAATAGTAATTTTAAAATGGGTGAAAACAAGAGAAGTAATCAAACCATATACACGTCCCAAAATTAAGAACCATATAAGACAACAACGCAATTAACCATATGTGAATTTGATGATCCTTCCAATTTTACAATCAATAGTTTTGACATAAGAATTAAAAATGAATCAATTATATATAATTCAATTTCAAGTTTTTGTTCTTAGATGATTTTAATTCTAATTCAATTTAGTTTCAAACTAATTCTACTATTTTTAATATTGTTTTGAAAAAATATAAAACAACAAATGCATCTTAAATTTTTATTTTTTATAAAATTATTTATTTGAAGTCAATTTTCCCTTAATTGTAATTATGATTATAACCCCTTTTTTAGAGTGAACAAACCATAGTTGGACCATTGTCCTTACAATTTTATTTTAACCAAAATTAACTTTAATTTTAATTTTAACATTATGCAATTCAAATAATTTTTTCTAAATTTTTTTTTTTTGCATGAAAGTATTCCAAGAAAAAAATGACATTGTATTTGGGAAAGGAACCATCTATTGTGATAGTCAAAGTGCAATTCACTTGACTAAGGATTAAATGTATCATGAGAGAACAAAGCATATTGATGTGAGATATCACTTCATTCAGAAAACAATTGCCAAGATCAAGATTTCAATTTAGAAAATCAATACCAAAAACAATCTTGCAGATATACTTACAAAGTCTTTTTCAGTTGTTAAGTTCAAGTAATGCTTAAACTTAATTGGCGTGTTATGACGATTTGGGAGTTTATGAAGAAGGTGAAGTATTGTTACTATAGCTACATGTGAGACTTGAGCCAAGGTAGAGATTTGTTATCATGGCTAAAGTCCCACACTAAAAAATTGAGCAAAGTTAGCTAATTTTATTTCTTATAAAATAAGGAATAATATAACATGTTGTACATATATATACAAATACAAAAATAGAAAGAAAATTAAGGGAGTTAAAACTCCATGAGCCTTTAGTCCATTGTTCAGGCTTTTTGTTAACAGGGCTCACCAGTTCCTTTTGTATTTTCCACTTTAGTAATATTTGCTCCCACTTTCACCTATGGACATAGATCATATCGATTGAATTACATAAAATTTGTTGTCACTTATTTTTAGTTATTTTTCTTATTTTTATTATTGTCTTCAAGAACTATAACCCGAAACCCATTTCCCAACAAAAAAAAAAGAGAGACAAAAGGGGGAAAAAAAAAGGTTATGGTTTTCTTAGAAATCAAAGTTGAAAATGATCAAAAAGAAGCTTCATAAAGATATGGAAAAAGATGTGTTTTAACCATAATGTGGATTAAATACAAAATTTTTGAAACATGACATCCCTAGGGAGAAGACTAGATATTGAATATTAATGAGGCATAAAACTATAGGTAAATAAATTTCATTATTGATTGTCAAATAGGAAAGTTTGGGAATGGTGAATAACTTGGGATTAAAGAGTAGATATTTATCAAATTTGTAAAAAATTCTTAAAAAAAAAGAAAAAAATTATAAAACAAAAAAAGAAGTCAAAAACATTTAAAAAAACAAAAAGAAAGCTCAAATTAATATTTAAAAATTTTTTTAAATCTTAAAACGTTTTGGAACAAATTTGGAATATTCATAAAATCAAAAATTCTAAATAATTTCAAAAATAACAAAACTTATTAAAAAAATAAAAAACTCAAATTAAAAGTTCCAAAAATATCTTTCTTTTACTATTCAATTTTTAAATTTTTGGATTTTTATAATTTTACCTTTAGTTTTTTTTTTTTTTGAGTGGTTAAGTTTTAATTATGATTTTTTTCAATTTTTAAAATTTTTAAAATTTTCAATATTATAAATATTTCAAATTTTTTTCAAAATATTTTCATATTTTAATAAATTTTAAGATTTTATTTTGAATTTTTAGATTTTTCGAAAACTTTTGAGACTTTTGCTTGAATTTATATTTTTTTATCTTTTTGAAATTTTTTATAATTTTTAAAACTTTTCATAATTTTTTTTTAAATTATCATATCATCAAAATAATGACATTAAAATCGAATCAATATTGAGCAATTGATGTGGCATGTTAACATGGTAAAATTAACAATAAACTAACATAAAAGAGACAAAACCATTAATAAAGAGATTTTGTGGGACTAAATTTAACAAAAACAAACCTTACAAATAAAAACTAAAAGACAACAAAACATGGAAGATCAAGTTAGGCCTTTTACTTATTTTAAACTTAAATTCTAAATTCTTCCAAAAAAAAGAAAAATTTAGTTCTTGCCTACTTATTGTTGAAGATATCAATTGATAAAAATTCTCTTTTGTCTATTTTATAAAATTTTCAAAGAAAGTCAAAAGAGAAAAAAAAAAAAAAAAAGAAGGTCAAGGAGAGTTGCCACATGAAAATGTTTTGTTAAAAATTGATATATATATATATATATATATATGAGTTTGAAATATCACAAAGAAAATATTTGTCAATTTTGTTAAGAAATGTCAATGAGTTAACATCTTATATTAAATCAAATTTTAGTTAAAAAATTGTGAGTCACCTTAAAAATTTTTATATTTGTTTTTTTTAACATTTTATAACATATTTTATTGATTGGGACTATATCGTCACCTACTTTAATTTGAACTTCATTCCATTGATATATAAATTTTAAATATTGTTGACACATGAGATATTATTCAACAAATATATTTATTTTAATTTAATTGATAATTACACATTTTATTTTTGATAATCTTTTTTTTTTTTGGTTTAAACATGTAAATTTGTATATGTTTCTTTATGTGAAAACTTATATATATTATCATGATTATTAGTTACATATTTTAATAAGTATTTAATGCCAAAAATATATCTAAAAAATTATTTTTGGGATGGTAAATTTTTTAAAAGAAAGACATAAATTTTAGTAAGAATAACACTTAAAGAGAATGAAAATAGTAAAAAATATATATGAGCTAATTATAAAAAGCTATATATATATATATATATATATTTAAGGGGATAGTTGAAAAATTTTAGGAATAACTTTGTAAAATTTATACCTAAGACATATATGTGGTTAAAGAGAAGTTGGCAAGTAATAATCAAGAGAGGAGTAGCTTTTAAAATCTAAAGAAATAAGGAGGCAAGTTATATTTGGTGTTGAAGTTGCAAAAGTGAAAAGACTAGTTTCCCTTACCAACATTGACTTCAATGAGTAGGATAGTTTGTTAGCCCTCTAAGTCTCTTAGCATGAAAATGCACATCTTTTACTAATACTTGGCACAGAGTTTGATGTGAGATCAATATGTCAAAAGTAAGGTGAATGTGAAGTCAATATACATGGTAGCAAAAACTTTTTCACTTATCCCCTTATATATATACATTTTTTTTTGTATAGCTATCTATAATTACCTCATAAATTTTCTCAATATCTTCATTCTCTTTTAGAATTGTTCTTATTAAAATTTCTTTATCTTCTCTTTTAAAAAGTTACCCTTAAATTTTTATAATTATCTACTTAAAAATTTGTTCCAAAATTTTTTCAATCATCCCTTTTTAAATATTTCCTCACAAATTTCTATAATTATGCCCTTAAATAGTTGTTCCTAAATTTTTCAATCATCTCTTTAAACATATATATATTTTTATATAGCTTCTATAATTGCTTGATAAATTTTTTCAATATCTTCTTTCACTTTTAAAGTTTTTCTTACTAAATTTTTCTTTTTTGTATGGCTTCAAGGCTTTTGATGGCCCTCTCTCAAAACTCCTTAACTTGAAACAAGATTAAACAATTGTAAAGTATCAAAACTAGTATGATATCATGCTATCATGCTATCTTAGGTGGATTTGCCAAAGGATCATGCCATAAGCATAATCCTCAATGGGGATAAGTAGGAAATATAACATTTTGTGAAGATGTTCATGCCTAAATTGTTGCAAGTTATGCATGCACTTGCTAAGCTACAAGAAGTAACAATGTCAACTTTACAAGATTAGATAAAATTCTCTCCTCACTTGCCTTTAATGTTGGCCATGGCTTGATCCATAGGTATTCCTCAACTCAAATTATGAAAAAAAAAAAAAGAAAGTGTATATATATATATATTATGAACACAACAAGTTTTAAATTACCTGTGAAGGAAGCATAGGTACCACATAATAATAAGCTTTGCAATAATGACGAATTTGATGAGAAGCAAGCTAAGAGACTTTGCTTTTAATGGAATGAGAATTACAAATTTAGGTACAAGTGTTGTCAAGAGAAAATGTTCCTATTAAAGATGGATAATAAGTTAGAGATATAGGTAAGTTTGTTTAAAGGTAGTCAAGAAAATTTGATTAAAGAGGAAAAAAGCTTGCAATCTTTAGGCATAGGGGAAATTATTATAAAGCAATGTATGCAACCACTTATGTATAAATAAAATTTGTTTATGCTCATGTAAATTCTCGTAATACACATAATTTTCTTAATATAATGATTAACAAAAGATTAGAATTTCAAATTGAATTGATAAAGAATCTAAGAGTAAAGGTAACTAACAGGAATAGTATGTTGTGTATTAAGGTTGTAAACATTTGCATTGGGTGATACAAGTCATGCATTCTCCTCAGAGTTTTATATCTTACCACTAGAAAATTGTGAAATGGTGTAAGGAGTCCAATGACTTGAAACATTAGCACATATTAGTTAGAGTGTGAAGCAAACTACATATGGAGTTTGTAGTATAAGGGAAGAAATGTGACATTTAAGGAGGCATCACACCTATAATCAAGGGAGTCAATGCCAAAACACTCTCTGAGACCTTAGCCCACTTCTTACACTTGGCAACCATGCATCATTTTAGCATGTAACACAATAAAAATATAAAGATATGCATTATTGTTATGAATAAATAATCACTAGACCTTAGAGAATATAAGCTAAAGTTACGAATTCTCTTGAAGGAATTTAATGACATCCTTGAGGAACCCATAAGCTTACCAACTCCAAGAACCTATGAACATAAGATTTCTTTGAAAAAAGGAGCTTAAAAAGTGAATTCAAGGCCATTTATATACCCAACAATTTAGTAAAGAGTTATTAAAGCCATGGTTAAGGAAATACTAGTAGCTAGAATTATAAAAGGGTATAATAACCCTTTTGCATCAACAATAGTCCTAGTCAAAAAGAAGGATAACTTATAGAGGTTTTATATGGATTATAAGTCTTTAAATGACATAATTGTAAGGTATAAATTCCTTATTCCCTTAACAATTTGCTTAAAGAATTGGAAGGGGCATTATTACTCTTTAAGATGGATTTATGATCTAGTTATCACCAATAAATCATAACCAATTAATCTCAAGTAACTTCATGGCTTCCTTGGCTTCACTAGTTACTATTGGAGATTTAGAAAAGTTATGCTAAAAGAGCTCATGCTCTTATTCAATATCACAAAAGGTTGTTTTATTTGAATGGAGTCATTTAATTGATCAAGCTTTCAACTAATTAAAGTAGGCCCTTGTCTTCACACTAGTTTTAGCATTGCAAGACTTTACAAAAGAATTCATTATCAAAATTTAAACATTAGGAATTGGGGTGGGAGCAATCCTCATGCAACAATGACACCCTGTAACCTATATAAGTAAAGCCTTTGCCCCAAAGCACCTATTCTTATCTATATATAAATGTAGTTGCTACCATTATCTTAGTAGTTTCCAAATGGCAACATTATCTTTAAGATCACCATTTTAAAATAAGGATTAATCACCACAACCTTAAATGCTTGAAGAGTAAAAGCTCTCAACCCATGGATAGTTCATATAGTTTATCAAGTTGCTTAGGTATAACTATGAGATGGTATATTGTTATAGGAAAAAGGATTTTGTTGATTATGCTCCTTTTCATTTTTTTTGTAATGCCATAATATTGGTTGCCATTTTTACCATATCTCCTAATCTCTTAGAGTCTATTAGGCTATTCTAGAAGTTTGATCATTCTTTTACTCAACTTATGTTTAAGTTATAGTAAGGCCTTAATTCTTTTATTACTTATTCCTTAGAGTAAGGGCTTCTTGAATAAAAAGGCCAATTAGTTCTAGGAAACAATAATGACTTGCAAAAAGTTATCATATCCTATTGACAACATTACAACATATGCTAACATTGTAAGTATGACAACTCCTCTTCTTGTGACTTATTACAACCCTTACCCATTCCTAAAGGCATTCAAAAGAGTATGATAATGGAATTTGTAGAGGGCTTGCCAAAAGCATTGGAAAAAATGTCTTAATGGTGTTTATAGATCATTTAAGCAAATATGCTCTTTTCATGGCCCTTTCTCACTCATATAAAGTCAATTGTATTGTTCAAATATTTCTAGACAATGTTTTTAAGCTTTCATTAATGATTGAGATCCTATTTTTTTTAACTCTTTTCCGTAAGAGCTTTTATATTTTTAAGGAGTGTAGTTACATACTTCTACAACATATCATTCATAGACTAATGGCTAATTTGAGGTTGTAAATTAATCCTTAGAAACATGCTTATGTTGTGATACTAGTAGTCACTCACACAAGTGGAGTAAATGGCTTCCTTCAATAAAGTGGTGATACAACACCTATTACCACTCTATTATCAATATAATCTCATTCAATTCTGATACACTTACCATATATACCCAATAACTCCTTTGTAGCCATAATAAATCAGCATTTGAAGTTGAGGGAGGCCACTATTAAGCTACTACAACATTATCTTAAGTGAGCTCAACATAAGATGAAGAAAAAGACAGACATGCAAAGGTCTAACAAGGAATTTTCATTTTAGAGATTTGGTCTTCCTTAAACTACAACCCTACAAGAAACAATTAATGGTGTGCTATTCATTACTTAAGTTAGGACCTAAGTTTTATGATGTATTTGCAATGGAAGGCCATGTAGAAAAGGTGGGTTATAAATTAGCTCTACCTTGTCATTCCAAAAACAATCAATAGCTTAAGATCTTCTAATTAAAATGTTAGATGTGTTATCTTCAACTTATTATATGGTTATCTTGGATAAATTGGGGTTGAGTGTGCTAATCATGCAACCACCATGGTTTTGGAGCCATATTGTATAAAGCAAAATTAACTTAGGAGGTTTTATTTTGATTGGTAAAAGAAGTACCCAACGTGCACCCTTAACGATAAGGGCACTTAAAAGGGAGCATTATTGATGTTGTATGTGGCAGAAGCTACTATGTAGAGGTTTATTAAAGAAATTAAAGCTAATGAGTCCAATTTTTCCTAAATATTCAAATGTGATTTAAACAAAAAAAAAAATATATAGAGTAATTGTTAAATATTTAAATGTGGTATAGAAATAATTGGTGGAAGCATTTTTCATTTGGTTTAGAAATAAATTTGGTGGGAGTAGTTAATTTTTAGTGGTATTCATGTAATTTCAATTTTATTTACAAGCTAGTATAAAAACATGTAAACCAAGTGTAAAAAGGCATGTATTGAATGATAATCTTTTGAATTAATCAACTTAACTTCTCCTTCTCTCATCAATTCTATTTTTAGAATTTATGTTCTTCTTTTTCTCCCTTTCAAATGTCTTATCCATTAATTAGTTAAATTTTGAGTTGATTTTTCATTTATTCAGCATCATATTCAACCATCTTTGATCTTAAAAGTGATATTAGTATTTTGAATGTATTATCTATAATGCTTTTAAGGCCACTAGTTCCACATTTAATACATGATTATGACTTTTGAATGCATACTATTATGTCACTCATGTCATTCATTAACAAACAACTCATATTCATGTAACATTTTTTTATATTTTATGTTAATTTCTTACTTGCAACACATTTTGCTGATTAAAAATATGACTATATTTTAAATAATTTATGTATATATTGTACCTAAATATTTAATTATTAATACCAATCTCATTAATTCAAAATTATGAGTACATTTAAAATAATTCATATATATTAATTAAGTTATAAGTAATTCATAATAATGATAATTCATTTTAAATCATTTTAATTTTTTATTTCTATTGTTTTCACTTTGACATAACATGTGGGGGTCCTTATTATATTTTTATAAGGCAATAATTATATGCACGATAATAATTTTAGAATGGGTTAAAACAAGAGAAGCAATCTAACCATATATATGTCCTAAAAATAAAAACCATATAAGATAACAATACAATTAGATCATAGGTGAATTGATGATCTTTCCAATTTTATAATTAGTAGTTTTGACATAAGAACTAAAAATGAATCAATTATTTATAATTCAATTCTAGGTTTTTGTTCTTAGATAATTTTAATTCTAATTTAGCTTAGTTTTAAACTAATTCTACTATTTTTAATATTGTTTTGAAAAAAAAAACATATATAAAAATTAATAAATGCATCTTAACTTTTTCTTTTTATGGAATTATCTATTTGAATTCAGTTTTTCCTCAATTGTAATTATGACTATAACCCCTTTTTAAAGTGAAGAAAACATAGTTGGACAATTGTCCTTACAACTTTATTTCTAACCAAAATTAATTTTAATTTTAATTTTAACATTGTGTAGTTTAATTAATTTTTTTTACTTTACATGAAAGTATTCTAACAAAAAAAATTACAATGTATTTGGGAAAAGGAAAAATGAGAGGAGAAAGGAAAATAAAGAGATAAGAAATTATATTTGTGTTTGAATAATGTTTTGGGACATAAAAATTAACTTTCTTTTTTAGTCTATCCAATTTATTAATTCCCTACTTGATTTATAAATTGACCATATGGATTATTTTTATGAACACTCATCAATTTTATTTTAACTTCAAAATTGAAATTTTACAAATATTATTTCATCTCATAGTATGCACCTTCATATCTACACTCATCAATTTTTATTTATTCCATTGAATGAACTTTCTTCTTAGAAGAATATATCTCTAGGTATTCTAAAAAGCTTTTTGTATGCATAACTTTGAATCCCCACACATGTATTTATTTTTGATTTATTCTTCTAATTTTCATGTCTTTATTATTTGTGAAAGAATAGTACTTTGTTATGACATGACAATTTCATTTAATAAATTGTATATCATACTTTGGTTTTAAAATATGACTATTGAAATTGATGCATTATGTCTAACATAATTGACTACAATTTTATTGATTTTTTTTTTGTCCTATAAATTACTATACTATTCATTTTTCTCTATTTTCGATGGTATTCTTTTCTTTATTATGAATTGTATTTCATTATATGTAATATTATCTCAATTATGTTAGCTTCATCTAAGCCCTTTGTTTCTTTTTTCTAGATTTAATCTATTCTATCATATTATAATTTTTAACCACTAACAAATCACAACTAAGATGCATTGAATATATACATATATTCTAATTTCTACTTAAGATATTGGTTAAATATGCTTTCAATTTATATTTGATAATATAATCTATGTAATATAACTAATGCAAGTCACTAAATTAGGATTGGTGGCTAACTATTGGTTTTTAGATACCTATAAAATTTTTAATTTCTTAATAGCTCATTGATATATAATATTTCTAAAAAATTTTCTCTACTTTTTAAAATAACTTATATTTTTTAATTTTTTTGTCAAAACTTTTAAATAATGGAGTTAAAAAAATATTATTCAAGTTTTTTTTCCAAAATATTTTAATTAAAATATTTTTATAAATTTTAAAAATAATACAATTATCTTGAATATAATTACATATGATGATTTTTTTTATTTTAAATCTATTAATTTTTTAATTTAGCCTTAAATATTTTAGTAATTTCAATTCAATCATTAATATTTTGATTTCTTTTCAATTGAGTTTAATCAATATTACAAGTTAATTAAACTATCAACTTACTACATTGATTGAATAAAAAAACAATAAAAAATCAAAATAAGTGCATTTCTCACTTAAAATTAGCTTCAAATACCTCAATAATACATATTTTGCTACTAATTAATTGATTTTGGAGTTAGATGTGAGTGTAAAATATAATTTTAATACATATTTTTAATTATTTTATTATTTAAGTTAATATTTTAATTAACTTTTTTTATTAACTAACTAAATTGAAAAGAAATTAAAACATTTGAAATTAAATTAAAACCACCAAAATGTTTAAAATTATATTTTAAAAAATTAAAAATTTTAGAATTAAATATATATTTATCCCATCATACATTAAATATAATTAAATAATTTATTATATATTTATATTTATATTAATGATGTTAAAATTGAAAAAAAAATTAATAATTATAAATTATTTTTTATTAAAAAAAAATACTTGTGTAATAATATTTGTTTAATTTTAATATTTTTTTAAATTTATATAATTTATAATATTTAATATTAATTTAAAAAATTAATTTGTAATTTTTAAAATTTTTTAATAAAATTAAAATTTTGATACAAATATATTTTTTATTATTATAAAATTATATATAATTAATTTATATTATTATTTATTTATTTATTTTTACTTAATTAAATTATTTAATTTTTTACTCAAATAATAATTTTTAAATTTAGTATATGTAGTATATTATTTATTAAAATTATAATTAATATAAAAATAATACAATTTATTTATTTTTAATTAATTATTTAGTTTAATTTTTTAAATTTATTTAATATAAATATAAATTTAAAAATTTTAAATTAATTATAATATAAAATTAAATTAATATTAATTTTATTTAATTATTTTTATTAAATATAAATGAAAAATAAGATTATATAATAATAATTATTTAAAATATAATTCAAATTTTATTGTTTTTAATTAACTACCTACAAGTCACGCAATGATCAGGGCTAAACCTACCTTCTTTTCTTTTTTTTTTTTTTTTATCAAATATAAAGATTTAATTGGATTGAAAACAATGACTATAAAAAGTTACGTGCAGAGGAGAGGAGAGCACTCGATCCTAGGGCTCAGCCGAACATCTTTGATTGTATCCCACGGGTGGCAGCCACAAACCAGCCGAAACCTATTTCACTTTCTTAGTACTTCCTTTTTCTCTCTTCTCTCTCTTCTCTCTCTCTCTGTCTGTCCGCTTTGCTCCCAGCCCTTGTCATCTTTTTTATTCTTCTTCTTCCGCGCCGCTCCCTGCCTCTCCTTGATTCACTATCTCCTCTCTTTTTGGAACCCTCTTCTTCACGCCAGCTTGTTGCGAAGTTGGACAGAGGACCGGCTGTTTAACGTTGCACCAGAGAAAGCCTGCAATCGTTAATCCGCTCGAAACTGATCTACAGCCGACGGTGCGGATTGAGCGATCGGTTACGATTACTAAGAGAAAACCGAAAAGCTCAGGTTCTGTTTGGTTTGTGACAGAAGTTCTTCAATCCGACCAAACCGAAACTTGTTGAGTTCTGTCTTCGCCAGGTATACTAGTAGTTAATTGGTCTTGTTCTTGTTCTTGTTCGATGTTGATAGAAACAATTTGTATGTGTAATTCCTATTTTTCGTTGTGTTGTTGCAGATAATAATTGATTGCTAGATCGGAGAGGAGGGCAAAACAGTTATAGTAAAATAAAAGGCAAGAGGAGATGGCAGACCGATTGACCCGTATAGCCATAGTCAGTGCCGATAGGTGCAAGCCCAAGAAGTGTCGACAGGAATGCAAGAAGAGCTGTCCCGTTGTCAAAACTGGTATTTTTGTTTTTTTTTGTTTTATTACTTGAATTTGGAGTATGAATCTGATTGCTCGATGTGAGTGTCCTTTTTGTTTAGCAGATCAGAGGAGTGATAAAGAAAGGAAGGGAAAGAATTATGTTTTGGTGTTTGTAAGGGAAATTGAAGTTTATCATGTTTCATTTACTACAAGAGTAAATAATTTTTATTAGTGTATCTGTGGTGTACAATTTCCTGCTCCTTTTTTGTCAATTTTGGGAGCGCAAGAAATTTGATCTGTTGTGGACAAATTGCCGCTCCTTGTAGAACCTGCCATTAATATTTTTCCTTTTCTATGTCGTGATATATTCCCTTGAGCAAAGGGAAACAAGCAAATCACACAATTTTGATAAAAAAATAATTGTTAAAGTACAACTAGATCGTGACCTACAAGAGCTAATAAAATTTTGACGTTTAGGGGGTAGGAGAAAACTTAAAAACTTTTGGAAACTTAGACTGATACTTATACACTTGAAAGCCTTGCTCTGGGTCCTCCACTTTTATTCTTTGCTTGATCATGACCTTTTGTCTAGCCTTGGAGATGCCTTTTTTTGGGTGGGCACATAAATAACAGGATTAAACATCTAGCAAAACACCAAAAATTTCCCATGCAAAGAGTTAATGCCGCATTGAGCTTTTGGTTTTCTTTAAAGTGGAGACTGAAACAGTGATTGGATGAATGCATGCCATAACATTTATCTGGTTGTATGAAGCCATTCTGGACCCAATCTGCATCACACTTGTTTTTCAAATATGTTAAGTGGACTGGGCATAGTTGCTAGGCCTAAAAGCTCATTGGCCAGTTGATAAGGAGTTTGGTTGCCTTATTTGTAGCATATTTCAAGCTACTTCAGCTTGACCTTGGCTCATTCTGAATTTGGGATACCCTAGCTGCAAAACCTTTTCTTTTGTTTCATTAGAATGTCCATTGGGCTGTGTGCTACACAATAGGGTAGCTCTCCCTTTTATCATAAACCTGGTTCCCCCTCCCAGTGTTTCAAATTTGAGACCTCCAAATGGATCTCTAGACACTTATCTACTTGGGTGTTGTCCCCTTGGGACTGCAAGACCTCGATTATGTTTACAGTTGCCTAGAAGGGTCAGTATGTCATTATTGAATTTTTCTGGACCAGAGTGGATGCTATCATTGCTATTTGCTATGTGGTTGTACCCTAAACACCTACTTATTTTATTTCATGCTATATATCAACAGGGAAGCTGTGTATTGAGGTTACTTCTGCATCTAAGATTGCTTTTGTCTCTGAAGAGTTGTGCATTGGATGTGGCATTTGTGTCAAGGTATGTTATTCTAATTGGATTCCTCTTTGTTTTTGTTTTTCAGTTTACCTGTGCTATAACTGATGAATTGATGTGCTGATGCAGAAATGCCCATTTGAAGCAATCCAGATCATCAACTTGCCAAAGGATTTGGATAAAGATACTACCCATCGTTATGGCCCCAATACTTTTAAATTGCACAGGTTAGTTAATGTCATGCTTTGAGAAGTCATGGGCTCATGTTTTTTGAAGTTTGACATGACTGAATTTTGCCATTACAGGTTACCAGTACCAAGGCCTGGGCAGGTTCTTGGCTTAGTTGGAACAAATGGGATTGGGAAGTCAACTGCCCTCAAAATTTTGGCAGGAAAATTGAAACCAAATTTGGGTCGTTTCAAGGTAACGCCCTTAGCTACAGTTTCCCTTTCTGCAAGATTCTGTATTCATATTGTTTACGTTTTTGGATATTCTTTTCCTCTTGCAGAATCCTCCAGACTGGCAGGAAATTTTGACCTACTTTCGTGGGTCTGAGCTGCAAAATTATTTTACTCGTATCCTAGAAGATAATTTGAAGGTATCTTTCTATTTGGACATCCATATGGTCCTGAAATTCACTTCAACTATCTAGTTAAAAATCAATATTTTACTGGGTAAATTACATAATTCGTCACTGAACTTATCACTTATTTTCATTTTCATCACTTAACTCTTATTGGTTACATTTAAACCATTCAACTTCAAATTTGTTTCAATTTAATTACTCTATCATTCTATTAGATTTAATGTTATAAAATTCATTTGCTAAAGAATACATTTTTATGCAATTAAGTTTATTACATTTACTTTTGTTCAATTAACATATTCACATACTAAAATTATTTACATCATTCCAAATTATACAACTTAATTACAATAATGATAGTTTAGAAAAAAAAAAAAAAAAAAAACTTTTTCCTTACATTTTTAAAATTTTTAGAATTTTGAAGTTTTAAAATGGTTTTTTTTTTTTTTTTTTTTACTACTTGAACAAACTTATAAATTTTATATTTTTTAATTGTCTTCATGACCATTTCACTAAGTAATTTGGAATGATCTAAATAATTTTAGTGTGTGAACATGTTAATTTGAATAAAAATAAATGTAGTGGACTTAATTGCATAAAAATGAATTCTTTAGCGGATGAATTTTATAACTTTTAACAAAAAAAAAATGATAAAATCAATGATGAATTATATAAATTACCTATATTTTATCTTATTGCTATGGAGATTCTTATTATTCTATTCCTTTCTTCCAAACTTTTGAAATGATTTTAAGAGATGTAATAGATAAGAGTACTGTATCGGCAATGAGTGAAAGATACAACTTGACTTGCAATTTGATTTAGTAGTATGACATGTGGAGCATACCAGAACTACATTGCAGGGATAAAATGGCTAGTTAGATTCCTTGACAGTGGAGACTTATTTGGTTGGTCATGCAATCCCCTTCTACTGTGGATAAGTTGTGTTCAATTGTATTATTTGCTTGATTCTAGCAGCATATATGGTGCCTCACTTGTGACTGCTGAAATTGCCTTTGCATAACATGGAGTTCGGATTTTCTAAACATTCTGAGTTGGGACAGCTTTTGGATTCTTGATTACATCATAAAAAGTTTCGTAAAACTAGATTGCTGTGTTAGTGTTTTCCACCAAGTGATGCTTATTAAGACTTCCTAAATCCGCTATCATGAATCTGTTTGAATTTTATCTCATGATTAGTTATATTAATCATTTTCCAGCTAAGGACACATTTAATCTTCAACAGGCTATCATAAAGCCTCAGTATGTCGATCACATCCCAAAAGCTGTTCAAGGCAATGTAGGACAGGTGCTAGACCAGAAGGATGAAAGAGAGATGAAGGCAGAGCTTTGTGTTGATCTTGAATTAAACCAGGTCATAGATCGTAATGTTGGGGATTTGTCAGGTGGTGAACTCCAGAGATTTGCTATTGCTGTTGTAGCAATACAGAATGCAGAGATTTATATGTTTGATGAACCTTCAAGTTATCTTGATGTCAAACAGAGGCTTAAAGCTGCCCAAGTTATCCGATCCTTGCTCAGGCCTAACAGGTTTGACCTTCTTCTTCATTGCATTTTTACTCAGCCCTTTGGTGAATTTGCAGTGGAGTTTAACTACCCAAAAAATATATTTGTTGCAGCTATGTAATAGTTGTGGAGCATGACCTCAGTGTTCTAGATTACTTATCTGACTTCATTTGCTGTCTGTATGGGAAGCCTGGTGTATATGGTGTTGTGACACTTCCCTTTTCAGTGAGAGAAGGTATCAATATATTCTTGGCTGGATTTGTGCCCACCGAGAATTTACGATTCCGAGATGAATCTTTAGCCTTCAAGGTAAATTTGCAAAGTATTGTGATTGTTGAACTTGCACTCAATATGTGTTACTTGTTTCTAAAATTGTTGCCTTTTTTAGGTTGCTGAGACTCCACAGGGGAGCGCTGAGGAGATTGAAACATATGCACGATATAAATATCCAACAATGACTAAGATTCAGGGCAATTTTAAGCTTCGTGTGGTTGAGGGTGAATTTACTGATTCTCAGATCATAGTTATGCTGGGTGAGAATGGGACAGGGAAGACAACTTTTATCCGTATGCTGGTACATCTATTTATTCGTTTCTGTTCTTGCTGTTTGTAACAAAAATATATCTTGCTCTTGACTAGAGTATACATCTAATATGCAGGCTGGTTTAGTGAAACCTGACATTGTTGAGGGTTCTGATGGGGAGATACCTGAGTTTAGTGTTTCTTACAAACCCCAGAGGATCAGTCCTAAGTTTCCATCAACTGTTAGAAACTTGCTACATCAAAGAATACGTGATTCTTACCTGCATCCTCAGTTTGTGTCAGATGTAATGAAACCACTTCTTATTGAACAACTAATGGATCAAGAAGTAGTTAATCTATCTGGTGGTGAGTTGCAAAGAGTTGCATTGTGTCTCTGCCTTGGAAAGGTAAATCATTTCCATTTCATGTCATTGAAGAACAACTGTGGTTTTTGTAGTTTGATAGAGATGAATTAGGGATCTGAAAGAAACATTGCAAAGCTACTAGCCTCAGGATGAGATGGTTATGAGAATCACTCTAAAGAAAAAAGTATTACACTTTCATGGAAGGACAATTCTGCCGTAGAAATTGAAATACTGCATTCATTAAAATTGCAGAAGTCAGATAGGAGCTTGTGACATTAGTAAAACAATCAAAATGTCTCATGACAACACCAATCCTGTGAAATGACTCTCAACAGTACTGACAAAATCTTGACACCTGTTCCTCTTCTAGTCTTTAAATTGATTCCCATAAGAATGACTAAAAGCTGCTGCAAATAGAGTTACAAATATCTTTGAATTGTATGCCAAAGTAGTTTAGTTCTTTTGTGCTTACCACTGCTTTGATTTACAATTTTTTTGTTTTTTTAATAATGCAGCCTGCAGATATTTATCTGATTGATGAACCCAGTGCATATCTTGATTCTGAGCAACGTATTGTTGCTTCAAAAGTCATAAAGAGGTTTATACTCCATGCAAAGAAAACTGCATTTGTGGTAGAACATGATTTCATAATGGCAACTTACCTTGCTGATAGAGTTGTTGTGTACGAGGGAAAGCCATCTGTGGAGTGTACAGCAAATTCTCCCCAATCATTGTTGACCGGAATGAATCTCTTTCTATCTGTAAGCCCAGCAAGCTCTTCACTATTGTTGTTGCATTAAATAGGCAATCATAAGAAAGCCAAATTAAATTTTGAGCTTTCAGTCAAGTTTGTTGGTAATGTGATATGTATGTAGCTCAAAGCAAAGGTCAAAATGCTTGATCTTTTTTATTCAAGCCAGATATTATAATAGCTATTCCTCTTTCCTTTTTTTTCTTTTTTTTGTCATTTTATTTTTGCATAGCTTTATAATTGTTCTGTAAAGCTTCTGTATAGTTTTGATTTTGATTTTTTGGCATTTTGGTCTTCAATCTTGTGAAGCTTTCTGGTTCCGTTCAGACTGTATCTTGGTAAAATGTTTTGTTCCATGCTAGGGTCATTGATTCATAAATAATCAATTTTTTTTCTTGTTTCTGCAAATGTCTTTTTTTTTTAGCCTTTTCTGAAGATTTATGCTTCTTTCCTTTGCCTTGCTTCTTGCTTCTTTTTCATGTGTTGTTTAACCCATGCTTATTATTATTATTATTATTGTTCCTTGTTTCCTGTTTGTGCAGCACCTGGATATCACATTTAGACGGGATCCTACTAATTATCGTCCAAGGATCAACAAATTGGACTCAACAAAGGACAGGGAGCAGAAAGCTGCTGGTTCATACTATTACTTGGATGCTTGATGTAATGATCATACAGTTTTACATCATTCATTCATGGTTGCCCATCCTTTTCTAGCAAAGCCTGGCCTCTGCTGGATTGCAAATTTTGTTGGTCATGCAGAACTTATGGGCATAGATTTGAGTGCCTCTGCAATGCAGCTGAGTCATTACCTCCCATTGGGAGCTGACTGGAGGTACTCTGCTGGGTGAGTTGGACTATATTTAACCTCTTTTTTGACCTTTTTTTGAGTTGGTTGAGTGTTTTAGGCAAATGGGTCTACTGGGCATGTATGATGCCATAAACAATGAGTGATTTCCCCTAAACCCTGGCACGTTTGGTTAGACAGCCACACTCTCTAGTCTCCAAGAGGGAATCCCTTTTGTTTGTTATCCAATGAAGGATAAAATTATAAAAGCTGTTGACCAGTGTGACTGTTATTGTTGCTCAGTCTTCTACTACTGTTTTCATTATAACTGCTGTGATTCTCATTTCCATTTTTTAATGTGACTGTTCCTTCCTTTCCAATTTGAGTGAGGCAATCGTTGGAAGCTTAGCAGAAGCTCTGACAAACCCCCCCTATCTAAAGTGACACGAGGAAGGGATAATAGTTTGTACATGGGATATGCTCCCTCTGTGCTTTTCGCGCTTGGGAAGCTTGGACCTGGTCGAGATCCGGAGAACAATGAGGCACTAAACTGCTAGTATAATCTAGTAGCATATTTTTTTATATCATTAGTTGCGATTCGCGCAGGCTTTTACTGGTGAGACTCTTTTTCGGGGATTAGCCAGGGCCTGAACTTGGTTGCCTAGTTATTGGAATTTGGAAGGGAGAAAAACCAACAAAGAAAATAAAAAGCACTCACACGAAATGAAGGCCACCTTGTAGCACTTATAATTGGGTTTTCGAATGCCACCTAAACTCTCACCAAATATGATGTCATGTGGATGGTAGCTAAGGTTCTCGAGGTAAAAGGCATCACAAACAATACGATGTCAACCAAATCTCCTTAGTGTAAGATGGAACCATCTGCCATTTATATTTGATCTTTGACCTTGAAATGGATTTTGCTTTCATTTGCAGCCTTTCCCTACCACCCCATGAAAGGAAGCCAAAAGATAGATATGATACAGAGAATTTATTTTTTCTTTTTCTTTTCTTTTATATTTTTTCGTTTCTCATTCTTTTGCTATTGGAGATGCAATTTGCAAGAATTCTTTAAGATTTATTTATGAGTTCAAAGATTAGGGCCCAGCCTTTCCTTTTTTTTTTTTAAAAAAAAAAAAAAAGAAAAAATAGGACATACTTTAGAGATAAGGTAATGGCTCAAAACTAAAAGGTGAAATTTGAAAATGATTAAAAAATAATGTTTTATTTTTTTATTCAAAGTCTTAAAAATTAATTTAATTATTAAATTAAAATTTTTAAAAATTTTAAATTTAATTAATTTACTTGTTTTAATTAAATATTTTAATTAAAATTAAATCAATAAAATTAATATTAAATATTAAATATATATATATAATTTTAATAATATAATTTTTATTTTTAAAAAATTAAAATATAAAAAAATTATTTTTAAAATTTTTTATAAATTTTTTAAAATAAATAAATAAATAAATATAATTTATTTATTTATTTATTTATTTATTTATTTAATAATTTTTAGAATGAAACGTATTAAATTTTAATTTTATCCATATAAGTGCAGTGTGATTATTAAAACCTACGCAACGCATCCATCCATCACGTGGGTCATATAATATCTTAATTAATATGAAGGTGGTTCAAGGAGTTCATCAAACTTAAAAGCGACTGTTAATCATGAGAATGCCACAAAGCATCAACAGCATTTTTAATTGTCCTAATCATAGGACTATAGTACCATACCATAGGACATAAAGATTCTTGACTTTGGATTCTTTTGATGATCTATTGCCGCATCCCCTTACCATGCACCAAAAACAATGCATTGCTTAATAATACGACCGCCCGCCGTTGCAAGATCCTTTTAAAGCTTTGACAGCTATATTCTAGAGTCATTTTTGTGGAACAATCCCCGTGAAACTTTTTCTAGGTGGAAACCTTAGCGAACAGAACAAGGACACCCGTGAGTTCTGTGGAATACTCTCAATTTTAATCAGATCCCTTTTCGCCAAATTCACCGAATGTTCCCTTTTATTATTATCTCCTTTCTTAATCCCAAAGAGGCATCATTGTTGCGTGGTTCTCAACATTTAGTATTGATTCTTTACTTTGTCTTGTATTCAAAACGTTTGCTGCTAAGGTGTGTGGGTTGCCTCATTCAACAACAAATAAAAATAAAATTTCAGAAATCCAACCAACTTTTCTGTTATTCCTATGCCTTTGTCCAAAAGGACAAAAGTGCTCGGGACCATAAATCATTCTTCTATTCTTCTTAACATCAAAGCGGCAATTTGCACTTTGTGACAATTTCTGGGAGATGCCAAGTTAATATCATCTGCCAGCACATGTATTAAACGATGGCCCAAAATAAAAGCTTATTGTAAATTTCACCTCTTTCCCACACCCATCTTGGATCCCCCTTAGATGTTGCCTGAAGCCACTCACAAAAAAACAGTTAATGTATGCGCGTTTTAGTACACATAAACCCCCCCCCCAAAAAAAAAAAAAAGTCTCACATTAAAATAATTAAAAATGATTTTGAACAAAGCCTTATTTATAGTTTTTTTTTTTTTTTTTTTTTTTTGGATCATGCTAATGTCTAGTTAACACTACAAGGAAATTAAGTTAAAGCAGGGATTTAAGATTGCAGCCAGAGTGGCATAAATTGTTACATAAAGTTTAATACAGCAATTATTACTTTGTTACATTTATAAACACAGTAATAAATCTTATGCAGTGGTTAACTGGACCTACGGTAATATATATTAAACTATTGCTTCAAGTGTCTTAGGTAGTGGCTCAAATTGATTATCATAATACTTTTAATAATATTTTACATATAAAGTTTATTAAATGTATCTGGGAAAGTTTTTTTTATTTTTAAATATGGTTTTAAATTTGTTAAGGTAGCGATTTTTCTCCTTTAGGAAACAGTCTTTGATGAAATAAGCAAGAATATCTTATAAAATATGGAGCGGTTTCTTGTGAATTTCGTAACAATTTCTTTTGACATATGCAGCGAATTTTGGTCTAATAGACAACAGTTTTTGGTAGAATAAACTACGAATTTTAGTAGATTTAGTAACGCTATCTATTTAAATTAGTAGCAGTTTCATGGGAAATAAGTCGTAGGTTTTGGTAGAATAGGCAATGTCGTTTATGCAATAGCTAGTGATCTTTTCGTGGAATAGGCATTAATTTTTGTAGAATATTGTGGAATGGGCACCACTAATGTGATAGTTAATATATATTTTAAGTGAAAAATGTATGAATTTTATTATTTAAATTCTAAAACGTAATCCATTAATTTTAATATTAATTAAAATATTAAATATTTAATATACAATTATATTATTATAAATGTAAATAAATAAAATAATTTATAATTTATATTTAACATTTTATATAAAGTTAGAATAACATAATTTTAATATAAAAAGTACAAAAATTGTGTAAATGAAAATCTTCTCAATTTTGAGTATGATCATCATCTTACAATAAAATAAACAATCTTTCTAATGCAAACTTAAAAATATTTAATATTTAAAATAAATTAAAAAAAATAAAATTTAGGAAATAAAAAAATATTTAAAAATGTATATTATATGTATCTAAAAATATCATCAAGTGAAGAAACTAATGGAAAACTCAAAGAAGACATATTAAAATTTATGTTGAATTTAGAATTTTGTTACTAAAAGTTTTAAAATATTATATAAAATGTTGGGTTACTACAAAAGTGTGCAATTTCATATTCTTTTATCATTATTTTGTCTAAGTTTCAAATTCTCTTGTATTTCAACTTACACATTATATCTAATAAATTGTATAAAATTTTTTAAAACTTTAATAACATCTGTTTAATTTTCCTTTAAAAAAAAGTACAATTAACACTTATCTCATAAAACTTAATACTCTTAAAATACTCTTATTTCATAACTCTAATAAAAGCATTTATAGAATTTTGGCTATTTGATCTTTCTTTTTAGATTGGAGCTCCATTATTTGAGTGTGTATTCAAAGCAAGTCAAATTTAGGTAAAAGACAAAGGAAAAACAAAAGAAAAAAAAAACTTAATTATTTACAATTTGTTAACAAGTTATCTTATTTGAGACTTTGTATTCTTGGTTAGGTAATCTTTTATGTATAACCTCAAAGATTTTAAGCAAAAAAGGAGAGTTTTAACTAAAATTTTGATTTTTCCAATATAAATACCAACAATGAAATTAAATATTGATAATACACTATTCTACGACCATTTTAACTTGTAGGTCTATTATACAATCAAGTAATAATATTCAGCCTTCTCAATCAACATGTATAACAAAGCAAATTAGAATAAAGAGGAAATAATTTTCAAATAATCACATAGGTTAAATCAAATTTAACAAAAAAAAAATTATCTATAGATAGAGTTCATAGCCAAAGAAATGGAAAGAGAATTTTTCCACTAAAAATAAAAGTTACCCTATGAAGTGTAAGAAGTTGACTGCCATTCAATACAAACAAATTTTCTTACAAGTTGTGGGTTGTAAAGTTCATTTAAGCAATAGTAATTTCTTCAAACAAATAACTCTAAATATCCAAAACTATAATATATTACCAAATAAATGGATTAAGAAAGTAGTTCAACATTGCTGCCTTTGAGTTAAAAATTGATGCTTAAAGTTTAATGTATATATTTTCAAGTCGCTACATTTGCAAATGCTACAATAACATAATGGCTTTCTTTGCCTATAGTAGCAAATATGAAACTACTTAAAGGTGTTTTAGGTAGTAGTTTTTCTGAGAATAGGTAACAGTTTTTTAAGATAATTGGCAATAATTTAGAGAATAGGTACCAATTTTTTAAAAGAATAAACTATAATTTTTTTAAGCAAATAGACAATAGTTTTTTTAAGGAAATAGGTCACAATTTATTAAGAAAATAAGTAGTGGTTTATTAAGCAAATAGACAACAATTTATTAAGTAAATAGGTAGTGATTTTTTAAGAAAATAGGCAATGGTTCTCTAACTATTTTAAAGTTTCAATATTATAACATTTATGATAATTATTTCAACAAAACTAAAAAGATTGATTACATATAAAGTTGCCCCCAAATAATGCATTTTATTGACAATGAATTTAAAAAGCATATTGTAATATGAACCAGATTTGCATAAATAAAGATATTAAGCAAAAATCAATATGGGAGAAATAAGTCCTTTCACTCAAGCATAATAAGTATTTGAAATATAAACATTGAGCTCAATTAAACGTAATAAGTAACAACTAGGAGGAGATAACAATAGAAATTCAAGTTAAATTTTCAAACTTGATTTAATCTATTACAAATGAAGAAATTCATATGTTATCTACAAAACCTTTAAATTAGAGAGAATAAAGTGAAATTACATTATCTTCTTCTCTATATCCACCATTTGTGTCTTGCCTTCCATAAGGTAACAGTCTTTTGCCTTCATGAGGAAACTAGTAACAATCCACATACTTCTCCTCACAAGACTAATGTAGAGAGAGAGAGAGACAGAAAAAAAACATCAAATGTAAAAGGGAGCATTATCTTACAAAAGATAAATATAATTTTTGATGTAAACTTATAATCATTTAAATTAAAGTAACAAACTAAAAATAAATAAATAAAAAAAATAAATTATATATTAGAAAAGATTAAGATTAAGAAGAAAATAGGAAAAATACTTGAATACATAAATTATATGTGCCTCTTAAGGATAAATCGGCCCTTTACTATAACTCTTAATTAGGAGTAGCTACAACATCAAAGTTATTGAATTACAAAACTTAAAGATCAAGGTTGAGATACAACAACAAAACCTTAATCTCAAATTTGATTAAGCTTAGCTATATTTTGTCTTGTGCTATGTTAGGTGTAAGGCTTGATTAGTCTAAATCCTTCCTAATCAATTATTACCAAGTCAACCTAAGTCTTCCTCTCAACCTTGACAAGGCATATACAACAATTTCCAGCAATGGAGAGATAGTTATGGTAGCAAAAACAAGGAATATTGATGCCAACAACCTTACTAGCTCACAAAACAATGAGTCCCTTAGGGATTTTGATAGGGTAGCCATCCATGGTGACCTCAATTACATCGTTGAGATTAGGGAAGTGGATGCAAGGCCCACCCATGAGGACTTGGGGTGGGAGATCTATAGGGGTTTTGATAGTAATTGCAATGATGTTAGGCAATTAAAGATGAGACTTTGTGAAAATTGAGGGGAAGAGGAGGAACTGGTAGTGTTGCTATTTCAAGTGTCACCATAGGGCCCTCCTCTCAATACCCTTGATGCCAACAACCTTATTACATCCATTTTCTATCCTTCCTTTTCTAAAATTTAAATCTTCTTTTTATGCTAAGTCTTTCTTTTATTTTTAATCTTTCATATGCTTCCCCTTTTTTTCTAGTAGAAAATTGTCTATGGCAATTAATGATTAGGCAATAGTTTGAAACCGTTACCTCCTTCAAAAAAAAAAAAAAAAAAAAAGGCAGTGATCCAAAACTATTACTTTAACCCTTTTTTTTAACACAAATTGCTGCCATTTTTTCATTTCAGAAAAAAAAAAGAAAGAAATAATAGCTGGTGGTGTCTTATTTAATTTTAGAAAAAGAATAGGTAACAATTTTAGATTGTTGTCTTACACCTTCATTTCATAAGGAATAGATAATGAATTAGAACAACTACCTTAGCCCAATATTTTTAAAAGAAATAAGCAACGGTTTGGAACTGCATCCTTAGCCCTTTAATTCTTTTTTTTTTTTTAGAAAAAAAATAGGCAAAGGTTTAAAATCATTACCTTAGTCACTTATTTTCAAAAGGAATAGCAGTAATTTGGAATTGCTACCTTAACCCCTTTATTTTTATTAAAATAGATTGCTAACTTGTTTCTCTTTCAAAAAAATAAAATAAAATAAAAGTAGCAATTCAAAACCGCTACCTTAACCTCGTATTTTCAAAAAGAATAGGTAGCAGTTTGGAATTACTACCTTAGTCCCTTTTTTTTTTTTAAAAATAAAAACCTTTAAGTAGTAGTTGAAAATCATTATCTTATCCTTTTTATTTTCAAAAGGAATAGGTAGCAATTTAGAATCATTGTCTTATCTCTTTATTTTGTTTTGAAAAAAAAAAGTAGCAATTCCTTTTTCATAAAAGATTAAAAAATAAAAAGGTAGTAGTTTAAAACCATTGCTTTATCCTTTTTAAAAAAGAAAAAAAAAGAAAAAAAGTTTAAGTAGTAATTCCAAACTATTGTCTTATTGCTTTTTTAGAAAAGAAAAAAAAAAAGTGATAGTTCAACATTGTTGTTTAAATATTTATAATCATTGCCTTTTCTTAAGATAATGTAATGGATTTGAATTGCTACCCTATAATCATTGCCTAAAATCAACTATTAGCACAATATATTTACGTAACGATTATTAGTGTTGTCCTTGGGTTTATGTAGTGGTTTATACCCATTGTGTGAGAATGTTGGCATAGTGCCTTTATTTGGTAATAATAATTTGTTAACCTTAAAAAATTATTCACTATGACTCAAATCTATATATATAATTTAAAAATGAATAAAGGTTATAATTTTGAAGGCTCAATGACAATTTTTAACTAAAATTCATCTTGTTAACTAACAACGACTAGATATAATTTCAAAGAAAATGGTAGTTTGTTGTAACAAATATATGCTTCAATGGTAAAGAAACAAAGATAATATGCTTAAGAGAACCATTGTAGGAAAGCATTGATTGCTTTTGAGTATACAAGCATGGTCTTGGATTTTGCACTTAAATATGGGAAACATATCATAAAATGGGGAAGTCCAATTCCAAACAATTCTTTCAAAATTCTAGAAAATGATCCCAGATCTTCACACACGAAACAATTTGTAATCAGAAACAAAATGTTTGTTTAAACTCTATAATGACCAATAAATTACTTAAAATTACCACATAGTACCTCATTATAAGTTCAAGTACTTCAAATTGATAACTGATAGAAATGCTAAAATGAAAAAGAGAGGAAATATACCATGTGCCTTAGAGCATCATCTAACAACTTCAGTAGGTTGATTTGCTCTAGTGCTCACAAAACATGCCCCTTTACTTCTTCAACTAAAGTATGTCTACATGCTATTCAAAATGAAAACCTAAACTAAAGGATGAAAACATCCTTATTAGAGAAAGGGCATAAATAAATTTCACCAAGTCATGTTGCAACCATGCCATATAATTTCACATATAACACTCCAATTCCTAAGAGAAGTTAAGCCATGCATTGTTGGCATTGTCTCCTTGACAAAAATACATATAGCATGTTACTCATATCTCACATTAATTGAGCACCAAAAGCTTATTCATGATGCATGACTATCCATTTGATTTGCAAACTCCATCATAAGACTCACTTATAATAAATTTATTCTAGGTTTAAAGGGAATAAGCTCCATTTAATTATTTTGCACATATTAAAGGAATGGAGGCACACTCATGATAGCTCACTTTCAACAACATTGAGGCCAACTAATCTTGCCCTTAGTTGTGTATGATTAGCTTCTGGTTAAGTGAGAATTCCAAATATGAAAAGGTTTAATGTTGCATAATTAAGGCAAACACAAAATGATTAGCAAAAAAATGGAGAAGATTATTAGTATATGCTCTATTTCCCAAAATAAATTGAAAAGAAAAGTGCACAATGCACATTTAACTTAAAGTCACTAATATAGGGCATGAAATTAAATCAAAGTCACTTGGAAATGACTAGTTTGTATAATGGAAAAAAATAAAATAAAATAAAGTGCACATTTTCACATAAAAGATATCAAACATAGTGATGTTCTCAAAGATGTGCAATTGATTTGTCTTTGGCAATAGACGTACTAATATACAACAATCTATAAGGAGTTTGGGAATCATGCTCTTCCATTTGAAGAAGAGAAAATTAATAGAAGATAATAGTGTTTCAATTTAATGTGTTATGCTAATTTTTATTATATTGCATGACACATCTTTAAGTTTATATGATCATTTTTAGATTACTATATTATTGTGATACTATGACATAAGATGTGATGTTCAATGCATAATTGACTACAATTTAAATATGCAACAATCAAACTAGTATGACATATATTGCCCAATCGCATTAGAGAATAATATTTGAGTTATGTTAACATTGATCTAAAATGCTATCAAAGGTTTACAACTTTAGGTTTATGGCTAAAGCTTTTCCAAATAAATAAGTGAGAACTATAGAAGCCAAAATTTTCATGTCAAGTATATACGTCATGAGATCCCCCTTCATCTAATGCACAACTAGCATAGAGTGGCCAACACACTATAGTATGGGTCAACCAATGTTGATTAACCCATCAAGGCTTGCAAATTAAGTAGCTTTGGTTGACCATATAGGAATTTTGGTCAACTGATGTGAGGCAATATTGGATCATTTGTTGAAATTAAGAATGTGCTTATCATGAATGCAAATGTTAGCAAATTCACTTCCACTATTAATTATTATTTTTTTCATTCATTCTCATACTCAATCTCACATGCCTTTAAATTTTTGTCAAACACCTTCAAGATTGAAATTTTTCCTAATTGTTACTTTAAACTTAGGCAAAAACATTTTTTTTTTTTCAACTTTACATTTACTAGGTTTTTCTTTTGCTCTTTCTAAACTCAAATCAAAGCTTGGTTATGAGAATTTTGATAAAATATATTTTTTTTTTGGAATAAGCCAATAAAATTTGTTAAAAGTACATTATCTAATAATCTCTTAGATGTTTATTATTTTTCAAAGGAAGTTAGGAAAATTGGAAGAAAATGAACAAAAAAGTATATAGTAAAGGTTTTTAATACATAAAAATTTGTTATTCCTAACTATTTATGTTTTCAAATGTTTAATGAAAAGAGTAGACAGGATCATATTAATGAGTATCATAAAATGTTGGATAACCTAAAGAATAAGAAACAGTGTTACTTAACTTAGTTCATTTTAATTTGAGAGATTTAAAAAAGTATTATGACTAGAGGTGATAAATGATTTTATATAACTTTCATAAATAACTATTCTAGATAATGATAGATAATGAAGAAGCATATGTTGTGTTTATCAAATATAAGAGGAAAGTAGAAAATTAGTAAGGTAAGAAGGTAAACAGATTTAGATTGAATAAAGGAAGAGAATATGGTTCTTGATTGTTGTCAAATTTGTATGAAAAAGAGAGAATTATTTGTGAGGATACTCCTCCTCACTCATTATAGTCAAATAAGGTAATAAAGAGAAAAAAAAAATAAGACATTGAAAGAAATAATGAAGTTATGCTAGTTAATGTTGAGGTTCCTAATAACTTATGGGGACAAACAATATTTTCTTTATATTATTTATAAAACAGGATTTCATATAAGAAAAAGGGTAAGACTCCATATGAACTAAAGTACTTTTGCCTAAACTAAAAAAAGAAAAGAATAAGTTTTAAGACCACATATTGCATGTCTCTAGGTTATATAGATCATAATAATATTTTTTTTTTTTTTTTTTGGTATTAAGAGTGATATTCTTGACACTAATACTATCATTAAGATAAAGAAAAGAATACAAAATTTTTTGAGTATATATTTTCAATGAAAAAGGAATTAGCATAGACATTACCTTTATAGTTAAGTTAGAAAAAGAGCCTTTTATTGCACATTGTGAACTAGATTTGAGGAGAAGTAAGTGACAAAGAGTTGAAAAGTTATTTGGTAATGATTTTTACACTTTAATAATAAACAATGATCCTTTTACCATTTTGAAGTTATATTCTCTAGTTATCCCAATATATAGGTAAAAGTCATACATAGTGTGATAGATTTTTTAAATCATAATAATATATGGGAACTAGTAGATTTACTTGTAGGAACCAAACTCATTGGTTGCAAATAGATTTTTAAGAAAAAATATAGATTAGATGGATTTATTAACAAGTAAAAGGTTAAACTTGTTACGAAAAGGTATACTTAGAAAAAAAGTATTGATTGCTTTGATACTTTTGCTTCTATTACTAGAATTGCATTCATTAAAGTATTGAATGCATTGAAATCTATTTATAATTTATTTATTCATTAAATGAATATTAGAAATATATTTTTATATAGTAATTTTGATGATGAGATTTATATATCACAACCCAAAGGTTATGTAGCTCCTAACTAAGAGAAAACAATTTATATACTTGTTAAATCATTATATAGGTTGAAATAAGCACCTAAACAATGACACGAAAAGTTTAATAATGTTCTAATTTCGAATGATTTTTTTGATTGATGGTGTCGATAATTCATGTGTTGTATATTTATATTAATGTGTTTATATATAATTTCTAAACTTATGTCTTTATTTCGCTGAAGAGAAGACCTTTTTATAAATGAGATAAATTGATTATTTTTTTAAAATTTTGTTTGTTCCTCTTGCAAGAATTATGTAAAGCATCTTGAGTAGTCCCATCTAATATAATTTTTTCTTGTTTTTTGGTTTAAGGTATAAAAATTTATATTTTATTTAATTTGAACAAAATTACTACATATATAATGGCTTACAGTCCACCATGGTGATGAACCTAACTAAGCCAAAACCTTTTACATGAAACTGTCTTATGTCATGTTTAGTAATGTTGTGAAATAAAGTGTTGTGAATGAAATTGTTGTGAATAAAAATACAAAGAGTAAAAATGTTGTTTATCAAAGTAATATTTTGTTTGGTTATAGTAGTAAAATGACTATAAAAAAAATTTCCAATTGCATAAGAGATTGTCAATTTTAAACATTTTATTATATTTTGTTTGGTTATAGTAGTAAAATGACTATAAAAAAAAAATTCCAATTGTATAAGAGATTGTCAATTTTAAACATTTTATTATATTTAAGGTGTTATGAAAGCAAAGATTCCTACTAAAAATAGTTTTAATATATTTAGGATATTTCTAAGGAATAAAAACTCAAAAGATATTTCTACCAATAAAAATTTTACTAGATTTAGGGTTCTTATAAGAAATGAATTATA
This sequence comes from Rhizophora mangle, assembly GCA_037832345.1. NCBI lineage: Eukaryota > Viridiplantae > Streptophyta > Magnoliopsida > Malpighiales > Rhizophoraceae > Rhizophora > Rhizophora mangle. Next base: position 904,552 of record JBAPLJ010001639.1, on the reverse strand, counting down.
GTTATGCAAGTATATCCTTAAAACTCCAACAAGCTCAAGAAACTCTAAAAACTTATTTATGTAAAAAAAAAAAAAATGGGGTTTATATAGTGGTAATATTGGATAATCACTTAAATTATTAAAGTTGCTTTTGTTTATTTAAACTAAAATTAGTTGTGGTGCAGTTATTAGCATTTTTTTTGTGTTCTTCAAAAGCATCTTTAGGCTACTTTTTTTAAACTAAGATTTTGAAGGACAACATGGTTGAGTTGAAAAAACAGTATTTGAAAAAAGTTACCAAACATCATAAAATTTACTTTTGGGTCTAAAATATAGTTTTTTTTATATTAATGCAATTTTCACTATAATACCAAATAAAGCCTTAGTTGGGTCAACCATAGTGACCAACCTAAGTAAGACGAAGTCGTTTTAATAGGACAATATATGCTTAGGTTAGCGTCATCGACATTGTTTGACAAGACAAGATCATAAACTTGGCAAAGACAAAATATTTTAGGCTCATCGTATGGAGGGACAATGGAGAAATATAAGTTATATATAATATAATCTATATCTCTTTGTGTGTGTGTGTGTGTGTGTGAGAGAGAGAGAGAGAGAGATATTTCTTTTTTGTTTTATACTCTATCTATGACCTATTTATTAACTATATATATTATTATCTATATATTAATAAAATGTAATAATAATACAAGCAATAATAAAAAGTGTAATAATAATAAATAATAATAATAGAAAAGTTAGTGTATAGGTCGACTAATATTATACAACCCATCGAGGCTTATAGATTGAGCAACTTAGGTAATGGTAATAGGAACTATGGTCAACCAAGGCATCACAATTAAAGAAGTTAGGGAGATGTTGATATGCTTGACAATGAGGTTAACCATATCCATGATAGGGACTTTCAAACAAAGAGCCATCCTTGGTGAACAAGAGACCTTTTAGATTATCATTGCTTATTATTGCAAATTTGCAACTCTGCACCCAATCTTATGTTAGAATTTCTCAATTATAAATGTTAAAATATTCCTAAGTAATATTCTTATTAAGAACTAGATATAATATGGCTTGATTGGTAAATAATAATTTAATACATTATTGTACTATTAAAAACTAAAATTTTGATATTGATTTGAGCATTAAAGGATATGTTTCATTTAAATTATACAATTTTGTGTTTATGTGTATATGTGTGACTGGTTCTCATACACAAAAAGATTAAAAGAGTGACCTAATTAGTGAAGAATAATTTTATACATTATTGTACTATTAAAAACTCTAATTTTAAACTTTATTTAAGTATTGATAGATATATTTAATTTAAACTATATAATTGTGTGTGTGTGTGTATGTGTAAAATTGGTCCTTTTTCTTCCTAACATACATGAAAAGTTCATCTAAATGCATGTGATTAAAATAAAGAGTTAGAAAGAGAAATCAATTATTAGGTTAAGGCAAACTCTCTAAATACATCAGTGATTGTTTAATAACTAAAAGTAAGACTTCATACAGTAATTGTTTTAAGGAATTATGGATTCCTTGTTAAATGTTTGTGATTGTCCAGTTTCTATGATGTTTATTAAATAAAAAAAATGATTGTTAACTTTAGATCATGATATATAGCAACCAATGAAGATTATGGACTAAGGAATTTGAAATTCCTTATTTATTAAAGCAATTAACAAAATCAACTCCTTTATTATTTAAATAAATCAATCAATAAATAAAGGTTATTATGTTTTAATTGTTAATTAAGAAGTAAGAGTTAATTATGTCAAAGGCCATTAAATGTGTTTAATTTTTTTTTTATTTTGACACTTATGGTGATTTAAAAATTAACTTATGATATATGTTATATAATTATAAGTCTATTTGAGTGCACATAGGCATTGTGCATTAATATTATTTATAGCCCTATGCATAATGGCCTATGGACCTCAATGTTGTGATCTTTGTTAATAAATATTGAGTTATTTTTTTCATATACATATATTATAGTTATAGTTTGTTAATCACTAAAGTGACCAAATTAATATGTTTTACATCATGCATATATTATGATTATAATTTGATTGTCACTAAAGTGATCAAACTAGAATGTTTGAATAAACATGTACTTATTATTGTTATAGTTTGTTAGTCACCGAAGTTGTCAAACTAATATGTTTAATGACATGTATAAATAAGTCATTTATCCATGATTTTAATGAAATACCTATGAATAAAAAATGAGATAAATTGATGTTAATAATCATTATAATTTCAAAATTTATTCCAAAGTAAATTATTATTCTATGATTAGTAATATAATTAAAATAAATTAGTATTTTGGTAAAATATATTCATTTATCCAAAGATATTAAGTATATTTGGTTGAAACTATTTAATTGCATATGAAAGTTAATGGTATTACATATTATAATATATGTAGGATTTTTTAAAGGAGAACTACAATATATTTTGAATATTTTATTAGACTTATAATTAATTATGAGCATTTACAATTATACAATTAATTTGATATACTTGCATGTTTCATTTGTTGTTTTGTTTATTAAACTAAACTTCTAAGAATGACATAAATAAGTCAATGTTTACTTAGTGTTATAAATATTAACTTGTACTATTAGTGCGTAAGCTTACTACTATTACAAATTTAAGTAGTGTAGAATAAAAGTTACATCATAAATGTAAAAATGAAATAATAGGTTGACTCTTACGTTTACAAAAGTGATCGTGGACAACAACATAACGAAAATTATTTCACAAATAAAAAGTGTAAAGGAATATTTGTAATATGTGGAAATATGATTCCATTTTATAAATAAGTTAATTGCTAATACTTTCGTGACAAAACTCATAACCGTAAAGTTTATTAGGTTGTAAACTATATAAGAGTATACTATTAAGATGACTGCAAGGCTTAAGACCCTAAGACTAATGGTGAAGACTCCTTTTAGGTGCAATTCTTTTGAACTCATTACCTCTTAAGTGTGAATTATTTCAAATTCATTACAACATTAAAGTGAATTGTTAATGAATTAATTGTATGTTCGTTTAGGAGAAACAAGTAGAAAAATTAAGCAAGTTGTTTCATTAATCTCATGGGCAAGAAAGATAGGAAAGGAATGAAAATGATGGTTAACTAATTTAAGAAGAAAAAAAAAAGGAGCCTATTTATAATCCCTAGGCTAAAAAAAGGAAACAAAAAGGCGATAAATGTCACTTCTATAAAGAATGTTGAATAATGTTGGAATATTTGTCTAAAATGTAAGGTTTGGTTAAAAAAAATAAAAGTAAATTAAATACATTAACATGTTTCAAATTAAATTTAATTGACATTCCTCATAATGATTTAAGGATTTATTATGATTTGATTGATTCAATTAATAAAAAAATATATGAACATTTTTCTTAATTTTTGTTGATGTTTTATGTCAACTAAAATATACTTACTATGCATCATAATATTGGAATTAAATATAGCACAATAAATAAAAATTTTGTTTAGTTACAACATAAATATTTGGGTCATATATATCAAAAAAAAAAGATTAGTGAAATTAGTAAATAATAAATTTTTTTCAAATCTAAATTTTTCTAATCTTAAAACATGTATGGATTGCATTAAGTGTAAAAAAATCAAATACAACATACAAGAAGCCACAAAAAGCACTTAGCTTCTTGAAATTATACATAATGATATTTATAGTTTGTTTGACACTCTCTTATTAATGAAGAATTGTATTTCATCACCTTTATAAATTTTTTTTTTTCAAAACATTATAATTATGTTTATTTGTTTCATGAAAATCTTAATTATTAGATACCCTTGAAGTATACAAAAAAGGTTTTAAGTAATAAGGCAACGTCATAACTTTATTTTAAAGTTATAATTCATATATTATAACTATAAAACTTTATTTTAAAACTTTAAGTTGTCAACGTCATTATTAAGTTACTGAAATTTTATGTGAATTTTACAACTATATTGTTATCCAAAAAAAAAACAAAACAACAAATACTTCAAAAGGTACCAACTTTAATATGAATAAAATAATTATGTTGTTAAGGTGTAGGTTTAGGAATAGAGAATGACTAATGAGTACATTAGTATGAATCCCACAATAGTAGATCCTTTGATAAAAGGTTTACAACTAAAGTTATTTAGAGTGCATGGTCTCAAAACGAGGGTTGATTGTAATAATAATGATTTATAATTGTATTAACACTGTAAGCTCAACAATATATTTTTAACGTGTATTACATATTTTCTATTATTTTATAATTATATATACATTACTATTTAAAAAATTAACAAAAAAGTCTTTATGAAATACTATTGTTGATCATTATAAAATTATTAATATTTTAAGAGTTTTATATGATAAATTGTAAGTGTTATAATATATAAAAGAGAGTGTTTTGAAAAAATAGGATATAATTATCATAACTAATATTAAACAATTTATTATAATATAACATTATAATATAATCACAAGAAATTGTTATTTTTCATTTATATATAATAATTAATATAATAAATTTAAATTAAACCAAATAAGAAAATGTAAGAATTTTTACTTATAAATGTTAAAATATTTTTAAATAATATTATTATTAAAAACCTAATATAATATGATCTAATTAACTTAAAGTAATTATGTATTTTATTGAATTATTAAAAATTATAATTTTAAATTTGATTCAAATATTAATGAATATTTAAAAGTGTATAATTATAGTTATTTGGGCTAAACATTAGGTGTCAAGACCGCAAATTCTAGTTAGTTTACAAAATTAAAAGAAAATAGAAACCACCTTAGCAGTTTTCTATCTCTACCTCTACCTCTCCTAAATTAGACCGAGAAAGTTTTCCCATCTATGCTGCTGTTGACCACTCGACAGCAGACAAGAAACGATGAAAAAAAATTCTCATCATCTGACCGTTTATCACAGGAAGCTTCTGAAGAAAATGCAGGTTTGTCTTTTACGGTGGAATTGAAATAGAGGCAATAGACGTAACACAGATCTCTTATTTAAAAACCAAAAGTAAGACTTTATACAGTAATGGTTTGAAGGAATTATGGATTCCTCATTAAGTGTTTGTGATTGTCCAGTTTCTATGATGTTTATAAAAAAAAAAAAAGAAAAAAAGATTATTGGTTTTAGATCATGATATATGGTAACCAAATTGTTAATTACCTATGGACCTCAATGTTGTGATCTTTGTTAATAAATATTGAGCTATTTTTTTTCATATACATATATTATAGTTATAGTTTGTTAGTCACTAAAGTGACCAAATTAATATGTTTCATATCATGCAAATATTATGATTATAGTTTAATTATCACCAAAGTAATCAAACTACAATGTTTGAATAAACAAGTGCTTATTATTGTTATAGTTTATTAGCCACCAAAGTTGTCAAACTAATATATTTAATAACAAGCATAAATAAAGTCATATATTCATAATTTAAAAAAATACATATGAATAAAAAAAAAGGAGATAAATTGACATTATTAATTATTAGAATTTCAAAATTTATTCAAGAATAAATTATTATTCTATAATTAGTAATATAATTAAAATAAAACTAATATTTTGATTAAAGATATTTACTTATCCAAAGATATTAAGCATATTTGGTTAAAAATTTTAATTATACATGAAAATTAATGGTATTACTTATAATAATATATGTAAGATTTTTCAAAGGAGAATTATAATATATTTTAATTATTTTATTTGACTTATAATTAATTATAAATATTTACAATTATATAATTTATTTGATATATTTACGTATTTCATTTATTATTTTGTTCATTAAACTAATCTTTTAAAAATGACATAAATAAGTTAATATTTACTTATGTATTCTAAATATTAACTTATACCATTAGTGAGTAAGCTTATTGTTATTACAAATTTAAGTAGCGAAAAATACAGGTTATATCATAAATATAAAAACAGAATAATAAGTTGACCATATGTTTATAAAAGTGATTGTTAACAACAACATTAAGAAAACTATTTCACAAATAAAAAGTGCAAAAGAATATTTGTAATTTGTGGAAATATAATTTCATTTTATAGATAAGTTAATTGCTAATACTTTTATGTTAAAACTTACAATTATGAAGTTCAATAGGTTGCAAACTATACAAAAGTATATTATTAAGATGACTAATTTTCAAAGCAAGGCTTTAAACCCTAAAACTAATGGTAAAGACTCCTTTTAGGTGTAGTTCTTTTGAACTCACTACCTCTTAAGTGTGAAATATTTCAAATTCATTACAACACTATAAAAGAAAAGTGAAATATTAATGAATTGACTGATATGTTTGTTTAGGAGAAATAAGTAGAAAAATTAAGCAAGTTGTTTCATTAATCTCATAAGCAAGAAAGATAGGAAAGGAATGAAAATGAAAGTTAACTAATTTGAGAAAAAAAAAAAAAAGAGCCTATTTATAATCTTCAATCTAAAAAATAAGAAACAAAAGGGTGATAAGTATCATTTCTACAAAGAAAGTTGAACACTATTATAAGGATTATTTGAAATGTAATGCTTGGCTAAAAAATTAAAAGTAAATTAAATACCTTAATATGTTTCAAATCAAATTTAATTGATATTTTTCAAAATACTTGGTGGCTTTATTCCAATGTTACTATTCATGCATTCATAATGATTTAAGGATTTATTATGATTTGATTATTTCAATTAATAAAAAAATATGAACAATTTTCTTAATTTTTGTTATTATTTTATGTCAACTAAAATATGCTTACTATACATCATAATATTGGAATTAAATATAACACAATAAATAAAAATTTTTTTTAGTTATAATATAAATGTTTGGGTCATATATATTTAAAAAAAGATTAGTGAAATTAGTAAATAATAAAATTTTTTCAAATCTAAATGTTTTTAATTTTAACACATGTATGGATAGCATTAAATGTAAACAAATCAAATATAGCATACAAGAAGCATTCAGCTTCTTGAAATTATACACAATGATATTTATAGTCTTTCTAACGCTCCAATCTTAATGAAGAATTGTATTTCATCACCTTTATAGTTTTTTTTTTTTCAAAACATTATAGTTACGTTTATTTGTTTCATGAAAATCTTAATTATTAGATATCCTTGAAATATACATAAAAAGTTTTAAGTAGTAAGGCAAAAGGTGAAAATTGTAAGATTTTATAACATTGATGAATATTATAGAAAATATAAGATTTAGGGCAATGACCATGTTCATTTATGAAATTCTTCTAAAGTCATGATATATGTGTACAATAACTATGTCAAACATACTTTAACAAAAGTGTGACAAAAATACATAATTAAACATTAATAGATATGATCAAGAGTATAACGAGTAACTCTTCTTTATCTAAATTTTTGTGGATGTATGCATTCAAAATTGTAAAATTATTTGTTAAACCGAATTCCTAATAAGACAATTCAAAGTATTCCTATTGAAATGTGGATAAGAAGAAAACCTAATTTAAGGTACCTAGATGTTTTTGGTTATCTAACAAAAATTAGAATTCGTAAGAAATTAGACTCTTAAATAATTGGTGATTACTTTATTGGTTACCTAAAGAAGTTCAAAGGGTATGTAACCATGGTCTGAGAATTGTAAAAATTAGTAATGTAAGATTCATTAAAAATGGTGAAATTAGTAAGAGTAATAAATATTAAAATGTCGATATAAAAGAAATTAGGGTAGATATTTTTGTTCTGATGACAATTCCTTGGTTTATTATAATACCAAATGTTATTTCAAAAATTGAAAGACATTTGGATAAGGAGTAATATTAAGAAGATCTGTCAGAGAAAGCATATTAATTATTTTGAATGATTATGTGGCTTATTTACAAAAGTCACATTGTAATATTGGAATCAATAAGGATCTTTCACAAACATTAAAAGAATTAAATTCTTTCAAGTCATTAGTGCTGAATATGACTTAAATTACACAAAATGGATGTGAAAATCATCTTTCTTAATGGAAATCTTAAGGAGGAAGTTTACATGGATCAACCTAAAGGTTTTTCATCAAAGTAATGATTAAATAGTGTGTAAACTAAGAAAGTTAAGATATGGATTGAAACAAGTCTCCTTATAATAATATATTAAGTTTAGTGATATCATGACATCTTTTATATTTAAGAAAAAACACCATTAATTGGTGTATATATCAAAAGATCAGTAGAAGTAAGTTTGTTTTTTAGTCTTATATGTTGTTTGCTACTATATTGTTGTATATTGCATGAGATTAAAGAATATTTTTTGGAAGAATTTTATAATAAAAGATATGAAAAAGACATTTTATGTGATATGAATAAAAATATTTTATAACATATCATAATAAATGAGAATTATTTCAAAATAGCTATTTCAAAAAAAAAAATAGAAAAATTTAATATGAATGAGTGTTTATTTGGGTTATTTCACATACAGAATGATGTAATGTTCTAAGAATGATGTGAAATGTGAGGAAATGGAATGATTCCATATATCTCTATTATTGATAGCTTAATGCATTTGCAAATCTCATGAGACCGAATATCAATTTTGTGGTCAAAATGTTAGACAAGTGTAAAAATAATTCTAAAATGAATCATTAGAAAGTTACAAAGAAAGTATTAAAGTAATTAACAAACAAATGATTATATACTCATATATAGAAAATCTAGCCATTTAGATTTAATTAGATATTTAGATTCTAACTTTATTATATGCATTGATAGTAGAAAGTTCACGTTTAGTTATTTGTTCTTATTAAAAAAAAGAGTAATTTTGTGGAATAATGAAATTATTTATTATTATTTTATCTATTATAAAAGTAGAGTTTGTAATATAATTTAAAGTTATAATTCATATATTATGACTATAAAACTTTATTTTAAAACTTTAAGTTGTCAACATCATTATTAAGTTACTAAAATTTTAGGTGGATTTCACAACAATATTCTTATCCAAAAAAAACAACAAATACTTCAAAGATACCAAATTTAATATGAATAAAATAATGTCGTTATTAAGAAGTAGGTTTAGAAATAGATAGTGACTAATGAATATATTACTATAGCAGATTCTTTGACAAAAGATTTACAACTAAAATTATTTAGAGTGCATGTTCTATTATATTAATGCGGTTGGTTGTAATAATGATGATTTATGATTGTACTAACACTTTGAGCTCAACAATATATTTTTAATATGCATTATATATTTTCTATTATCTTATAATTATATATACATTATTGTTTAAAAAAATTAACAAGAAAGCTTTTATGAAATATTATTATGAATCATTATCAAATTATATATATCTTATGAGTTTTATATGATAAATTGTAAATGTTATAATATATGAGAGAGTATTTTGAAGAAATAAGATATAATTGTCATAACTTATACTAAATAATTTATTATACTATAACATTATGATATAATAATCATAAAAAATTATTATTTGTCATTTATGTATAATAATTAATATAATAAATTTTAATTAAATTAAATAAAAAAAATATTAAATTTTTTTTAATTATAAATATTAAAATATTAAATATTTATAAATAATATTTTTTTTAAAAAACTTAATACAGTGACCTAATTAATAAAAAGTAATTATATACTTTATTGAATTATTAAAAATTATAATTTTAAATTTGATTCAAATATTAATAAATATATTTAATTTAAATTTTTATATATATATATATATATATATATATATATATATATATATATATATATATATATTTTGTTTGTATCTTTTTAATATATATGAAATATTTAAAAATGTATAATTATAGTTAAAAGTTAAAAAAAAATTAATTATTAAAAAAAATAATTTTTTTAACATATCAATAATTTAAAAATTTTATAAAATTAAACATATTATTTATATAAATATATTTAATTTTAAAATTTTAAAAATAGATATTTTATATTAATATTCATATTAAAAAAAATATAACATCCATCACCCATATTTAGGCTAAATAGGAGGAGTTAAGAATGCAAATTCTAATTTGTTTACAAAATTAAAAGAAAATAGAAATCACCTAAGCAGTTTTCTATCTCTACCTCCACCTATCCTAAATTAGACCGGGAAAGTTTTCCCATCTATGCTGCTGTTGACCACTCGGCAGGAGACAAGAAACGATGAAAACAAAATTCTCGTCATCTGACCGTATATCACAGGAAGCTTCTGAAGAAAATGCAGGTCTGTCTTTTGCGGTGGAATTGAAATAGAGGTAGCACAGATTTTGCTACTTCGCACTTCTTCCTACCTCCTCTTTTTTACCCCTTTCCTTCAGCAATCACTGCTGCTGTTTTCAATTTTTGCTGTTTCCTTTCCCTGGCTTTCTCTTCAAAGTCGTCATCCACCATCTTCAGAGTGGCCACACGGTTATCCCAAAAATGTAAGCAAAACATGATATTTATCTACTTTCTGCCATCATGTTGAGATCATTTACAGACTACACATTTACTTAATTTGGATCTGCAAAAGACAGTCCCTTCAATTTTCAGTTTAGTTTCCTGAGACAGTGGAAGAAGTTGATACAAATATCATTGCAGACTTGATAGCCATGTCTTCCATTTTTTGACAACATACGCAGAAAATAAACATCCTTCACTTTCTTAGGCATGAAAATATACAGCTGCTTTAAAGCGTACCATTTTGAAACCTTCGTACAGTTCATTGCTCGACTAATGCTTCCTGGCAAATAAACTAGAAGTATTGCGTGAAAACGGTGATCTGCTCAACTCACTTTTGATCTTTGATGCTCCTCCTCAATGCCAAAAGCGACAATATCCCTCGGTAATATGGATGACACAAGCAGAAGTCTCCTGATTGGTATTCATATAATTCAGAAGTCCATTGAATTAACTGATAATCAATCCAGTAATAAGTAGACAAATAGGAGGATGAATAACGGCAAAACAAGTAATTTGAGGCCAAGCCAAAGACAACCGACCTCTTTAATTTCTCCAGATTCAGTGGTTTGCGAGAAGCATCAAGTCTTGTTTCGCCACCAGGCACATCACCCCTACACTGCTCTAGCAATTCAGTAGCTTTCACTTCTAATAGTGGTGGTTCTAATGGTTCCAAGAAGAGGGACAAAAGAAAGAACTTGTAAAGGGCAAAGATTCCAAAATGCAGGCAACAATGGAAACCAGTTATTAAAACCACGAATATAAGCGTTTTAAGTCAAGCATTTGAATGTATATCAATGTTAATGATGAAATAGTAAACCAACATCATGGTTTACCCCTTGATCCTAGCCAATCAGAGATACCTCAAGTTCTTGTACCTGGTACATTAGAACATTTTCTCTTGAGAAAGGGAAATCAGAAAGTTGACAATAAAATTCTAGGAGGCAAATTAAATGTTCTGAGCCAACAGGGTAACGTCTGATTAAGAGAGAAAATATAAATACACAATGTCAGGCACAACTAAACGCAACGTACAAGTAAACTCACCACAACCCATATACAAGCATGTATAAAGAGAGAACAGAAAGGTTACGGGGCCTAAATACCAGAGTAAAAGCGTCCCCAGCCCGTGGAGTGTCGTTGCGTTCTGCCTCAGGGTGTAGACAATGAACATGTACTATGGCCAAAGGAAAAGTCTTCAGGAACTAATTACTTTCTAAGAGCATAAATTGCCTTGGTATTTGAGTTTTCAACAAGAAACCAACGCAATCAGTTACAAATCAAGCTGCTTATGTACCTGAGAGAATACATCCTTACCCCGTTCTGGGGTAGCCAAATTCTTCACATGACTTATTGCATTCGAATGCCTTGAAGTTGGGAGAGTAAATGCTGTCTTTAATCTAAATACACAAGGAAAGCTTCAAATATCAATTGGTATCCTGGAAGTCTTCAAACTCTTTTCCAAGTTCAACGTTCTTCATATTTTCCTTTGCAAGGTTCTCGCTTTGACTCTGAATCTCCTTCTTTGCAGTGACCAGATGGCAAGTGGATTGCTAGTCAGCTGACGACCAAAATCAAATTCAATACCAAATTTCAAAACCGACGGCGATGGAAATTTAAGCAATGAATTCCATTAATTTCACCTCGAGTTTTTGGCTGCATTGCTTTAAAACACCCCATTAAGTTTTAGCCAAATTTTACATGATTTGAATGCTTTTCTCCCTCTTAGCCAAATCATTAGAGCCTGAATTTTCGGATTCAGTGGAACCGGACTCCAACTCGCTAATCCTTCGGGCACCTGAAATGAAATTAGAAGGTACAAAACCTGTCCAAGATAGAGAACAAGAAGATCAAAAAATATAGAGCAAAATCATAGTTCAAATATATAGAAGGGGATGCTGCCCATGTCAGCAGAATCTTGCTGTCGAGGTTGTATGCCTTCTCTTCCTTCAACAACCTGAAATCAACAAAAGATAAAAAAAAAAAAAAAAAAAGACAATGAGGTTTAATTCATCTACCATAACAAAAATTCAGATTGCAATATAATCAAAAACAAGGTCCTGAAGTGCATTTGTCTCCACTGTTTTTCTCGCTTCAGCTAAAACAAATGTGCCCATGCCCGGGAAATGGACTAAATTTAGGAATAAGAGGGGAAACAATCGACTAAGGATCGTTAGCCCCCTGAATCAATCTCACTGACAAGAAATCTGTTCACGGCAGCAAATGCTATCATATTTGGGCCACCCTTTTTCGGTACACTTCAAGTGAAGTTTCTAAAATTTTTCAACTGAGCAGACGAAAGTTGCAAAAGGACACTGCGTGCAACTGAGCTGGCAAAATCATGTCCAAATGAGAGAAATATGATGAACTAATCTGATTCTACGCATCAGATAAACTGATTGAAAGGGAAAAGCCAGTTCGTCTGTAGACAACGTTAGGGTCTGCCTTTTTGTTACAAACCAGATTTGCTTGCTCCTCAACATTAGTGAACCTGTACAAAAAATAAATAAATAAACCCCAACTCAACTTAGACATGGGTCCTAGATTTAATCAGGGTTGGCTATACGCACGGCAAACCAAATGATACAAATGAGAAACTTAGAAATTTGAATAAGACAGAGAGCAGGGCAGTTTACTTGACGTGCATGTAAGGCGAAGCTTGTCTTAGTAAGTAAATATGTATCGAGATAGTCCATTTCTCCTGGTTTCCCTGTCAAAATCTGAAGAAGAAAACAAAAACGAAATTTGGGGTGAAATTAATCAGTTAAATTAAAAATTAATAAATAAGTCATAATTTTTTTATTTTAATAATTTTAAAAATTTATAAAAGAAATTAAAATTTTTTTTTTTCATTTAATAAGTCAGGTAACATGTTTAATGAGGTACAAATGACAGTTGTGATTTGGGGGGGGAAAATCAGCGTTGAAAATGTACCCAAAGCCATCTGGGTCTTTCCATATAACCTCGTAGTTAGTTACCCAGTCAACTGCTGATATATGAAGTAAAAGACAAACAAAGCAATTATAATGACTTGTTAAAAATTACGTTAAACCACTGCATTCTAAAAAAGCTCATACCCAAAAAGAAAAAGAAAAGGAAAAATCACATTGGGTTTTGTCTCAAAATTAGGTAAAGGTGATAACTTTGACAATGGCCGTTTTAGAAAAACGACTCCTTTTTTAACCCCCCCCCAATTCTTTTTCTCTCAAGCTTTCTCAAGGAAACTTACAAATAAATACAAGACTTGCAAAATAGTGCACAAAAAACCAGTGTTGTTTTTTATTATTTTTATTTTTTTTTTGGAAAAACAAAAATGGAGAAATGCCACGTCATGTACGTTAACCCTTTATCCAACCAGCGGCTGCCGCCTCCCGATGAAATCGGTCTTTCCAGACTCTGGCTGAGCTGCTTCTCACTTTATACAGTGGGGCCCATCCTCTATCTCTTTCTCTCTCTCTCTCTCTCTCTCCCTATCCCCCTTCTATCGGTGGTCTCTCTCTCTCTCTCTCTCTCTCTCTCTCTTCTATCGGTGGGTCTGTCTGCTCGTTTCCTCTCAATTTCCTCTCTGCATAACTTAAGTCTGCAAAGAAAAGCGAAATCCAAACTTCTCCATCTCTCTCGAGGGCTTTATTTTATATTTTTACTTGTACAAAGCGAAAGAGAGGCTCAGCTTCAATGCCTGTCTGGTTTAGTAGAAAGGGGAGCAGGAGCAAAGAGGGGAGCAGGAGCAAAGAGGGGAGCCGCCAGCAGCAGCAGCAGCAGCAGAATGATATTAGTATTAACCCACATGGGAAGAAGGATGTTATCAAGAAAAAGAGCAGCAGCAAAGACAAAAGCAAGGCCAAGAGCTTTGATGAGACGGCGGCTTTGACTCATTTTCGCAATCAGATTTCCCTTCGTGGGGAAACATTTCCAAGTGGGTCCTCTGGGGGGTTCTTGGGTTTCGATTCCGATTCTGGCGAGAAGAGACGACTTCCGCTACCCAGACCGTCGCTGGGTGATTTTGGGGTCGTCGGGTTCGGATCCGGATTCGGTTCAGGTTCAGGTTCGGGATCCGTTTCTAGCGTCAGCTCTTCTGGGTCTTCCGGGGAAGATCATCCCATGATTGCGAATGATCATCGTGCTAATGCTTGTACGAGTCATTTTGGTGGTTACAACAGGTCGGCCTCTCTCTCTCTCTCTCTGTCTCTTTCTTTATTTTTGTTATTTTTTTAATAATTTAAGGTCCTTCTCACTTCCTCTTTCCTTTGGTGCGATTATATAAGGAATTAATTGATGATTGCTGCTGGCTGCTGAATTTACCATTTATTTTGGTTGTCAAGAGAAGGGCTTTCGATTTAAATATGTTGTATTAGCAAAAATGGCATTTTTTTCCTTAACTGTTGTGTTCCGGTTGGATTTCTTGGTCTTGTGTCTCGCCTGTCCTTCTTTTCCTCAACCTCCTAATCATCTGAAATCTTTTGTTTTTGTTTTTTTTTTTTTTAAATATATATTCTTATTGGTTCTATTAACTGAAATCTTTTGATTGCTTTGATTTGGAGTTTTTCTTCACTTTTTACACAAATACTGGATGTAGGACTAATTGTTATTCTGGTTTCCGTGTTTCTTAGCCTTTGTCTTACTTCTTACCACCTAGGATTGTGTTGCTTGTATTTTGTCACGTTTGAAAATACCAACTAGACGTAATTTTATTGGAAAAAATTCAGTTATTGACTTGGAGTTACTCTGGCTAGGTACTAGTTCTAGCTGTTTGCTTTTTTGCTTCTTACTTCTTGCTTCCTGCTTCCTGCTTCCTGCTTCCTGCCTTCATTGGTAATATCAAGGGATTGTTTTGCAATATTGAGATTGTCTATGGGAAAATGAATCAGTTAGCCCTTCTAAACATTACATGAATAGTTTCAGTTTGGTTTGCAAGTGGAACTGCTAACTGAAACCCAGGTCATCTCTCAAACACAGAACAAATGGTGAAATCAATTTTAATATTGGATCAAGAAGCCCTGGACCAGGATCAAGAAGCCCTGGACCAGGATCAAGAAGCCCTGGACCAGGATCAAGAAGCCCTGGACCAGGATCAAGAAGCCCTGGACCAGGATCAAGAAGCCCTGGACCAGGATCAAGAAGTCCTGGTCCCGGATCAAGAAGTCCTGGTCCCGGATCAAGAAGTCCTGGTCCCCGGTCAAGAAGCCCTGTGCCTGGGTCAAGGGCAGCTAGTCGACCAACATCTCCTCTGCATCCACTTTTGGGGGGTCGAAGTCTAGATTGTGCATCAGGGAAGCCAGAAGATGGAAAGAACCAGTGTCACCCACTGCCTCTTCCCCCAGGTTCCCCCAGTAGCTCATCTTCTTTGACAAGTGCTAGAACTAATGGAATGAATGAAAACACACCTCTCACACCATCAAAATGGAAGAAAGGAAAGCTTCTTGGAAGGGGAACATTTGGACATGTTTACCTTGGATTTAACAGGTGAGGGGGTTTAAGCCCAAACTATGCAATAATTAATGTTTAATCAATATCATCTTTTGAAACAATAGCGATGGTGCTTCTACTGTTTCATTTACGTTAACTTCAAAAATATAGTGGTGTTGCACAGATGTATGTGGTTATGTTGAGCAACCAGCATGTGCAAGGTAGTTGTTTTCCTTAAAAACAAAAGCTAACTGGCATGTACAGCTATTGATTCCTACCAACCACCTGAGAAGAGAATATTTAAGAGAGGGAGAAAAAAAAAAAGAACAGGGGGGTGACTGTAAATAAGTATCAGCAGGTTCTTTTTGCCTCTTTTCTGGTCTTTCTCAGTTTTTTTCTAAGATTTATATTATTTCTTAAACAGTGAGAGTGGCCACATGTGTGCAATAAAGGAAGTAAAGGTAGTTTCTGATGATCAGATATCAAAAGAAAGTCTCAAGCAACTAAACCAGGTAATTAACATATTGTATTGAAATCAAACAGTAGGCAAGGCTGTAATATACATGGTCTATCTAGTGTACACTAGAGTAAGAAGCATTTCCATGCTTTCCCTTAGCTGTTTTGCCATTATGATGTATTTCTGTGCTACTTTTCCTTTTCAACAGGAGATACATTTGCTTAGTCAGCTTTCACATGAAAATATTGTTCGATATTATGGAAGCAAACTGGTATGAGTTACTTTTCACTCAAGCACCTACAGTTGTTGAAGTTGTTGTGCATATTTTCTATAGAAATTTTTTAATCTGTTCAAACAAAGTGGTTGGGTGTGGCTTTTAGTACCTTGTTTTGTAATTATTTTTGTTTGCCATTTCTTCAGAGTGAAGAAACACTTTCAGTTTATTTAGAGTATGTCTCTGGTGGCTCAATTCACAAGTTACTTCAAGATTATGGGCCCTTCAAGGAACCAGTTATTCAAAATTACACCAGGCAGATTCTTTCTGGGCTTGCCTATTTACATGGAAGAAATACAGTACACAGGTATGTAAGTTTTATTGCTAGGACAGTAGTTTTTCTTTTCTTGTTTTTAATCTGTAAGAAGCAACTTTGGCTTTCTCCTAGTGTGTGCAATTTGCTTTTGTTGGCAGGGATATCAAAGGTGCCAACATATTAGTAGATCCTAATGGTGAAATAAAGCTGACCGACTTTGGGATGGCTAAACATGTAAGTCTCATTTTTCTGCCACTAGAGCATACTTCTGCAAATTGGAAAACTTTTACAGGGGTTGTGAGAAATAATCTCTATGTAGATGATGCTTCCATTGATGGTTAAAGAGGACATGTTAAGCAATAATATGTCATATTGGTCTGAAGCCCTAAGGTCAAAAAGGTTGTTTGGGTTTTCTTTTCTTTTTTGGTTAACTTCCTGCATATAGCATTACATTATTTATACTTTTCCCTTTATGTCCATTTTGGTTTGTTATTGATAGTTTTTTCCATTCATGTTTCCCTGACACAGATTACTGCTTGTTCATCAATGCTTTCCTTCAAGGGAAGTCCCTATTGGATGGCACCTGAGGTACCAATATCGTGTGCCTTTTATCTATCTCCCTTGAGCCACCTTCCATCTGCTTTCCACAAATAAATAAAAGGAAAAAGAAACAAACACCCTGATTTTTGCTTGGAATAGATTTAATCCTTTTTCTTTTTATCCTTATTTTCCCAATTATCATCCAGTATATGTCAAGTTGTATCTTGCTGACTTTAATTTTATTCTGAAAATTGGTCTCAGGTTGTGATGAATACAAATGGATACAATCTAGCGGTAGACATATGGAGCTTGGGATGCACAATTCTTGAAATGGCTACATCAAAACCACCATGGAGCCAGTATGAAGGGGTGCGTTTTTGCAAATGCCAAGCAAGATTAGTGGATATATCTTTTCTAACCCCATCTTTATAATGTTTACCTTTATTTAATAATCGTAATCTTTTCAATTGCATTGAATTTGACAGGTGGCTGCAATATTTAAAATTGGTAACAGCAAAGATATGCCTGATATACCCAATAATCTTTCTAATGATGCAAAGAGTTTCATAACCCTATGCTTGCAACGGGATCCATTAGCACGGCCCACAGCATCACAATTATTAGACCACCCTTTCATTTGTGATCAAGCGACAACAAGAGTTGCTAACATCATTGTTACTAGGGATGCCTTTTCCTTTGATGGAAGCTGTACACCGGTAAGTAGTTCATTGAACTTTTGGTGGCCTTTTTTGTTTTCTCAAATTCTTTAAAGTGTGAATCTAGTTTTTATTGCAATGAAGAGATCAATTGAAATTTTGATTACTGCAAAAAAATTCTACTTGCTCAAAAAAAAAAAACTTAGTGAGAAAACTCTGTAACTATATTATATGACTTGTTCAATTATTTGGTGAATTATATACACTCGGAATGCTGTTTTGTCCTGTGAACTTTGTTAAATTGTTTTTCATTTCATTTCTTTTTTTTATGGGTCCATTGGTTTTAATTCTTCTAGAACAGCCTTATTGGCTGTTAATTTCTATAAGCAAAGAAATTATGCGATGTAAGTCCAATTGCCCCTGACCCTACAATTCTGTCTATCCATTTTGGCTCAATAATGCAGTCTACCTTACAAGAGAACGAAATTCAAGAGGGAGGGAGTTAAGAGCAATACCAGACTACAACTTTTACATGCTGCACCTGAATTTTATTTGACTACTTCAAACAATAGAGTTCCTTTGCAAAACCCATTTTGCTTGCATTTGATCCTTATTGTAACTTCTATCAAGCATTTTGTATGTTTGTGTGCCCTTGCACTTTTGTACATAGGAATGCACTATACAGATTTTGTTGATGTGGCATTTTCTACAAATCTAAATAGGTGACTTTAATTTAGCCATTCAAAAAATTTGGGTGCCAGCTAATGGCTTAACTACTTTTTGAGCAGCCAGTATTTGAGCCTCGCCCCATCATAAAAAAAAGTACTTCAAGTAATGCAGACCATGCAATCAACCCAGTTGTCTCTAACAAGGGAGTGCTGAGGAGGTAATGGCATCATGCCATCCATAAGTTATGTCTCTAGCTATGGTTGACAATTATTGGAGTATTAAAGTGAATTTCACTTTTTTTCATGTGTAGGGATGATGCCAGAATGATAACCTCCTTGCCTGTGTCTCCTTGTTCTAGCCCACTGCGACGCAATGAACCAGCCCACAAGAGTTGTTTTCTTTCCCCTCCTCACCCAGCATATACTTTGGGCAGACAAAGTGGTTATAACTTAAACGACTACTCATTGTATCCAGTAAGACGTGGTAAAATACATACTCAAGATCCTATCTCTGAGGCCTCTTTGCTAAAGCTTCAAGCACCTGGTGCATCGCCAAGGACAAGACCCATTTGAGAAAGTGTAGATACCAACAACAAAAGAGAAAAAGAAAATTAATCATAGATTCCTGAATGTGTTTCGCCAGAATCCCAACGGTGTGATTTCCTTTGTCATTGCTATTGGAAGAACTTGGTCGTAAATTTTGGTTACCTCTTGACGGGACATTCAAAAAGGAAGCATTCAGGTAGCAAGAGGGTGCATTGAAGCTTTTGATGCATGTGAAAGGTGTGAAACTTCTTAATCCTGAATGAGACTCTCGTCGAGTCTTGACTACTGTAAATCATTGGTTGATCATTTTATTTGTAAAATTCACGTTGTATTCCAGTTCATTGTATGAGATCATTTGCTTATACCAACTGGCGATGGATAGGTCCGACTTCTTGTTCAAGTAGAAATAGTGGGAAGCAAACACAAAATGGAGGCTGCTCTGACCTCATGGGAATCAATGGATATCCCATTCCATTGACACAAGGGACCCTCCTGCCGTCGGAGTTTGATAATTCCAAATGGATTCTGATATTTTGACTTGGTAAAGTGTTTCACAGCTTCTAATGCGAATGGTTTTCTCTATACTTCTGTCATTTTGTCGTTGTTGGCTTCTTAGAAGCTGCTTGACGATTAGGTCGGTTTGGCCGGTTGGTTGTTTCTTGTATCTTTGCCAATTGCCAACTTGCGAATATGAAGAATAGTCATAAGATTCCAAGATTTGTTTGTCCAAGAATAGAAAACAGGTGGAAAGCACAGCCCAAAGTGATAAATGTCAACATTCCTTTTGGGCTGAGAAATTGAACTTGTCTTTATATTTATGGTAAATGCTTCGAAGAAACTATAAAAAATAAATAAATAAATAAATCTTTTTATATAATTAGCAATTCGGCTTTATATTTTTAGCACAATTTATTGAAATACTTTTGTGAGAATCTTTTTGTCTGCTTTAGAATTCTACAAACGTTTTTGGATTTTTTGACCTCAATTGTAACCAAGACAGAGTTGCTACTTTTCCTCAATAAAGTAAAATCACACTGCATAATTCATATGCTCTTTTTGTATTTCATAATCATATATTTATTTATTTTTTTCAAATTATGAGGAGGCCCATTTGATCATTAATTGGATCATAAAACATACCTACCAGGAATTTTTCCTTCTCATAATCTCACACCCCTCTTGTACATTTTGTACCTGTGAATTCGTGTTTTCCGAATGGATGTTTACACCATTTACTGTTGAGGTAGTGAAATTTTTAGACTTTTAAATTTTTTAACTCTTGAAAGTGTTCCTATAAATTTAATAGTATATCTTATATTATAGTATAAGTGATTCCATTAAAATTTTTTTTTTTGTGTTTATAAGAATTGTCTATGTTTTTCAGTGGCTGCAGCCAATGCCACTGATTTCATCATTGATTTCCCTCAGACTCTTTCCGGTTTCATATTGAAATTGAACGTTTGGAGGATAGATGCATTTCAACCAGCAATAAGATTCTTGACTGAAGTTGGCAGTCTGCTGGTATACGTTCGGCTACATGGGGAGTCTCTAATTGCTCCCTCAACTGTCTCAATTTTGAATTCCAAAAACAGAACACTTTTCAACGTAGAGTTATGGTTGTAAGCATCTGTGCTAATTCAGAATGGCTTGGACATTCATGCCTGAGATACAAAGGTTGTGCGTAAACTCTGCAAATTGTTGTGTAGGCTTTGTAGCCTCCTGTCATTTCGCTCTCATAGGATGGCCATTTTTCCCATTTTGGTTTTTCTTTTTTGATGAACACAGAAATACCCTTTTTGGTTTCTTTTCCTGGTTGGAAGGTTTCCTCATTTCAACATCACCTCCAATGTCTTGTTCTCTTAAAGATTTAAAGTACGACCTCAGCTTCCCACTATGGTGAGTAGGATGTGGTTGGGCAAATTATATCGGGGGGATTGGTTCTGGGGGTACTTGGGCAAATCTATTCCCCTATACGCTAATGGCTTAAGATTCTGATAGAGGTGCTTTTGCTGTTACTTGATAACATAGTGATGCTGAAAGCTAGGAGCTTCCTAGAGAAAGTGAGATACATAAATTGTAAAGAAGCGCGTTCATCGTGGAATTCCTATCTTGGAATAAAACTATGTTGGAAATGGAGGATGTGATTCCCTCAGCTCAACCCTCAGGGGTTCATGCGCTTCAATGTTCTTTACAAACCTTAAGAACATGATGCTTTCTTATGTGTGAGGATAGTGTGCCCTGCGTCTCGTGACTGTGGACGAATTTCGAATTTGCATTCAAGTAGATTTTGCACACCCTTGATCCTGTTCAGCTCAACAAGACTCGGGATGTCAAAAAACTTTGGCTCGGGGAAACACAAATTCCTCACAATGAATAGCGACTAAAGCTGCAGGTAGAAACCTAAAATATAATGAAGTTTTAATTTCTTATTCTCTTACGTCTCGTCAGAGGAAAAGGGAGAAGGCACTTAATAATAAGCACAAGCATCTGGGGATCATTTGATGGTAAATCTGGTATGAGCTGATTCTGTCCTTGCTCCGTATATTGTCCATGTATTTGTCTAATTGCATGTACGCCGAGTTCACAAGCAAGAATAACTCAACCAGCTTGTTGGGCAATCGCTAGCTTTGTTGCCACCTGAGGCCCCAAACGGCCATTAGCATTGTGGCTTGGCTTCTCATCAAAACCCCAGAACTTGGCAGTTTTTGGCTCGTCCTGGACCATCAACCGTGAGAACTCCTCGTAATCATACTGCATTGTAGCTCTTCCCCCGAACTCTCCAGGGAGGTTGTCAACATCAAAGAAAGACTTCATGAGCTCGGCACTCTTTTGGTCATGGGGGTAAACAAAATTCACCTTCTGGACAGTTATTGGATCCATGAAGTACTTGACTGCCTGTAAACGGACACAACGCAAACTTATTATATGAAAAAAAGATTTGAAGTTCAATAATTGAACCACTAATCAGCCTAACTCCCATCTTGAATGAAGTTTCAGAGCCTCATCAAAGTACACCTTTATTAAACTACATTACGTCCATTATGACTGGGAAACTAGAACTAACATATATGTTGAACTGCAATTGGGAATCATCATTTCTTGTTTAACTATGTCTATTCCCATGGTTATGGCAGGGCTCCATAAATCTTCCCACCTAATGCTCGTCCTAAGAGAGAACAGGGGATTGGCGTTATGAGGACAGCAGAAATAACTGCCCAACTGGTCAATTTAAAGCAGCATACTTGGCGCACGAGAAGAGCTAACATGATTGCTGATACTAGATGTCATTAGCAATCGTGGAAGACCTTTCAATTTAACTTGATTAGTATACCCTGTGGTTGAGTGAACATTTTATTGATGGATTTTAGAGAATATACCAAACTGGAGTCGGATAGGAGGTCAAACCTTCCAGAATGCCTCAAATATTCTGGGGGGATTATAAAGAAAAGCCATAGCAAGCCTCTGAGGATAGTGACTCTGGAAAATGTTAATGATATCACGAGTCACTCTAATAGAGATGTTAGCGCTTGACCAGCCCGTGAAGTCAATCAACCATGACATCTGTTCTTGGCCCTCGGCAAGGTTAAGGATAGTATTTTCGATTATATACACCAAATGGCGGACATTGTCTTCTGAGCATGCAGTTTTCTGTAAACGATCAAAGGAAAAAACAAAGGTAAATTCAAAATAGCAATGAGATGACATGCATGATCAAGGATACAAGTACAAAAACCTGCATTCCTGGCCTCATCATAAGCACGGTCCTCCCAGACTTGTCATGAAAGTCTGCCCTGAAGACTTTACCAGTCTCACCTTCATGTGCCACTTCATGCTGCCAATCAAGAAGTACAGCAAACAGTCATTAAATGTGATCAGGAATACCCTATTTAGCATCATATTGTCTAGTAAAGCTCGAGACTTTAAGCAACATATATGCAGTGATGAAACTCTCATACCCAGCGGATTTCTTCAGGCTTAAAGGTTGCCCTCCATTCGAGTGTCTCTTCCAACATCTTCTTTGCCTTGTCAATATTCCAGTTCCGAGCTTCTAAATATCTCCTCAGGCAACCGTCAGTGCAGTATTTCGAACTACGACCGGATAATGGTCCGAGTGCAACTCTGAGTTCATTAACCTGCTTTAAAGACGTTGTAGTTCAGTTCCTGTTCCTAATGCTTGAACTCATATGTGTTTGATTCAAATTGCAAACAATGAAATGATGCAAATTGCATTCCTAAGGGGATGGATGTTTTATGCCCCAAAAATTAAAATGTTTTCTCCAAATTTTTCGTACCTTGGCATCTTGTTCTAGTGAAACATTCTCTCCAGGATTCCGTGATTGCCTTCGTAGAAGAAACATGTTGACTGCAAATGGACCAATAAAGTAAGAAACTGTCGTATACAAAACTGAAAAAAAAAAAAAAGAAAAAACAAGGGAACTATTTCCCTTTTGTCTCTTTTTTTTTTCCCCCACTCGTTCTTTCTTTGTTCCTTTTATTTCTTAAGTGGGGTTGAGGAAAAATAATTAAAAAAAAAAAAAAATGGTAAGCAAGAGTAACAAATGTAGAAGCGTTCAGCAACAAATCTTGTTGACAAGTTCTTCGTCTACCAACGGAGGAAGTCGATCAAGAAAATACAATATAACTTCAAAGCCAATGGAAAAGTCATTAAAATCTAGAAGGATTAAGACCTTGACAGACTGGTTCAACTCTGGGATGTATTCCATACCTTGAAAATCTAAAGGCAGAAAACTAATCATACGTCCTTTGGGAGTTTGTTCAACAACATTTACTAATAATCTTTTCCTTCATTCTCCAAAAACCATGATCAGTTCCATGGTCATTACGTTTTGTCCATCAGAAACACAACAATACTGGAGAATCATTGAACAAAACTAATCCAAACTTTAACAACTCAATCGCCCGACAACTGCGAAACTTCTGATCAAGTCCTTCAAGAATTTTGCGGCTATGATCTCTAAAATTAAGAATCAACGTGTCTAGTTGGTCGCTAGAGGTGCAGTTGACACAGAGATCGCTTGTTGAATTCATTTCTTTGAACCCAATAACCATTAACACAATATTACAAAGAGCTTGATTCAGGGGCCTATGGCCCTAAACAATTTCCGTATTACAAATTATCAGAGAATCAACAGCAGTTATTTGCGCGCAAAAATTTCATGGAGACCAAAAAAAAAAAAAAAAACTAAAAGACAATAACAGATTTCTTTTTTTTTTTTTACTATTTGTTTTTGGATGAATGACCCCGAAGACCCCATCATCTGACTAAAAGAACTCGAAAAGAACCATGAAAGAACTGACTAAAAAACAGATCTCCAAATACCCCATCATCTCAAAAGCAATCTTAAGATTCTCTAGCTCCATATGCATCATAGAAAACAAGAAAGGAGTATTTACTGACTGACAAACCTGGTGAACCACAGACAGAGATAGAGAGAGAAGTCTTCTTGACTGAAGTTTATTAAGCAGCTTCTCCTTTATAGCCTTAAGATGAGTAAATGTTGCATTTAATGGGAAAGTAACAGAGGAGCGGCAAACACTCTCATCCACGGCGAGGGGTCACTGGTCATTTAATGCATGAACTAGACGAGTACTTGAATTTGGAGGGATGGGTAGCCAAGTTAACAGAAGAGAGGGAATGCGGCAAATTTTGTGAGTTTCTTTAAAGCTTTGCTTTATATTTATGCATTTGTGCGCTGAGTTGATTGTGGGAAAAGAAGACAAAACAAAAGGACGCGACTGCCCTGAGGAGACGGGAGAATGGAAGCGAGCCACTGGCAGCGGCTGTCCGCTGACCCTTTTGTTGGCTTTATTCATGGAAAGTGCGATGGGTTTCAATCCTGTGCTGACCTTTATTTCGTGAAAGGTAAAAAAAAAAAAACAGAGAGAGAGAGATGAAATTTATCAATCAAATTATGTCTAACGAACAGTTTTGAATAATCAAATTTGCTTCATTTCCTCCTTTCTCAATAATCTTTGAACTTTCAAGGTTTTGATGGGGTTGGTTGGTTGGTTGGTTGGTTCCTGTCCACCAATCACATGCATCGGATATTGAACTGTCATCCTCCTGACATGGAGACGATGAAACTGACTTTGAAAATGAATTTTGCATCATCACATAAAATAATTTGGTTCGATTCTAAACTTCCACGCAAAATAATTACTGTACGAACCCCAGAACTTGGGGGTTCATGTAAACAGCCCCGTGCGGCAAGTAGCAAGCCAACTACCCGAAAAGCCAAGAAAAAACAAATATTTCATTTTCCTTTATAACGCCGGAAAATGGGGAATAGGTTGATCAAAACAGAAAATGCAATATTGCTGATGACTTCGTACATGAAACGGGAGAAATAGAGGTGGAGAGAAGGCGGCAAGTGATGCTATCGCATACGAACAGTAACTTGCAAACACTTTCATCCGGGGGGGGGGGAAGGAAGGGTAACGAGGACAAATACTCGAATTTCATGTATCTTTATCCCATATTAATATTTTATACAATATAAAAAAATATTACATGAGGATTACTGCATTATTATAAAATTCATTTATATTATTAACATGTAGTATAAAATTTTTATATTTCCGAGACAGAGAGAATGTTCACAAAGACTTTTTCCTCATTATTTTTGCAACTTCTGGTAAACGGTGATATATATTTAAGTTTTAACGTAGATTAGTTGCAGAATTATATGGTATTTAAATACCAAAAGAAATCTGGCCAACCAATAAATCGAGTCTCAACCGATCTTAGGTCAGGACACGTTACCTAAACGTAATACTTTTGCGTGGCTACGGCCTACGCCATTGAAAGTGGGTTTGTTAACAACACCTGTAAATAAAAAAAAAAGCCCCTTTCTCAAAAAATCAACAGCCGTCCCCCCCCCCCCCTTCCCTCTTTTTTTAACCTTTTCCCTGGGGTTTTTAGTTGCTATTTATCTATCAGTTTCCATATATAAGAGTTTTCCTCCCTATTTTTTTGTTTTTTTTTTTTCCCCTCTTTTCCAATTTCCTTTTTTATTTCAAATTTCTTGCTGTTTCTAAACTGCTTTCTCGCTTGACAATTTTTGTTGGCATTATGGCAGGTGTAACCACAGCATAGCTCAGCCATCAAGCTATGGTCCCTAACAAGCTCTCATGTCTCCATGAGAGGTTTGGCAGAGGAAATTTTGAGTTTAAAGACGCCTCTCCTCTAAAAAGGACTGAAAAAATCTACATGGGAAAAAAAGATCATAAGAAAATTCAAATACATGAGTCTCGATATATATATATATATACTAAAAAAAAGAAATGCTATGGTGATGAAGGTTCTAATTGACAGGTGCTTTTTCTTGAAATTTTCTTTCAGGCAAACCGCGTACGAACACCCATTAGAGGTCTTATTTTAGCTACAACCATTAACCAGGACCCAAAAGCCGAAGGTACTATATATTAACCATAAGCGCCATCATTATTCACATTCACAGCCTCAAGCACAATTCCCAAAATGGAGTGGGATGCGGGAAGTCCATCTGCTAAAAACTTCATCTTTTTCATGACATGGTTACAAGTTAAATTAAAACAAGGTAATTGAGAAGTCAAAAACACAAGTTGCCTTCAATAGGCCGAAGGCAGGTACCCTATACCTTTCTCAAAATAATTCCGGCCACCTACTTGAAAGAAATACAATTTGCCTTAAATAGGCTGGAGACAGGTGGAAATAAAGAATCTGAACCAAAAAGGCAAAGCCTTGCCTATCGATTCAAAATGTCCATGAACCCTTTCAGCCAGTAATGGCAATAAGACCAAGGAGAAGGGTTATCTTCTTTAACAACAGACACATCGCATACGGACAGTTAGGGATGACATGAATACAACTTCCTTGAGCTATTCAATGGGGTTTGAGCGTTGATGAGTGGGAACCAGCTTATCCTATTTAATATTACTTAAAAGGAAAATTAGGAATCTGTCTATTTACATGGACCCAACAATAAGAAATATATATAAAGCTACTAAAAAAATTAATGTGCTAGAGATTTTACAATAATTAGAATAGATATATCACAATTTTAGTTTGTAGCTGTAAATGAGGGAGGCAGCAATTCGGTTATGATTTATCCCCTCTAAACACTAAACTAGAATTTCTTTTTTTTTTTTTTTTTTTTTTAATATGCAAACTTAGTTTGAAGAAGTAAAATTTGAACACAAAATAATCACTAATTGATTATAATTGTTAATTGCAATTGATAACTTTTTTTTTAATACAGTATACTGTTATTAATATCATGATAAATTGGTGTTATTTTGTATCTAAATTTTATCTCTTCCTCATTGTTTGATATATGTAAACAGTGATTGAATTGAAAGGGAATAAAATAGAAAATTTCCCTGAAATCTTAAAAAAAAAAAAAAATGGATAATTTTATTTTATTTTTTTTTTATTTTGATACATAAGACTTCTTGGCCTCGTGCGTCACAATTTACCGGGATGATTCCGATGCACAATAATATATTTATCTTTCAGCTTGCCTATTCTAAACCACCCCACTCCACGTATTGCTGTCGCGGTGGTGGCGGTGATGGTTGTTGTTTTCTAATAATTTATATTAATATTATTAATTTATAGTTATTTTTTAATTATTTTTATTAATATTATTAATTTTTAAAATTAATAATTTAATTAATTAATTGATTGTGAATTAATAAATTAATTATAATTTTTTTTATTTGATTTTTGCATTGAAATTGATCAACAAGTTGTACAACATATATCAAAGACAGACATTTTATCTAGAATAACAGACAAAAAAAATTTTCTGTTTGACTCCCATGGCCTAGAAAGAGAAGTTAGCCCTGTCAGAGATATTAACATTAACACAGCTATAGCTTCTTCAGAGTTGCATTAAAAAGTGAATTTGTGGTGAAACCGTAAACAGTAACGCAAACAAGAATTACCAATTAAACAATAAAAAAAGCTCAAAAACCGTGGCAGGGATTACTTTTCCAAATAATTTTACTCCCCGAATCAGGAAAAATTTAAAAACCAGTAGAATTACCTTAAAAGAAAATTCAGCAGAATCTTACATTCAAGAGAGAATACGTGACAACTTTGCTAAAGGAGCAACTTCACAATGCTCAAAGGCATATGAAGCATTATATGTAGAAACAAGTAGGTTTGGTAGAAGCTCTGTAGTTGAAGAGTGAGTTTATTTGAAAATTTAACCTTATAGGTAAACTTTCATTATTCTACACAATAACTTGAAGCTCATATCTAAGTACTATGGTCCCTTCAAATCTTCGTTAAGGTAGGCTTTGTGGCTTACGGATTGAACTTGCTAACAAGATCTACAATTCATCTAGCTTCCCATGTTTCTTTATTGAAGACAGTGGGATTTTTAGGGGGAGGTCATGGCACATCTGCCCTTAATGGCTACTAATGGCTAACTCCCGGGAGAGCTTGGGACTGTATTTACTAAAAGAAATTTTAAAACATTAATTTTATAAATATTTTTTATTTATCTATTATTCACTCTTTTTTTTTTTTCTATATAGTATAAAATTTTTTAATTATATAAGTCATATATTTACTTTTAAAATAATAACAAATATATTTTTTCACTTAAGTTGAATTAAAAATGACCGAAGGAGGTAAGTGTGTGTGAACTCTTCTACTGTTAGGGGGCCTTCGGCACTGCGCGCCTGGCGAACAAGCCCTGGGTACCTTTTAGCCACGTGGCCCCAAGGCAGGGCAAACTTCACCTGGGAGCCCCTCAGGCCCGCAGAAAACATACATATTACTAAAATTGAGGCTTTGTTTGAGAAGGTATCTTTTTGGTCGGCTTCATCTGTAACATCACTTTAGCGTTTATTTTTGGATTTGTTTTTTTATCATTTCTTGAAAATGCGCCCCACCCCACTCAAGCAGCTTGCCTGCGCTATGCTCCAAGAGTGCTTAGCGCCTTTGTAAACACTGAGCTCTTTCACATGGGTCATGGGTGTTCTAAGAGGAGCTCTATGTGATTATGGAACTTAGGATCTTGTATTGTCTACTTTTGAATTGGTTTATTTGATGTTGGATAATGCTGCTTTATGAGGGCTGAATTTTGCAGATGTGGCGGTAACATCTGCCCTGGTCTGATGGTACGGGAGGAGGTTTGAATATTATGCTGATGGCAATAGTTGAATCACTATTTGATATTCCAGAGCAAGATCCTCCCGATGAGGAATTCTCGTCTGCTGATTTGACGTGGTTCAAGTTTGGCGCAGCTGAGCGCCACGATGATGATGTAGCTGTAATTGCTTGTGAACGGGTTGACATGTTTTCAATTGGGGAATGCTATATATAATGTGGAATGCCCAACACGGTTTCATATTGAAAGGGGAAGAAAACGATCAGCGGGCAGCTTGCAGGAGTACAAGAGTGATGAATGTTTGGAGTATAAGTTGTACGCTCTTACGATATTTGGAATAATTTTCAATCTTAGTGTTTATCTTCTTTTTTACCCTTTTTCTTTTATTTTTTTGTGTATTAACATGCTTGCATGCTTCTTTACTAATGTTGCGTTACTTTAATCTTGGTATCGGTCATCATTTTGTAAAAGAACAGCCCTCTCTTTCGCTGAGGGAGAAAAAGGAAAAAGGAAAAAATGTTTCTTAGTGTAATTTCTTTGATATATAAATGATACATGTTCCCATGTCTCTTTGCAGCTCCTAAAATGTGCTGGTTTGGTTGATTGAAAATGATTCTGATCACCAAACTCTGCTAATGCTTCTTTCAAGTTTGCTCTATGTATGTGTGTCTGCATGCATGTAAGTGTGACATGTGATTTGTTGTTTGCTCCGGGAACTTGTTGGCTTTAGTAGACTATTATCAAATCAATTTATTTTAAATTGGCATGCTTTAACTAAAATTTTCCGTTCACATTTGCATGGTATTGGTGTTTATTTGGACCTGAAAATTATGGGGAAGGTCGAGACATATTACCTACTCGGAGGTATTGACTTAACACTCAAAATCATGCTGCTAGGCCTCAATCCATGCGTGGCTGTACATGCCATTTTGTAGTGAAGGCGCTATATGCTCGACCATCACTTGCATTTCCCATATATAATGACAGACGTCATGTAAACAAGTCTGGTATTGTCTACCATGGGCCACCTGACAGAGATGCTATTGGCTCCAGTGCCAAGAAAATCCCATACATTTGCAATGAATTTAAGCAGCAGACCGTGTCTATGATCCACCTTGGAATTCCTGAGGAGAATACATTGAGGGGATTCAAAGATATTGTGGTTCAAATGCAAAAGTTAGCAGCCTTGCTTCACAATATGTTCAAAAATTTGTGATGATCATTAAACGATCTACACATGAGTTGGATCTAGATGATCAACCAAGCATCAGGGTGTGGGTTGAACGCCATAAGAAGTCCATATTCTTTTATCAGGATTTTTCAGAATCTGATCCTTTCATTTTGGGTATCCAAACAGAATGGCAGTTGCAACAAATGATTTGTTTTGGCCATTGCCTTCTCATTGCAGTTGATTCAGCATTTGGGATTAAGAGACTCAAGGTATATGCTTTTCTATTCCCATTTGTACACGAATGATAAAGCATGCAGATGAAGAACCAATGATGAAAATGATGGCTAGTTAGGAACATGAATGAAGTCCAGAAATTGATTCATTCACTATCCCTCTGTAGATTCTATATCGTAGAGTTATATTCTTATCATGAGGGATTTTGCAAATAAATATTATTATCATGAGGGGTGCCAGTTATGCAATGTAGTTTCTATTGTAATCAGGGCTATGTATAGTGATCTCCATTATAGTTAATATTCCTCTTGTAATTGGGAGTTAGTGCTCACCTAGAGTGTCTTCTGCTTAGAGTTGCAAGAAGGCTATTTTTATACATATTTTAGACATTTTTGAATCACAATTGGTTCCAAGCTCTCTCTCCTCTTCCCCTTTTAATATTTTCCTGTATCAGTCTCAGTTTTTCTACTCCTTCACTCCAATCTTGCATCAAATAATGACTTGATATTGATGTCATAATTTTGTGTTGCTGTACCCATTGTGCACGTTTCTTGTGTTTAATTCAACGCTGCATGCCCTCCCCATTGCATGGGTCATAACACATAGCACTGCAAAACCAGATGTTGCTAAGTGGATGAATGCCCTACTTGATTGTGCTTTAAGTTTAGAGTCTAGATTGAAGATTAATGGATTTTTTGTTGATGATGCTGCAGCTGAGATTGACCCCATGAGGTATGGTTTGTTTTGCTTTAATGTTTGTGTTGAGCTAAAGATTTCGGTTCACAAAGCATGGCAGTCTTTGCATGGACTTGACTTACAGGGATATATTCAGTTGCCCTGTGCTATTTTCCTTCTGGCAAGTTCATAGATCATGGTTGAGAAATATTGTGAAAAGGTGTAGTAGCATTGAGGTTCAACATGAGCTTTTCAAACATCTAGGGAAAATACAGTACAGTATTTGGGATGGAGCTGATACATTGACTCATGATTTTGTGGATCAAACCACATTTATAGGATATTTCAAAGGCCACTTGGATGGATGCCTAGGCTCGGCTAGACATCTCTCTCCTCTATTAGCATTCCCATATGCACATCATGGTTGACCTACTGTAGTCATTGTTCCTAAGGATTTGGTTTTCTGTTGCTTGTTTAACAGGAATGTGACTCTTAACAAGAAGAAGTCTTCCTCTTGCAAGCCAAGAAGACTCTGGTGCAATAGAAGCCTATCACATAAAGCTGAAAGCCAAATTATTTGATGAGTCACATCTTGGTGCACTCCAGAGAATTGATTGGTTGGTGCACAAGCTGACAACTGAGCTGCATTCTTGTTGTTGGCTAGATAGGTATGCAGATGAAAATGATTCTTTCCAAAATGTTAAGGAGCAATATATTGCAGTCACTTCATGGCACAGGGCACTGTAACTTCCTGATTCTGCTGTTATATTTGATGATAAGGATTGTCTCTTTGCCAAGGTCTTTTGTCAAAAGGACAGCAAATTGACGCACACTATCTGGAATCCTGGATCAGAGCTTGCTTTTTATGAAATGAAACCTTTGCAAGCATGTCATCAAGGTCAATACGATCTGTGACCACTGTGAAGGTTACGGCCTTCCATGTCTTTCCAGTCATTCAAAGAGCTATTGACTACTCTATGGACAAAACCTTTGGATGACACGATTGATCTAGACCTGTCAGTGGCATGAACTCACTGGATATTTATTTTGTGGTAAATAAGCTGCCATTGAAATGGATTTCTATGAAAGGAAGGACATCTGTGGGCATGCCCTTATCAGTTCACGTTCTTCCTTCTAGTTCCAGGAATAGTACAAAGGATATGGCGGCAAGTAAAAAGAGTAGAAAGTGCAAAAGACTGTCAAGGTTGACAATGTAAGATGAGCTGTGCAGATAGGCGTGCTTCATTGATCTTGTTGCTCATACCTCTTTGTTGGTTCCAAACGTGGGGAAGAACGGATCACCTTAAACCCATGCTGGTGGATTTTTCTGAATGCTGGTCCTTCGAACAATTAAAGATGAAGAAATGCTCTGGTGCCACGATGGTTTTATCAAGCAGTGGCATTCCAAGGTGTAGGGTTCACATTGAAATCAAAGAATTTGTTGAATCCTTGCTTTCTTTCACTGTCCTCAGGACATCAAAGTAGATCCCTCCTGGTTTGCTTCCCAATTTTTAGGAAATTGTTATTTACTTAATCCATTCTCTCCTTCCCTGCAGTGCATATAATATTCTTCTATAAAGTTTTGGGAGTGGACTGGGAAAGGTTTCATCTTCACAGTACATTTTTTGATTAGAGGAAGTAAAATATATGCTGAAAGGTACTTTTGAGTTAGATAATACTCTACAACATACCAATATCATCGTTGTTCTTCGACAATAATACAACTTGATTATTTAGTACATATCAGTACTGCAGTTTATTTGAAGGAAACATTTTCTATGAACCAAACGAAAGAACTTCTACTCTCGAGGCGTGTGCCTGAAAGGAAGCAAGAGGCCAGGAAAAATGGTTGACAAATTGGAAACTAAATTTTCTTGACTTCCGGTGGCCCAGTTCGGATAACGCATGCAAGCCTTTGCCGTACATACAATGCTATTTGCTAGCAATTGCTGCAGCTATGTACCCTTAGTACGTAAATGTGTAGCAAGTAGACTGACACCAAGCACACACAGTGATTTCGGAGTGGGCCCAAGAGGCGAGCCCACCACGCACCCTCAAATGCATTGCAAAATTGGCAGGATGGAGCATAGTTTGGCAACGGGAGTGAGTGGGACAATCTCACCTTATCCACACTCCAACCACCAACTTTTATCACATTCATCATCCCCTCCCCCACACCACTTCTGATCAGACAAACCAAAGTGTTGACTAATTAACCACCCTCATCGCCACTAGGCTCGTGTTTGTTAACTAGAGCTAGGAGAAATCCCTTCAACATAAAGACGTTCTTGCGGAGAAAGGAAGCTATGAACTCTAGTTTTGGCGTGCAGCTATGATCATCTCAACTTGATCCAAAGATTTCCTCCATGACTGCATCTGCAACCCTCGTGGTGTCTGGTCCAAAGTTGTCTGTGATCAGAGCCCAGAGGGGCAAAGTCTCTGATTCCAAAGACTTGCTGGGAAATTGAGGAAGGAGAGCTGCCATGCTTTACCTGGCTACTACCTTTTTCACCTCAGCTGCTGCTGGTTCTTCTGCCAATGCAGAGATCATTGATGAGTACCTCGAAAAGAGCAAAGCCAGAACTAGGTTTGTCTTGTCAGAAAAAGAGCCTAATTTTAGAATATCTATTAAGGACAAACGTAGCAGTGGAGTGAAACTTGTGCAATCATGTGGCATCTTTTATTTGCAAGAGCGTGTACACTTCAATTTGGCAGCTGCGGGTTTCCCAAGAACTTCACCGGCTGCCAAGATCTTGCCAAGCAGAAGGTGCAAATTCACTTGTGTGATGTTTTATCAGTTAGGATTGTGGATTCATAAACATATGTTAATGTCCTTCTCATCTGACTTTCTTGGTTGTTGCAGAAAGTGCCATTCATCTCAGATGATTTGGAGCTGGAGTGACAAGGAGAGGACAAACACAAGTGTGGTTGCAAAATGTTTTTTGGGAATGGTGAAAATAGCAAGCCTATGCCTTTAAGAATCCACTTTTCCCGTAGGTATGTAACGCCCCGTGGCTGTAACTTTGCATCCATTCGTTATCTAAAGGACATCTTTGTGTTATTCCCTCCCACCCTGTTCTAGATCTTCGCTCAAATTCAAAACTGCAGCAGCACCCAAATAACTTCATGCTCCTTCGGTTACACTTTCAGGGCCTTCAAGGGAAAACCTAGTATCAATGCTAAGCTAATGCAAAAAATCCAAGGCGTTTGCCATAGCATGATTCTGGTTTCTCAGGCAGACTTGTACTCGCCCCTGTTATGTCTCTGATGACATATGGGATAAAAAATATAATGATAAGAACTCGTTTGGCACCTCTCTTGTCATCAAATATATCTTGTCTTATTCATTTGTTTATTTTCCCTGATCAGATAAGTGTGATCTCCATCCCCAAAATGTTTTTTCTTGTTTTTGTTTTTTTTTGAGATATGATTCCAAAAATGGTTAAAATTATACAAAGGATCAAGCAAAGGTAACGTGCTACAAACTCACCTTTTCTACAGGCTACAAATCAGCTTAATTGCAGAAAAGGGAGAAGAACCAGCAAAACCATGAAATGCAATCAGTCATTTTACGTTCAAGGAGTATTTAAGAAAACAACTGGGCTACAGAGCTCTGCTAACTCTACAAGTATGGATTGCTTAGCCTTTGAAAGGAGACCTCAATTCTTATGTATGTAGCGCTCTCTCTCTCTCTCCCTCTCTCCCTTGTATTTGTATTTGTATGTGTGTAGATGCGCAAGCAAGCATATATATCTGGTGGCAGTCCCCTCATTTATCTTCTCATATTTTAGGTTCACCTGTAACTAATAGCTCACAAAGAATAATTGAACTCCAAAAAATGCATCACAAAAAGAGAACCTTCGAAGCAGCTCCACAAGCTGCAGGCAAGCTAAAGTTGCAAAAGACAATCACATAATTGCCAAAATCATATCTTTCACCCAGCCAGCCAGTGGTATGCTGAGAGCCTGCAGCACAAGCAACTAAATATTAGGCTTGAGAAAAGAAAGAACTCACAAGCTGCTTGATGTAGTTCTTCAATTCTGATTTTCTTCCTTGAGGCCCACCTTGCTGAAAACAACGGGAGTGTTCATCCAAATTCAACGCTGTATTCCAATCTGAATTTGTCCGAGGGAGCTCAAATGTTTGAACAAGAAGATGCAGAGATATTGTTCTGCAACTGTGGACAGGGTGCTGGAAAAACATCCCCGGCAGAACCTGATACAAATTCACAAAGCCATATCGCAGAAGACTTTAAGCCCAAGATGTTAATATTCTTCATGCATAATCCACTAAAAGGTGCTTCCTCAATGCCCTGGAACCGTGGGGCTTTTGTTGAATTAGAACAGATCACATCGCTAATGGAAATACCCTTCACAATTGGTATAGCCTTTGGATCCCATCTTTCATCAGGGTGATCATTTGAGCCTGTACTTATCCGTAAAGGAATTTTTACTCTCTCCATTACTATATGCCTTACTGTGATATTTGCTATATATCCTCCTCTGCCTTTGTCGGTCTTTATTCTCACACCAGCAGCTGAATCCCAGATACTCAAATCTTCAATGGTTACATTAAAAATCCCTCCAGACATCTCACTACCAATTCCAACCCCAGAGCAAGTTGGGGTAGTGCCTGAGACTCCCCTTACTATGATGTTTGAGCTTGGTCGAGCCATCTTAATGCCGTACTGGTCCCATCCACTCTTCACTGCTACAAGATCATCCCCGCTTTCAATGTAAACATCTTCAATACATACATTGGTGCTTGAGTCTGCACAAAGAAATAAGATGGGGAAAATGTTATGGTGTCTTTTTATCCCAGGTCTCAGATTCCATGAAATTAGTACCCAAAAGAAAGCAAGAATATTCAACAGCATACCTGGATCTATACCATCAGTGTTTGGGGCATTAAGGGGAGCCAAGATTGTCATGTCTTTAATAACAACATTACTGGAGTCAATACAAGAACATTAGTTCTCCACCACACCACCCAAGTTCAAACAAGCATAAGTTTCGTTCATTGTAGTACCAGGCATTAATGAAAATTACAGAATGCCTAGAATATTATACCTGCAATAGACAGGATGCACGGTCCAAAAAGGAGAATTGCGGAAAGTGAGATTGGAAATGAGAATGTTATGAGAGTTCATTAGTTCTACTAGGTGGCCTCTTGTGTGCTTCAATGTCTTGTTCCACCATAACTCCCACCACATTCTTCCTTGTCCATCAATTGTTCCATTATTTCCTGCAAAACCATACTAGCAATCAATTTTCTTAGCTCTAACTAATGGTTCAATTGGAGACCAATAATTTACAAAGCATATTCTCAAACTGGCTTTTAGCTTGTGGTTAATTCTTTAGCTCTTCTTCAAGACAAGTTAATCAGCTTTTGCAGCAGACCAATAAATGGTAGGACATGCTACTCAGACTTAGTTTTCTATAAAAACCATGAAAAGTTGATACAGTAAGCAAGTTGTTCTGAATCCATGTGTTCCCCTTGCACATTCAGTGTGAATGAAGCACCATTAGTTGGTTTTATGCCAATAAAGAATCCCAGCAAATTGATCTAACCACATGGACATTAGAAATGGATGCAATTACTATGTCGTGAAGATTCTTACAACTTCCTTTCACCACCCTAAACGCACCAAGTATAACAAAAGTTCCTCCTTCTTTGAGGCAAAATACCAAATCATAAGTTCTGCCAACTCAACAAAAGAAAAGCAATTAAGCCTGCTACTGTGGAGGAAGTTCAGTCACTTCCGCACAAGCTGTGTCTCAAGCTTCTTGTCAAGTCCTAGACTCCTAAGGATGCTTGTATATATAAACAAGCCAACATAACGTTACAGAAGGTACAGAATTACCAGCCTACTCTTAGAGATTTAACATACGAAAAGGACTTCTTTTTTTTTTTTTTATATATATTGCTGCATATTGGTAACATGAACCATTTCTTCCTATGCTTTTGAAGCTTAGACAAAGAAAGCATCAGAAAAAAGACCACCAGTAGAAAATTTAGTGTTGAAAGAAAATCAATATGAAAAGTGCCAGGTACCTGTGATGACAACATCTATTAGACCATTTCCATGAATAAGGCTGATATGTCTCCCTCCTAATCTCTCTCTTCCTCTTCCATAAGAAGGCAGTGGCTCTACTATGGGCCATTCTTCTGGGTCCTAAGATGCACGAACATTACATTACACAACATGATTACTGAAACGAGTTAAAAAAAGGTTGCAAAATCCTCTAAATTATGCAGTCTTGAAACTTGAAAAATGCATTCCCCTAGCATAGTCTCTTATTATCAATAACCACTGCATTATAGAACCTTTTTTCTTTAGATTTTGTTTTTTCTTTCTTGTTGGAAAAAAAAAATTCCCATTTACCATAAACGAAAGACTAAACTGAATTAAGAGGTGACATGAGAAATTAAATGCTATAATTTTAGAGCCACTGACAAAGTGCACGCATGCTTTGCTGAAAATATTACACCCCAATCCAATTTATGATCAATTGTGGGTCCAACCTACCATTCACAACAACCATCTTTATACTTTTAGAAGAAAAGGCTAAGTAACGTAATCTTTCTACCCACAATCATGCAACCTGCAGATTTAGTTGTAAGTTGGGAACAATTCAGGAGTCCTCCTTTTGCAACCCAAACTTTTGACTAGCGACAATCTCGTGTCATACGGCTACCTTTTTCTCTATCACAAAAGTAAGGCACTAACGACCAATCTTTATGAATCACGATATCATATGCCATAAAAAGGATTATAAAAATAAAACTCATAAAAGAAACATTCCAAGCAATTTCAATGACGTCTAGCGATTAGAGGGGCAATTAGGTAGATGTTTGGAATTAGGTTCTGCCCATAGGAAAAGCTAAGAATCAAAAAACAACTTATTGAACAAGGAAATCACAAAAAAACAAAAGAAAATAGAAAATAGAAAACGCTTTAAAGTCACTTTACTATTATCAAATCAAGTAAAAGCTTGCTACAAAACACATTGACATAGGACGAACAACCATTTAAAACCTTCCCCATAAGTATACTTACGACGCAAATGAAATACTTGACTAAAACCCATCAAATTTTTTCCCTTTTTTTTTTTTTTCCCTTTCTTGTTCATTTCTAGAAGAGACAGGATGAAAGGACAAAAGTAAAAAAGGCATTTGCTAAGGAAATGAAGTTCGGAGAAAGTAAAAGAAAAAGGAAGAAAATTCCATCTATTGAGTGTTAAACCTGAGAGCCCAAAATAACAGCACCCTCCTCCAGAAACAAGGTGAAATTACTGGTCAGATTAAAGGAGCCCGTGAGCCACCTGCCCTTGGGGACATTGAGCTGGGACCCACCACTCTCGCCAAACCGTTGCATGTACCGCACTGCTTTCCGAAACGCGTCCGTGTTGGACGCCCTGCCGTCGCCAACCCCACCAAAATCCTCGATGGACATCGCAACTCCTCTACTGGGCAATACCAACCCTCTTCTCCCGGATGATGATCCGTAGAACCCCACACAGCTTTTGAAAAGATCATCACAGCCGCCAGCGCTATCAGAACCGCCGGGGCTCGACGGCGACGGGCCCCAAAAGACACGTAGCGAAAAAAGGTTCCTGGTCGTTATTTGGAAGAACAGAAGCGCTACAAGGGTGATCAAGAGGAGGAGAGGAGGCCACGAAAGCCGTGTCACCGTACCGATGATTGCACCAAACTTGTTGTGCTTCTGCTCGCAGCCATCCATATGTCCCATGCATGAAACCGGAACTGTATCGCACGTATAGTTCAATTGTCTAAACAAACAAATTAAAGGTAAAACAAAATATCGTTTTGAATTTCTGTCGGGGTTTCGCCGAGGAAGTCGGTCAGGAATTCAGGGATGTAGACATTGGAAGGAGTGGATGCGCTCAATGCGCAATCGGTGGCGTGTTTGGCAGAAACAGGACGGTGCCGCAGTTTAACTTACGCGTGGGTCAAAAAAATAGGAACTTACGCGTGGGTCCCGGTTTGGAAAATTTCAAGTAGGCATACGCTTATTAGAATAGTATGGATCCGGGTTGTCCGGCTGGATTTGTCGGGGCATTGAATGGAAAATGCTCGGAGTTTGACAAGCAGCCAAGGAATAGGCTATTGCCACATGGTGACGCATTCAGCACGTGGCAGTTGTTTATTCGCCATAAGATTCAAGTAAATGTAGAGTGCTCCAGAGGATTTGAGTTAAAAATTGACTGACGTGGTGGAATCTTGAAGCCGCCCTTTATGTTTATAATTTAGGCCGAAAGCTTGCATGGCCTCTTGCCTTTAGCTGCTTTTAAAATTATTATTATTATTATTATTTTATTTTATTTTATTTTATTTTAAAAAATTAGTCTCTTGTGTTTAAGAATGGCAATGGTACTTGTTCTTGCATCATCCGTCTTGTCTTTTATATATATATATTTTTTATAATTTTATCTTTTGTATTATAATTGTACAATATTTTTGATAAAAAGATAATTAAATAAATTAACAAACTAATTAAGTGGAGTAATTAATTGATATTTTAGGGTAGACTTTAGGATAATAATTTAGTTTTTTAATACTTAATTAGTGGTTAGTTTGATGTTATGAAATTTGAAATTTTTAGTAAAAATTTATTATGTTTTATTTAAAAAAAAAAAAGAGAGGATGAAATGAAAAAAGGTATCTTGATGAGATTTTGCGCTCTCTTCCCTTTAAGGATAGGAATGGGGATGTGAATAGTTATAAAATTAGATGGAAATTGGGATTACACACACTCCACCACTCGCCCCCGCGTGGTCCTGTTGCCATTTCCACTCTTGTCGATAGGTTTAATCCTCTTCTGTTTATTTGCAGTTAAATATACCATGTATCGTGATACATTAACTCTGATATTAGATGTTATATTTTGAAGAAAAAAAGCTAAATATTATAAAATTTTGCAAAAAATTATAAATTCAAAACAAATCGAAATGTTTTTAACAAAAATTCAATTAAAAGTTGAAAATTAAAAAAAAAATCTGAAAAATATTTTTAAAATATCTGAATATTTTAACCAAGTTGGAAATAAAAATTCAAAAAACTTTTTTTTCAAAAAATTCATAAATTCAAAATAAAATTCAAGAAAAAAAAATATAAAAAAATATTTTTTAAAAAATTGGAAATTAAAAGTTCCAAAAATTAAAAATGAAAAATAAAATTCCAAAAATCCCAAATTTTAAAATTTGAAAATTTTTAAAAAAAATATCTTAAAATTGGAAACTAATTGAAAATTTCTCTCCTTGGCACTATGTATCTTTCTCCTTTTTTGTT
This sequence comes from Rhizophora mangle, assembly GCA_037832345.1. Taxonomy (NCBI): domain Eukaryota; kingdom Viridiplantae; phylum Streptophyta; class Magnoliopsida; order Malpighiales; family Rhizophoraceae; genus Rhizophora; species Rhizophora mangle. The sequence goes on along the minus strand of JBAPLJ010001639.1, from coordinate 863,756 downwards.
AAACATTTCAAACTTTTTTCAAAATATTTCAATTTTTTTGAATTTTCATATTTTATTTTCCACTTTTGGATTCTTTTAAATAAATTACTGAATTTTTTAAATTTTCATTTTTTTTTTCATTTTTTGATTTTAAAATTTTTATTTTGAATTTTTGGATTTTTTTCCTAGACTTTTCATTTTTTTTTAAAATTATAACTTAGCTTATGATTAATTAGTTAGAAATTGGTAAAGAGGAGGTGGTGGATTCAAAGACTACAGTAAATATATAATATCCATTACAAGAAATAACAGTTATAATAAGTAACCAAAATTATTGTTATTATGGTAAAAATTGTTGCATAAAATAAAATATAACAATTTTTAGTTTATCAAATTTGCAAGCGTTGCAATAAATCTTACATAGTAGTTTTTTTGACCTATAAAAACACATAGAAAATTGTTATATAAATGTGTTTTATGTGGTAGTTTTAAATTATTATTACAACATATTTTATATTGCATATGCGACGATTATAAAATGTATATGTGATGGTTCTGTTATTTGACAAAATGTTTTATTATTTGTTTAAACAATAATTTTAATACATTTAGCAGCAATTTTAATGTATTTAATAGTGGTCATTAAAGAAATAGGTAGTAATCAGTGAGAAATAGGCAATAGTCATTGAAGAAATAGACAACGAGTCTTTGTAGAATTTTGTATCAGTTTTTCAGTGGAACTTGAAGCATTTACTATAAATTAGACAACAATTTTCAGTAAACACATAACAATTTTTTTAGTAGAATATACAATAGTTTCTAGCATAATAAGTAATAGTTCTTGGTAAAATGCTCATATTTCATTTGAATTAATTTTCGGTTTCCTATTAAATAAGCAGTAAATTTGGTATGATAGGCACCATCATCTAATGAAATAGAGATTTTATTATATAAAATACATTGTATAAAGTAATAAACATTGTAACAAATGTAATTAAATAGTATAAACAATAACAAATGACTTAACTAATATTTAGCACATCTCACATAAAGTTAAAGTACATTCACAAGTTTTAAATAAAGATGTATAAAAATTGCAAAGTCTCCAACTTTGATCAGGAGCATCATCCTACAAAAGATAAACAAAGTTTTTGATGTAAACATAGAAACATTTGAAATAAACTAAAAAAAAAAAACAAGAAAAAAAGAAGAATACTTGAATATGTGGATTGTATGGGTTTACCAAGAATATTTTAGTTTCAAATTGCCAAGTGAAAGTAAATTTCAATTTTTATTATGGAACAACATGTACTATAAATTTTTTAAAAAAAAAATACTAGATTAGTTATTGTTTTTCTTACTTTAACTATGGAACATCTACTAGAAATTTTGGTAAAAATATTTCTAACTAGAATTAAATCAACATGTAAATTGGATTGAAAATGTACTAATCAGAGTCAAAGATAAGTCAATATTGATTATAATTATGCTTCATTCATCAAATATTACAAGAATGTCAAGTACAAGTTGATTTTAGATTTATAGTCTCATGTTATCTTAGGAACTAAATGGACCACCACTAGAAAGATAAGTTGTATCAAATAATAAATTTTGCAATTGATGGAAGTTAGAGTAGAATTACAAAAGCTAAAGCAACTAGCTAAGTGACTGATGATCCATCTTTGATAAGATTTGCAAAAAAAATAAAAATAAATAAATAAATAAATAAAAATTTTATGTAAAAGCAAACAAAGATAATATACTTAAAGAAAAATTAAGTTGAGAGTGTTATCTCATCTTATGAATATTGCTTGCCTCTATTTAAAAACAAAATAATGTTAAGCTTTAGCTAAAAGGATTTGAAATAATAATAATACTAATAATAATATTCAACCCATATAAAATTAAAATTAGCTGAAAAGCTTGAAAAAAAAAATTACAACCTCTAAAGTTTGAGATCCCAAATCCCAATTTGTTAAAGGAAGTGAGGAGAAAATGGAAGAGATAGGATGCTGCCAAGATACAAGATGTTGTAGGGAGGCACAAGGCAAGCAAGCAAGATGAAAAGAGGAGGACAATGACTAGGTCTTCTAAGGGTTAGGTGGAGTAAAGTGATGGATAAAATTGCTTTTGTCAATTTTAAAAGGCTTGAGGTGATGGCTAGGTTGGATAATCTAAAAACAAAATCAAAGATAAAAGAGCAAGTTTGTGGTTTATGAGTATGACCTTTGTGAGGAAAGACAAATGTCAGTGACAGTCTATTATGTGTGGAGAAAGGGTGATAGAGATAAAATAAAGAATAATGGAGACAGTAGATGGGAGAGCATAACAACAGTGGCAAGGGTTAGAGCAACACATGATAAAAGAATAAAAGGATATTTTTTTTTAAAGAAAGGGAAATTTAGAAGAAAAAAGAAAAAAAAAGATAATATAACAATTTCACATTACTACATTATTCTTTTGAAAAAAAAAAAAGAAAAATGGATCAAACACCTTGTCATTTCCCATCATAATGCAATAATTCAAAACCACTATATTAAAACTCTACCCTCAAATTGGCGTGTGCTAAAAGCTATTGTGTATCTCATTCAAAGCCATTACATAAAAATATGAAAGGCATCGACTTTGATGTGTTGCATAAAAATCATTTCTTAGCTATAGTATGGGTTTGAAATCGTTGCACTAAATCACTGCCTTTGAATGTATATTGTGTCAATTTAAAACCATTGCCTCTAAACTGTTACATAAAGTCTATTATTGTCATATATTATGAAAATATATTTATGTGACAATTATAATAGCTATCTTAAGAGTTTGTAATAGTGGTTTTAAACCAACATAGAAGAACCATTACTATAAGTGATTTATGGTATAATGATCTAATTACTCTCATATTAAATATGGGTAATTGAGGAAGGTAATAGTTGAACTTTTGACCTCCTTTAGTCATAAAAGGCTGAATGGCCATCTCGACTAAGCCTCGATGGTTTTGTTGATAATCCCAAATGACATCCCTTGCTCCACCACAATTAGGAAACAAAGCCACTTTTGTGTTAATTCCCAAAGATAGGTGGAAACCAACATTATAAGCCATTATGTTAAGGTAATAGTCCATGGTTATCAATCCACTCTTGAAAAGAATGGTAAAGATGAAGAGTCATATTGACAATAAACTAGGCAAAAGAAAATTTTTTTTGAAAAAATTCACAAATTCCTAGATTTCTCACTACACCATAAATCACCTAAAGTAGCTATTATTTTGTAGTGATTTAAAATTGCTATTAAAAAAATATTAAGGTAGTGGTTATAATTGCCGCATAAATATAATTTTATAATGTGTGGCAATAATGGGCTCCATGTAATGGTTGCTTGGTAATGGTTATAAACCAATGCCATATATGTTCAAAGGCAAGAGTTTATTGTAGTGGTTTAAACCTAGATTACTATTAAGCAATGATTTTTAGGTAGCACAACAGAGCCAATGCCTTATATATTTTTACAAAGTGATTTTAAATGAGATACGTAGCATCTTTTAACACACACTAAGTTAAAAGTAGAGTATTAATGCAATAATTTAGAACTGCTACCTTATATTAGGAAAATACAATGATTGTGAGATGTTTTAGCAATAGTTTGTGAACCAATATTTAGCAATAGTTTAAAAAAACCAAAAATAATGTAGTAGTTTTAAAATGACAATGTAATAGTTTCTAGCAAATGTTAATTTGAGGTTAGATTTTAATGTAGAGATTTGGCACTGGTCCTTTATATTGAGAAAATACAATGGTATTGAAATGATTTAACAATAGTTTGTACACTAAAATTTAGTAGCAGATTTAAAAGGAGAATGCAACAATTCATGAACCAAAATTTTTAATTTTCATTTTTTTTCCTTTGAAAATTAGAAATTATGTTTGGCATATGCTTTTGGATTCCCCCCCCCCTTTTTTTTTTAAAAAAAGATCCTCTTTGTTATTTAAAAAGCTATAAAATTTAGTTTCCTTATTTTGTTGTACTTCCTTATCTCCTTGCTGAAATTGACATCTAAGTTCATCTTTTGACATATTTTGGTGTCTTTGTCCAAATATGTAGCCACCTTCATAGTCTAGTGACTTATTCTTTGCATTTATACTTCTTCTTCTTCCAAATTCCTTGTTGCCTTTGACATATTTCAACATCTTCCTCTTCCAAATCCATAACCCATCTAATTTGATTACTATGATTTCTTTAGTGCTTCAAATTCCATTAGTATGAGGTTTGATTCCTTTCTTGCTTACTTGTATGTTCTTTTGCCATTGTTCTCTAGGTATGAAACAAGTTTAAGTTTGGTCTTGAAAGATAATGCTATGGTTATAAGATTACTTTATCTCTTAACAGGTTCTAAACTAGGTTTAATTTCTTTAATTTATGTTTATATTTGTAAGTTTATAGCTTATTCTCTTTGATTTCTCAATTTTTTTTAAACTTGATTTTCTTATATCTTTAGCTGCATAAATATTTTTTTTATGGTGCCTAATTATTATGTTAAAAAAAAATCCCTTTTTGGCATCTATGGTTTGCAAATTTGGCAGCTTACTATAATTCTAAGGGCTTAAGTGGTTGCTATAAGGGCTTTGGTTAAACTAATTGTATAGAAATTTTTGTTATGCTTTTGAGGAACATTAAGATATTCTTACTTGGGTCATGAATATACCTTTTATAGTCTTTGTATTTGTCATTATTTTATTTGTTGTACTTTCACTCTACACTCCTTTTTTGTTTGATGAAATGTCCAACTCACTTGCTTTTTTCCTTTTAACTTTTATTTTTATTATCCATGGATTTCCTATTATCTTTCTTAGGTGGGCTTGGGTTTTTTTGGGTTTTAGCTTGCTTTTCTCTTAAAGAAATGTGCAACATATGGCAATGGCTTTAGCAATTAAAGTTGATTAATTGTGATATATATTACTTTTCAAAGAAAAAGTATATATTAAGGTTTTCATGAGGGTCTTTGTGTTTATATAGTTGTACATAACTATGAAATATGTATTCTGTGTGTGTTAATGATGTGGCTATGTATGTGTGCTTATCTTTGATTACCTAGTGTTGAATTTTTTAATTAATTATAAGTTATGCACTACAAAATTTATTTACAAGAGAAAGAAAAAAATTAAACATAAATTATAACGAAAAGAGAATGGAAATAATATGTGTAATGCTATTTGAAGTCACCTTGTTTTAGAGTTGAATAAATTTACTCATATTTTTTGATTCACCTAAAAAATTAGGGGACTACATCAAATTTGGCCAACAAGACGAGAGCATTATTTCTCTTACATGAAGCCCACATCAATTAGAATGTGAAACATCTAGATGATGTATTCTTTTGGTTAAGAGCCACTGGTTATGATTCTATAACAAAATTAGTTTCATTTACTCCTAATTTTCAACTATCACATATTCTATGATTTCAACAATCAAACTAAACAAGTGTAAAAAGTTATAAACAACTAGGTGTCATGGAGTTTAGTGGTTGCAAAGATTGAAAACAACCTTGATATTAATTAGATTGACAATGTGCATTATTATTAATAGAAAACTGTGTGCAAGCCTCTGACTAGCATTGCCAATTGAACTCCTTGGTTGGTTATATTTACAACATATCATGTTGCATATAAATTATGTTTCTCCCATAATTGTTTGCCTTTTACCAAACCTTATGGCTTGTTCTGATGATCTTTTGTTGGGAATATGCATAAGAAACTATGTGACATTGCTTTACAATTTTTTATAGCACTAATTGGATTGTAATTAAATTAGTATACTTCCTTTTATTAGATAACCCATGTACAAAAGAGGAGATTGCACATATAAACCTGTTCCTTGAATGACTAACAATACTAACTTTATTGCTATGTGGAATGAAGTATCATGATTAAAGAATTTTTTTGATTTTCTAGTTTTAATTAAACTATTTGCCTTTAGTGCTATTTAATCATCAAGTAATGAAAATCTTTGGTCCATTATAGGTTGACACTAATATTGAATCTCTAGATGATTTTTCCCTCAGTGGCATTCTAAGCATTGAAAGCACATATAATTTGCCTACATACTCATATGTTCTTCTTGAAGAAAAACTAGCATAAGATAAATTTGCCAATAAATCAGTATTTTAGATCACTCTAATTAATCTAGCTAGTTAGACAATTGGGCTTGTAGAAAGTTGAAGTGTTCCTATGATATCTTAGTCATGGTTATTGTTGAAAGTGAGCATTTTGCTACCCCAAATGAATTCATTAAATTCAAAGAAAATATAAGGTTTTATGATTGGAATCCTAATGTAAAATGTATGGAACCTTTTATAGTTACACATTAGTTAATCTTAGATCTGAGCTTGTACCATAAACATAATGTTTGGTCATAGATGTAGCTCAATTGTGTAGGTTGGATGATGTCAAAAGTGGTTTTTCCATAATTTTGTGTTTATGAGTGTTAAAAATTTCTATTTTCTTTTATTATTATTAGTAGTGCACACAACCCCTCATTTTCCTATTTCTCTTTGTCTATTTTATACATTGGCCTCTTAAGATCCAAAATAACTTCTTCCCTTCTCTTTTCTTTACCTCTTAATAGGCTTTGGCTTTCTTGTTTCTTTAAGCTCTTTTTAACATTATAATTTTCTTTTTTTTTTAATGGTGCAAGAGCCAAGGTTTTGTTATATTTTTTCACCTATAACTTGACTTATTTTGGATTTAGAATTAAATTGCAGAATTTCAAACTCAAAGGATGATGCTCTTTTCCTTTTTTTTTTTTTTTCATTTTTATATTTTTTAAAATAATTTATATTTAATTTTTTTATTTTTCTTTTTTGAACCCTTACCTCATTGTTTCTCTTTCTTTGTTCTATAAATTGGCTCCTTGAGTTCCAAAACAACCTTTTCCCTTCTCTTTTCTTTACCATTAATAAGCTTTGACTTTCTTGCTCCTTTAAGCTCTCTCTAACCTTTTGTTTATTAATTTTTTTATGGTGTAAAAACTAAGGATTTGCTATATATTTTCACCTATAACTTGAACTTTGAGTCTAGAATCAGATTAAAGAACTTTAAACTCAAAGTGAAGGATCAAGTAGCCAAAGTCATGTAGATGTCATTTACTGCAGTTATAAGGGAAGAGCATTTTGAGAGAGTAAGACTTTATGGAATAAGTGTTAACCACAGTTCTTGGAATGAGAAATCAATTGTTAAAGATACTACTAAAGTTCCAAAAAACTTTATATAATCTGTTAGAGATAATATACAAGTTGAGCTACAAAAGAAGTTTGAAGCTTAAGAAGTAGAGTTATAAAAGAAGATTGAACTGTAAACTATTGTAATAGCTCTCCATTTTTATGTAATGTTTGAAAAATTGTAGTAATAAAACCTTAGGTTGACCATGATTTTTAACATGCCTCTTATAGGTATTCCATTAGCTCATTCACTTGATGATACTTTTAATGCTCTAGACTAAGATTTATAGTATAGGAATTATTTCTCCTTAGGGGGCACATATAGTTTACACATTCAGGTATTCTTCTTTTTTAGTTTATTTTAAATGTTTTTAAATTTACATCATAGGTTTTGTTTATATTTTGTAAGATGATGATGCTCTTAATCAAAACTGAGGACTTTGCAATTTTTATATATATCTATTTAGAACTTATGAATGTACTTTGACTTTATATGGATACTAAACATTAGTTAAGTCATTTGGTGTCGCTTGTATTGCTTTGTTTAATGACATTTGATATAATGTTTAATATTATAATTAATATTGAAGCTAATAGATTTTGATTAAATACTCAATGAAATTCATAAATTGTTATTTTATACGATGTCTATTAAGTGATAAAATCCTTATTTCATTAGATGATAATGCCTATTTTATCAAATTTATTTCTTATTTAATAGGGAACTATTGCTAATTCAAGTACAAATTTCCAAGCATTTTGCCATAATTCATTGGTTATTTTACTAGAAAATCATTGCTTACTAGAAAATTGCTGCCTAATACATAGTAAATGTTTCAACTTTCACTAGAAACTGCTATGTATTCTGTAAAGAACCGTTACTTATTTCTCTAACTATTGTTGCCTATTTTTCAAGCAACTTATACTTATTTCTCCAATAATTACTATTAATGTAGAAAGCCATTATTTCAATAAATAACAAAACATTTTCTAAAATAATAGAACTGTTACATATTTATTTCTTAATCATTGCATATGCAATACTAAAAAAAGTTGCAAAATAATTTAAAACCATTACCTAAAACACTTTTATATAGTAGGTTCATATGTGTTGTTATAGACCAAGGAAATCATTATGTAAGATCTATTGCAACACACAAATTTAGTAAGCTAAAAACTGTTACATTTGATGTTATGGAGCAATTTTCACCACATAAGTAGTAGTTTTGGTTTGTCATTCGAACCCTTATTTCTTATAGTGTTTATATTGCCCAAGCAAACGTCATGATTAAATCAAATTGATTTACATCAAGTTGGCTAGCAATTCGTCATACCAACTCTTAAAATCATCTAGCCATCGATCTTTCAATTGGAGGCAAAGTGGACAAAGAAACTATAGACTTGAAATAGTAGGACAATCAAAAGGGGTGTGTTTTGTTGTCTCAATGCAGCCCTACGCAAGTCACACCCCAGTTCTAGTTGTATTTCATGTAGGACAAAAGTGGGGTAGTCACACCAAAAGAAATGCTTGATCTTATTTGGGACTTGTGAATGCTAAAATCTTTTAAAACAAAAAGGATGCATAGAAACTCCAAAGGAGGATGATACATGTTAATTACGAAAATAACTAGATAAGCAAAATGATAGGTATTTTCAACAATAACTCCTTATTAAGACTAACTTGCGAAATTGATTTATCTTTGAGAGAATAGAAAGTCAATGACATGGAAAAAAAATCTAAACACTCTTAGAAGGCATAAAAGAAGATTCAATTATGTTCCTTTTTTATACTTTTGTATTGACATTAAGAAGAGAAGCAACAAAATCTAAGTCACAATTACAATAAAGAGAACTTAAAAGCCATTTTGAGATGGCAATTAGGGATCTAACCAAATGTGCACCTATTTACTATGACCAATCTACCATCTTAAACCCCTTTGAAGAAGTTATCTCCATTGTAAGGCACTACACCAAACATAGCTCAGATTATGCTCAAGAACAACTTGCAAAAAGGTGCCTCAAGGTTGGTAACATGCTCTAAGGATGTGGGAAGTGAGATACTACTTGTTTATAATCAATCTCCTTGAATGTTTTATGACCATGGCAAGGCTAAAATAATTGAAGTTACAAAAAACCAAGATACCACTATTTCAAAAAATACATTTCTGACCAAAAATACATTTTAGATGCATTACCTTACTAAAACTTTTAATTCTTAATAGAATGTGAGTGATAGTTTAAAACAACTCATAACATATGTTAGTATTGTTGGGATAATAGCTTTAATTCTCTTTACCTACTCAAGACAAGTTCTTTTCTTTTCAACCAGGTTAACTCTCTCTAAAATCATATTAAAAGCATACCTCTCAGAATATCAAATCTACATCAAAAGACTCAAATATATATTAGGACTCCTTGATGTTGTTATCCATAAACTTTTTTGTAAAGTAACTTTAACATTTTCCTATACATTCTAATTGGAAAGACTTTATCCTTTTAAATATTAATATTTTGACTTGAGGACTTTTAATAAAGAGAAAAATTAATTTGATTTAAAAATAGTCTTATAGTAATGTTCTCATAAACAAAAGACTATCATCAATAAAGAACAACTGAGTGATAGTAGGAGTTGTTTTGCTAATACCATGAATGAAGCCCCCTATTATGAGCATTACTATGTAAAGTAAAGAGACCTTCCACATTCAAAAGGAATAGATATGGAGCCAAAAAATCCCTTAATAAAGACCCTTAGTGGGATAGTAAACTTGACTTAGCTTACCATTAACCAAAAAAGAATATGAAATCAAAGTACACCTCCTAATCCATGCACTATTAAATCTCATTTGCAATATTATATTATTAAAAAAAGATTTAATATGATTATAAGCTTTCTTCATATTAAGCTTTAAAGCCATACATTTAATCACCTAAGTACATTTAATTTGCATATGATGAAAAGTCTTATACGAAATAAGAGTATTATTAGTTGTTAGACATCCAAGATCTAAGAGACTAAAATAATTTGTTGCAAAACTATTTTGTAATGATTGGTGAGAGCTTTATCACAAGTTTAAATATGACATTAGATAGGGTTATTAGGTGAAACTGCCTACTTAATTCAAGTGAACAAACTTTTGGTATGAAACACATAGAAGTAAAATTTAAAGTGGTGGGGTGATGGGAACCAACACAACACATGTAGTGATCTATTATGCATATATGAAGGTCCAATAACAAAGACTAAAGTTAAAAAGATGTGAAAAACTTTAAATGGGCTTATTGAAGTTATTTGGGAAGCAATACATAACAAAAAGATCAAGTCTTGGATGAACATCAAGACTTAAGAAACTTCATACAAGTTCAAAGACAATTTATTTTAAGAGTTTGGGTGAATTCTAGATTTAATTGCATACCTTGTTTCTTTAGAAAGGTTATGCATGTTATTAGTAATTTTATAATTTTAATGGGTTGAACAATGTCTCAATTTAAGCCTAATCCTTTCTTTAATAGTTTGTCAGGCAAATTTGTTATTTTCTATTTTGTTTTAGATTTACTATTTTATTTAGATTCTATATATGGGCATGTAACCCTTTTTTGTTAAGGGACTAATTGATTTTTAATAAATTTAGGAGACTTTTCTCCTAGTGTTTTTTTTTTTTGAGAACTTGGAAACTTATCAAGGTTAGTTTTGTAGCATTTGAATTTGAATTTATACCTTTGGTTCATGATTTTGTAATAAACATTAGGTTAAGTTTTTACTCTTTGTAAACTTAATTTAGCCTTTTTGGGGTTTGAATTCTTTGTTTTTCTTGTGAGTTTCATTGTACTTTTTGGATTTCACATCATAAGGTCACCTACATTATTTAAAATATCCATAACTTGAGTTACTTGATCACTTAAAATGCACCAAAATGATTAGTAAATTGAAGTAGACATGTCATATAGTTTAGAGGCTTTATTAATGTGGTTTTGATTGAGTTGTATATGTTTCCCCAATAATGAATCATATTGTCAACATGCTATTCATAGCATCCTAAACTCATTTTTTAATCACTCGAAGTATTGACTACATATCTAGAGTGAATTTCAATGAAAATAGACTACTATGAAAAGAATGGATGGTAGTATCAATGCCTTTAGCTAGAGTTTTCCAAACATTATGGTTATCTCAAATTTATTGAATTTTTTCCTCTTATGGTGTTAAAAAGCTTTTAAATGGAAGAAATAATTATTTTAATTTCCCATTTTAATGATGTTGCCTACAATCTTTTTGTCCACATTTGCTCATCTTGGACTAGAATTCCATCTATGTTGTTTTAAATACATTGCAAATGAGTCAAGTTGGCCTAAAATGGTGGCAATGCTTTAAAAGTGGATTGTTTCTCCCTTAAGGGCTAACTTACAATTAACATTACCAAAGGTGTGCTTATTCCAATCTAATAAGTCATGATGACAAGATAAGAGAAGCTAAGGAAAATTTTTTGTATAGCCAAAGGTTTAACCTCTCAAGAAGTAGTCACTACTTATTCACATAAGGACTTGAGAAACCACCTTTTTACAAAATGAAAATGGTGGCTTTTCTTCTTTCTCATTAAACACTCACCAAACAAGGCAATATAAATAAGGTATTGATCAAATTCAAAACTAGCCAAATGAATAACCTTTGCTAGAAGAAAAAGTTCATTAAAAGACTTTATGATGAAATCCTTATCCAAGTGCTTTTACACATTATTATAATCATAGTGCCTATTAATCAAAGTAAACTAGAAGTCATAAAGACAAGTGAAAAAAAGGCACAATTTTCAATAGGCTGCTTAAAATTATCCACATAAACAAAGAGCTTTGCAATTCATCTCGATTTTCAATACAAGTATTTTATTAAAATCCTTATCATAAAACAAAGGCAATGAACTCTGAGTCCTAAGATAATAAAGCAAATCTCAAGTTTGCATGTTATCTAAATTATTAGGCCAACCATAAATGTCTATAAACTTCCAATTATTAGACTAATAATTATCCTAAATCATAACTTCAATATGATGATTGGAAAAAGTAAGAGTATTCACAATAATTAAATCATGCCACAACATCTCCAACCTCTTAGCTCTTCTTTACTTATGTAATCAATAATAATACCATAAGAAATAGAAACCTTTTGTTTATACTTTTCCATTTTAGAATTTTTAGTTTGGTTTTTGAAAGGAAAATCAATGAGGGATCTTATAACCTAAGGAGCTTTTTCAATTGAGCAACTACATATGGTTTTTGAAGACTATGATAGTTTCAACATAAGATGGCCATGGCTCCTAGTAAAGTTACTCAACAACCACAACCAATATAACATGTGAAGGAATACCTAGCAAAGTAGCAAAAGTCCTAACACTTTCATAATCATCTAGTTGGGATCCAAAGGAGGGCATTTGCATTTCCTATGGCTAAGAAAGAAAGGAGCTAAGCCCAAGCTAGAGGACTTGATGTTTCTTGTCTAACACTTTCAATTTTAAGAGAAGAAGCATGAATGAATCTAAAGATGCTTCAACACTATCAGCATTAAGAGAATCAATGGAAGACTGCTTTAACACATCAAAGCTTTTTTCATTATGGAACAGGGCTTCAACACATCAAAGTTTTTTTTTTTCCACTAAATCAACCTTTGTTTTTTTTTTTTAGTGTTAGTTATTGAACTAAATGTGAGAGGTTAAATAAGTTCTAGAGAAGTTAGGCTAAAGTAGTATTATGGACTTTATAGGTATTTAGACTTTTAAAGGAACCCCTAGCTTACCTATTTGGCCATAAAAATTCTTTAGACCCATATTGCCATTTAGCCCCAAACCAACATTAATAGGATTTTCATGATTTGTAATTTCCAAACCAAGAGGTTGGCAATTAATTAAGACATAAGTGGTTTAGAGTAATTTTCTAAACTAAATGATTGAATATTCTTAATTATTGTTGTCATTATAACTAGATTTTCTAATGTATTTTGATTCTTAAATACAAAACCAACTCCAATGGTGACATGCTTATGATTAATGATTAAGCTCTATTCCTTGCAAAGTTGGATTGTAGACCTTACCATTGGAATTCATGGTCATCCACCAAGTTTGCAACAAATAGATTATGTCATAACCTTGAAATGGAAGCAAAATCCCCTTCTAGTATATAATCTTTGTTGCATCAAGGAATAGACTCATGTAATTGGTATCTATTTTGATGGATAATATAATGAAGACTAATTATTTTTACCCATATCATAATCAATTTTGTAGTCACATTTGACATATCCAAGGCATCCATACATGTAGCAAAAGTTAAGCAACCTTTCATATATGAAAAAGACTTTATTTTCTTTTAATCATGCTAATGTAAAACAATTCCCCTATGTAGAGGATTTTGGGCATCAATGATAACTTAAAATCATAGATATCAATCATAAAAATAATCATCTATTTTGTTTATCTCCACAAAGCATCCTAACTTATTCCTAATGTTCATGGTTGTGGAATGAGTCATTTTATATATAGGAAGATCATAAGGATTAACACATAATTACAATCGAAAAAAAAAAGACTCATGAGAGTTGTTCTTGTGGGCATAAGTTGTACCTTGGTTGGTAAAGAAATTATTGGAAAAAAATCCAAAATAGGAAGATTATTATGTTGGTGCCAAGTATGTTGAAAATGTTGCTAGTTAATAGGAAAAAATCCTGTAAATTGAATTGTATTCCATATTAGATAAAGATATTCTCTTTCTTAGTGACTAAGATATAAAGACATAATGTATAGAGAAATAAAATAATGTATATCAATTTCTTATCATGTTATAAGAGCATATAATCCCAAATTACTAAGATATAAATGACAATGAAAAAAATTTTTTCCTTTATAAAGGACGCTTCTTCGTTCAGAGTGATGAATTCTCATGGAGAGGCTTTAATCCTTACAAACCTATCTACTAAAGTATCTTAATTATTAAGTTAAAACTCCAACTTCATTGGGATATGATCTTAGAGTGACCATGATTGGTGTCAAGCTAGATGGTACCAATTATGGCCTCTAGTCCTAAGTTGTTAAGGAGTATATCTTGAACATACACAAACTATGATACATAAGTGGAGATCTTCTTCAACCGTTAGAGGTAGACTCAACTTTTAGGAAATGAAGGATAAAAAATGCAATTGTGAAGGGTTGGTTAATCAACTCTGTAAATTTTGAATTGATTGGAAATTATATGAGATTTCTGATAGTAAAGGATGTACGGGATGGTTTTGCCACAATATTCTTTAAAGATGAAAACTCATCTCAAGTATACAACCTTAAGAGCAAGATCATAAGAATAAAGTAAGGATAAGGGTCTATAAAAGTGTACTACAATACTTTCTAAAGACTTTGGAGAGAAATTGATTTCTATAAACTAAACCTAATGGACTATGAGATAGATATTTAAGAATTATAACTTTATCATTCAGGAGAATAAAATCTATACTTGTTTAGATGGAATGGATTATTGATTGGATAAAATTTGAGGAGATTTACTCTAGATTAAATCATTCCCAACCATCAAACAAGCATATGCTTTAATTCATCACGAAGATCTTTAGCAAGTTATTATGTTATCAAAGGGAGATGGAGATGGGACATAGAGCGTTGCTTTGGTGTCAAAAGGAGGATTGAAGTGGCTTTCTCTTTAACAAATTAATCTTGTTCGAGGAACTACCTTAATAAAGTCTAAAGCTCTAGTAGATGGAGGAGGATGCTCTCATTATGGGATCTTAAACATTCTTAAGAAGCCTGCTTCAAAATACATGGGTTTCCATATTGGTCACATGAGTTAAGAGCTAAAAAAAGGTGTGGTTATGGAGGAGGAGAAAATTCAGGCCAAAAAAGTCATGGGATCTGGACAAGGTTTATCTCTTGTGTTGTAAGAAAGTAATATGCCTTATGACCTTGGTTCTCAAGGAGTGGCATTAGTTGCTTTAAAGAACAAATTAGACCCAATAAAGGAACCTGGTAAACATAGATGGATAATTGATTTTTGGCTCACAGACTCCTCAACAAAATGGAATTACAGAGAAAAAATAGAAAATTTTAGAGACAATTAAAACCTTAATAATAATTGCATATATGCTTTAATGGTTTGAGGTGGATGTTATGATAACTGCTTTTTACATGATGAATAGGATATCATTATGGGTTAGAATTTCAAATCTCCCTTGCAAGTTCTTTATAGGAAATGTTGTTCTAGCTACACCCAAAAAAGAGCATGGGGGCTTTGGGCTAGAAATTTAATAAAAGGAGGCCGCTAGATAAGAAATAATTTCTCCTAAACCTAAAAAGTCTACTCCTCATTATTTAGTACATGACCAATCTCTAAAAATTGTCATCGAGATGCTATCTATAAACTCTTTATTGATGAATTTAGTATTATTTATTGTTACAAATTACCTAATAAAAAAAATTAAGGAGTGCCACAATGATACTCATCAAATGGTGAAAACTAAAAGCCAATTATCCTATTGCAAATAATGTTATTACTCAACAACTATCTCTTTCTCTCAAGACATTTACAAGTGACATGTCTAGTGGGTGAGTGCCCATAATTGTATAAGAAACATTGGAAAACTTGAGGTAGACACAAGCAATTTATGATGAGATAGAAGTATTACAGAAGAATTCTACTTAGAATTTAGTGGTGCTACTCTAAAGGAAGAAACTAATAGGATGTAAGTAGGTGTTTTCAAATAAGTATAAAGTAGATGGATTAGTTTAAAGATATAAGGTAAGACTAGTTGCAAAATGATTCACTTAGGCATATAGTATAGACTACCAAAAGACATTCTCCTTAGTGTCAAAATTGAACATTGTAAGATTCTTATTATCTCTTGCTAAAAACTTGGATTGGTCATACACCAATTTGATGTAAAAAAATGCCTTTTTGCAAGGAAATTTAGCCAAGAAGGTGTACATGGAAATTCCACTTGATTTTGGTTTCTTCTAAGGATAGAATAGTGTGTAAATTGAAAATGACACTATATAGATTTAACTAGTAAAAGTGTGGTTTGGAAGATTTAGTTTAGCAATGAACTATGATTTCAAATAAATCAATATTGATCATTTTTTATTGTTGAAGCATAAAAGAGGATTGGTAACAATTTTTATTATGTATGTAAATGATATATAATCATAGGAGATGAGAAAAAAGAGATCACTAATTTAGAAAAATGCAACATAATTAGATATAAAAAATCTTGGTGGACTGAAATACTTTCTTGGCAAGAAGGTTGCTCAGTTGAAACAAGGTATAATTCTATCTCAAAAGAAATATGTGCTTGATTTATTGGTTAAAACAAGAATGTTTGAATATAACTTGGCAGATACACCTTACATGACTAGACATCAAGCCCACACCTTATGAAGTCTTCCAAGCTCCTCAACATTATTTTGGACTTAAATTATCCACTTGTTTTGATTCAAGATTAATCTTGTGTTGCCATTACTACAATTTAGCTTTAAGTTATTCCATAGGCTTGTTGGAGAAATGTCTTAGTACATCCAAGCACATGTTTCATCAAAATAACAGTTATAATTTGCTTTTAAAATATAAATTTTTTATTACATACACACATTAATTTGACATATTATTGATACTTGTTAGATTTATATATATATATATATATATAAGTGGTAAGTTTATAAGTAGGTTAATTTTAACCAAGTGGATTTATACTTTCAATGTTGCAAATTAAGTTCAAAACCATTTTAAAAAGCAAATTGTTATAGAAATAAGAAAAATGAGACATAACTTAAGACACAAGTCCATAAATATGTAACCAAATTACTAATTATAATTTTCACATTTTTTTTATGAATAATAATCAATGATTATAATTAAATAAAGTGAATTCATATTCAAACCATGTTCATTTCTCATGTCTCCATTATGAAACCCTTGGAAAATGCAAATGTAAGTTTCTTTTTAGTTGATGGCATGGCTCATATATGGCACATAAAGATGACTCACTTTAACTAGTCAAGTAACTTTTTACTTCCCTTTTTGGCCAAAACCTTTCTCTCTAATTCCCCAAATCAATCAACGAAAACCTAATTTGGGGTTTATGACTAGCATGACTATCTGAGGTGACTTAAAACTCATTTTGATCCAAGTATGTCCGTGTAATTTATAAATGAATGTAAATTAGCCAATAGTAATATATAAGACATAACTAGGATTCTTAGGCAACCATGATATCAAGAATACTAATATAAATAATAACAATTAATACTATTAAGTCACTATTTCTCATTAACCATTTTATTAAAACTTATCAATCTCAATTCAATTTATTATTTTAGTGCAAGAAAATGATACCTTTAATATCATACATTAAGCATACATGCAAGATATCTTAGCCCATTATACACACCAGGATTATTTATAGTATACAAGTTAATCAAAAAATAAAGTAATTTTGCACCCATAATGTTTTAAAAATCAAGTAATTATGCATCCATGATGTTTTTAAATCAAAACCATAACAGATCACATCACTAGTTGATGTCAAATTTAGGTTATAGCATAGTACCAAGAAACAAAAGGTCTCCCCTTAGATATTATAAACCCCTTTACATGAATTCAATTGTAAAAGCAAAATTATAGGTTGACGTCTAAAATAAGGCTCTTGGCTTATATTTGGTTTTTATATTCTTAACCTTAAAACCAAAAATTTTTAATTTTCTAATATAAATATAATCATGGTTGATCATAAAATAAATATACTTATCACTAGAATCTAATCTTTCGATCCACTACAAGAAATAAGGGAATGGACAAATTTTTTTTTTTTTTTTGCAACCAACAAGAATTTACACTAAAAGTCATACTTTTGGCAACTATTTTGAGAAAAATAGTTACCTAATGTCATAAAAACAAATTACACTATGATTGGGTGACTAAACTAATTAGTCGCAAAATGTAATAGGTTAAAGTTTGGTAACTATATTTGGCATTAGTCACCTAAAGTTATAGAAAAACATGGCAAAACTTTAGTTTTTCATGGCCAATTGTCATCATTTAACAATTATTTTATTAAGGTTAGTCACCAAATAAAAAATTACTTGCCAAATGATTAACCTTACCTCATCTATAATCCCTGAACTACATCTCTTTATCTTAATCTCTTGATGAAGTGCTTCACTGCTTCTAAGCCTATCTCCCCTTGATTGGAAGATGGATGATTATTTGTTCTCTATATATTAACTCTTTGTAACAACAAATATAAACACTTGCTCTTTTTCTCAATAAGCTCAAAACACATGTCTCCCCTTTTAATCTCTCTCTTATTATGTTTTGATCTCTCTCACACTATGTCATGCTCTCTCTTTCTCTTTGATTGTTTACCTTAATCTCTATCTCACTCTCACTCACTCTTACTCTCACTTATTCTCCCTTTCGCTCTCTCTATCTTGCTCTGTCTTACTCTTATTCTCACTCCCACTTATTCTCTCTCTCTCTCTCTCTCTCTTCTTACTCTCCATCTCTCTCTTTATTTCTCTATGTTTTTTTTCCCTTGTAGGTCAATTTTAAGTCTAATTGAAGTTATTGCTCAAAATATAACCTCAATTTCCAGTAATTTCATAGTGTAGTCTATGTTTTTCTTGATTTAGATTTGAAATTTTTGGTTTGCCTTTACTTTGTTTGTTGAGGGAAAGTGCCAAAATTTGTGGAAAAAAATTGAAATTGTACTTCCTAAGAGACCCTTTAAAGAATAATTTCATTAGGTTTGGCATTTTTTGAGTTACTTTCCTCTTTTTGAATTCAAGTTGATATAGTAAAATTAAAATATAATGAAGACACGTCCATAATGTGTGTGTTTATATTATTATTGACTGAAGACCAAAGCTAGGGCTTTATCCATATGCCTAAACATTCCAATAACTTGTTCTTATAATTTCTCTTTAAGTTGGCAACTAAACATGGCTTAATGGGTTGATTCAAACCTATAAGCTAGAGGGCCTTGCTTATAAGGTTCTCTAGTGGTGTTTTGCTTAATGGAAGGCTAATTTGTTGTAGATGTTAATACCATCTCACTTAAGTGCTAAGGCCAGGTAAGCTTTTACATTACTAAAAACTTAATTATTTTGAAAATAGATGTAATAAATGATTTCCAAATAATAATCTAGGTCCAAATGATATAATAAAAACCAGAACATTGAAAAGCTCATTCAATCTATCAATAAAGATAATAGTGTTCAAAGAGAACTAGTTCAACTAATGCTAGAAGTAGCAATAACTTACCCAAAATTCTATAATCCATTCACTAAAACAACATATGCCAGCTTATGTGTTTGTTTTTAGCTAGTGTAAAAATTGTAATAAGTGAATATTTATAAATGTGCAAATTTTTAAAAACAAAAATCCCTTACGCGTTATGTCAAGGCTTTCTTAGCAAAATTTTTGCTGCTTATTACATTCCTTGCAATTGTACTCATATTTTTAACCTTAGGATTTTCCTGCCAAGTTCTAATTGTTGAGAAAACTTAACTATTGAATTTTTAAATTTAGAGTTTGTTGATCTATTTGGATTGATCATATGACATCTATTAGCTCTTTGTTTTAAGAGCTTTATTTAAGTGGGCATAGACTTACAGTAACAAGCTACCTTCATGTGATTAACAAACTTGCAAAAGGTCTTGAACATTAGGTACAAGTATGTGACAATGGACAAACATTATTTTATTTTTTCCAATGAATGGAAATCGTATATTTGGTATGCATGTTTATAATTATGATGACCCACTTTATGCTTTATTTCCTAACAAATTTTAATTAATCACTTTTACCCATGAATTAATTAATTATGACACCATAAATTTGGAACTCAATCTTTCAACTTAGAAGGAGTATGCTATTCATGACTTTAAAGTGAGAATTGAAAGCAAAATTGTGTTGCAATTTAACTTTATTATTCCTTTTGTTGCCTTTATCTTAGTAAACTAATTTCTTTTTTTTTCCTACATCTTTATTTTAAATTCATAAAATTTTTCTAGCCTTTGGTAATACTACTTTGTTGCATTATGCAAGTCATTATTACTAATTGGTTTTTCACTTAAATTTTGTATATCTAACATCTTGTTTCGTAGTGGGTCTCAAATGTCAATTCATTTGGTTCCTATAGTTATGATGCAGCAAACAAACCCAATGATCTATATGTAAAGCTAATGATTCTAATAGATTATCCATTCTTTGTAGGGAGGCAACATGTGTGAGCTACTTAGGTTTTGTACATTATGGATTCTCAAATGGGCTTATGGTTGCAAAGGATTGTAGAATGCATGTGTTAGAGTGTTATGGAGAGTTGGACTTATTCTAGCTAATCATGGGTGATCACAAATCATTAATTTTTGTCCCACTCTTGACCTCCTACTTATGATCTTTAGTTGTCATATATGTGCTTATGCTAACATGGGATTCTAACTTCACACATTCTTGTTATTTCAATTAGCCTATGATAATAATGTAGTACTTGAATTTATAATTAATATAGAACTTTTCTATTATATGGATCAACATGAAATAAAGTATAATAAACATATATTCTGAGTATTGGTCTCCTTTTACTAAAAAAATAAAAAAAAACTAATTACCATAAAGCTAATCTAATGAATATAATTTGTCAAATAGATACAACATTTTATGACTATTCTCAAAAAGTGGTCATTAAAAAATTTACAAGTAGTCCCAATTTTAGATTTGGGTGACTAATATAACATTTTAGTCACTAAAACAAAAAATTAAGCATGAATAAACAATTAGCAACTATTTCTAATTAGTGATTGTAGAAAATAAAACCTTTTAGCAACTAATCAATCAATTAATTGCAAAAAAAAAAAAAAACATTTTTGTTACTAAGCTATGAACAATAATAGTAAAAGGTTTGGAGTATTAGTTGCAAAGAGGTTTCTTTATAACCAATCAAATGCCTTATTTTATTATATCTTTTCAAATTTAGTGACTAAGAGAGCATTTAGTTGCAAAAATGTTTCTTTATAACCAATCAAATACCTTATTTTATTATATCCTTTAAACTTAGTAACTAAGACCATTGTAAATAACTAATACCACCATTTCTGTTACCCATTTATTGAGTAACTAACCAAGAATCTTGGGAATTATAACAAAATTAAGTGATAAAGAGTCATAAATTTGTTAAAATTGGCTTACCTTAATGCACAAATAAAAGATATTAGGAAGGAAATAATTTATTTGCTTTATTTAAAAAAGGAATCACATAAAAAAAATCTATAGTTCATCAATAAGGTGAACTTAAAGTTGTGGTTGCTCATAATCCAGTAAATATTTTCCTAGGCCTATATTATTGTTTACTTCGATTACTTCATTATTGATGTCAACCCTAAAGAGGTAGCTTAGGGACCCAATATGCACAAAGAATCAAAAAAGAACCCAAAAAAGTTAAATCAAATTTTAATCATGGAAAACCTAAACCTAATGTTTAAGAAACATGAACCTAAGGTATAAAGAAGGATATAGATGTCACATTCTAGCAAAGAAGGGATTTAAGAGTGATAAGTCAAATTGAATATCATAAGAAGAATTAATTCTTGATAGGTTCTTTAATTCTTGAAAAAACTAAATAAAAAAATTCTCACTTTTATTTTTACTTATGTTTTGCCTATTTTTAACAATTAAATCAAGCTTATTCATAGGGAACCAAGATTGAAAAGGCTCTCCATGATGTCCCTGAGTAGTAGGGAACTTTCATTTTGTCAAGGCTTAATGAGTTAGAGAAATTAGTACATTTATTGCAATCTAATTATAATAGTCTTAATTCTGTTTTGGCTACTTATTTTGGTAAGATGGAACAAGATGTTACTATCCTTAAGAAGGTGATTGGTAGTTTACCAAGAAAAGGTGTAAAGGGTTTAAGGAAGACAAAGGAGTTTAAGCCCAAGGCCTTTAATGTTGAATGTGATGTAAAATTCATTGAAAACTTCTTATGGGATATGGAGTTATACTTTAAAGTTGCCCATATATTAGTTGTATAAACAGTAATGCTCATCAACATGTATCTTACCAAGGACACCAAGTTATGGTGGTGAACTTGACTTGATGATGCTGCAAGCTTAAGTAAACCTTAGATTAAGACTTCAGATGGACTAAAAAAGGAATTGAAAATTTATTTTTTACTTTACAATACATTGTGGATAGCAAGTAAGTCATTAAAGAGATTAAAGCATGTTGCACAATGCATGACTATGTTAAGGAGTTCAACTCCTTAATGTTTCACATTCACAATATGTCTAACAAAGATAAACTTTTTAAGTTTATGTCATAGCTCCAACCTTAGGTACAAATCGATCTAAAGAGGTAAGGTATGAAGTACTTACCCTTTGTATTTGCTATTGTTGGTGACTTGGTTAATTTTTGAATCAATACCTTTAATTCTTTTAATGGCAAACAACCTAAAGATAAGGGCAAGAAGAAGAAAGAGGAATCTCTGGAATGCAAGCAAGGGGAGGATAGATAAGGGAATGGTAAAATTGTTTTTCCATACAAAGGTAAAAGTAAAACAAATTCTAGTCGTTATATTTGCAATGGTCCACATAGGGAAATAAAAGAAATTGAGCACCTTGGTGGCTAAAGAGGGTGGTAACAATGCTAATTTGAATAACGATAACCCCTTACATGTTAATCTAATACAATTGATCAATGTTGTGTGTGTGAAACATGCCTTACAAGGTGCCACAATTTTACTTTTATCCTTATACTAAAATTGATGTTGTTAATAGACAAAAAAAAAAAAAAAAAAGAAGTTGATATGAGTAAATTGGTTATTTTATTTAGTAGGAATCAATAATTTCCCTCTTAAAATTAGGAGATTTGAAGTTGGTGAGTCAAATACAAAAATTTTAAAGTTTCATTGTCTTGCATTTTTAACTCCACCATTGTTCCTATATTTTTTAAATACAAGAATAACTCCTTTTCCCTTTACTTTCTTTCCTCTTCTCCTTTTCTCTTTCCCAAATATAATGTTAGTGTATATACACATAAAAGCATGAATGCATATTGGATGTAATCAAACCATTAATTTTAATAACATACAAAAGAGTTTACATATTGAGAATGTTTCCAAGTCATTTGCAAGTCTTGAAATCATTAAAGATCACTAAATAATATCGATATCCCTACTCAAGGCTTCTATAGCTTTGTTAGTGATCAAAGATGCTAGGAAACAATAATTGTGTACTAAAATCATAAGAGCTACTATGGATATCCATGCCTTGACCAAGTACTCCTTAATGGTTGGCTTATATCCATTATAATACCACTTTGCTTCCAACAAATAAGATTTGCACAAATTTGCCCACTAAATTAATTAACTAATGGTAGGAAAAATTAGTGAAGTTAAGAGAAGCTCTTAAGTAAAAAAGATTAAGATAAAGGATTTACAGCTTCCTTTAAGTATGGAATGATGTGAACCCCTTCTTCCTTAAGAGCATTATGAGTCGTTTTATGTACTGAGTTAAGGAGGGCAAAGTAACATATCTTTATATATTATGGAAGTGGGTCCATTGCATTGACATCCCATCTAAAATAATGGCAAGAATATTCATTAGTCACAAATTTTGGAAGTCAAATAAATTGCGTAAGCTTATACTAATTGTGGTTATTTATTGTAGCCATAAACCACGACATGAAATATGATCAAAAGAGCATAACACTTTTAAGAGAGAGAGGTTGGAGATTTATTTCTCAACTCACTTAAATTATGACAAATTGTTAGTTTCAATTCTCAAGTAAAAGAATGTGTACCAATTTTATGATGTACTAAAGAAAAGTGATATAACAGACTAGATAACTATTCTTTTCAAGGAATTTGATAAAGTATTGTGTAATCATGTTATTTGATTAATGAATATAAAGAGAAAAAAAAATGTGACAAAGACCTTTCAATGGCATTAACAAAGAGCTCAAGTTCATCTAATATGCCAAAAATGTCATAGATATCATCAATTGTCATTATTCGCGCATAGACAACCATTGACATTCTACTAAATATCTAAACTGAGGCTCAAATCTTACCCCCACAATCTATAAAAAATTCTCCATTATCTTATCTCTAGCAAAGCTTAACTTTTCCCTAAGCCCTATCTTTCTCCACCACCTTTTATTAAGACAATAAAAGTTTAATTATGAGAACCAATAGATATGAGATTTAAGTAAGAGAAGATCAAGGATAAAGATAGTATACTTATAAGCCAACCATCCTAATTTGAAGCCTTGTTGATATTATGTGTATCTACTATGATAAATTATTTGAGATACTTCATCAATGAAATATTATTAACCATGAACTTGAAATTTTAAGTTACAAGTTTCTAATTTGAACTTCATAACTTATGAACAAATAATAATGTGCATTTACTACAAATTTATTGCTCTTAAATCAAAGTCATCTCATTAAGGCAAAATAATAAATGAGCTTACCTTTAAGCATATTTTAAATATTCCAAGTGCACTACTTACATATTGTTAAAGTCTAATTTGGCAAACTTAAGTAAAAGAGGACTTATGCCTTCTTTTATCTTAAAGATGTCAATGAACCACCTATCCTCTAATCTTAGCACATGCTAATGCCATGGGAGCTCTAAGGCATGCCTTGCTAACACAAAATCATATTGAAGTTATTTATCTTCGAGATTCTTTATAAGATGCTTTACTGAAAAGTCTCTTGCACCTTCTAACAATATTTAGTGAAAATAAAGTTAATACTCGGATAAGTTTAAGAAAACAATATTTCTTAAAAAGAAATGCAGAGATAAAGCTAACACTTTTATTAATGTATTTATTAACTAGGATAATTTAGCTCTTAAGCTTACACTATCTAACTAACTGAGAAAATACTATAGTCCAAATGAGAAAACACTTTAATGATTAATTAGAAAAATATTTAACTAAATGGGAAATACTTAAGAACAAAAAAATAAAAATGTCTAAATAAGCAAGATAATTCTTAAATAATTTCACATAGTGTTTAAATAGTTAAATTATACTTAAAAACCAAGTCTTTAAGAATTTTTTTCTAGGCTTCTGACAATCCCTTCAATCTATGAAGTTTTGGGCTATCCATTCTACATTAGTCCCTTCCATTTGTGAAAAACTTGACCTCAAGTTCAAGTCAAACTCTAGATAGAGAGGCTTATCAATTGAATGAAACAATAAATATCTACAACACTAAAGGTCCTTAAAATCCCCCTTTCCTCAAGTAGAACAATCAAATAGACAATATCACTTATTTTCTTCAACAATTGATAATAACTATACTTTTTAGGTTGCAACTTGTTGTAAGAATTAATGAGAAATTGCTCATTGTAAAGGAATACCATCACCATGTCACCTTCTTGAAATAACTTGCTCCTTTGATGTTTGTTTACAACTCTCTTATATTTCTCATTGATAATATCTAACATTTCTTTCACTTTAGCTTAGATAAATTGCAATTGTTATGTAAAATGCTTAGCTGTAATGCTAAGACTTGGACCTCAAGAAAGCTTAACCAAATCTAAAGCATGTTGTGAACATTTAGTATAAACAATAAAGAAAGGAGACTTCCTTATAACACGATAAACTGTACTATTATAAGGCTTAAGTTAACATAAAGCCCCGTTATTTTATCTTGTCTCCATAAATACTTTGAATAAAATTGATTAGTGTCCTATTGAGTGACTCAATGGGTGAGCTATATTGGTGAAATCTAGGGATGAATCAAATAGCTTCCATAAAGTGATCCAAAATTGACTAAGAAATCTAATGTCATGACTAGAGGCGATAGTTTTGGGCACTCCATATAAGTGTATCAACATCTTAAAAAACAGTCAAGTTACATTTAAGGTATCAAAGATCTTTTTACAAAGAATGAAATGGTTCATTTTGGAAAACTTATCAACATCAAACAGAGAATCCATATTGTGTTGGGCATAAGGTAAGCCTAAAATAAAATTCATGGACAAATCTTCTCAAATATTATTTGGAATAGACAAAGGCATATGAAGTTTAGTATTTTGTGATTAGCCCTCGGCTGTTTGACAATATAACACCATTGGATAAATTTGCCATCATCCCTCATCAACTGTGGCTAATAATATTGCTCCTGGATAGCAACAATTGACTTGTCATGCCTAAGATGGCTTACAACACTACCTTCATGCAAATCAAGAACAATTTTCTCCTTCAATGAAGATTAAGGAATACATAGCTAATTTCCACACATTAAATAGCTATTATGAATTTAGATATCATCTATAAGCTGCCTTTAAATACACTTCTCCCAAATTATTTCAAAGTTTTCATGATGCTTTACAATTCATGGAGAGATTCAAAATTCATCATCTCATTACTTAATGTGATTTACAATGATGCCCTCCTTCTTAAGCCATCAACAAATTTATTTTGTTGACCTGCCTTATGAAATAACTTGAAAGAAAACTTTTGTAAGAAAGTGGACTACCTAACATGCATGTCATTACTAATTCTCTTTTAATTATCGAGATATCTCAAACCTAGTGATCAAAATATAAGATAAACTCACATCCTACTTATTATTGTTCCTAAGGCTTTGTAGCTCTCATAACTGCATAAAATTCCTTATCATATGTTAAACACTTTCATCAAGTCTCATTAAGTTTCTCATTGAAATATGTAACTGACATCTTTTCTTAAGAAAAAATAGTGTCAACTTCAACTCCACTAGCATCACACATTAACTTCAAATAGCTTATCAAAGTTGGGCAATGCTAACATTGGAGTAGTACATAATTTCTCCTTGATGAAAGCAAAACATTGTTCTTCTTCATCTCCCCACTGAAACTTCCCTTTCTTAAAATACCCAATAATAGGTGTCATGATGGTTTTAAAAGTGCAAATGAACATTTGATAACAAGTTGTTAGGGCATGGAAACTTCATACTTTACTTACTATTTTAGGAGTAATTCAATCTTGAATTGCTTGCACTTTGTCCTCGTCAACCTAGATACCATTAGAACATATTATTTACTCAAGAAAAAGTAACTTGTCAACCATGAAACCACACTTTTTCAAATTCACATATATCTTATTTTCTTGTAGCACCACTAACATCTTTCTCAAGTGTAAAACATGATCCTCTATTAATTGACTATAAATAAGAATATCATTAAAGTATACAACTACAAACTTGCTAATAAAGGAATTTAATACCTGTTTCATCAACCTTATAAAGGTACTAAAGGCATTAGAGAGACAAAATGGCATCATTAGCCACTCATAAATACCATATCGAGTTTTGAATACAGTTTTCCACTCATCTCTAAGTGTGATCTAGATTTGAAGATAACCACTTTGAAAATACCTTGGATCCATCTAGTCGGTCTAATATGTCATTTAGTTTAGGATTAAAAACTTGTACCCAATTGTAATCATATTAATGGACCTAACAATTAACACACATCCACCAACTACTTTCTTTAGACTCAACAAGGTTGGAATTGCACGAGCATTTAAGCTCTTTCTAATATACCCCTTTCGTAGCAACTCTTCTACCTCCCTCCTTAGGATCTCACTCTCTTTATGACTCATCTAGCATGTGGCAAACCATTTAATAACTCCTTTAATACAATCTCACTAAATTCTTCTAACAATGGCTTGATTAATTTGGAAGCTATATCTTTAGATTACTTGTTAATTCACCTTTCACCATTAACATATTAACCTTTTTTTTTCCTTTAATGGTAGCCTCAATCTTTTAATTTGAGTGAGTGATTATTAGAAAAGTCCTCCCCTCTACTTGAGAAGTCTTAGTTTAGGACCCTTCCTTTATAGGCTATAAATTATATTTTATCTCATCTTTCTCAAGATTGTAAACATTCTATGGTCTAAATTTAAGCATTAATGTCAAATTGTCAAGGTCATCCAAATAATAGGTGGCAAGCATCTATGTCTATAATATTACAGTATGCCTTATCTTTGTATTAACCAATTGAGAAAGGAAACTTGCATTGTTCTATTATTCAAATTTCTCCATATGTTTTAATCCACCTAATAATGTATGGACTTGAGTGCTTCTCTTTTGGTAATTGTAATTTCTTAACAATTTTTTATCCCAATAATATTTTTTTTATTACCACTATCAATAATCAAATCAAACAAAATATTAATGATTATGCACCTAATACAAAATAACTTGTTTTATTAAGTATCATCTTCTTACTTAGGAGCCAATAACTTTCTCACCACATACACAAATCTTTCATCATTGCACTTGCACTCTTGACCATTTGGGCAATAATAGACATCATCATCTTTAACTCGAACTACTCCCTTTTACTTTACTATGTTCATTACTTTTTGAAGTAGGCAATCACTAGAATGATGACCTACTTTATTGCACTTGTAGCAGTTGCCATGTATAGGCTTTTTATAAAGATTTAAGATTTTGAATTGCAACTTTCTCAACTATTTGCCTACAATTTTGTTAGGTATTATTTTTTTTTTTGGTTAGCCTAAGACCTTATGTTTTTCTTTTTTTACAACCAATTTGTTAGAATCAATATAAAAATTACAAGAAGATTATACCTTTTTCTTTTCTTGTAACATTATCTTAGCTTTTAACGTCACATTCCTAGCCTTAGATACATCTAGCAACATTTAAATTTTGATTTTATGTCAGATGGCTAGTTTCAATCCATTAAGTTATCTCAAGACTTGTTGGCTTTTTGATTTTATTAGGTTATTGTGTTCAAATAATATGAAAAATTTTGCTAAGCATTTATGAACTATCTAATTGCCTTAGTTGCAACATTGATATTTCTTAAAAAGAAATGCTCTCATCATTAGCAATATTCTTTAATATTTAAATCACCATTAAAAATAGGGATATTTACTCTTAACCAAAATTCATCTAACACTAATAAATGTTAAAGTCATCATTGTTCATACCTACCAAAATTTGGGTACTCATCAAAGCCACCATCATTGTTACTAGAATCCACTACATAAGCCTAATATATATGCATATTTGTTTCTTCATCCATTGCATAAGATTGATGCCTATACTAATTTGCAAGAAGTAATCAAGTGAAAGGTTGACTATAAGCAAAATCTCTAATTTGATTCCTTTTGTCTCGTTGGCTCTTATTGGCACCTCTCATTTCGAGAGATTTAAGTCAACTGTTGATGACTTCCAATCCATATTCCAATTGATCAAACCTTTGGCCAAGGTTTTGTAATGCTGCCTTCTAGTCACAAATAGTTGATTCGATAACTTGTATCTCCTGATCTTTGTTAGCAAAATAGTTGTTATTCCCTCTATCTTGTACCACCATAAGAACAGGCAAAACCTACTCTAGTGCCACTTAAAATAACATTTAATTAAAACAATACTAATGCTCAATTAATCTTAAGAAAACAATATTTTTTAAAGAGAAAGATAGAGATAAGTATTTATTTATTAGGATGATTTAACTGTTGAGTTTATACATATTTTTAGGTAAAACTATCTAACTAAATATTGAAATATAAATGAGAAAATATTTTAATAACTAATTAGAAAAATATCTAATTAAATAGAAAATAAATAAAAATAAAAAATAAAAAAATATAAATAGTCAATATATAATTCTTAAATAGTTTTACATAGTATCTTAATAGTGAAATTATACTTAAAAACTAAGTTTTAGAATTTTCTTTTTTTTTCTAGGCTTCTAATGATCCCTTTGGTCCATTAAGTTTTTAGCTATTTATATTACATCACTCATTCTTCTAATAAGTATGATGCTTTATAAAGTGATAACATTCCCTTTATGTCATCATAAAAATATTCTTTGAAGTTTCTCTCATTATTCCTAAAATTAATGAATATTTTTGTAATTTGATGAATAAATTGTATTCTAATTAGAAATTTTCTTTTTATTTTTTTAGGTGCACCAGAAACAAATCCTTATTTGCAATATGAAAAACTACCAAGATTTTAAAGATTCAAACTAAAAATTTCTAAAAGAGTGTCACCCTAAAAACATACAAAAACTAGAAGTAAATATGTTTCTATTAAATATATCCTTTAAGTATAGCATTAATGTTGATTTTGAAATGCCTTGAGAGACTTCATATCCAAGTTGTCTCGGGAGTCTAAATTCAACAGCTGTGGCATATAAATCCTTTGTTTGTTCTTCTAGAATTAGTGTGGTGATTATCACTGTAAAAGGTGGCCAAAATCTTGCCTATCTCGTCCCCAAAGTGGAAAGGTACCTCAAGTCTCTGCAGGCTATCAATTAGCTCGAGCCGCTCTAAAGGGATTTCATTGGCTGTCGGAGCATCATCCTTGCTTGTTCCTTGAACTTGTAGACCCACTTACCGTCCGACTCTTACTGCGTGATTTATATATATGGCCAATAGTCTTTAATAAATAATATGGATGAAGAGGCCAAAGTTAAAACGAAATATTTAGAGGAACAACAATTAAATCTTATTTACTTTTCAAATTTTTAAAATTACAGATATTTTCTATCGTTTTATCTTTATTTATACAACAACAACAACTAAATCTTATCTATACCGAATCAAAATTTAACCTTTGCATCGGTGCGCAGTCTGGTGGGTGGACTCGGTTATCCTATTCCCAATATTTTATTATTTTGTTTTTGGCAGTTGTGTGATTTTCTACCTAATAAAGGTCATAGTCTTTTGAGCCGAGTGGGTTGGTGTAGCTTTCTTTATGTTTAACTAGACCACCGCCACCATTATTTATGGCTTCCTCGTGCCTCGCACTGTAGGTTGAGAAAAACATGACGTATGAGGCAAAGAATTTCTGTCTTCCGTTAATACTTTAATTTAGTTAACTTTTTTCTAAACCTAATTAACTATAAAAATATACAAAAAAAAAAAAAAATTTTTGACAGTCCTTACAGCTCACCATTTTGAAAAAAAAAATGGAAAAAAAAAAGAGGTAGCAATGGGAAACAAAGCAGCCAAGCTGGAAGGTTTTCCTCTCAACTCAGCAAATGAAAGGAATGTGGTGGATAAGCTACCAGCCAAATTGAACATTTTTCCTCTCAGCTCAGCACAGGAAATGAATGTGGTGAATAAGCTACCAGATTACATCGTTTACAAAGAAAAAAATAAAATAATAAGAGCATACATTTAAATGAAAAAGGAAGGAAATATGACGATTTAAAGAGAGAGATTAACGATAGTGTCCCAAAGGCCCGAATTGATAGTCTGCCCATCAACAATGACATTTGGCATTGAAGTTGTCGAAAACAGTGGGAACTAATCCTGTCAAGAAAACACTAACAAGTGCCAAGGCAAGCAGCCCATAAATGCACGGGTAAACACTGAAAACACTACCTCAAATTCTCTTTTGTTTTTTGCTCTTTTTTTTTTTTTCTTTATAAAGGAAAAAAAATAAAATTAATTTAATTTAATTGATTGTTTTTTTAATTTAATTAATTATAAAAATAAATTTAACTTAAATTAAATTTATAAAAAAATATATTTCTAATTTTGTTTAAGAAATAAATTTTAATATTTGATTGTCCTTTTATTAATTTTATTAAAATTAAATAAAAAATTATTCCTTTACACTATAATGATTATTGATTGAGCAATCTTTCTTACAAAAAAAAAAAAAAAAAAAAGAAAAAAGCGCTCCAATGCATTACAAAATTTTTAAAATTAGGACTTATTTTTCCAAAATTATTCCTATATGTTAATATTGTTAGTGACAAATGCACTCTACTTTTTTATTAAATTTATCAAATGACTTTAAATTAGGTGTTATGCAAGACACTGAATATGAATTAATATAATTGTAATACTCGATTAGAAGATAAATGATAGATTTAATAAAAAATAAGAGATATTTTTAATTAGTAGTGTTAAAATGCAGAAGCAATTTAAAAAAAAAAAAGATAAAATCCTTAATTCAAAAAATTTTGTAATGTGGATGAACAATTTTGCAAAAACAAAAATCTTTTAACTAAAAATCATTGCAATATAGGAAAGTAATTCTTGATTTAATCTATTTTACTAATCTGTTAACATTTGTTTAATTTTAAAATTTGTTTAGTAAATTTTTATATACTTTTTAGTATTTGATATTAAATTAATATTTATTTTTTAACTTTTAAAAATAATTAGTATTTTAACATATATTTAATTTATTCAATTATAATTTAAAATATATTATAATTTATTTAATTAATATTAATAATTTTTTTAACTTATTATAATTAAAATTTATATGTTACAAATATCAAAATATAAAAATTAAAAATAAATTAACTTTTAAAAAAATTACTCTTTTTAATTTTTTTTTAGAAAAAAAAATATTTTTAAATTTATATTTTCTTAAAAATAAAAAAATATTTATAATTTTAAATTAAAATATACTTCTTAATAAATATGTATATTCTTATAACTCACAAATCTAAGATATATATATATATATATATATATATATATATATATATATATATATATGAAAAATCTTAGAATAACCAAAAAAAGTTAGAGTTTGAACTAACTCTTCCTCAAAATCCACTACCGTGTTTTTCTCTTTGTTATATATTTGTTATTACTTCTATCAATTAAATTTTGACATACGATAAATATGAGACATAAACTTAATATATATAAAATATCTTGGACAATTTATAATTATATTATAGACTTTAATTTATCTGATAAGCATTTTGTTGGAAATTTTGTTTCTTTTCAAATTACCATATTACACAAAAGGAAGTTATAATTCTGATGGCCACTCTAAAAAATATATATTTTTCGTTTTTAAGTGCAATAAGACATTTCCTTTTGCAAGGAATATATATGTCTTTGGGATCATCAGACCCATGTCTTAAGCCCAAAAAGAACCAAGGACCTCAAAATTCACCTGCATCTCAGTCGCGTCTAAACCGGAACGTATTCCCAGAAGAGTTTCCATGGGCCCATAAATAATGGAAGGCTCACCATTCCCAGTTGGGCGTTAAAATGCTAACGCCCGAAATCTCCTTCCACCATTAGTTTTTCTTCCTTTTTGCATGCGTTAGGCAGCTTGTTGACCACCCATCACCTTTCAAAATAATACTAACAAATATTTTAAATAATGGACATGTATTTAGAGGAATTTATACAAAGTATTTGGATAAAGGGAAAAAAAAAAAAAAAACGACTGAGAAAGAAAATGTTGTAAAAGAAAACAATTTTCTTTTACTTGTTTGGATGAGTTGAAAAATTGAATCACACTTGTTTTTTTTTTCTCTCCCCCTGTCCAAACACATTTTAGTCCAAGACATGCAAAATGCCTGAAAATTTCCCACAAAGTTTTTGACCGTCAGCTATATGAAATTATGACGACTCCCTTCACCATTGAATCCACTGGCAAGGACGGCTGACAAAATTGTTTATAATTTTTTTGATGACAAAAGTTAATAAATAAAATTATTAATAATTTCCACTCAAAACTTTTGGATTGACAAACTCCTTTCACACATTCATCTACTCCTTTTGCAAGAACTCAAGGGGCATGCGTTAGGTATATACCATACACAATCCATTCATTTTAATTTTGGCTAGCAAAGTGGTGTGATTAAGAATACAAATTTGTTGACAAACTGTTGCCCCGGGGGGGGGGTTCCATACGCGAAAGTGCATCATTTACTTATCCATTGATGTTTTGCAAGAAAAAGGCAAAAAAAAAAAAAAAAAAAAAAAAAAAAAAAAAAACAAAAACAAAGGATGTTAGTCAGAAACCTATGATGGTGGTGTTGGGATTTGGGGCACCGTTGTTGGGCATCATACGTAAAATATTTATTGGCAACATATCTATGTACCTTCTCCATTTCAATTTGAAGGATGCTTTGACAAAATCAAAATGTTAATTGACTCAATTTTAAAAATGCAGCTGGACCAATTGAAAGGCAAGGGAGAGAAAATATTAACGAAACCTACAACTCTGGTATCCAAAACTCGCGCTACAGTTGCAATTGTGTCTTAATTATCTAAAATATTTATTTGAGCAAATAAGAGAACAATTTTTAGCCTAATTTTTCTCTAGAAAAAATTATGACATAAACAAAAGGATCACAAAATCAAAAGAAATTGTGAAACGGAGATTAAGAGGGCAGGCAGAGATGACAGAAGGAGAATACGTTGGGTTCTTTGGCATTTCCAAAGATATTTCAGCGTCGGGGCAACTCTCGAAACTTGGTATCCAATGATATATGTGGTGTGGCTTAGACTAGAATGTGTAAGATCTAGTTGGTTTTGTCTTTCCTAACATTCCCAAAAACACCAAAAAAATAAAATAAAATAAAATAATGAATCTTTCAACATCATCTAAAAAAAAAAGGGAAAAAAAAAATAAACAAAACAAAACAAACAAGTTTATCCATCAGGAAAAAAAAAAAAAAAAAAAAAGGCCTAGTGATCCTTTGCTCTCCTTAATTTCTCTTAGGGGTCATGCTCTCTCTTTTTTTTTTTTAAATTTTTTTTTTGGTTTATTGATTCGGACTAAAGTTTAAACTCCAGACTTACAATCTAAAGACAATTTTAATACCCCTGAGCTAAAAGTTAATTGATAGCTGATGTTCAATTTCCCATTTCATTTTTCCAACTTACTTGCCCATGGAATTACCTTAGATGACACTCAGAGTTCGTACCCCAGCTGCTGTAAACTTTCCCATATCGTCTCCTCGTAAGGGGACTGCCCATTTTGGCTCTTCATAATTGCCTACTTTACACTGACTCAAAATCCCTAATTTAGCTTCTTTCTATGGCCACGGCTGTTTATCCTATTGCACGCATGTATCCTGCCAAGCCAGTCAACTGCAAAATGTCAAGAATGTGGTAGAGTGAGCACCATGGAAGGGACTTATGGTTACTTTCTTGCAAAGTTTCGCTGTAGTATTTGTTTACAACATTGAAGCAGGAGGGTTGTTGGTCTTGTGGGCCATCTCTCCCGGAGGTAGAGGTGATAAGACCATTGGAATTGTGATTTTTCTCGTTCTCTTGATCTTTATGTGTTGTGGGGTTCATGTACATCAACCTTGCTTGGTATTTGGCCAGCGTGGTTTCAATTTTAGAAGACAGTTATGGGATGAAAGCCTTGATCATCTAGAGCAAGAACTTGATAAAAGAAATAGCAATTGCCATTTTCTTTACACTTGGAATACGTAAGTCTTATACGAGGGTTTTAGGGGCTTGGCTGGCCGGACCTTATCATGGCAATTAGAATTGGAATTCTCTGTTTCTTTTTGCTGTTTAAAGTCGTTCTTTTCGGTCTTGTCATTCAAATAACGTTGTATTTTCTGTTCAAATCCTACCATCCTAAGTATCTATACAAGTCTTCCTGAGCATGCCATGTTGGGAGCTATCATGTGGAGTATGTTGGCCGTGTCTTCAGGACCGTTCGACCAGATCAAATTGATACTTAGTTGATGAAGTCAAATCTTTACTAAAGGTAGGTGATGCACTTTATTTACTTCTTGTATGGATATCATTTGCATTTATTTTGGCCAATAGTCATGAAGCTTAGATGTCTCCAATATTTTTCCATGAGCTAGACAAGAGTCAGGTTCTCTGTTTTTAATAATGAAATTGGATTCATTAATCAGAGAGAGAGAGAGAGAGAGAGAGATATTAAGGAAATACTCGGGGTGAGGAATGCGAAGCCTAAAGAACAATTTCTTGGGGTATTATTCACAGGAAAGTACAGCACTGAAATTCATGTTGGCTGCAAGTGTGCTACAATTCAGATGGTGGTTCTATGACAAAAAGGCTTTAGGAATGGCCATGCTAAAATTTCTTGCAACCGATGGGAGCAGAAGTCATTCTAGCTTAGTGAGTGATTTTATTGGCCTAGCTTCATCCTGGCCTGACTCTAGAATAGAAGATTAGTTGGCAAATTGGAACCAAATTAATTCCTTTTTGAATATGCTATTAGAACGGAAAATGCCCTACTGACTATGAGTTTCACTAGGAAAAATGTAAAACACTCTTCCGGATATTACATTAAGGGAAAGATACAATAACACAAAGGCTGTCTATATGCTCTAATAGTCTATATCGATAGTAGCAAGCAACCACATTAAGGTGGGGAGATAATAATGATGAAGAAATGAAACTTGGGGTCACTTGATCCCAGAGCTTTCAACTTTTTAAATTCTTTACTCACCGGTATCATTGGTAACTCTTCTTGGACAAAGCAAGAAATATAATTAAATAAAAAAAAATAGGTATATTATCTCGGAATCATCTTCTGAACTTTAAGAAACATCAAACTTTTGTCACGTGTGGCCAAGGACAAAAGTTTTTACAGACCAAATGCTCAATGACCTTACCAAGTCTGGTGGGAGTAGGAAAGTGCTCCTCTTCATGAACTGATGTGTTTTTCCATGGTCATTACCTTGTCCAGGATATTGAACATCCAGGAAGCATAGCTTGAGCTAAGTGTACAACCTCAGGCGTTGTGTTATGCGTGTGCGGCATAAGGGGCAAGTTGAAATGGTTGCGCCACATTCTTTGCAAGTCTTCCAAGTGGAAAAGAATGAGTAAACAGAGAGGCCATTAGTGAACTCCAATGCCATAAACTATGATTTTCAGAACCATTACCCCCTAACCTGGTTTTTTTCCCATATAGCATCTTATGAAAGCTATACATTTGGTGGTAATTAATTCCCTGTGTCAAGCCTCCTAGAGGAAATATAAATGCAGTACACCCAAAGTCTTATCAAAGTTCTCGTGCCAGTCATTTCATAACTGGATATTACCATTTCTATTGGTAAAATGCATTGCTGGAAAACCACTAAATAACTCTTTCTAATCTTTTTCTTCAATGGTTGGGTATTTAAGATGGTTTGATGACATTAAACAAGGGCCAAAGGTATGCTAGTAAGGAGAAGTATATAAATTCCTATTGGAGACCAGAGGAAAGGAGAGGAAGGCCTAAAAGACCACGGGATGGGATCATATCAAAAGCTTCAGGATTGTCCTATGCTGCACCCAGTTTGCTTGATAGCAGAATGGAATTGGAAAAAGGAAAATTCACTAACTAGTTTGACACTGAGCCTCGGTCATGGTGAGTTGACACGAGTTGTGAAGTTTCCAAGAAAGGATTGCTAGGGCATAGAATAATGCAGAAATTGCACATAAAACAAAGGTCGCTTTTACCAAGAATCATTGTTTATACTTTCCATTATCCTAGTTCTCATTTCTTCTAGACCACCTTTAACAAGTCTAGAAATGCCTCTGGAGGACATTGCTTAGGACAACATGAAAAATTTCAGGATTTCACATGCAAAAACATGGGTCCAATTTCTAAGGAATAAGCATATTTTTGGTCGTAAACCTTTCAGTTTTTTTTTTTGTTCAATTTAGCCCTAAACATTTGAGAGGTTTTAATTAAATCCTTTCAATTAAGTACAATTAATAATGAAAACAGTCAAACCTTTAATTTAGTAAGTTCTGAACAAAAATAAAATAAAATAATCAAAATACCTTATTAGAAGCATATATCCTACTCAAAACCAACCCTTACTATGTTTTGAAGCTTGAATACGTTGGAAAATTGCTGAGATTTTTTATTGGGAGTTTGGAAACCCTAATTGGAAGAAAATAAAGAGAGGCACTAGCAGCATTAGAAGTCTATAAGGTGTAATAGAAACACGATTGGGATAGGGAGTTTATTAGAGAAGACTGCGGCTTTGAAGTTGATAATTGATGGTAATCAAATATTGATGGATTCAATTTTCAAGTTAATTGGATTAAGTTAAAGCTTTTAGGGGAGTTGAATTGTGTGTTAGGGTGGTAGACATTAGATGTTTGTGTGAATTTGGAATGATTGGGAGACAAAGGCAGCTTGAAGGAGTGGGATTATGGGCAGCCAGAGGGGAACTCCAGCCAGTGGCATGACCTTCCAGTCACTGGCAGATCCACAACCAGGCGACCTCACGCGTTGAATTATTTGCAAAGCCACTTGAACTGAAAAGAAAAGAGGTACCATTTCTCTAATATCCTTGCTAAGTAAATCCTACAAAATATTGAGAAACCTATCCAACAACAAAGAATCATACTCCACCAACTTATCATCTTCAGAAACCTTCCTTGGCACCAATAGTCCCAACTGCACTGATACAAGTGTAACAAAAGACAGTAACGATAATTGGGGAGCTAAGGGACGCTGACACATGCCAGTAAGGGAATGGAGGACCAGGAGATAAGATGGAGTAGAGCCTGCTAAGTGGGGTGGTTTTGAGTGGGAAAACTAGTTGGATACAGTTGGGAGAGATCTAGATTAGCTAATGATTGATTCCATGTAATCTGTATAGACTTGTTTTATGAGGATCAATGTAAATGTTTCTATACATACTGTAAATAATGATTGATTGATGATATGCTAATAATAAGTCTAGTTCCAATCTCAATCTGTCTCTCTTTCTCTGTTCTTCCAGTTCTTGAGGTATTTTCATCAAATACAAGTGAATGATCTGAATTCCACAAACATTCTCTCTGTTTTTTTTTTTTTTTTTAATTTTTTTTTTATGTGTGTGTGTTTCTTGGTCCAGACTAATTAGCTTGCATCATTTGAATCTATTGATGTCATCTTCTCCAAATTCTTGGAAGCCACCTGATTGACACTCTATGTTTTACTTTGTTTTTGGTTTTCTTGTTGGCAGCTTCTCAGTTATTGAACAACACAGAAGCTCTCTGTTCCCCTCTTGCCCTGTTCATTGATTTTTTCTCTAAACACTAATAAATGCTAACAGAGAACTGAAGATCAAGTGCCAATCAGATTTGGCATAAAAAGAAAACAGGAGAGAATGACAGTCAGCAAACTGGGGAGAAAATAAGGGTTTCTGTGTGGCCTAGGGGTATTTGGATAGGAAATACCCTTTTAATTGATTATTGTATTAATTTTTTATTTGGTCTAAATACTAAGTTAATGGTTTATCTATCTATCTTCCATTACTAATTGTACTGAATCGAAAAACAATCAAAATGTTTAGAACTTAATTGAAACCGCTCAAACAATTAGGAATACATTGAGAAAAACTGAAAGGTTTAGGACCAAAAATATGTTTATCTCAAGTCTAGGCAGACACTTTTGTTTGGGTATTGGCTATACACAGTGTGTTTGTTAGAAATTCCTTTCAAGTAAACCCCACAACAGAGATAGCAACTTAATATAACACATTTGAATTAGATCTCTGCATCACTTATTTGAGTTAAGTGCACTTACTCTATGACCACATCCGAAGGCCATGTCTTTTGGGTTTGTCGAGCAAATGGAGCAGACCTTTGACAACAAAGCTCATAAATGTCAAAAACACATCAACCAATGAAGGAGAGATTCAAAGGAATATAAACATACCGGTTCCACTTGTGTTGTGTGTTCAACTGTTTCAGATCTTGTAATTTGTGGAACAGATCTAACTTCATTATCATGATCAATAACTTCACGCGGAGGTGGAAGTGGCCTTGTACGTGGACCATCATGTCTACTGGATAAACACAAGGATGTAATTAGGACTCCCCAGGTTGATGGTAGATATCAGCCAGAAAATTCAGGGCTGGCTTACCTGACATGATTCAAAGTTTGAGTGGCTCTATACTGAAAGGGAATTTCCATGAGAGCAGCAAGTGCAAAGGCTGTTTCTTTCTTAGACTGTTCCGAGTTCCTGGACATGATTTCTGTGAAGTTGACAAACTGAAAAAGGAAAACAAAAATTAAAACAAAACAAAGAGATGGACTAGATGGCACTAGTGCATCGAAACTATGCAAAACAATCAAATTTCAAATATTGAAAATAAATATAAAATAATTTATTTCAAATATTGTGATTACAGCCAATAATATTGGAAAATCTTGATGCTTTCCAAATGGTTGCTTGGTGTGAAAACTTTGAAAAAATAGTGTGATAGTCTTCACATTACAAGTCAAGCACCCAAAGAAAGAAGTGGTGGGGAGGCCTCGAACACAAGGCTTTTTCTCATGCATATAGTATAATTAATGAATGTTCACAAACACAACACCTCAAACAAAAGAAAAAAATAGAAAAAGAGAAAAAGAGGGAGAGAGAGATTTCATTCATTCAATTACATGATGCCATTCCATTCTGAGATCTTTATGGGGTTCTCTAAAATTCATAGGCCTTGATCATTTTGCACGTTAATGTTTACATACAACTAACGATTTGAAACATAGACCCAAAAAATCTACAGCAGAAGCAGTAAAATGTGTCAAAGAAACCCTGTAGACAGCACTTCCATATCAATGCCACAAACAAGATCAATGCATGCCTTACCAGAGACAGAAGGATTCAGGTCTTAATCCAGTTTGCCCATCAGATATTACCTATTTTCTCTTAAAAATTTTGGGAATACACTGACACCACAGTTAAAATTCATGTTGAACCATCTGATTAAGGATAGTTACTTGTTCCTCACAGTCATGTTTAACATACCTGAAAGTTGTCAAATCCCCGCTGAGGAATGTTATCATCAAATTGTTTCATTGCATCCCATGGTCCATCCCCCACTCCAACCAAAACAATTGAGAGAGGATAGTGACTGTTAAACAGATTGTCAAGGATCAGAGCACGAAAACTGCAACTATACCCCTGGGTTACAAATGGACTTACTTTACCTAGCTGTTACAATGGAGTTTATAGTTACTTGTTCTTGTGGGCTGTGTCTCCCAGCTGGAGTTTGAGGACTTCTGACCTACAATTCATCAGTCATGAACAAAGAAAGAAAGTTCAAAATAAATTTGGAAACAACAAAGTACAAAGGTTTGGTGTGTAAAGCAAGATCTAAGCTACCTGTCCATCTGCAATAATAACAAGGACATGATATTGTCCATTGTTCTCCTCCACGATATTGATTGCTGCATCAATTATTGGGGCAAAGGAAGTTGGACCTACAATGTGCACAACAAGAAGCATCTGCTGCTACCATAAAGGATTTCATTTTTCTTGACAAGTACACATTAAAAAAAAAAAAAAAAAAAACCAAAAGAAGAGAGAGAAAGACAATTCGTGGCAACATTTAGGACCTCAAATTTTAGGGTCTTTTTCCACATGGATGCCAGAGTTGACAGTAGAAATGAAATATGCCAATACTCCAGTATAATAGGAAAAAAGAAAAAGAAATGGTGACACCTGTGGATGAAGTTAATGTGACAAGTGCCTTGCCCCCAGTTTCAAAAGATAAAAAACAGTCAAACATACAATAGCTCACTAAGAGTTGTTAAAAATGAATTGAAAAGTACAAATTGTTTCCTTTTCTGCAATGGGGTGATTAAGAACCATCATAAAAAAACAAGTTTTTATTCTTGCATTATGTCCTCCATGGACCTCACTCAAACAAGATTTCCTACCTACTCGTGGTACTGTTATCCCTATGAGGTTCAAATTCCAAAAGGGACAGCATTTGACCTCTAAGTGCCCCAAGACCTGCCATCCTGATTAATCCGCTAGTGAAATCACATTGTGCTGAAGCGGATCCCTCCCTGTAAAGGTTGGTTAATTATATATTCTTTCCAACCATGATTGCAAGAA
Source organism: Rhizophora mangle (assembly GCA_037832345.1). Taxonomy (NCBI): domain Eukaryota; kingdom Viridiplantae; phylum Streptophyta; class Magnoliopsida; order Malpighiales; family Rhizophoraceae; genus Rhizophora; species Rhizophora mangle. The sequence goes on along the minus strand of JBAPLJ010001639.1, from coordinate 821,969 downwards.
CATTGTCCACTTGAACATGTGCTCAAATCACAGTGATTAGTAGGCTAAGTCATCTCTAAAGAAATTGTACTCAACATCCTTTTCAAAAAACAAATTATCCAGACCATTGAAATGGCAATTGGCAGTAACCTAACCATGACAGAATTCCAGAGCCACCTAGCAACTTAAAAGTCTATGGATGACTCCAACAAAGAAACAGGAATATATCAGGGCAATCAAATTATGAAGGAAAATTGAAAAAAAAAAAAAAAAAAAGGAAACAAACTGTAGGAATAATGAGAAGTATGGAGAAGATTTGTAATAGACCTGATAATTTCAAGTATGGAACAATCTCTTTGTATCGTGCAAGAGCTTCCCCAAACCCATGACAAGGACGATGATCAGGATAAAAGCTGAATACGTATTTATCCCGAGATGATGCTGCCAAAGTAAAAGAAAACAAGAGGGAAAATAGATCAGATGACCAATCCACTAAAGAATTCAATGCAAAGTTTGTACCGGAGATCGTTAAGTGCACTAACCGTCACCAAATCCAAAACAGGGTATCAAGTTATCTTCATCAAAGGGAGACAAAGTATGGCCAATAATAGAGATTGCCTGCTCATAGGGATTTGGGGAGCTGCCAATTGTATGGAGACTCCTGCGGCCAAATGAATACCTCCCTATACATTGGAACAGAAATTTCTTTTATTCCACCATTAGGATTAAGAAAATTGCAAAATGCCCAGTTGTCAAAGGAAAAGAACAGTCACCTGTCCACTCATTACTCTGAGTGAAGTCAATTCCAAGTATCAAATTTGATGACTCAAGACCAGTTTCTCTCAGTGCAGAAGTAACCTGAGAATATGCCAATTTTTTTCACACTAAGCCACATTCTGTTGCTGTTATGTACAAAATAATCCAACAACAACCATGTTTGAAGAAACCCAATGAACATGAATCAAACATTTTTAGTTTGCAGATATTTTTTTTCCCATTAAAATTTTGCCAGCATTGTCATTCCAATTGAGTGTGTATTGTTTGTCCAAAATAAGGGGAGAGAGACAACTCATTTGCATCCCACATTCCCCTGGCTTGCCCCATGCCCTTATACTACTCCATTCCAACCTGAGAAAAAGGAAAACAAGAACAACAAACAAGAAAAAGGACCAAAATAGTTCCTAAAATAATAATCTGGCACCATCTCTCCAGGGTCCCCTTCATTTTAGTTGGTTTATAATAATCGAACTCCATTCAGATATTGTATTTCAACTTCACATACGCAGAACACTTCATTGGCCTACCCCTCTGTTGCCTTCGCTGAATTTTCTAACAAGAATCTCAAGAACTGAATTCCATTAACAATGCCACAGGATGCTACAAATACACAAAAACCAGCACAGCTGGCATGATTTCTGCAATGAAATTGTTTCCCAATGAAGTGAGATTCATCAGTTTTTCCTGTTGTGCCTAGAAACCACCTAGTCCAGTCACTTGCCCATCTTAATTAAATTATCTTAGTATTGTTTTGGTGGATTGAGGATATTTTTACTTCCACAGTCATATCTTCCTCTTCCTGCTTCTTGCAGTCCTACAAAGGGTCCTTCCTGGCCTACCCAATACGTTTCACAAGTAAACTCCAAGAGCAACTATAAGGTTTTGGTAACCAGCAACTTATAGTGTATCACCCTTACTGGGATATGCAAGAACATAAGTCTTAAAAAAAAAAAAAAGCTACTTCTTTCTCACCTTATCCAAGATAAGATTACCAGATGCAAAATTAATCTCAAACGGAACTACAAAAATGTTCTAACAACAAACAAATTAACCCGTCGAGAATGGAAAATGGAAAATAGAAAATTTAAATAAGGGCTATCTATCAAACGTAAATTTCTAAGCCAATACAATCTAAATCTCAACTGGGATTGGAGAAATATATATATATATACACACACACACACACACACAGAAATATTGGCACACAACGAACCATAAAAATCTCACAATTACAACTAAAACTTTGCAACACTGACTAGAGAGCTAGACGCCATAATTGAGCTCTATTCTATGAAACAGATATCTACCAAGAGAAGCAACAATCTAACAGAAACAGCAAGCAGACAGATACTAATATCTCGATAATCCCAAGACCGAAAATAAACCAGAAGCTCAACATAAAAGTATGCAAGACTCAAAATGCAAATTACCTCTTCCAAGGAGTGGAAATTATCAGGGATATAAGTGGATCGCTGCCTGTTTCCATACATATTCCGATTATGAACATGGGCCATCGGATTCGAACTTCCCGCATAAGAACTTGATGGTTGCACGTGCACAGCATTATCAGAATCATCAAAACTCGATTCTTCATTCCCCATACTTGCCCCAACTAAAAAAAGAAACTCCCTTTTTTTCTTTTTTACTGTTTTTATTCTTTGGTCCGTATCTGTCGGAGAGGGATTGCAAAGCTTGAACCTTTTTAATTGTCAGTTTTTCTTCCTCTTTTTTTTTTTTTTTTTTTTTTTTTTATTCTTTTGGACTTTGAAAAGTTCAGGCATGGTAAAGCCACTTTCGTTGAAATTTTGCTTGTTGATCTGGCGTGATCTCATCATTTTTATCGCTTATTAGTTGAACTTGTAAACTGTGACCTTCCTTCCTGTGCACACCATGAGTTGCCTACTTGCTTTTACAATAAGTTGCTCTTAGGCATGGATAATAAACCTGTTAGGCTCGTGGGTTCCACTATTTGTTCATGCTAAGTTATGATTTCATTTGACCCCAGAAACATATTATAATGTGTAAATTATTGCATTGAAATTACATTGATGATGAAAGTTGAAAAGTCTTAACTTTCTGGAGAAGTTAGAAAACGTAAAGAAATCAAAGATACAAGTATTTTATGCAATAATAAAACAATGTAAACAAAAATATTAAAAATTATTTTCATATTTTAAAATATCTAAGTCATAAAAATCAGGTTTTTTTTTAATTTAATTTCACTCAAACTATATGATAATTACAATGATTAAAGACGGATAATTTAATTTGGATGAATCAACTCGGTTTTGAGATATTTTAATATTTACAGTTAATTTTTATATGAAAATTAGTCCCTTTTAACCATCACCATTGATATTAGAGCATGTATGGGTGTGTTTCCTAGCCCCTGTGTTCCAATTTCGAGTATTTGTTGGTGTTTCGGGTAAGTTTGTGAAAATCTCTATTTTTAACCCGTTAATGGCAACTCCGTATACAAGAGGTTTCGAGGCCTGAAACTTCACATGGATATGGTTCATATGCAATGGAATAATCCTGAAAAACATGGAGGTTTAATTCTCTCTGAGTTGGGAGACAATTTGAAGATTGAAGTTTTTGGAAGGGAAACATTTAAAACTCAATTATTCTTGGTACGTTGAGTTAAAAAAAAATAAAAATGAAAATTATAGAGGCTTCTGGTGCCTGTTATAAGCTTCCTAAAGCTATATTCCATGCATGCCTCAATCGGATCTCCGTGGACAAACAATGGGTTTCCTAAAGTTTTGATGAAAACTGAAACTTGGTAAAGCAAACGCATTGATCTTGCTGGATGAGGAAGGTGGTGGGTGTAGGTGACGCACATAAAAGGCAGGTGAAACATGAGGCCACTGCAAGGGACAAGGGTTTTACTGCAGTTGCTGGACAGTTCCGCACTTGTTGGCACGGAAAATTTTAAGGATAACGAGGAACAGTCTGTTCCCAAGGAAACCAAAAAAAAAAAAAAAAAAAGTCTCTAATGGGCTTGTGGGTTGGAGGTTACCAATAAAATATATACATTAAAAGGGCATGGTGACGCGTGTTTTTTTTTTTAAAGTCAAGTTGAAAGTGGCTGTGGCAGTGCGTCAGAATATTGGCGGTGGTATACAGCCACTTTGAATGAGTCCATTTTTGCACGTATTAGAAGCTGTGAGCCAGACATGACAGCGTGCAAATCGATAATATGCTGTGATGTGACACCATTTTTTTTCATATAATTTATGAGAGATAAATTGTTCTGACAGTTGGCATGTCATCCACGTGTATCATTGGCATTACATGACTAAATTGATTATAATATGGTCATATGACATGTTTATATAAATCTATTTGCATATCTTATCCAATACACTCTTGCAAAAGACTTGAGTGTGGTATGACTTATTACTTGTGAGTGATAACAAGTTAAGAAGTAAAAAGAAATTATATATTATCATTAAAATTATGTAAAATAATTTTTATTATAATATAATTATTATTTATAATATTTATTTTATTTAATTTAATTTATATGTTAAAAAATAATAATATAAAAAAAATTTAAATTTTAGTAAAAATTTATAAATTTAAAAAATTAATTAAAATAATAATAATTAGATATTAAAATATATAAAATAATTATAAATATATCAAATTTTTAATTTTATATTTTTTTTTATTAAAATATTATTAATTTAATTGAATTTATTGTTAAATTAATTTATATGTATGATTGTATTAGTATAATATCTCTAATAATTAAATTATTTTAAAAATAAATTGTTGTTTGAATAAAAGATACTAATAAATTTAATTTTATAAAATTTAATATAATTATAAAAAAATAAATATATTAAAAAATTTTATATTATATTATATTTTATATTTAAAAATAAAATTATTATTTGTAATAAAAAAATTATTAAATTATAAATAAAATTTAATATTAATATTACACACGTAATAATACTAAAAAAAAATATAAAAATTAAATTTATTAAAAAATTTCACTTGTCGAATGACAATATTTGCTCATAAAATCAAAGTAAATGAGCATTAATGATAGTGGGATGTGCATAGGTACTAATAATAACGAAAGAATTTTTAGCCGAATCAATCAAGATCAAAGGAAACATTGATAAGGAGTGAGGATAAGATGTCATGTGTCCTAACTTATGGGAGGCAGAAAGGAATCTCTAAGGAACTCAACACTTCTTTATAGCTGTACAATCAAATTTCCTTTTCTCTGCCTTTTCCTTAGATTCAGCTTCGACTTAGTTCTAACTATAGTTTCCTACCTTAATCCTCAAGTACCTAACCCGTCACTTTCTTCAATATTTTATTCCTTTCCCATTCTTTCTAGCATGCTTGATATCCTTAACTCTCCATGTAGGTCCTTATCGCACCTCCAAGTTCTTGATCCCCCTAGATGGACCTCCTTGTGAGGTTGTTCATGTAATCACTTTGGCGTTAGGTGCATCACCAGCATGAGTTTGGTGCCTCGTAAAACCTTGAGTGGATGTGTAATTGAGAAATTCTTTTTTACAACTCCAACTTCATTGAACTTGAAATCTGAGCAACTTAAGCTCATCCCTTGATACCCTTTTTGATCAAGTTGATGACCTGAAGGGCTCGTATGTCCAAGGCTACATGGCTCCCAATAATGCTGATTGCTTGCTTAATACTCATTTTCAGGCTCATTCCAAGCTTCCCTTTACAAGATGGAATGTACACTCAAAAGTTAAGTCCTTTGCTTACCTATAAATTGGCCTACCCCTCCATACACTGGGGCAGATTCTTGAAGTAATCTACTATAAGACTTGGAATTAGGTTATGTTGGATTGCTCTTCCTTGGGGTAATCAGCTTCCCTCCTCAACTCCTAAGCAACCTTACTCCAATCGACCTACTCTAAGCTCCACATTGGTCAACCCCCTCCTCAAATCGCATCATGTTGAGCAGAACCCAAATACGCAGTGTGGCCTCTGGCCCTGCATAATTTAGGCCTTTTAATCCCTTTTTCACATTTCTTGATAAGTGTTGGAGCAAACACCTATCCTTATAAATATAAATTTCTGATTGTAATCACCAATTGCGAGAACATGAATAATGAATTCTCCATGGCTAGGTACACTCCTCCTAAGAATATGAATGGTGACTTCAGTAAGGTAGATGCATGAACATATGGAAAGCAGAAGAAAAAGGTTACTCTCTTTTGCTAGAGATTACATTGTGTTTGCCCTCGATAATTCATCTTATTAGATTAGCTTCTAAATGATCCGAAAGGCTAACCACTTTCAATGGCAGATAGCAGGTCGAACAAGATCAGTTGCTTGTGGCTGTCATTCTCTTGTTATATAGTCTGTGTGTCACTGCCCATGAGACCAACATCGCAGCATAAAAAAGGCAGCAATAATTGGTGTTGAAAATCAAATCAAAGACAGAGTAGTGGTCTTCCCAACGGAAAGAAAATGTGAGCATCTGACCCACCCAACTATAGGTAGTTTGTCTAATTCAAGGACGTTCTTTTCTGTTCGTCCAAATTGTACGATGTAAGATCCAAAAACATGAAACCACAAAAATTGGTCATTCCCTTTTGCTGGCAAAGTCTTTATGTTCTATTAAAGAAAATTCTTTGTGCGAGATAAACGTGGTTCTAACCTAGGGACAACATCCCTTTTATTGGCAAACGTCATCCGATCTCGGGTTGTCATTTTGCAAGGCGAGGGAAAGGTTATAATTCCTTGTCATTATCTTACTTCTAGGGTGGTAGCAACATTCTTTCTTATTACACACCTAAGTGGTTTTTCACAAGTGCTTAGATGTTACCCTATGTTTTCTTATTCATCAGGCTTCTGAATTAATTTTAGAAGTAATCGACAGAATCAGCTTGGACTCTACAACAGCTGGGTGAAGGATGCTCCACCGTTTGCAAAAGAAAGAAACACATATGTTCCTATCCTACTCATTGTAGAATCCAAGCCAATTCTATCGGCTTGGCAACAACAATTTTGGAAGACTAGTGACTCCATGACATAAGGACAACCTGTCAGTGCACGAGGGAGTCCACTTGGGTACTTGATACGATAAAACATCACCACAGCCCTGGGATGTAAAAGATAACTAGGAACTTTAGCTTTTCCTCTATCTTGTAAGACAACTTGGGATAGGTCAACGTTTGCCAATAGAAAGAATCAAACCCGCATGTTATTTTGTCATTCATCCTGCAAAAGGGGTTATCTCTAGCCGAACATAAAAATTTTACAAGCAAAAGGGATCAATCAATTTGGGCGTATCCGCCTTCCATAATATGACATAAAGCCACAGCGATAGTTTCAAATGGAAGACAATGTCATAACAGCGAGCAAAATATCTACAGTTGGGTGAGTGAGGTGCTCACACCTCCTTTTCGTTAAGTAACCACCAGTCTGTCCCTAATTTGACCTTTAACACCAATGGTTGCTACATTCTTGGATGTTGTCACATTGGTCTCAAAGGTGGCGACACATCGGGTAAAAAAGGAAGTAGCAACCCCAAGCATTGATCTAGCTTGACCCAATACCCACCGCCCAAGAGGGTCGACCTTGTTGGATTTTAGCAGCAACAATCCATACAAATAAACTAGAAGACTTTCTGGTATTAAGCAAAAGAGGGAAAATCAAAATAGATATCTAAATTGATGATCAAAAGGTTTCTCTCTTACATCATTCTTTTAAGTTTCAATACATATAAGTGAAGTATTTCAAAGTGGTACACTACTAAATGATTACATTAATTTAAATTTAAATACAAAGTTGATAGTTTGGATACAAATTCAAACTAATTTAATTTTGTTCTTAAAGCTTATAGAAGAAACCACTAACACTCTTAACAAGTCAACTAAATCTAATTTGAAATTTAAAGTAAGTAATTGCCCTAACTAACTTTCAAAAAAAAAAAAAAAAAGAGGGAAACCTACATTCTAGAAATTTGAGCTTGTTATGCAATACTATAGTGCCATGTGAGCACTTTTAAGGCTTCAATTCTCCTCCTTGGTGCTAAAGGATTGCATGCCTAAATTACATCTCAAGACTTCAAACCACTGCTTTGGTAAACATTTAATGAGAATATAAATAAGTTAATGCTCAAAAGGGCAATATTCAAGTTTGATTTGATTGCTTTCTTGAACTTTTCTAATAAAGTGCAACTTTACTTTAAAATACTTTGTTCTTCAATGTAAGATTAGATTTTTTGAGATGGTGATGTTAGCTTTGTTATCACAATAAAGGCATGTAGCTTCTTTTTGTTGTAGATTCAAATTAAGAAGCAACTTTTCGAGCCAAAGTGTTTGATTGATGGTAGATGCAGCTACTATGTATTCTATTTATGCTATTGATTAAGCAGTGGTGACTTGTTTCTTCAAGTTACAACAAAAGGCTTTAGCACCAAAGGTAAAGACAAAGCTAGAGGTACTTTTCATATCTTCTAAGGATCTAACCTAATCACTATTTGTATGTCTAGTAAGTTGTAGTTAATTTATCATTCTATACATAATGCCCATTTTTACAAACCCATTGGATATATCTTAAAACTCTTTTGATAGCTCTGAAATACTGTTCACTTCGAGTACATAAATCTTGAAAGGAGACTTGTTGCATGTATAAGATCAAGTCTAGTAACTAAAAGATATAACAAAAAACCAATTAGACTCTTGTATCTTGTAGCATTGACCTTTTTAGCACCATCTTATTTTAGTAACTTGGTGCCTGTAGCTAAAGGTGTCCCTATGCTCTTACTACTAGCCACATGAAACCTTTTAAGGAGGTCTTTGGCAAACCTAGTCTAACATAAATGTATTCCTTCATTAGTTTGCTTGAGCTCTAATCCTAAGAAGTATGAAATGACAGCAAGATTTGTTATGTCAAAAACTTCCTTCATTTCAACTTTGAATCTTTGTATAAGTTACTGACTACTTCTCATGACTAATAAATCATCAACATACATATATATGGTAATTTCTATTTTACTCCTCCTAAAACCAAGTTCTAGCAAGTAATCAATGATTCTACTATACTAAGCCCTTGGGGCTTGCTTCATACCATAAAGGGCCTTCTTAAGTAAGCACACTTTGTTCTCTTACCCTCTTTTGATAAATCCTAAAGGCTACTCCACAAATTTTCTCTTGAAGGTAACCATTAAGGAAGGCAAACTCTGCATCTAAATGGTGAATTCATTATCCTTTATGAGCTATAATTACAATAAGCAATTTAATAGTTTCCAATTTAGCCACTAGGGCAAAGGTTTCAAAGTACTTTATTTCAAACTCCTATAAATATCTTTTACCTACCAACCTAACTTTAAGTTTACAAATAGACCCATCACCTGGTATTTAGTCCTAAAGATCTACTTGACCTCTATGATAGACCTTTTTTCTAGTTTAAGGACAAGGATTTAGGTCTTATTTTTTTCAATTGATTGCAACTCCTCCTGCATTACTTTCTTTCAGGCAAGTACATTTAAAGCTTCTTTATAATTTATAGGTTTTGATACAACTTCATTTGCCCTCTCATAAACATTAGAGAGAGGTTTAGTTCTTCTAATTATGTGATCTTTATCATCATCTGATGACTTAGCTTATAGGGCAAACATATTGGGAGCATAATCAAATTAAGTTTGAGTTGTTTCAATCAATGATATGCTTCAATTCCAATGCTCAACTTCACTAAATTTAACATTTCTAGAAATTGAAACTTTTTCAAAGTTAATGTGATAAACCTTGCATTTGGAGGTAGTGTTTGTATACCTAATAAAAATGGTTGTAGTTACTATTGAGTCTAACTTGTCTCTATTTTGCTCAAGTATATAAACAAACAGAGGTAGCCAAAAATCTTCATATGGTCAAGTGATGACTAGTATTGAAACCAAGCTTGAAAAGGAGTCATGTCAAATAATGCTTTGGTAAGTAGCCTAATCAACAAGTATACTGAAGTGGTCATTTCCTCTCTCCAAAACTTTTTAGGAAGATTTTTCTCAACTAACAAGCACCTAGCTAGAGACATTATAGTCTTATTTTTCTGTAGAATATTATGGAAGAAGCAATGATTTTTTTTTTAATTCATCTAAGTTGAGAAGTTATAGCACATATATATATTACAAAGGGACTTGCCTACTTAGGAAGTATTAGTTGTATACAAAACAAAACAAAAAAAATATAATCCCTAATTAACAACCTTAATTGATGTATTATATACAATTTCTTATATTTACCCAACAAATCATTTTATTCTAAATTATTTCCTTTCCACCACTCCTTCTAAAGTTGGCTTGTAAATGTCTTCTATAGCCAACTTTCTTACAAGAGAATCAAACTGATTTTTAGGCAATCCTTTGGTAAGAATATAAACAACCTACCAATCTGTAGGTTTGTAAGGAACACATATTAAACCATCCTCAAGTTTTTCCTCGATAAAATATTTGTCTACTTTGATATACTTAGTCTTATCATAAAGGATTGAATTATAAGCAATCAAAATCACATTTTTGTTATCACAATACATTTCATAAGAAGTAAAACTGAGAGTTACAAATCTTCTAGTAATCTCTTAATCCACATTATCTCACAAATGTCATGTGCAAGAGATCTAAGTTTTGCTTTAGCATTACTTCATACTACAATACTTTGCTTTTTACTTTGCCAAGTGACTAAATTTTCACCAACAAAAGTGCAACAACCTGATGTTAACCGCTAATCAATAGTGCTTCTTATCCATTCAGCATCAGTATAAACTTCTATTTGAACATTACCACTCTTTCTAAACATTAGCCCTTTACCCAGTGTTCCTTTGAGATACCTTAATATTTCATATGTAACATCAAAGTGTTCTTTTCTTGGGGCATGCATAAATTGGCTTACCATACTCATAACAAATGTGATATTAGGTTGAGTGTCTGATAAATAAATAAGTTTACCTACTAGATGCTGAAAATTTTCCCTTTCAATCATAATTTCAATAGTAATTAGATTTGGCTTCAAATTAGCTTCAATCAGACTCTCAGCTACTTTACATCCCATAAGTTCAGTTTCATCGAGTAAATTAAGAATATATTTACTTTGATTTATAAATATATCCTCTTTTGATCTTACAAACTCTATGCCTAGAAAGTACTTCAATACTCTTAGATCTTTAATTTCAAATTCTTTGGCTAATCTTTCCTTTAACCTCAATAATTCATCAAGATTGTCACTTGTTAAAATCATATCATCAACATATATACTTAAGATTACAATCTTACATTTATCAAAGTGTTTATAAAACATAATATGAACTATTTGACTTTGACAGTATCCAAAGTCTTTTCTTACCTTCTTGAAATGTTTAAACTAGGCTTTAGGAGACTATTTGAGACCATCCAAAGATTTCTTAAGTTTGCATAATTTTTTTTTGGCCAATAGTACCTTCAAAAATCAAAGGAGGGCATATAAATACCTTTTCTTCTAAGTCAACATTCAAAAAAGCATTCTTCACAACTAGTTGTTATAAAGACTAGTTAAAATTAGTTACAAGAAATAATAACACATGAACAGAGTTGATTTTTGCTACTGGGGCAAAAGTTTGTTGGTAATCAATACCATAAGTTTGATTAAACCCCTTAGCAATAAGTCTTGCTTAATATGTTTCCACACTTTCATCTACTTTGTATTTTACAATAAACACTTATTTACACCCCACTATTTTTTAATCTTTTAGTAATACTACAATCTTCCAACTCTCATTCTTTTTTAGTGCATCAATATTCTCCTTAATTGCTAATCTCCACTTTAGATCATCAAGTGCTTCCTAGATACTTATTGGGACATACAAGTTGGAAATTTTTGATGTAAATGCCTTATGTTTTTAAGATAGCCTATCATATGATAGATAATTTGCAATGAGATGATTGGTATAAGAACGAGTTCATTTCTTAATGGCTATCTAAATCATTATATTCTAGTTTAGAAGACTTAATAGGAATAAAAGAAGAATCAATAGGAGGAGATGAAAGTTGAAGAGAATCAACATCACCTAAATCCAAAGCTTTAGATTAGCTTGTGGTGTTTTAGGTATAAATGATTCTCTATCCTTTTTGTAACTTTTTTTTGTTGTACAAACAATAACCTCTAACTTAGAATTATTTGATAGTGTTTCTCCTTTTGTGAAACATTCCTCCATACTTGGCATAATAGGATATGGACATAAAGTTTCGAGTAATATATGTTAAATATCTCAACTATTTTCTCCATGTAGTTTTTCTCTGTGAAGAAGATTATTTTGAAAATATAGCTGATTTTCCAAAAATGAAACATCCATAATAATAACAATTTTACGAGTTAAAGAATTAAAACATTTATATCCTTTTTTGTTTGTTGCATAGCCAACAAAAACATATTTAGCTTTATTATCAAGCTTGGACCAATCTTTATAAGGAATAAGAGCATAAGCTATATAGCCAAAAACCTTAAGTGATAAAGTTGAAATAATCTGAGTATCAGGAAAATAATGTTTAAAACATTTTAAGGGTGTGACATAATTCAAAATATGAGTAGGCATCTTGTTAATTAGATATATTGCAATTAAAATAGCTTCACCCTTGTCTCTTAAGAAGCTACCGAGAAAATTATTGACATATTTAGTGTCATTATCAGTGTGCAAAATTCTAATTTGTGTATAAAATTGTATTTTAATCACATTGTAAAAACTTTTAAATAGAGTTTAAATTTTAGATTTGTCGTTCATTAAATATATACCTAATATAATTGAATATAATCATTAATAAAAGTTACAAACCATTTTTGTCCTAAAATAGTTTGAAATCTTAAAGGTCTCCAATTATCACTATGAATTAGGTAAAAATGCCAAAAAGGTTGATAAGGTTTGGATAAATAAGTAATTTTATGACTTTTTGATAAAATGCGATGTTTACACTAAAGACGAGAACAATCACTTCCAGTAAATAAAATAAGAAAAAAAATTCTTAAAAAAAGAAAAACTAAGATGTCTTAACTTATAGTGTCAAAGCATTGTTTTGTCATTAATAGAGGCAAAACTAACACTACTTAATCTTTGAAGTAATTTATGCTTGAAATCATCATCTTCAAAATAATAAAGACCATTTATCATCATAACATTGCCAATCTTCCTCCTTAAATTTAGGTTCTAGGAAACATAATAAGATTCAAAAAAAGTAACACAATTATTAAAATCTTTGGATAATTTACTATCAAATAAAAGATTATAGGCAAGTTGAGGTACATAAATGACTGATTTAAGAGATAAAGTTTTTGATAGATTAACCAAACCTTTTCCTACTATAAAAGAATACAATCCATTTACTATATAACTTTTCTTTTGTCCAGAACAACGATTATATATGTGGAATAAATTGGAAAAATTGGTCATATGGTTAGATGCTCTTGAATCTATTATCTAAGGAACTAATTGCAAAATACAATAACAAACTAAGACATTTAATTCATTACCTATTTGTGTAAGAGAAGCACTAAGAGTACCCGATAATCTAATGTCAGATTTTAATAGGTTGAGAATATGATCCACTTGCTATGGATTGAATAGGACAACTTGTGCCTCATGTGTAGCAAGAACATTCATGTGGCTAGTTTGCTTATTAAACTTCCCCTTATGTTTGCCCTTCCAATTGGCTAGTTTTCCATAAAGCTTCCAACATGTTTCATAAGTATGTAGTAGTTTATTACAATGATCATGTCATACTTGAGGCTTCTCATCAGTTTTGCATGTAATAGGGCCATTAGTATAAGTGTCACCCATAACCAAAACAAAATTCTCAAGAATACCACTTGAAGCCATCTTACCAAATATGACAAGTCTACGACTTTCTTCACAATGAACTTTAGAGAAAACTTCTCTAATAGAGGAAAAAAGTTGTTTACCAATTATTTTCCCCTTAACTTCATCAAATTCAACTCTTAAACTAATAAGGAACTTAAAGAAACCACTCATCTTTAACATTCTTTTTGTAGTAATGGGTATCCTCAAAAGATTTTTACTCATAGGTATTGAATAAGTTTAAATCTTGTTATAGGTGTTTCAATGAATTAAAGTATTTAGTAACACTATCTTCACCTTGACAAATATCTCTAAATTTTAACTTTAATTCATAGACTTAAGAGTAATTTCTCTAAATTAAAGGCATAAGACTGATATTATCCCAAAGCTCCTTAGTTATGTGATAACACAAGCAGTTGGAGCTAATGTCATCCTTCATGGAGTTCATTAATCATGTCATTACTATAGAGTTTTCGGCTTCCCATGTGGGTGTGTCAAATCATCAATGGCAGGTTCCCTTTTATCTCTAGTGATGTAGCCAATTTTCCCTCTTCCTTGAATATACATGCACATTGATTGAGACCAATGTAGGAAATTATCGTCATTTGGTCAAATAATGGTTATTTGGATTGAATGAGATTCAGAGGAAACCAAGGCTAAAAGTGTTTACCTATTAGTTGAAATAGGTGTTTCAGATGAAGAAGGATTCATAGCTATGGAGTTGGATTGGATTTCAAACATGGTAGTGGTTACTGATTTGTTGTTAAGTGGAAGAGAAGGCTAGGTATAGGTTAAACAACTAGGGTTTTGAAAAAAAAAAAAAAACTATAAGTGGCTAGGGTTTTTATTTTTATAGTGACAAGGTCTACTTTGATAGCATGCAAAATATTATAGAAGAAGTAATGAAATTTTTTTCATATTCATCCAAGTTGAGAATGAGGTAAGTGAAAGGAAAATGCTGGAAAGGTAATAATTTAGAATAGAGTGATTAGTGGGATAAATATAAAAAATTGCATATATTATGTCAATTAGGGATTCTATTTTTTTTTTTATAATTAATACTTCCTAAGTAGGCAATTCCCTAATTGACATAATATATGCAATTTTTTATATTTATCCCACTAATCACTCTATTCTAAATTATTACCTTTCCAGCATTTTCCTTTCACTTACCTCATTTTGGTAGGGTGAATACGCTATTGCATACTAATTTTGAATATCTATATGTGAACAAATTTGTTTGAATGATTTTAAGATATATTCATAACCATTATTAGTCTTTAAAGTTTTAATTTTAAGTCTTGATTGAGTTTTAATCTAGGTCTTAAAATTTAGAAAGATAGATGAAACTATAACTTTTGATTTGAGGAAGAACACCAATCAAAATTTGCTATAATCATCAATAAAGATGATAAAGTACCTACTATCTTTTATGGACTTGACACTCATTAGTTTACACAAATTTAAGTGTACAAGTTAAAACTTTTCACTTACTTTCTAAGGCCTTTTAGTGATAGAAAAGAACTTAGTTTGTTTGCCAAGTTGATAGATCATACATATATTGGTAGTTTTTTTAAAATTTTTGGCATATCCTTGACAAGATTTTTCCTATAAAGAATTTAAATTTCAACATAATAAAAGTGACCTAATCTTTTATGTTATAGGATTTATTCATTACTAAAAGTAGGTAATATTATATAAAAGACATCTTTCAAGTCTAAATAAAAACTTTTCCTTTTCATGGGTACAACTTTAAGCTTAAGGCCTTGTGCATCATAGATGACACATATTTTGTTTTTGAAAACAAAAGAGCAATTATGTTTAAGAAGTTACCTAATATTGAGAAGATTTTGATTGATATTAGGTACAAATAAAACACCAGATATTAGTTTAATACTTAAGTGAGTGAAGACAATAACAATCCCTTTCCCCTTTACCTACAAAAGCCCATATTGACCTTAGAGTTATAAGAGTCATTCAAAGTTTTGAAAACATCAAGGTTTAAAGACATATGGTTTGTGTAATTGTTATCCACAAGGCATGTCTCAGAAGCCTTTTTCAAAGTACTATTGCTAGTAACAAAAAGTCATTCCTCAAGTTGCTAGTCATCATTTATCACCTGTTCTTTTGTTTTGGTTGGTAAGTCTTACTAATATTGACTTTGTTTTTTCTTGTAAATCCTCTCAGAGTGCCCTTTTTTCTTACAAAAGGTGTACATAATGTCAAGCCTCCTTTAGCAAAATTTAGCCAGATAATTAGTTATATTACAATATTCACAAGGTAAGTAGTGTTTACTTCCTTCTACTTTTACATCTGTAGACTTCCTTTGCTACTTTGATCCTTTCTTTCTCTTTTAAATACTCTTCTATTTTTACTTAACCTAGAAGGCACTTTCATCAATTTTTTCCTTTTTCATTTGTCTTATTTGCTTTTGAGCTTGAAGAGCATACAACAATTTTGCTAAAGTGATGGTGTTTAAATCTTTAGAGTCTTCTAAGGATGAAATCTTAACTTTAAACCTCTTAGGTATGTTGACCAAGACTTTTCAAACAACCAACTTGTTAGGAAAGTCTTCACCAAGAACCTTGATTTGGTTTATTACTTTTAATAATCTGTCACTATAACAATTTCAAACTCCATCTTTAACAATTCAAATTCCTTTCTAAGATTCAATAATTGCATTTTTTGGTCTTCAAGTTGCCTTTAAATTCTTCCTTCAACCTCTATTAGGCCTCTTTGATTGTGTCACAAGCCATAATTCTATTAAAGATAGTTTTTGTAATAACAAAATGAATGCAAGTCAATGTTTTATACTACTTTGAAACTTGTTCATTGTGGTGTTTCATTTATGCCATTGTTAGATTAGTAAGGAGAGAAGAAATATTAGCACCATTCTTAGTGACCTCTCCGATCAAAAGCTCTCAAATATGCCTTTATCATGACTGACCATAGAGTGTAATTATCTTCATTGAACTTTGGTGGATGTAAGGGTGTGAAGTTGAAGAATGTCATTTTGGAAAACTATAGATATGTTGTCTAAAGTACTCTTAGGTATTTTCCTCTCTTTTAGATCACTCTTTACAGGTCTCTAATAAAGTAACTTGCTCTAATATCAGTTGTTGGATTTTAGCAGCAACAATCCAAATAAATAAGCTAGAAGACTTTTTGGTATTAAGTAGAAGAAAGGAAACTAAAAAGGATCTTTAAATTAATGATCAAAAGGTTTCTATCTTACATCATCTTTCCAAGTTTCAATGCATATATGTAAAACATTTTAAAGTGGTACACCACTACATGATTATTTCAGTTTGAATTTAAATACAAAGTTGATAATTTGCATACAAAATTTAAACTAATTTGAACCTATTCCTAAAGTTTATAAAAGAAGCTACTAACACTCTTCTTAGCAAGTCGACCAAATATGATTTGAAATTTAAAGTAACTACCTTAACTTTCAAAAAAAAAAAAAAACAGAGAGAGAGAAAGAGAGGAAAACTTGCATTCTAGAATTTTAAGTTTGTTGTGCAATACTTCAACACCATGTGAGCAACTTGTGAGGCTTTAAACCTTTCAGTCCATCCTAGGGCTCATCCAACAAGATGTGTCACTAAGGGTTGAACATTGTGTAGTTGCTAACAAAAGAGATAGATATTTGCCTCTTGCTTTTCATATGTCAATGTATCCATTTCTAGCAGTCTATATTCACATTGTCACAATACCAAAAATAATAGAAAAATTTGTACTTTAAAGGGACTAAGATATGCTTTAAAACTTGTTTAACAACATAAGTAAGGGACAAAAACCCTGATCCAAGCCAAGCAAGGCACCATAGTCATAAATATGGGCTCTACTCTACATGATACAAGTGATATGTTCATCTTACCAAGAAATTTAATATTCCTTCTTTGATATGGTGCCCATTTTATATAGTATTGCAAAGAAAAGTTGGTTAGGCTCTTATCAAAGTTGCATATGAAAGGTGTTTATAGAATTATCATAACAAGTCAGTTTAGGTAGTTAAGAGTGCTCTTAAGACATTTGGGGGCTTGGAGTTTGTTGGTTTAAGCAACATCAGCATGAGATAAAATCTCCATGCAATTGTAAGGGGTGGGCCATAAGGTAGATAGAGAACTACAAAGTGTGGCCTAGGAACCATAAAGTATGGTCTTGAGGAAGAGAAATCCAACTTGTCCTAAGTTTATGTCCCACAATGGACTCCTTTCAAAATCACCCTAACTTGTGTTAGGGAAGGTTAATTAGCATGGAAGTTATAAATTGGATTGTGAAAGCCTATTTCATTTGGTAAAGGGAAGATTGATGCAGGCTTTAACACTTGCACTGATAAGCAAATGGCATCACAAGAAGGCATGGAGTGATAGGTGCATAAGGCCCTCAACTTGTTAGCTCAACAAGCAAAGGAGCAAGTGGATCAACCTTAGTTACTAAAAATTAGTATCATTTAAGTTAAAATGACTTAAAAAGATTTTATATTCTTATAACTAAAGGTTTTACAAGATATCAAACTGATGTGTGTGATTACTAGTGTCTAAGAGCTCACATGAAAATCTTAAAAGGGAGACCCACCCAGGGGATCGTAAGTGTGTGAGGGGTGCAAAGAAGGACCTTGCAAAGAAAGCTCAAGGAAGGATATCAAATGTGTAGGAGAGAAAATGCGACGAAGTGACTCGCAGTGGGATTTACTAGTCAAAGTTCTCAAAGGTACAAAGTAAAGAGTTACACTTATAATTAAATTTAAGAAAAATGCAAAGATAAAGATATTTTACTATGTAGTGATGAAAGTGTAACATGTCCTCTTCTTCAATGGGATTTGATAATATTAATGACGTAATATTAATGACTTAGTCCTACACTTTATTGATGGCATGTTTCTTTCTTTATTTCACAAATTAGGAACAGTATTGCTTGATCCATATTATCTACCCATGATTCCTTTGACTAGATTAATTCACCTAAAATGTCATTTATTAAAGTCCTAAGGCACATTCCTTGATTTGGATCTAACTAGCATTATTAATGCTCATTTAAGCACACAATTAAAAGCTTGTGCATGACTAGTTGACTCTTCAACAGATGTCTTATAGTCAACTAATTCATTTTTATCCATGCCTTAGCCCATTTTATATGACCAATTACTTACACGCTTATGCCCTTACTTAAACACATATTATTGATTAGGCATGGCCCACTTATGTGATAACATATTATCTTTGTATTTTTAGTTGAATAATCTAGGTACCCATACAAAACATAGGTCCCCACTTAATAAAAATTTAAAGTTGCAACCTTTTCTTTTTAATTCTAATTTTTTCAAACCAAAATTAAAACAATAAAATGTATAATCAACCATAAAAAAAAAAAAGTGCAACCAAATCATTATTAAATATTTTAATAATTTTTTGTATATTCTATTACTTTTTACATATTTTATTACTTTAATAGTATATTTATTAATTTTTAACATAATCTTAAATTTTTTTAAAAATTAATATAAATGACATCATATTGTCATCATTATGACATCACTAACCCTCTTTAGGTTGAATCTTCTGGCCATGCAATAAGACTCCTTTTAATTTGAAAGTTGTTCTCATCCCTTGGATAGTTTCTACTTGCTTTGCCTTTGTAGTATCAAAAATCAACAATCATGCATTAACCTAAAAGAAAACACACAAAAATAGTTTGTTCACCCATCCTAATATTTGTTAAAAGGAAGAAAGAATCAATAATTTATCCTAATATCTTAAAAATTAGGCGTCTCATAAGCAAATCTATCATCAATTATCCTTATTTTTGTTCTATTTTATATCATCTGCATTTCTTTCCAATATGTTTGCTCGAATTATTCATACAAGGAAATGTTACCTTTCCTTTTTAATTTTTTTTTTCCCTCCTTCTCTTTCACCAGATCTTTCTGTCGATTTAAACAAGCTCTAAAACCTTACAATTAAGAAGAATGGGGAATTGAGAAATAATTTTTGATGAATAAAAAGAAAAAGGGGAAAAAAAGGCAACAAACAAAGTTTTTAAAATTTGAAATTAATTTTCCATCAAAAGAAAAAAGGACATTCATTAAGAATTACAGCCATATCACATGAATATATAAAACTAGATTTAAATCCACCTATTATGCAAATTTTTAATTGAATTTCTCATATTTGATAAGAAGTAATGCCATATATTTAGTTTGATGAAGGTAGAGCCAAACTCTTACCACTACACTTTGGTACTTGAGGAATAAGTTGTACTCTTTCCTATTAAATTTGAAAGAAACTGAAAAATGAGCAAAGAGTGGCCTGAACGGGAAGAAGCTAATAAAGGAGCAAAAACCACAGAAAAAAACAAAAAAAAAAAAAAAAAGAATTAGAATGGCAACCCTGTAGAATTTTAAAGCTTTAATACACCAAACCACTTCCAACATTCCACAACCAACAACTTTGATTGAAACTGGGATCCCATTCTAAATAATCAATGTAGAAATTGTAATAAAAACTAAAAAAATGATCTAGCAGATGATAAAGACATAGAGTTACCAATCATGTAGTACATTGTGCACCAACAAAGCCCCAATTAAGGATTAAAAGAAGATAGGTCCATTGGTCGAGATGACATTCATAACCCAAACAATCTTGCTAGCTGGTAGTAGTGGAGAATTAAATCCACACCAAATGAGCATTCATGTCTAAGATTTCCAAGCATGTTATGAGGTGGAAGAGGGGAGTAAATACCTGTGAGACAAAACCTACAAAACCTTGCAAATAAAAATGTCTATTCTGTATGGCATCAACAAGCTTTTCTCCATTTCCTCCTCTTAAGTTCACTGGTAACAATTACACAAAGTGGATTGTTACAATGAAGGCTTACTTAAGAGCCCTTAATCTTTGGGAGGAAACTAAGAAAGGGACTGAACCTATTTCCTTGCTAGCAAACCCAACCATAAAGCACTTACTTGCATGCATACAACAGTCACTGAGTCCATATTCAATAGAATTTATAGTCTATGAAATTGCAAAGGAAGCCTAAAACAGGTTGTAGGAGGAGTATAATGGCAACCAAAAAAAAGCCAAAACCATGCAGCTACTTAATCTCATAAGAGAATTTGAGCTCCTAAGAATGAAGGAAAAGAAAATTTTTAAGGATTATAATGATAGACTACTTAAGGTTGTGAACCAAATTAGAGTGCTTGGAGAAGACTTTCCAAGATAGAAATGTAGTTTAAAAGGTCCTTGTTAACATTCCAGAGACATTTGAAGTCAAGATATCCTCTCTGGAAAACTCAAAGTACCTAAACACTATCTCCTTAGGTGAGCTGATCAATACACTTTAAGCTCAAGAGTAGAGATGATTCTTGAAGTAGGAAGACACTATAAAAGGTGCTCTGCAAGTCATTCACAAGCAAAAAGGTCAGCCAAAAAAGGAAGCAAAGGGGCAAGCAATATGAAAAGAACCATGATTCTAACAAACTTGGAGGTAGAAAGTAGTATGCTCCTTGTGAGCACTGTAAAAAAAACAAGTCATCTACCTAAACATTGTTGGAAAAGACTTGATCTTGTTTCCAAGCATTGCAACGATAAAGGACATTTTGAAAAAATTTGCTGGCACTAGGATAAGCAATAGCAGCATCAACAAAAATCACAACAAACCAAACAAGAGGCTCTCAGCTAGCTGATGAAGATCTATGAACCCCTGATCAACTCTTAGTAGCAACAGATTGAACTAACATTTTATACCTCGGAATTTGGTTGGTTGATGGTAGTTGTACAAACCACATGACACCAAATCCATAGGTCTTCAAAGTTTTGGATCAAACCTTTAAATCCAAAGTCAGAATAGGCAATGGCCAACTTTTGCAAGTCTAGGGAAAAGGTGCAGCTTCCATTCATACCAAAATAGGTATCAAAGTTATCTCTGATGTCCTGTTTATTTCTCAAATCAGTTACAATATGTCGAGCATTGGTCAGCTTCTAAAGAAGGGATTATCTCATCTATTTAATGACATGACAACTCTTGCCTTATTTGTGATCCTATTAATGCCCAGTTAATCTCAGTACCTATTAAGGGAAAGATTTTTCATCTAGACACAAACAAGGTGCAGCATTTAGCTTTGCTAGCTACTGCAAATGATTCTATCTTGTGGCACAAGAGACTTCATCGCTTTTACAATGCAAGTATTCTAATTTATCAAAAAGGGAATCTTACTTATGGCTTACCTATTGTAAACCAAACTGACAAAGTTTGTAAATCTTGTTGTTAGTTGGGAAAAGAAGCAAATTTGCCCAATCATGCAAACTAGTCCAAGAAAGCCTCATAAAAGGCTTCAACTAATCTTTTGTGGTCCTATGAGAATAAGCTAACTTAATGGCAATAAATATTATGTTGTGTTCATTGATGATGATTTTACCGGATTTTGCTAGATTTATTCTCTCTTTGCTGTCCTACTGTCTCTAATTATTATGAAATGACCATATATTGAGAGCTCGCTT
This sequence comes from Rhizophora mangle, assembly GCA_037832345.1. Taxonomy (NCBI): domain Eukaryota; kingdom Viridiplantae; phylum Streptophyta; class Magnoliopsida; order Malpighiales; family Rhizophoraceae; genus Rhizophora; species Rhizophora mangle. The sequence goes on along the minus strand of JBAPLJ010001639.1, from coordinate 799,899 downwards.
TGCTCGAATGAGACCTAGAAGGCCAAGTTCTTCTCTCTTCAATGGGGATCCTCGGGGACTGTTTGTTTCTATTGTACATGCCGATGGTAAGGAGTTCCAATATAGCATCACTTGCTGCAGAGAAAATGGCCTGAACTAGACTTCCCGGAGATAAACAGGAATTTGTGCCAAGGATTATGCTGCCCTCTAATCCGTCGTTGTTGTTCCTAAACCATTAAGCTAGATTAACTAAATAATTATTGTTCTTGCCTTGGAATTGGTATCTTCAGCCGGACCGAATTTGCAATTCTATCAAGGGGGAGGGGGGGGGGTGGGCGTTGTGGCGGCTGTGGTAGGGACAGCGACTCTCGGATGGTAGTCGAGGAGACGGGGTAGTGGCACGGGTAGCGTTGAAAGAAAGGAGTACGAAGTGGAAGTTTGATGTGTTTTCTAAGAATTTATTATTAATTTATAACATTATATTTCAATTCAGAATAAATATTAAAAATTTATATATTGATACCAAATGTTGTTAAATCCTTTTCTAATCAACCCCTAATTTCTCCAATTCTAACATTAACTCTGCTAAATCCCACCGAACAGAGGCCTAAAAATTCAAGAAACCAAGGATGGATCTCAACCGTAAGAAACCAAGTTGTCCCAAAAACCCGCCAGTCCAAATTAGCAAATAGGCAGGTCATTTTAACTCCACGCCACAAAAAGAAAGGATAGAAACAACTGCAACTGTAGCCATTTTGAAATGACCAAAAAAGCCAATCTTTGCATAACCATTCGACTTGGAGGTGTCAGGCCTCTTCTTTTAATTCAGATTTAGAGATTCTTTAATTACCCGTCTTACCTTGGAAGTCAACTTTTCTCTTCATCGACAAGCTAACTTCGTTATCATCACTTTCTCTCTCTCTCTCCTGGAAAAAATGACAGAAAACAAGAAGAAATTTGCTCTCTCTACTTGGTTCTTGGTTTGCCGGCGACAGAGGAAAAAATAAGCCTCAAGTGATTGTAAAATATGACGCCAAGGAAAACAGGGAGAGAACCAACACAAACAAGATACACTAATGTAATAAGTTAAGATGAGATGACAAGCTACACAAGCAAGATAGATCCAAACCTTAAATTAAACACTGTACGAAGCCCAAACAGAGAATCCCATGAAAGGACGAGCAATGAGGACATCGCACACCCCCTGATCCCATCCTATGATTGAAAGAAAGGAAGAAAACAAAAGGCTTCACTTTCCTCCAGATGAAGAGCTTGGGTCAAAACCGCAAACCCCCTTTAGGAGATCATTCTTAGCCTTGCCGCGTGGCCGTGGGAGGTTGGTGAAAGAACCGTTCCCGGTGGGCTGCCCATTGCCGGAGCTTGGCGAAAGACCAAGAGCCGCCTTCAGGATCTTATTACCCATCTCGCCGCGGAGCAGTGGGTGCTTGATGAAAGAACCGTTCCCCGTGGGCCGCCCATTGCCGGAGCTTGGCCTTCCTGGCTGGCTCATTTTTCCAATCACTCCTCTAACTGCTGCCGTATGCAGCCTCAGCTCCTACTCCACTATCTTACAGGGGTCCCCAAGCCATTGCATCGGATTCACAAAACAAAAAGAAAGATGAATGCAAAATCAAATGCTTGCTATATTATATAATTTTTAAAAAATTTATTTTAAATCCATAAATTTTAAATTGGATTAAATTTTTTTTAAAGTTTATAACATTATTTCTATATACTAAATTTTTAAATTTTGTTTATTTGAGTTTATATTTTCATCATCTCAATAATATAAATGACTTTTTTTTTGTGAGTAATACTATGAGTCTTTGCTTAGTATATATGAACAATTGTAAAATCAAAAATTTTAGTCTATAAGACCAATAATATATTAAAAAATTATAATAATTTAGATGTATTTAAAATTTAAATATATATATTATAATATTATAATTATTAATTATATTTTAATTTTTATATATGTATATATTTTAATTTTTTTATTATTAATATGTATTTAATAATTATAATAATATAATATAAATTTACATATTAAATGTAATGAAATTTTTTAAAAAAATAAGTAATATATGTAAAATAAAAAAATACAAAGTAAGTCATTAATATTAAAAATAAATAAATAAAATTTTACTTGATAAATAGATTTGAGGACAATTTTTTTGATTAAAATATAAATTAATTATTTTTAATTTAAAAAAAAGTGCATGATAAAAATTTAAATTGAGATGTATTAAAAAATAACAATATATTATTTTTTTTAAATGTTCAACAAATAATAGGACTATAAATATAAATTTTTATTTTGAATATTTAATAAAATGATAAATAATTTTGCTTAAAAATAAAAAGTATTCTAGATAATATATATATATATATATATTTTGATAAATACAAGTTTTAAAAATTAAAATATTTGTAAATTATATATTTTTATTCAATAATTTTTAAAAAAATTTTAATTTATAAATTTAATAGAGTCAAAGGGTATTTTCAACGGTGGCAAAAAAAAATTTATTGCAAATCCATCGCGCTGTTTTCTCAGTCTCAGTGGACGAAGTGCATATAAAAACGATTTCAATTCTCAGTCACTTCAAATACACAAAGACAAGGAAAAAAAAAAGGAAAATCAAAGGAGTTTCAATACTGCAAGATCTAAACTTAATTTGACCAATGACATTCCACGGAAAATGTAGCCGCCTTAATAATCTATTTGTCACCTCATATCGGCATCCAAAGAAGAGATAAGGACGAGGATAGGTCAAACTTGATGAATGGTTTGGTGGCAGAAAAGTCCAAATGACGACAATAACTAAAAGTGTCTCGATTTTTTTAGAAAATGGCCTGAACTAGACTTCCTAGAGATAAACAGAAATTTGTGCCAAGGATTATACTGTACTCTATCCATCGTTGTTGTTTCTAAATCATTATGCTAGATTAACTAAATAATTCTCGTCTTGATTGTTCTTTGTCTTGGATTTGGTATATTCCACCGACCGAATTTGCAATTCTATCAAAAGGGGTGGTGGGCGTTGTGGCGGCTGTTGTAGGGACGGCGACTTTCGGATGGTAGCCGAGGAAACGGGGGTAGTGGCACCGGTAGCGTTGAAAGAAAAGAGTATGAAGTGAAAGTGTGATGAGTTTTCTAAGAATTTATTATTAATTTACAACATTATATTTCAATTCAGAATAAATATTAAAAATCTATAAATTGATACCAAGAGTTGTTAAATCCTTTTCTAATCAAATCCCTAATTTCTCCAATTCTAACATTAACTTTGCTAAATCCCACCGAAAAGAGGCCTAAAAATTCAAGAAACCAACCCTAAGAAACCAAGTTGTCTCAAAAACCCGGCAGTCCAAATTAGCAAATAGACAGGTCATTTTAATTCCAAGCCACGAAAGAAAGGATAGTGATAAAAAAAAAAAAAAAAAAAAACCAATCTTTGCATAACCATTCGACTCTCAGCGTCATGTCTCTTCTTTTAATTCCGATTTAGAGTCTCTTTAATTACCCATCTTACCCTGGAAGTCATCGTTTTCTTTTTATCAACAAGCTGACTTCGTTATCATCACTCTCTCTCCTGGAAAAGATTGACATAGAACGAGAAAAAATTTGCTCTCTCTACTTGGTTCTTGGTTTGCCGGTGACAAAGGAAAAAATAAGCCTCGAGTGATTTTAAAATATGACGATAAGGAAAGCACCAATAAGATAGGGAGAGAATCAATACAAACAAGTTATACTGATGTAATAAGTTAAGATGGGATGATAAGCTATACAAACAAGATAGATCAAAACCCACAATTAAACACTGTGCAAACCCCAAGCTGAGAATCCCGTGGAAGGACGAGCAATAAGGACATGGCACACCCCCGTGATCCCATCTTATGATTGAAAGAAAGGAAAAAAACAAAAGGCTTCAGTTTCCTCCAGATGAAGAGCTTCGCTGAAAACGGAAAACCTTCTTCAGGATATCATTCTTTGTCTTGCCGCGGGGCAGTGGGTGGTTGGTGAAAGAACCCTACCCGGTGGACGGCCCAGTGCCGGAGCTTGCCTTTAAACCGAGAGCCTCCTTCAGGATCTTATGCTTAGTATCGCTGCGTGACTGTGGGAGGCCGACGAAAGAACCGTTCCCCGTGGACCGCCCATCGCCGGAGGTTGCCTTTCCCGGCTGGTTCATTTTTCCAATCACTCCTCTAATTGGTGCTATGTGCAGCCTCAGCTTCCCCTCCACTCTCTCATATAGGGTGGTCTCCAAGCCATTGAATAGGATTCACAAAACACACAAAAGGGAAGAAGGCAAAATCAAGTTGTCGAGTGGACAATCAATAATTGAGCCATCCCACGTTGCTTGCTTACGTCGAGTGAATGACGTTAGTGTAAAATGTAATTTAATTTAAATAAATTATTTAAAATTTTATATTATAGAGATACAAAATAAAATAGATTTATATTAATATTTATTATTTTATTATGAATTTTATATTAAATAAAATATTATTTAAAAATATTAAATATTATATATGTAATATAAATTTTTTAAAATATATTTTAAATTCATAAAATTTAAATTTAATTAATTTTTTCTTAAAATTTATAATATTATTAATATAAATTAAATTTTTATATTTTAAAAATTTAGTAAAAAAATAAACGACTTTATTTAAAAGTAAAAAGTATTCTAAATAATATATGCATATTAATAAAGATAAATTTAAAAAATTAAAATATTTATAGATTATATACTTTTATTAGATTATTTAAAAAAATTTAATAGAGTCAAAGCTTATTTTCGTCGAGGGCAAACAAAAATCTGTTGCAACTCCGAAACGTTGTTTTCTCAATCTCAGTGGAGCAAGTAATTTTAATTTAAAATTATGGTTTTTTTTTAATAATTAAAAAATTATACATCATAATTTATAAATAAAAACTAAATTATGATTTATTAGTTATAAAAGTTACATAAAGATGTCATGTCAAAGATTTAAGTCCTCGAGTAACGCCCAAGCATGCCTTAGATAACGTAGCCGCCTTAATAATTCAGACCTCGTGATTGTCGGCCTCAAAATTGAACAGTATTATGATGGATGAATCTGTAGTTCTAATTTTTTGATTATTAAATTTTGAAATATAGTCAAATTTTTTCTTTTTTTAAAAAAAAAAATCGTCAAATTTATTAAAAAAATATTTTAGTTTTTCCACGTGACTAATTAAGAACGATTATTTTTCTACAAGTTGCCGAGCCTTCTTATTCTCAAACTGCAATTTGCAAGTAGGCATCATGTGACCCATATAATGTATACATATGTTTGTACGAGAACACGTGGGACTTTATATTTTTTTGTCTTATATAAAATATCGATGAAGTACAGTAATTTAAATTTTTATTTTGAATCTTTGATAAAAAAAAAATAAATGACTTTACTTAAAAATAAAAAAATACTCCAAATAATATATATACACTTTGATGAATATAAGTTTAAAAAATTAAAATATTTGTAAATCATAAACTTTTATTCAATAATTTTTTTAATTTTAAATTTATAAATTTAATGGAGTAAAAGGTTATTTTCAACAGGGGCATACAAAGAAATTTGTTGCAAATACGTCATGTTGTTTTCTCAATCTCAGTGGAGCAACCGCCCCCGCCCCCGCCCCGCCCCCCACTCACGTACCACCTAGATCCGTCAGTGCGTCTAAAGACGATTTCAATTCTTGTCGTATTCCAAAAATAAGACTATTACATCATGATCATTATGAACCTAATTCCTCTTTTTTTAAAAAAAAAAAAATTGAATTTAAATTGTTTTCCCGCAAGCTTATATAGGATGAATTGAACAGATTCGGAGGACAATAAATGAACAAAAATCATTTTGTCAATATCAAAAGCGCATCAAACATTAACACGTTCCCTTGTATAGCCATTTGATTAAAAGCATATATAAAATCCATATTTATCTAATTAGTTGAAACTTATAATTAAAGATAATAATAAAAATAATATAATTTAAGCTTAGATTTTCTTAATAATAAACTTTCTTATAAGATATTAATAAATTATTTAACTCAAAATTTTAATTTGTTGAATAAGATATATTAAATGATTTAACTTTAAAAATTAAAATACCAAATGAAATTTAATTTTAAAATGCACTACTTAAAAATAAATTTATTAAGTTGAAAATAGGAAAAAAAAATTAGACAAACTTTCTTGATTTTGTACAAAAATTTATGATTCATTAGAAAAATGAGAATAATTATAATTTTAAATTATAATTTTTTAACAATCAAAAATTATATATTATAAATATATTAATTATTATATTTATGAGTAAAAATAGAAACATATGTGCTTTAGATAACGTAGTCGCCTTAATAATCTATTTGTCACCTCATATCGGCGTCAAAAGAAGAGAGAAGGAGGAGGATAGGTCGAAGTTGATGAATAGTTTTGTTGCAGAAAAGTCAAAACGATAACCATAACTAAAATTGTCTCGATTTGAGTATGGATATGTATGTCAATTTTTTTTTTTTTTTTTATTATTCGAGAAGGATATGCATGTCTAGGGACCGCGATGTTCGGATGGTAGAGGAGGAAACTGGGGTAATGGTACGGGTAGCGTTGAAAGAAAAGGGTATGAAGGGAAAATTTGATGACTTTCTAAAAATTTATTAATAATTCATAAGTAATTAGACATTATATTTCAATTTAGAATAAATATTAGAAATTTTTATATTGATACCCAAAATTGTTGAATCCTTCTCTTATCAATCCCTAATTTCTCCAATTCTACCATTAACTTTGCTAAATCCCACCAAACAGAGGCCTGAAAATTCAAGAAACCAAGGATGGATTTTAACCCTAAGAAACCAAGTTGTCCCAAAAAGCTGGCAGTCCGAATTAGCAATAGACAGGTCTTTTTAATTCCAAGCCAGAAAAGAAGGGATAGAAACAAGTGCAACTGTGGCCATTTTGAAATGACCAAAAGCAGCCAATCTTTGCATAACCATTCCTTTCTCAGCCTCTTCTTTTAATTCCGATTTAGAGGATCTTTAATTACCCATCTTACCTTGTAAGTCATCTTTTCTTTTTATCAACCAGCTACCTTCGTTACCATCACTCTCTCTCCTGGAAAGAATGACAGAGAACAACAAAAAATTTGCTCTCTCTACTCAGTTTTTGGTTTGCCGGCGACAGAAGGAAAAAATAAGCCTCAAGTGATTTTCAAATATGACGGTAAGGAAAGCACCAACAAGAATATGATAGGGAGAGAACCAATACAAACAAGATACACTAATATAATAAGTTAAGATGGGATGATAAGCTACACAAACAAGATGGATCCAAACCTTAAATTAAACACTGTACAAAGCCCAAGCTGAGAATCCCATGAAAGTTCGAGTAATGAGGACATCGCACACCCCCCTGATCGCATCTTATTATTCAAAGAAAGGAAGAAAACAAAAGGCTTCACTTTCCTCCAGATGAAGAGCTTGCGCCACAACCCAAAACCCCCTTCAGGAGATCATTCTTAGTCTTGCCGCGAGGCCGTGGGAGGTTGGTGAAAGAACCGTTCCCGTTGGACGGCCCATTGCCGGAGCTTGGCTTTCCTGGCTGGTTCATTTTTCCAATCACTCCTCTAATTGCTGCTATATGCAGCCTCAGCTTCCACTCCATCTTATATGGGGTGGTCCCCAAGACCTTGAATCGGACTGAAAAATCAAAAAGAAAGAAATAAAGCAAAATAGAATTAATAATTGAGCCATCCCACAGCTTGCTTACGTCCAGTTGATGACGACTCGAAGTTGCCGCTACCAATTCAGCGAGGAAAAAGCAATTTCCAAGGGTAATTTAAGTTTGATTAACTAGATTCACAATTTTATGAAATAAAATTTTAGAACTTTTATAATATATAGATATAAAATAAAATAAATTTACATTAATATTTATTATTTTATTATCAATTTTTTATATTAAATAAATTATTATTTGTAAAATATAAATTATTTTATATTTAATATAATTTTTAAAATTTTATTTTAAATCTATAAAATTTAAATTTAATTAAATTTTCTTTTAAAATTTATAACATTATTCATTATTGGTATAAATTAAATTTTTATATTTTATTTAATTGAGTTTATATTTTAAGATCTTAATAATATAAATGATTTTTTTTATAGAGTAATTAACAAGTCTTTGTATAGTATATATATAAAATAAATTTAAATTAATATACATTAAATAAATAATAATATATTATTTTTTAAGTATAAAACAAATGATAATATTAAAAATTTAAATTTTTATTTTGAATATCTAATAAAAAAATAAATAACTTTACTTAAAATTAAAAATTATTCCAAATGATATATATGTATTGATAAACATAAGTTCAAAAAATTAAAATGTTTGTAAATTATGTATTTTTATTCAGTAATTTTTTTAAAAAAAATTTAATTTATAAATTTAATGGAGTCAAAGGTTATTTTCAACGGAGGCAAACAAATATTTGTTGCAAATCCATCACGCTGTTTTCTCAGTCTCAGTGGACCAAGAAGTGCAATAAAAACGATTTCAATTCTCAGTGTAACTTCAAATACACAAAGACAAAGGAAAAAAAAGAAAAGTTTCAACACTGCAAGAGCTAAACTTAATTTGACTAATGACTTTACACGGAAAATTTGGGATATAAAAACAAGACTATTAGACCAAAAGCAATCATTCTTTCGGAATACAATAAATGAACAAATATCAATTTGCCAATATCAAAAGCCATTAAATTAAAAGTATATATATAAAATACACATCTATCTTACTAGTTAAAATTTATAATTAAAAATAAAAAATAATATAATATAATTTAAAATCAAATTCTCTTACTGATAAAATTTTTTATAAGTTATTAACAAATTATTTAATTTAAAATTTTAAATTATTAAATAAAATATATTAAATTATTTAATTTTAAAAATTAAAATATTAAATAAAATTTAATTTTAAAATATATTACTTAAAAATAAATTTATTAATTTAAAAATAAAAAAATTACACAAATTTTTTATTTTATACAAAAAAAATTTATAATTTATTAAAAAATAAGATTAATCATAATTTAAAAATTATAATTTTTTTAATAATTAAAAATTATATATTATAAATATATTAATTATAATTATTATATTTATTAATTAAAAACCAACTATACTTTACTATCATTCTTTTTGTGAAATTATAATTTATTAGTTATAACAATTGTACGATGATGTCATGACAAAGATTTAAGTTCTGGAGTAATGCCTCAGCATACATGTTATATATGTGCTTTTTATTTTTATTAAGAAAGATTTATATTTATAGGGTGATTAAAAAATGACGTCACTCGAATGAGACTTCAGACCTCATCGTTGTCAATTTTTTAAAATTAAGATTTGTATTTACCAGAAAGATAGCGTTCTAATTTTTTTATTATTATAATGCATTGAAAAATAAAAAAATATTTATTGTTAATTGAGTAAAATAATAAATAATAAATTAAAAATTTTAAAATATTATCAGAACTCTTTTTTTTTTTTTTTTTTTTTTAGAAAAAAGATATTTTTAAACTTAATAAAAAAAAATTTTACTTTTTCTATGTCACTAGTCAGCAACGATCCTTCTTGTCTAAGTTGCCAGAGTCTTATTGTCAAACTGCAAATTGCAAGTAGGCGTCATGCCATCATCATCGGTCAGCAGCTCTATCTTTTTTTTTTTTTTTTTCCACTTCGGATGCCACGAGTATTAAGAAGATAGAAAATCCTTCGGGAACATTGTCTGCCTTTTGCCAGTGTGTTAAACTTGAAATCGAAAAAGAAATTATTAAAAAATAACTGCAGATAATTTAACTTATCCCAGAAGAAATTTTTAACATTGCAAATTATATATTATTTAGTTTTCGTATTCATAATTGTAATTCACAATGAGTCCTTGATTTTCTTTTGTTTTGCAATGTTTCTTTCTCTCTCTTCTTGTCTATCCGTCTCCCGAGAAAACAAATACGGTGTGTTTGAGCCCAAGCAACTCACACAATTTTAATCAAAGCCTTGTGCGTAACTAGCCAGACTCTCCAGCACATGTCTCGTGACCAACTGATTCAATTTTCTCCATGCCTTGCCCCGATTTTATACGACCAATTACTTGCACGCGCGTACCCTTAATTAGACGCATGTTGTTGATAAGCATGACCCACTCACGTGATAATGCGTTGTCTTTCTATTTTTAATTGGATAAGTTGGCCACCAAACCATACAAAATATGGGTCCCACTTAATGAAAAAAATTCAACTTAATCATACGTCATGGTGATGTACTGCCAACTGACCCATATGTTTATTTTGAAAGAAGGGGTAATATTCAAAAGTAGATAATAATTTATATTTTTATAATGTATAAAACAGTAAAGGTATTCTGGACCTTATATACAAATACCAACTTTTCTCAATAAATAAAAAGATCATGTGCTCCAAGAGAGACATTTGACTTTCCAATTCATTAAATATCCATAAATTTCATTATAATAATTCTTTAAAGTGAGCTTTGAACATCAAAAAAAACATTCCAAACACCACATAATAATCAAAGGCAGAACCAGCAAAATGTAGAGAAAAAAAAAAAGAACATAATTCAACTAATGAAATGAAAATGAGTATTATCAATATGTATATATTAATAAAGACAAGTTAAACAAATTAAAATATTCATAAATCATATATTTTTATCCAGTAATTTTATTAATTTTTGATTTATAAATTGAATCGTTTCAAAGGTTAGTTTCAACGGGGACAAACAAAAAATTGTTGCAGCTCCATCACGTTTTTTCCTCAACCTCGGTGGAGCAAGTGCCCCCCCACTCACTTACGCCTAGGTCCGTCAGTGCATATAAAAACGATTTCAATTCTTGGTGTAACTTCAATTACACAAATAAAAAAAAAAAAAAAGTTTCAATACTACAAGATCTAAACTTAATTCGACTAACGACGTTACACGGAACATTTGGGATATAAAAACAAGACTATTAGACCAAAAACAATCATTCTTCTCGTATTCTAAAAATACGACTATTACATCATGATCATTATGAACCTAATTCCTTCTTTTTTTTCTTCTTCTTTTTTTTTTTTTTCAATTGAATTTAAATTGTTTTCCCGTAACCTTATAGGATCAATTGAACATATTCAGAATACAATAAATGAACAAAAATCATTTTGTCCATATCAAAAGCGCATCAAACTTTAATACGCTCACTTGTATAGCCATTAGATTAAAAGCATTTATAAAATACATATTTATCTAACTAGCTAAAACTTACAATTAAAAATAAAAATAAAAATAATATAATTTAAACTCAAATTTTCTTAATAATAAAGTTTTTGATAAGATATTAATAAATTATTCAACTCAAAATTTTAAAATATTGAAAAAAATATATTAAATTATTCAACTTTTAAAGTTAAAATATTAAATAAAATCTAATTTTAAAATATATCATTTAAAAATAAATTTATTAGAATGAAAATAAAAAAGTTATACAAAATTTTTTTATTTTATACAAAAAATTTTATAATTTATTAAAAAATAAAATAATCTTAATTTAAAATTATAATTTTTTTAATGATTAAAAATTTATATATTATAAATATATTAATTATTATATTTATAAGTAAAAATAAAAATTATCGATTGTTATCATTAATTCTGTAAAATTATGATTTATTAGTTATAAAAGTTGTGCGCCAATGCCATGTCAAAGATTTAAGTTGTGGAGTAAGGCCCAAGCATACATGTAACATTATATACTTTAGATAAGGTAGCTGCCTTAATAATCTATTTGTCTCCTCATATCGGCAACAAAAGAAGAAATAAGGAGGAGGATAGGTTAAACTTAATGAATAGTTTTGTTGCATAAAAGTCAAAATTATTAAGTTAATAGTTAAAATTTCACATCAAAAAATTGAATACAATTAATTAATTTCACATCAAGCATACATGTAACATTATATACTTTAGATAAGGTAGCCACCTTAATAATCTATTTGTCTCCTCATATCGGCAACAAAAGAAGAGATAAGGAGGAGGATAAGTTAAACTTAATGAATAGTTTTGTTCCATAAAAGTCAAAATTATTAAGTTAATAGTTAAAATTTCACATCAAAAAATTGAATAGAATTAATTAATTTTATTATAAAGAATAATAGTTTGTTCTATAAAAAGAATTATTAAAAAAGTTAAAATTTTATGAACTTATAATCTATTATTTGAACTTTTATTAATTAAACTCTATAAGATTTTTTTTAATATTCTTTAGTTTAATAATATTTATTTTCATTTTTACTTGTGGGCGTAGGTCAAATTAAATGAACTATATAAATTTAATTTTTTTTGTTATTATTTTTAAGGATTATAACTCAAAATTTATCTCATATCAAACTAGTATTAAAGTCAAGTTCACCAAAAAAATAGTCATTATGATAATAATTAAGTATTATTTTGAGAAATTTGATTGGAGCATGTTGGTTTAAGATGACATCAACATAACGTTATTAGGGAAGCAGAAAAAGTCACAGAAGATGTTAGATGAGGAGTCTGCTGGTCTTGATAAGAAGATCATATCAAGTATTATCTTAAATCGTTTTGAGGTAATTACTAAGAATTTGTAAGAGAAATTAAAAGTTTTATATAAGAAGAAAATATTGAAAAATAGATTTTATTTAAAGTAGAGTTTATATATATTTTATATATCTGAAGAATCATTTATACTGTTGCATCTTGATAAATTTGATTCTTTACGTATAGATTTGAGTAAGTAATATAAATGTTCATCTTAAGGATATGGATAAAGTCTTATTATTATTATGTTATCTTTTCCAATCATTTAACCTTTTCAAAGAAATAATGATTTATGATAAAAAAAAACTATTTCTTATAAAAAATTTAAGTCTATTTTGAAGTCGAAAAACCAAATCGACAAGGATATATCTGGGGAAACTAGTAATAGTCAAGCTAACAACTTGATGGTTTAGGGATGTAGATTATTAGAAGAACCAAATCTATATCTAAATCTAAATATAAAAATTTGGTATGTAATTATTATAAAAGAAAAGTACACATAAAAATTGATTACTTTAAGTTAGAAGCTAAGGATGAGAATAAAAATAAAAATAATGAGCTAGTTTAAACTAATGTTGTAGAAAATTATAGTGAATGAATTATTTTCTTTACTAATGATAAATTAAGGTATGCCAATAAATGTATATTGGATTTTAGTTGTACATACCATATGTGTCCCAATAGAAACTGATTTTCCACCTATGAATTTATTGAAGTTGGAGTTGTAATAATCAGCAATAATGTAGTTTGCAAAATTATTAAGAATGATACGACTAGAATTAAGACTCAAGATGGTATTGTGAGAACACTTATATAGGTCAAACACATTTCAAAATTAAAGAAGAATCTCATCACTTTGGGAACACTTTAAGCTCTTGGCTACAAGTACACTAATGAAGGTAGAGTTTTAAAAGTTAGTAAAGGTGCTCTTGTTATCATGAAAGCTTGTAGATTTGAAAATTTGTACATTTTGTAGGGATTTATAGTTATGAGTATTACTGCTGTCTCTATATCATTTATTTTAGTGGTAAATATTACAAAACTATGACATATACAGTTGGGGCACAAGAGTGATAAGGGTTTATCTATACTGCTCACAATGTACTGGGAAGTTGAACTTTAGTAAGCATTGTATCTTTAGGAAGTAGAAGTATGTCAATTTCAAGTTTCCAGCAATTCACAAGACAAAAAGCACTTTGAATTATATTTACTGAGATCTTTGAGGGTCATCTCACATTTTGTTAAAAGGTGGTGCCAGGTACATGTTGACTTTCATTTATGATTATTCAAGAAAAACTTGTGTTTTCTTTCTAAAGTACAAGAATGATGTTTTCCAAATATTCAAGAAGTGAAAAGCATTAATTAAGAAGCAAATAGGGAAGCAAATTAAGTAGTTTAGGACAAATAATGCATTTGAATTTTGTGAAGGTGAATTTAATGAATCTTATGAAAATAAAGGCATTGTTCGTTATTGTATAATCATAATGACCCCTTAGCAAAATAATGTTGTTAAATGTATGAACAAAATACTTTTGAAGAGAACTCGTTGTATGATTTCCAATGTTGGTTTGTCAAAAAACTCTTGGACATAAGTAGTTTTTATAACTTGTTATATCATTAATCATGCACCTTCAATATTTATAGAGTTCAAGATTTTAGAGGAAGTCTAGTCTAGTACTCTTGTTAATTACTCTGATTTGAAGATATTTGGATATCATGTATATATGTATGTCAATGATGAGAAATTGGAACCTAAAGTTAAAAAGCGCATTTTCTTTAGCCATGCATTTGGAGTGAAGAGATATTGTTTATGGTTTCTTGATCCACCAAAATTTGTGATTAGTAAATATGTTACATTTGATAAATCCTCTATGTTATATCTAAGAGGAGAGTCTTCTAGTCATTATGATGCAAGTAAATATGATAGTGCACATAAGTAGGTGAAGCTTAAAGTGGTCAATTGAGATGCCACATAGCAAAGTTCTCATACTTTAATTCCTCTAAAGATAGAGAGGAGTATCATTCTATAACTAAAGACAAAACAAGAAAAGAGATTTGACTATCACAAAAATATATTGACTATGTTACTTATAATCTTTTAGTTACATAGAAAATTAGTTAACATGGTGAACCATCTGCATATTTAGAAGTAGTATTAGGTGTTGACTTATTTAGGTGGTTGGTTGTAATGAATGAAGAAATAAAATCTTTTTATAAGAATGACACATGAGTTCTTATGAAACTGCCTTTAGAAAAGAAAATCATTAGTTGTAAATGGGTCTTAAAAAAGAAATAAGGTACACTAAGGGTTGAAAATGCAAGGTACAAGACATGTTTGGATGCAAAAGGCTTTAGTCAAGTATAAGGTGTTAAGTTTAATGATGTTTTCTCACCTATTGTTAAACAAAATTCAATATATGTTTTACTTACTCTTGTGACCATGTATGATTTAGAGTTAAAGCAACTTGATGTTAAGTCAACTTTTTTAAGTAATGAATTTAAGAAATAAATATACATGAAGTAATTCCAAGGTTTTGAAGTTGAAGGTAAGGAAGACCATGTTTGTTTATTAAAGAAATTTTTGTATGAATTAAAGTAGTCTTCAAGACAGTGGTATAAGAGATTTGATTTCTTTATACTGAGTTATGGTTATTCTAAGAGCATGCATGATAGTTGTGTTTACTTTTAAAAGTTATATGATGACTCATTCATTTATCTGTTACTTTACATTAACAAGCTTATTGTTGCCAAAAATTTGCTAGAGATTCATACTTTGGAAGTGCTTTTGAATGGTGAATTTAAGATGAAAGATTTAAGAGTATCAATGAAGATTCTTGACATGTAAATTAGAAGGAATTGTAAAGGTGGTAAGTTATATTTGACCTAGAAGAATCATGTTGAAAAGGCCTTGGAATGGTTTGGTATGAAAAATATCAAACGTATCAATACTCCTATTGCTAGTCATTTTAGATTATTAGCTACTCAATCACTAAAGTTATATGAAGAGAAGAGGTATATGGAAAGAGTTTCATATTCGAGTGTGGTTGACAGTCTTATAGATGTGATGATTTCACACATCTAAATATTTTACAAGCAGTTAGTGTGGTTAGTAGGTACATATTTTCTCTAGGAAAATCACATTGGCAAGTTATGAAATGGATTCTCAGATACTTAAGAGGTAGATTAGACACATGTTTGGAGTTTGGTAGAAATTTAGATGCATTGGTTGGTTTTGTTGATTTTAACTACATTATTGATTTTGATAGAATAAAATCTCTTACAGGCTATATATTTTGTATTAGTGATTTTACTATTAGTTAAAAAGCTACTTTGTAATATATTGTTACTTTGTCTACTACTGAAATAGAATACATGGTAATGACTGAGGTAATTAAAGAAGCCTTGTGGTTAAAAGGTTTGTATGGTAAGCATAGTCTACATCAAGATGTTGTTATCATTCATTGTGACAATCAAAGTGTAATACACTTGATTAAGGATCAAATATATCATGAATAAATGTGACATATTGATGTAAGATATCACTTCATTTGGGAGACGATTGTTGAAAGGAAGGTTTCAGTTCAAAAAATTAGTAGTAGAAACAATCTCGCATATATGTTTATGAATCCTCTTTCAGTTACTAAGTTCAAGTAGTACTTGGACTTAATCGGAGTGATATAATGATTTGGGAACTTGGGGAGAAGTGAAGCATTGTTACTATATTTGCATGTGATACTTGAGTTAAAGTAGAGATTTGTTAAGTTAGTAACTAAAGTCCCACTACAAGAAGTTGAACATAATTGACTGATTTTATTTCTTATAAATAATAAGTAATAGTGTGTTATATAAAAAAAATTATTAAGGGAGTTAAAACTCTATAAATCTCTAGTCTATTATTTAGGAATTTGTCAATTTGTCTTTAAAAGAGTTTTTTTTTATATATCTATTTTAATAATATTTGCTCTCACTTTCACTTGTAAATGTAGGTTACATTAACTGAATTATATAAATTTGATGTTTCTTGTATTAGTTATTTTTCTTTTTTCTTTTTTCTTTTATTATTTTTAAGAGTTATATCCTAAAATTTATTTGCTAACAAAAGTGATAACAAAAACTTAAAGTTTTTTGATTTTATTATTATATATATCATTTTTATTCTTATTCGAGAAAGATTTGCATTTTTAGGGTGATCAAAAAATGATACAATCAAATGAGGAATTTAGACATCATAATTTTTTTATTATCATGCATAAAAAAATGAGAGACATTTATTGTTGATGAAATAAAACAATAAATAATAAATTAAAAATTTTCAAATATCATCAAACTTCTTCTTCTATTTTATTTTTTAAAAAGAAAATATCCTTTTCCATGTCCTAATTAAAAACGACTTCTTGTCTAAGTTGTTGAGTCATATTGTCAAATAGCAAATTGCAAGTCGGCATCATGTCATCATCGGTCAGCAACTCTATTTTCCTTTTTTTTTTTTTTCACCTCTGGTGCCACAAGTATTAAGATAGATTGCAAAATAAGCACCAAATAATAAATAAGAATCAAATCAAAGGTCAAAAACAAAACTTTTGATCTTGTTGTAATGGTTTTTTTAGAAAGCAAGAAGAGAATCTTATTTCACAATTATTTTACGAAATCCTTTTAGTTAAGTCATCGATAAAGCCACATGAATTGCACATAATTTGACTCCTAAAGCGATTAAGGTCTTTCCATGTCCTAAAAATCCTTAAGCAATATTGTCTACCTTAAGCAACATTGTTTGCCTTTTGCTAATGTGTTAAGTTTAAAAATGAAAAAGAAATTGTTAAAAAAATAAATGTAGTTAATGAAATTTATTTCAAAAAAATAAATATATATTAACTATCACTTGACATACAAATAAGGTTTATATGATGATATGTAGAAAAGATAAAACGATTTCATGATATTCACATTAGATGGAGGACTGATTGAGCCTATGAACTTTTTGAGCCCAACCCATTTGTTATTATTCAATTAAAATTGTTAATCAATAATTCGAAAATAACTAGTGTAATTCATCAAATTTTAATGATAATTTAACAAAATATAATTTTTTTAAATATTTTATATCTAAAAATACCAAAATAAGCTCCCAAACTAGTGTCCAAATCTTCTTTACAATCCCAAAATTTTCAATAGATTTTTAATTATTGGTATGAAGTGAAATTAAGAGTGTGAGATGAAAATTTTGAGTTAGAGAAAAGAAAGAGAGAGCAAGAGAGAGTATATGTATAAAAGAGAAAAGGAGTGCGAGAAAGAGAGACATTAAGAGTTAGATGCACCTTCAAAAGTTGAAACGTTGATTGTGTGATGATTGCAAAGATGAAGGAAAGCAGAAGTATAAAATTTACAAATGAGATGTCATTTTCTACAAGTACAAGATCATGTCACATTCATTGTAATCATGAAGTGTAGCTCAAATGTATACCCTGTAAAGTTAAAATAATCTTGGATGATGATTTTTAGGATGTTGCTATTAGAAGCAAGACAATTATAGATTCTTTTTGATGGTTTAATCCAAAAGTTGACAAAGTTTATAAAGGGGTAATTAGGTCACTAAGGAATAGAAATAAAGAGTTAAAGGCTAGAGCTAAAAGTGTTAATAAGTGCATTATTCTCCATATGAATTGGGTTCAGCTACTAGAAAAAAAATATAGTTTCAAAGAAAAATGAAATCTAGTTGATGGGCAAGGAATTAGGTTAATCAAAAGTTGATTATACTAAGTTGGAAAGGGTGAACACAATGTGATTCAAAGGCAATGCTCATCTTAAAAGTGTTATAAGGTGTTTAGAAGGAATAGTTACTTTATGTTTCTTCTTATTCTTAAGCATATTGGTTATTGTCCATTGAACATTTAGGAAGACAAATTCAAGTTTTTGGGGAAGACTTAAATAATAGATTTGTAATTGGGTTTATGCCTTTGGTTATGCATATTTGGAAAATTGTTAGAATTATGAATATAAATATAGTCAGTGAAATTGAGAGTTTGTAATTTGAACTTACATTCAAATGTAAGTTAAAATTTAAGATATTGAGAGTTTGTAATTAAAATTTAACCAATTCAAATGTTTAGAGAAAGGTTTTGAATACTAATTCATATTGCCAAAAATACTATGTTTATAAAAGGGTTTGAATATCAATTCACCTTTGAATACAATGAATACAAATTTGACTAACATAGTGCCAAGTGAAAACTTGACCATCAAAGTTCTAGGCCATGACAAAAAAATCTAATTAAACTAGAAGCAATAAGTTACCAAAAAAGATGACTAAACCCAATTTCAACATTACATATACAATTCGTTGTAAGTACTAAATGGTTGAGCCCCAATGTTATGATTACCAGTAACTACATTTGACTATCTAACAATTTGAGGAGCCATGTCCCTAATTTGATTTGGTGTGAAAATAAGTGTTTATGGATGAATAGAAGGCTTTAGCAAAATGAAATAAGTATTTAACAATGTTCTTATTACAATACATTCTATTATTAATTATTAATTATCAAACAAACATGTATAGTTCACATATCTTTAATTATACATTTCCAATCTTTATTGGAAAAAGAACCCTAAATCTAGTTCTTAGCTACCTTTTCTTGCTAGATTTTTTTTTTCCATTGCAATACATGGTGAATTTAGTTCTTAATGGTTGGTTTACCTTTTCCTTACTGCATATGGTCCTAAACTTTGGTCTAACCTTCTTCTTATCTTATAATATTGATGTTAATCAATTATCAACATACCTTAATAACAATTATTGACATTCTCCTTAGATGATTAATGACACTTATTTGACTTGAGCTTCCTAACCCTAAATATGCCTCAATGATTTATGAACTAATAACTTGAGTATGTTGATATGTTATGGCTTCCTTCCATAATCTCTCTCTTTTCCTGGGCTAGAAAACCAATTACAATTATAAACATAACATCAACAAATTGTTGAAAATAATGAACCCTATGTTTTTTCTATTAAAATTTTTGACTTGAGTTAACTATCCTTGTAATGTTTTGTGTTTGGTTTCTATGTGATTGTTGATTTGAAGTCCCTTAATTTCTTGGTCTCCCTCTCTTCTTGGACTATAGTAACAAATAGTACTTATCAAAATATGAGACTTTAGTTATACATAAATCAATAACAAATGTATCATTTACATAATGACTTAATATTATTTTATTTGGTATTGGAATATCAGTTCTTAGACAACCTCTCTTACTATGTCTAAATTACTTATATTATTGGTATCACATCTCAATCCTTGCTTTTGGCATTTGTCCATGCCTCTTAAGAGATTTATCTTTGTCCCTTTTCCTTGCCTTTTTTGGTTTGCCAGGCATAATTTTTAATGAAAGTGAAAGCATTATGCAATTCTTAACTATAGGCCACATATTATATCCATTTAAAGCCTCAATGGACTTTTTATATATTATCATATATGCCATTTGTTTATAACAAGCATCAACATAATCATCTAAGTTTCACCTTAGATGATTAATACATGACATAATATGTTTACAAGAAATCCCCGTTAAATCCCATGTTGTGCATGTGCACAATTTCGAATCAACATCTACAATATACTTATCATCATTGCAAGATACTTCAAACTTTATTCTCCTGTTTGATTTTACAAAACACATCTTAGATTTAAGTTTAATCTATTTAGACTTCTTCATAATTTGAGAATAAATTGCATTAGCATTGTCTTACATCAATTTTTTCCTTTATCTAATTCTTTCTATCAAAACAACTCTCTTGTCTTCTAACATGTTAATGATATTCTTTATCTTTCCCTTAACAATGTACCCATTAAAGAATTCAGATATATTATTGTCCATAACATCACATTTAGGCCAAGTATTGAAGCATGCTTTCACAAAATTTATGACATCCTTATCAATGAAGTCATCAAATGCTTTTGGGCTCAATTCCTTTATCTCTATAATGGTTACTTTGAACTTAACTTCTTTTGTGCTTCTAATAGCTTTATGGAAGCATTTTTTCAATGAATGACCCTTAAATTTTTTTTGTTACTTTGTGTATACATGTTTGGCACAATTTATATGCTTGACATGTGATAACAATTTCTTTACAATGTTTAAGATACTCGACATAAGCAAACTATTAGGTCAATTATTATGATCACAAGATTGATTAGCATATCTTTTGCTAGTCACTCATGATTATCCATCCTAAACTAGTTGAAAGGCTAAGATCTTCTACAAGTAGTTTTAGGAACCATTGCCAATTAGTTGTGTTTTCCTTTGTCACAACTGCCTAAACGATGGGATACATTTGGTTGTTCCCATCCTTACCTATTGCACTCAACAAGGTGCGGCCTAGAAAAGTTTTCAAAAAGTAGTCATCAAGCCTTATTATTGGCTTGCACTCATCTTTAAAACCTTCCTTTAATGCTTTAAAACTAATGCAAAACTTGTGGAATGTAGGCTTAGGACCAATCTTTAAATCATCTTTCTCTATCTTGAAAAAACTATTTAGTTATTTTAGTTTTAGCTTTATCTCGTAGGATCTAAGTTTGTTGTAGTGCTCTTCCATTGATCTTGTCAACATTTCCCTTGCTTTCTTCTTGACCTTATAGCAATGCATTTGTGTACTAGAGAGAAAATATGTCTCATTAATTTCAATTATCATATCCTTCACTAACTAATTAGGATTCCTTTTGAATTTGCTTAGGTATTCTTTAGCCAACCACTTAACTATTACTTGTTTGTTTCTCATGATAGGACAACAAACGTGGGTGTGATACATAGATTTGATTGTAAAAGCCAACTCCCTTCTACCTTAATTAACAAGGACTTTCCACGAATAGCCAATTGTATATATAGCTTCCATTATCATTTCCCCAGATATGCATCATTTTATTAGATAGATCTTGATGGTCTAATATTTTTGGATGCACTTTTTGAACTGGTCAATTCCCTTAAATCCCATTTTTGTATTGAACTCTAATACTTTGTGATCATAAAAGGAATTATATTCTCTATATTTCTTTATCCTCCTCATTTGCTTTATTTGGATTTTCATATCATCTTTTTCATTGTTTATCGAAGTGTCAATATCAATATCAAAATTTTCATACTCACTCTACCATCCCCTCATAATATTGGTTTGTCTGAGATCATCTGTAGGCATGTTAATAGACTTCATGGCCATTTTAACATTAGCTTCTATATAGGCATCATAACTAGTAGTTCTTATGTTCCTAAACTCTTTGTCTTTCCTCCTTGCATCAACACATTTCTCATCATCTATTAACAAGTCATCATTAGTATCACTTTCATAAATGGAATACTAAGGTCTTCATCACTATCATTAATATCACCCTTATAATGTTGCTTACACAAAGTCTCTTCACTTTGCTATTCAATCACCTTATCAACACCTATAATAACTATACATCTAGCACCTTGATGTCCCAAATCTTCAAACATAATCTCCTTCCTAACTTTAATATCATCCTCATATTTTTTTAGTCTTGTATCCTTATCATCTCTATAGAATCCAGTATTCTTAGGAACTCCATTGTGATATGTTCTAAATCTTTCCATTCCCATTTGATCAACATAACATACAAGGTGTTCTCTTATTACAGATAACTCATCTAGTATCTCTAGTAAAAGTTTATTAGATGTCCTACTGAGAGGCTTACTTCTATCCAACGTTTGGTGGCAAAATTTGTACCAATAACCTTATGCATTTATGTAACAAAGTCTCTTCACAAGAGCTTCTATAATTTATATTGACAAATTGCTAATGTTAATGGTTTTAAGAAATGGAGCTCTCATCTCACATATTGAACCATAGGCTCTATTTTCAAAATCTCACCATGATAAAGAGTAGAATTTATTATCATCTTGCATATTAATAGAGATTATAATATTTCATTTTTTGAAAAGTCAAGTAACACTTATAGCAAATTTAGTTAGTGCATATAAAATTTTAAAAACTCTAATTTCATTTAAATTATAATGTTATGGTGCAATTGATAAAACATAATATACACAATTTTAAAAATAACAAATCACCAACTAAACAAAAGAAACTTTTTTGAATGTCTAATCATTCCATTATTTTTTTTTTAATTTAGTTATTTCTCTCAATCAAATGTAGTGTTTATGAATTATTATAATATTTAAAAAATTCTTAAACCCCATTAATTTACAAAAACTATATTATGACAAAAATATACAAATTATGGAGTTGTCTAACGTAACTAAAATTTAAAGAATCATATATTTTTTTAAAGTTCAAATTAGATAATTGTTGTCTCTAAGACCTTCTCATTCCTCCATTTTTGAGTTATTGTGGACCACTTTTTGTCCTCAAAATGGGTATTAGATGAAGTTTGTTTCTTTATCTTCTTCCATGAAACCTTGACTTTAATATTTTTAGGATCACTTGGTCTCCCATATGTAGGTCACCCCTTCCCTTGGTCTTACTCTCAGTAACAATTACCAGGTGTCTCTCTTCTTCCTCTACATTTCGTGTTGGTTCAAATAGTTGGGGTTTCTCTAATTTTGGCACAATTGAGCTTTTGAATTGTTAGTTTTGTTTTTAATTAAGGTTGGGTTCTGCTTCATTTTTAATTTTATCTTTTATTTTCAGTTAAACAAAAAAATTGCTTAATTACACAAGTTATTTCCAAATTATTGGTTAACAATTTTACTTGAATAATGACAAGTGGTTTAGGCTTAAAAGGTCCACAAAGCCTGATCAACCCTCCATCTAACATGGATACCATCAAGCCCTTTTGTCTTTAGTACATGCAATTGTATAGGCCCCATCTATGTACCGCATTCGAGCTTCTAATAGTTTCCTTCCATTTGGTTTAACTTTATGGTAGATTTATTATTAAAAAATTTTAAAACACTTAAATGGTTAAAATTTTGAAGTTGTGATATATTTGTTAACTTGCAAAAAGGTAGTGCTTTTTTTTTTAAATTAATCCATAATAGAATATAGACTCAAGCTTTGATCATTATAATTTGTGATCACCAACAATGGAAAATGGATAAGTGAGAAACGCGTATTCGAGAACTAAACATCTCCTCTAAGAATAATAAGAATAAGCTCTGCAATCTTCAAGATCACGAAAGAGTCGTCCCACCAACTCCCATGTTTGATTCACACCATAGATTGAAATATCTAGAGTTCCCATAAAATTTGTCCACCCATGTCGTTTGAAAATTACAAGAGGCTTGAGCCCATCTTCACACGGTCATTGACATCGCCACCCTCGACCTTTTTTTTGGGTTTTTTTTTTTTTTTCCTATTGCAAATCAGTAAAGGCCGAAGTTTATTGGAGTTATCTAAATTTATTACAAAATATATGATGATATTCAAGTAGAAGTTAAAAAATTAAATCATATTTGACATATTTTAGTATTAAATTAGGAATATATATAATCTACTATGTAAGGACTTGAGTTTTTGTAGCCGATGATGTTAATATGGGTTTTTCATTTAATTTTGTGTGGGGTTTTGAGTAAAAATCAAGAATGAACTTGATTTGTATTCCTTAAGAAAAGACAAGCATGAGATTTTTAGTTTTTTTTTTTTTTTGTCATTCTTTTAGGTAAAATTTTTATATACAAATATGATTAAGTCTTTTTTTCATTTTTACAATTTTTTTTCAATTGGTTTTTGGGATTTTGAGATGTAGAGGGACGACAGAGGCAAGAGGGAGAAGATTATATTCTTTTTTCCTTGTGTATTCAATTAGCAATTTGATGTTCTGCTGGTTGATGAATGGTGATAGTTTTGCAAAAGAAAAGACATGCTCACAAGAATATGACTATTATTATATTTGAAATTCTCAAGAAGAACTGAGGTGTCAAGTTTGACAATTTATGATTGAATAAGAATTATTTTGTCTAATAATTACTGAAAAAGAACAGCTAGTCTTTTATCAAATGCCTGCGGTGTTATGCTTGATTTCAATCGGAAATTACATATACTTATTCTTGAAAAATAGTCATCTCCTTAATTTCATTCGTTTTTGTTGGATTAATTTGAATGTATCATTTGCTAAAAGTTATAGGTGGCGAACCCCTCTAATTAATCTTTCTTGAATTTTGAGCAAAAATAATTGATTTATTTGATTATGCATCTTTGTCAGCCCAATTTGATAATTTTTATTAATTTATTTCTTGGATGCTTTGATCCATGAGACTAACTACGAATCTAACTATTTGATTGTTACTCTAGCAGAATAATAATGCATCGCAGAAAATATCAGTATTAATGTTAAAATTTGCTAGCTAAAAGCAATAGGGTGACAGGTAAATACGTTGGATAATGGATTTTGCGAAGAAGTAATTATCTTAGGTTTAATTATAAATAAGAAACATACTTTAAAAACATTTTAAAGAAAATTACTCCTCCTCAATGATGAAAGTGAGAGCAAACTATTAGAATTTATCTCAATCCAATGCTGCTGAAACCATGTCAAGACTTCTAATAGAGAGATATTATATCAATAACCCGCACAATGTGCTGACTAAACCCTAGTATAATATATATAATCCCTTGACATTAACCAGTACAGGATGCTCTAATCTTACTTTCTAGTTATTTTTCAGACTTTTCTTATCGTTATTATTAAATTACCTAAAAATAAGTTGATGATAATTCAATTTCCATTGTTCCTTCTCCTTACTAAATGACTTGAAAATAAGTTGTTGGTGATTCAGTTTCCATCTTTTCTTTTCCCCTGTAATGACTCTTAATACAAAGTCCCTCTCTTGAGGACAATTTGTTGAGTGAGAAAATTAGGAAAGACAAAGAGACTAATTGATATTAATACATATTGTATGACAAAAGCATCCTATCCAAGACAATATTAATCAAAATGTAAAGGATGAAAGGTAAAAATGTAATGAATCCTTCAATAAACATTAATTCTTGATAATGGACTTACCCCCTTTCTCTCTCTTGCTTCTCTCTCTCTCTCTCTCTCTCTCTCTCTCTCTCTACGTCTTCATCATCCTCTTCTTGTTTCTTCTTTTCCCATTTGATTTTTAATTTTCAAATTCTATTTCTTCTTATCTACGCGAAATTCCAACCATTAACCAATTTAATAAGTTTATATTCCTATAATATGATACATTATTATGATGTAATGTAATTTTGTTAAATGATTATTATTTTTACATAAAATGAACTGAAATTACATTTGGATTTCAGCCTTGGTTTTAGTTGACAATTTGAAGAATAGTAACATTGAGGGAAGAGAAGAACAGTCAATTTGTTTCCCCCCGGGATATTAGGAACTGATTGATCAATTTATGAAGTCGATTATTTAGTCGCTAAAATAAGAGATTTAAATATATTTATCAATATGACCAAGAAAATATTATGCAGCGTGAGTTAAATATAGTATGTTTTATCATTTTATTAAAAAATATATATATTTTTAATATTTGTGTTCAAATTTATTTAAAATGTTTATACAACATTTATATATATATATATATATATATAAAATAGCATATTTAACTTGGATTCATGCGTAGTGCTGGCAAAAAAAAAAAAAAAAAAAAAAAATTAGTTTTCATTATTATTGAATGCCCGTCTTCAACTAAGCAACGACGATGGACTTAGCTGCGCACATCTCTCTGCAGTAAGACAATGATGCCATCTCATGTTAAACGTACAATTGAGCCAATGATAAAAATAGAGAGTTACGATTGAGTGATAAGAAAAAAAGTTGAATCAAATAGAAGGAATTAAAACAAAGCAATAAAGTTTTCAATTAATAAAGAGCAATTGAACCAAAGACAATCAAAAGATAAAACAAAACAATAGATTTGATAGCTGATAGCCTTTACCTAAGTCAACAACAGGCTATAGGGTGAGGCCTCTTTTCTTTTGATTATCTTTATGTGGAAATTCAGATCCATAAAGGGGGCGGATGAGTTTTGTTTTTGTATTTTCTTTTATTCCTATTGTCCCCCCACCCCCCCCCCCCGGCGGCAAAAACAAAAAGGAAAGTATTACTGAGTGTCATTTTACTAAAATTTTTGTAGTTTAACAAAATTATCAAAAAATAAAAGAAAAAAAGGATGGTAAAAAGAAGAAGAAAGGTTTTTTCTTTTATTAATGAGCACTTTATCTCTTCTTTTGTAAGCCTCAATCTTATATTGACAAATTTTCTTCTTGATTAAAATGTTTCCTTTATTGATGCTCGACCATTAAACAAAAAGCCTGTAAAGAGATTTTCTTGCTTTTGTCAATTATATAGTGTTACTCGGTCTAATTCTTCAATGGTTTTTTTCTTATCCCTAATGCGAGCCATGGAGATATGTTTGACGGTATTGAAAATGAAAAAATTGTATAAGAAAGTTCAAAACATGGAAACTTGAAATGAATAACTTTAAAAATGAAGAAAAGGGTTATTTTTAATTTTCATTTATTTTAACGAACAAAGGGATTGGACTTAAGCCCCGTCAAAGGTTTAGGCATTGGGAGAGATATTCAGTTGTCTCATTTACAGTTTGCTGATGACACTGCTTTCTTTAACGAAACTAGTGATGAGCCTATCAAGAATTGCAAAAGAATTCTTAGGTGCTTTTAACGTTGTGATGAACTAAAAATTAATCTATCTAAATCAGTTATTTATGGGGTTAGAGCGTATGATGCCAAGGTAAGAAGTTGAACTCTTTTCTGGAGATGTAGTGTTAGATCTCTTCCTAAATGATTGTGGGATCCTATCATTCATAAGATGGAGGCCAGATTGTCCAAATGGAAAGCTAGGTACTTATCTAAGGTTAGGTGACTAATTTTACTCAAATGTTGCCTATGTCAATGTTCAGGATTCCAAAGAGATAGAACAGATTCAATGTTTATTTCTTTGGGGAAATGAAGATGGAAGAAGAAAGATTCACCATGTAGGGTGAGGCCTGATATGTAGAAGAAAACAAGAAGTGGCTTGGGTGTTGACAAGATTGGGGATAGTAATTTGGGTATCTTGATGAATGATTTTGGAGAGTGGAAAACAATACGCAGGCAATATGGGTGAAGACCCTCAAAATCAGGTATGGAAACTACTTTCATTGGCCGTCGGAGTGACCCACTAACATGACTATGATTTTCCCCTTTGTGGAGGGGTGTGATGATGGTCTGTAAATGAATGGATTTACTGGCACAAACTGAAATTTTTACAACTTTCTGGTGTTGATTCCAAGGTTACTCGAAAACTAATGGAAATGAGTTAAAGAGAGGTTGATAATTGCTGAAACTTCTACCTTGTTTCATTGATTTAGTTCTTATTTATACAGCATTTCAAATCACAAAACCAATAAAGCTGGAGCCATACATTCAAACATGTGCCTAAACTAACTTAAACCACAAACTAATCAAAGCACATTTGAACTAACACATGATAATACTAATATAAATGATTTTTGTTTAACCATAAGGGTTGGAACTATGCTATTGAATTTGCTGCATTTGCTGGAGAGTAATGGAACAGTAGAGAAGCCATGATCTTCAACAGGGTGTTTGTTCTATACAGCACACTTGAGAGGAATAATTTCGGATTTGGTCAAGTCTAATTTATGATTTCTGCCTTCAGAGGGAAATAGAGTGTACTTTTGGCATCATGTTTGGGTGGGAAATGAACCATTTAGATGGAAATTTCCTCGTATGTTTGCAAAAGCTATGAATAAAACCGCCCAGTGAAGAATTTTAGAGCATAGATGAAAGGGAGATGGGAGTGGGGAATTTCTTAGAGACGAGACCTCTTTGATGGGTAGATCAAATAATACCAAGTTTTTGAAAATACAATTGAAGAGTATTGCCACTCTCACGGGGAAACTGCAGGACTATAGAGTTGAGTCCCCAAAGTTTGCCCTTTGAATTTAGCAAGGCTTTGCTCCTCCCAAAGTGGACATTTTCGGATGACAGTTGCTTTTGGGCAGATTGCTATTAAATGAGCGTCTTGCTCCACAATTCATCAGCCACTTGTTCCTCCATTGCACTTCTGTTTGGCAGGTTTGGTGTTGATGCTTAGGGTGGTGGGGTGTTCACTGGGTGGTGCTAGCTTCGAACACGATGGTCTGGTCCGGGAGTCTAGGTCGATCCCTGGATATTGCTGTTAAGTCTAAGCAGATATGAGCTATAAGTTTCTATGCAACGATTTAGTTTATCTGGCTGGCAAGGAATGAATCTATCTTTATGGCCAAGTCTTTCTCAGTAGAGAAAGTTTGTGAATTGACTCGGGTTAGGATGATGTGATGATCAGAAATTAAGTAAACTAACTGCTCTTACTTAATTATCGATTTTATGCTAAATATCTCAAGCATTACTCTTTCTAGAAAGGAATCTCGTTGTAATGGAAGAGTTGTTTGGGAAGCATCCCTAATGGGAAGCTGTAAGTTTAATACTAATGCCTCCATTATTGGTTCCACAGGGGACGTGGGAACAGGAAGAACCACGACGAGAAAGTTACTTGCATTTTCTCAAAACCTATTGGGCTCGTTAGTATAAATGAGGCGAAACTTCTATCTATTAGAGAAGCAGTGGTGCTGTGGGGGCGATGGGAGGTTGCTGGTAAAGCAGTATTGAGAGTTGAAAGTGATTCGAGTTGTGCAATGGCTCGGCTGAACCATGTTGAAACAGGGCCCTGGAGCTTGTTTTCGATCCATGTACAAGGGTCGAATCTTACTTGTCTATAACGCATTCGCAGATTCTATGACCAAGTTGGGGATTGCCAGGACTCAGGCTTTTGCGGCATGGCTCTGAAGGTGTAGACCTTCGCTGGGTTTATTGGTCTCTTTATGGGGGTGTTGTTGGCCTTGCCTGCTACTCTGATTGATGCGTGGATGCTATCTACACCATTATTTTGTTTGGTGTGATCATATCTCTTTATCTTGGCCTTTTGTTGGGTAGTCTATTACCAATTCTGGGATTCAGTTTTGAACAGGTTCTAGACGAATTGTACTGGGACGCTTTTGGTTGTGGTGATGTACAGAATATGGCTTTATGGAGCGAGGAAGCTGAGGTTATGTTTCTCTCATTTTTAGAGGCTGTTCCTGCGGTCTTTTCCACCTTGTACAAGTCCTGTGCTGTCAGTTTTGTGGGACTTTGCAGTTTTGTAGGGGCGTTCATGTTTATTTCTTGCAAGCATTATAGGAGCTCTCCTAGCCAAATGGCTTATAGGAGGTGTGCTTCTTACATACAGCAAGCGTATATATATTTTGGAGGTATCCATGGATTCCATGATGGATAAAATGAATAATACTGAACTGTTGCGGTCCATTTTTTTTTTTTTTTTTTTTTTGGGTTTATTTTAAAGATTTCCTTTTATTTTTTACGTTGTATTTAATATACATATAAAATAAGGCTACGTTGACAAAAGTTCTGGTTCACTAACCTTTCATTCATTTATGGCTAGCTTTCCCTTCGTAAGAAATTTCAAAATGACAAAAGCGGCCAGGGCATCTCTTACTACATCGAGTTAAATTCAGGGTTCTTCTTTGGACATGGTGGGCAGGCTCTGTGCCAACTCCAACTCATTATGTCATCAAAAATATCAAAGTTTTTACCCGTTGATCACGCATAGTAGCCTTCTCTTGGCTCAATGTTCGATCCACGATTATTCATCACATTGAGAGAGACACTAATGCTAGATTATTAAGATTTTTGAAAATACATCAGTCTATAAATTTAAAAATTAAAAAAAATTCACAAAATATATTGCACATAACATAATTTTATTTTTAAAATTTAAATCAACTCATAATAAAATTAAAACTATTAAAATCATTTTAAATGTCATATATTTAGTAATATTATGAACTCACTTATATAACATAGAATTAAGTAAATAATAAAAAAATAAAATTATACTCTTTTTTTTTTTAATAAGTGTATTAGATAATTACAATTGAATAATAAAAACTAATTGAATCAATAGGGAATCAAAAGTTAAAACAAAACCATAGAGTTTACAAATTGGAAAAGAACAATTGAACCAAAGAGAATTCTAAAAGTGAAAAACAAAACAATAGATTTGATAGCCGAAATCCTAATACAAAAGAGGAGAGGCTTTAGGAAGGATGAGACCCTCTCTTAGCCTTCCTGATTTGTAACGCACAACACAAGCATTACATAAGTGTCTTTGGACCCGGAGGACCAACCCTTCATTGTGGCGTCCCGTCGGCTTTCCAATGGCTGCTGCACGTTCTCTTCGTCGTCACGTAATTCAGCGGTTTATTTCGACCATCTTCCAAGCCAAAATTCCATGACCATTGCTTTTGCTGCTTCCACTTCGACCCACGCTTGCTTCTACGCTTCTTCTTAGTGAACAAAACATTGGATTCGATTCCCTTTAGTTTATTGTTGTTCATAAAGTTGATGCGATTCTCTATTTCACCATCACCAATAGAGTTGGTGAAATAATATTGCTTCTCGTCCCTGTTCTCCACCCTCTTCTTCTTCTTCTTCTTCTTCTTCTTGTGCATGTTATTCATCTCTACATTGGCAAGACATTGCCGCTGCTTGTCCTTGGGCGGAGATTGCAATTTCTGTTCAGCTTTCTGCTCTTGGGGCTGGCTACAATCATCAGAAAAGAAATCGTCGAAGTTAATATCTTCCAAGGCAATTACCGTCATACTTTCATATCGTGGCCATTCCAAGCCCGCCACAGTTTGAGACTGTAGTGGGGAGTTCGACTTCAACACCTGATCGCCAGGAGATACAATGCCAACGGAGAAACCAGGAGTAGGACGCAACTCAATTTCGCCAATTGGGTCTGGCGGATACAACTCATCGTCGACTTCTGCGGCCGGAGGGTCCCCAATCTTCCATGCAAACGATTTATAATCACCACACATCAGTACCATACTCAAAGTTAGCGAGAGAGAAGAAACAATTTGTTTTGAGGGAAATATGATAGCAGGGACTCCTCTTTTTTATACTTGGTATTCGCTTCAGGATCGAATCCGTTCTCACATGCCATGACATGTCTTAAAAGAAAAAAGAGTTGGATTCATTATCAAACCAGTTACTACTCCATTATTACGCGCTTCTGTGTACTAGTCCGATATGGATTCCGAAAAGCATCTGCGTCGGGAGTCTGCTCCTGCGAACAGCGGTCGAGCAAACCAATGTAAACCAATCACGTCCCAAAAGTTGTGTCATTGTCAAACATGGAACATTTTACCGTCCCCGTACAAAACACAAACACTCAATGAAGCGGAAGCCACTGAATTAATTATTAAATTAAAAAAAAAAATTGAAGTCTAAATTTTAATTTATTTAATTAAAATTAAATTAATAAAATTAATATTTAATATTAAATTTTTATTTTTAATAAAATTAAATATTAAAAATATATTTATAAAATTTTTTAATTAATTAAATTTAAAAATTATAATTAATTTATTAATTTTTAAATATAATAAATTTTAGAATTTGAGGTTTTAATTTTATTAGTTGAACTTCCAAAACCTTCGGTGTTAAGGCACATGTAGCACGAGACCGTCAAATGACCTGAGGCTGATGACTTTTATTCCCAAACGGAGTGTCGATGCCTGCGATTTGGACTTGATGCCATCCGTCCCAAAAAAATGTCGGACACTTGGCTTTCTTTCGTTGGTTAGACACGTGGTATGTTTTTTCTCTATCAATTGCTCCGCGCTTATCAAGCAGGACTGCCAACTTACAATCCAAGCGATGTTGGGGGTGCCCCGCCTCTCGAGGATGCTTTCCGTCATTTCCAAATTTACTAAAATCTTAATAAAAAAAATTTACCTTTTCAAAAATTTAAAATTCTAAAAATTAAAAATATAGAAAAAAAATTTAAAATTTAAAAAATTGAAAATATATAGAAAAAATTTTTATTTTTCTAAATTATCTTTATTATCATTGTAGTATGTAATTTGAAATGGTCAAAATAATTTTAATACACAAATATTTTAATTAAATAAAATTAAATATAGTAGACTTAATTATATAAAATTATAATTTTTAGTAAAAAAATTTTATAAATTTTTATCTAATTGAGTAATAAAGTAACTAAATTAAAATTAAATAATTTGATTATAATTAATTAAGGTTAAGTGATAAAAATAAAAATAAGTAACTTGTTAAGTAATAAATTATGTAAAGTCTTCATGAGAATATTTTTTCCTATCTTTCTTAGTAACTTTAAAAGTTAGTATACTGTTTCTTGGCTTCCTTGATTCTAACATAAGTTTTTTCAAGTGAAGCACTTCATAAGGGAAAATTCTTAATGTAAGAGTTATGAATTTTATGTTTTTGTACAAGTCATTATTATGAAAATACAAATGACCTCTTTTTATTATGCAAAAGGTTTTGGAAAGGTATGGTGTCATTTTTGGTAGAGTTTGTAACTTATTAAAGTGTTAACATAAAGATAAAGAAGACTGTAGATGTTGAGAGCATTTTCAGGTTCCCACAACATTGGTAGGTAAGACAACAATTTTGATTTGAATCATAATCAAACCAAGTTCAAAATGGAATAAGGAAAGGAATTATACTAAGAGAGAACCCAATCAATGGAATTATTGGTTGGGATAAATAGTAAAAAAAAAATGGTATTAGTTTCATGCAATGGTCATTTGATTGTTAACAATGATTAAAATGCCCCTTTACCCATTATTTTTTCTTCAGAGATATATGATGAATCTAATAAATAGTTTTTTTTAAATACACATAACCTTATTATGGGTTGTTAATGATTTCCCAATGTATGCAGTTGATGTTGGGGTAGAGTATAAAGAGGAAGCTAATATGTCCTACTTATAATTATAATACTTTTTTTAAATATTTGTATCATAGTAGGAAAATATGTTATATGGATTATCATAAGTTCTTAGATGCTAATCACCCTTGGAAAAGAAATGAAAAATCTTTTAATGGTAAAATAGATTTGAGAAATGCTCTAAGTCATTTGTTAAGGTTAGAAATTATATTAGAGTTGTCTAACTTTAATAATCAATTTGGAAAGAAGCAAAAGTAGTCTTTGATAGTACATGAAAGAAAAAATTTATATTTTTTGTTTGTCGTGAAGAGCAATAAATGTTGTAATAATTTAGATTTAATGCATATAAAAAAAAACATTTATAACAATATTCTTAAGATTATTCTTAACATTTTGATAAAACAAAAGATTATGTAAAAGCCCATTTTGATTTATTAGATATGAGGATAGGAAAAGAGTTTTAATTTGTTCTTTCTAATGATGGTTGACACATTTATCTATGTAAAACATATTTTTCAATGACACTAAAGGAGAAAACCATGTTTTGTACCATTATAAAAGGTATTAAATTTCTTTAGGGTTATGCATTTAATATATCTATGTGTGAATGGAAAACAAGAAGAAAATTACCAAATATAAGAGTTATGTTGCATGTTTATTGATGCATTATCTTCTTTTAATTGTAATTAAAAAGATTATGCCAAAGCATGTTGTTATAACCTTTATAAGATTAAGGTTGTTTTTTAAAGTAATATGTAGTAAAGTTGTGGAGTCAAAAGACTTTGATCACTTATAGTAAGAAATTATCAAGACACTGTGTCAATTATTGATGATTTTTCTTCTAACTTTCTTTGATATAATAATGTACTTACCTATCCATTTAGTTGATAAAATTAAGTTTGGTGGGCCTTAGATGTTTAGGATTGAAAGATACTTGTGTAAGTTGAAATCATATATTTGTAAAAGAGTGTTTGGTTAAAGAGTATTCGATGTTTTGCTAAAAATATATATATGATGGGGTGAAGACTCCTTTTACAAGATATAATTAATAATCTTTAAAGGAATAAACACATCTATTTTCTAATAAAGGTCATCTAATAAGGGGTAAAGGGAAAATGAAAGGTAATCCCTTTACTTTGGATGTTATTTTTCTTAAAAAGATATATAAATATGCATTATTTAATTATGGAGATGAAGAAGTCAAGAGAAATATAAAGTAAGTTAAATTTAACTTTGTATTATCATTTAATTTTAACTTTGTAAATTACTTAATTTATTACTTATTATTGTCTATATTACAGATAGAATAGATAATTGATAAGTGAATAATAAAAAATTTCTTTAATACTCAATGAATATATTAGTAGGAAATGTGCAAGGTGCGAGAGAAAAAAAAAAAAAAGATTGTGTATCATTACAAATTTGAAATTTGATACAATTTTCTTAAATAAGCAAAGCTCGTTCTACTTCAAATTCAAATCAATTCAAACTTAAACCTAAGGATTACAAAAAAGAAAGATGCCGTCACTTGAACACCCTTGGTTCTAGTACGTTTAAAAATCAAATACATGATCAAGAGACTCCTAAACAAACTTGGATGGCTTGCCTCAAAAGCTTGGCTGCCCTTTTCTTGAAGTAACCGACTTTTGCCATCCAAGTTAATTTTACAGAAACTCTTGTTAGCCTCTTCCTCGTGCCACTGGTTATTTTAATTTATAACTATCAATTTTTAATTGAAGTACAACTTATTCAACTCTAAGACATTAAGCGATCCACCAAAGGAAACATTAAGCCGAAATTGTATGCAAATTAAGCCGAAACATCATGTTCTATGTCTTAATTTGATACTATAAAATTCATAGTCTATCCTAGGGCTGTTTTATAACACACTTTTATCCCTTCATAATACTTATATTAATCACAATTATACATGTAACATACAAATGTGAATGGATTGAGTATCCTTATGTATTATTATAAAAAAATAGTAAATTTACAATCATGGTTCTATTCAAAATTAACTTTAGTACTTTGGTAGTAGTCCTTTCTATGTTTGAATTGTTTAGAGAAGAACAAATAGAAATTAAGTATGACTTGCTTCGTAAATAATCACTACCTTCAAAATGATAAGAGTTGGCATACTGGGCTGCTTCGGTTCTTAAGGTCATTTTACTTTTACAGAGCTTCGTTTATGAGGTGAAGGTGGACTTCTCATGCAGTGCCTGGTTTTGTTTCTTTTCCATAACGTTCTGGATGCAATCACACGGTTCATCACGTCCAAATAGCTCCAAAATAAGGAATATTTGTCCAAAAACTGCATCGCTAATCCTTCAACAGCTCAGAAAATCCACACAAAAATCAGTGAAGGAACAAAAGCTTTTATCCGCCAATCCCAAACAATACCTCACCTTTCTAGATATAAGAGGCAATCGGCTGCATGATATGACGAGCGTTTTCGCTTACATTTGTACATGAATTTAGGAAAAAGAAAAAGTAGTAAAATCCCTACGAAACCACTACAGTCCTCAAACCCCAGATCCCCAAATGTGGAGCACGCGATGAATGTTGGAAAATCAAAAGGGAAGAGTAAAGGAAAGGCTGTACACTAGGCTATACAGAATGGTATACTTGCTTGGCAAATACTTTATCAATAATTGCTTGTGCTATGAAAATTGGTCCCGCTTTCCATTTGAATCTGATATGGAGGGCGCAGGTGCTCTTACATGAGCAGGTTGTGGTGGGGGGGCTGTTAAAGCATAGGTAAGCCTAGATGACGAATTCTCAATCAGACCAGCAACTCCTGCAGCAGCAGATTGGGCACTTGAAGGAAGAAAGAGATCATGTTTTTGGTCTTTATAAGCACCCCAAACCTGCAGTAAGCTTTCATCTCAGCAAAATTTAAAAGGTTATCACAATTAAAGGTGGCACTTGCACCACACTACAGGGACTGCATTCGCACAAATAGTGTGCCAAATTTACTAACCATAGAACAGAAAAAAGGCAGAAAAAAGCAGTCAAACATTAATCAGGTGCAGCACTATGGCCAAAACTTCAGGATCACTGATTCCTTGACGAGGTATGACCACTTAAAAGTGAATCTAAGTAGGAAGGCACTTGGAAATAACAAAAGAAATGCATGTGCCATCACTTACGTCAGAGGCATTTAATATCTCACGCACTTTATTGCAGTGTGCTCCTTCTGTTGCAAATGCATGCAAAACCTGGATCACCAAAAATCGAACAAAAATCATTAACAGACTTGAAAGCAAGAAAAGAAGACCCTAATTTTCATAGGTTATGCTCATCACCATAATATTTGCCAACTTGCCACAACTAAATAGGCCCAGCATTTCTACTAAATGATGAATCATATGGCAGACCTAAATTTGCTTTATGGGATTTTGAAACCACTTTGTTAAATACCCATGCAATCTCTTTCCAGAAGAAAATCTATCAAAAAAGATTATAGGGTAAATATCTATGTACTACTATTTCTTGAAATCCTCATTGAGTCTTTGGAGAGGGAAAAAAACAATCTCATGAAGTCTAAAAATTATAATGGAGACTGGTTCATTCATCACTAACTTGTCAAATAGTGGGACCTTGTTCCTTGCAACAACACTCGACAAATAAATGAGTATAGAGATTGAAAATCCAAAGCGTGTCAATGACATTCAATATACAAGAATATATTAGTATTATCAAAACTGATAAAAAAAAAAAAAGTCAATAAGAATATCTTCTAATTTTAGTAGACTTGTAGCATTTCAAAATAACTTAATAATCAATGTCAGGTTTTATTGAAACCCGAAATCCAAACCCCTCAACGTTTCAAAATAACTTAGTAGACTTGTAGCATTTCAAAATAATTTGCCTCTAAAAGTCTTTGGATGTACATAATTTATTTATATTCTGAATGACTTTTGCTCTGAATTAGATCCAAAAACTGAATACTATGTTTATTAACTACACACCAAATAAAAATGGATACAATTATTTTAACCTTTTCACAAAAAAATGTTCCACATAAGTAATGACTGTCTCCTTTCCAGAAAATCAATTTTTTTTGATAAAAATCATCCTCAGGGGAGAGGAGAGAGGAGAATAAAAGAAGGGATGATAAATTTTGGAATATTTTGAAACCTTTACCAAACATTGTAACCTTACCAAGTGAGTGTTCACCAATTTATTCTGAAAAAACCAATCTCATAAGTATACTGTTAAAGGTAGTAGAAATGAGAAAGTGTCCAACTTAGAAATGCTGAGCATCACTGCATCAGAAACAGGGGGAGAAATACCACAAAAAGAAAGTCAGAATCTTCATTCTGAACTTCAAGTTTATACCAAAAGAAAGTCTCAAAAAGATATGCTTCTTCCTCCAGAAAAAGTTACAATGTTATGGTCTTCTTGTTAACACTCAGAGTAACTCTTCTCTTGTCCCTATTCCTTATTCCTAAAATGATCCCTTTAATGCTGAATTTTCATATTTAAATGTTCCTATAGCTACTACACATCCTATTTGCTAAAAAATGTGTCATGTAAAAAACTTTCTAATTATTGTAAGGCTTTTATATCTAGGATTTCTAATATGTTTGTTCTAAGGAATATTCAATAAGCTCTAGATGACCTGAATTGGAAATAGGCAATAATGGAAGAGATGAATGCTCTCAAAAAAGGTGATACATGGGTTGTGGTTTATCTTCTGAAAGACAAAAAGGCCTGTTGGATGCAAATGGGTGTTCACAATAAAGTGTAGAGTTGATAAAAATATAGGAAGGTACAAAGTTAGACTCATGACAAAGGGATTCACTCAAACCTATAGAGTAGACTACCAAGAAACATTTCCTCCTGATGACAAGATAAACTCCATCCAAGTTCTTCTCCTTGCCCATGGACTCCAACTAGCCATTACATCAATTGGATATA
Organism: Rhizophora mangle; assembly: GCA_037832345.1. NCBI lineage: Eukaryota > Viridiplantae > Streptophyta > Magnoliopsida > Malpighiales > Rhizophoraceae > Rhizophora > Rhizophora mangle. The sequence goes on along the minus strand of JBAPLJ010001639.1, from coordinate 761,547 downwards.
AAAAACACTTTTTTAAATAGAAACCTGAAGAGGAAATACTTATGACTTTATCACCTAGATTTGAAGAAAAATTTAAAGCAAAAAAGGTATATAAATTAAAGAAATCCTTGTATATCACCAAAAGCATGGTTTGAATAATTTGGAAAGGTGGTTAAAATACATAGCTTCTGTCAAAGCCAAGCTGACCACACAATGTTCTACAAACATTTCAAAGATGATAAACATAATGTTATGATTGCTTATATAGATAATATAATAATTACAGGGGATAATTATATTGAGATTGAGAACTTGAAGAAAAAGCTTACCAACAAGTTCAAGATCAAGGATTTGGGAGCATTAAAATTCTTTCTTGCAATGGAATTTGCAAGATCCAAAGAGAAAATTTTTGTGAATCAACATAAATATGTTCTTGACTTGTTAAAGAAAATTGGAATGCTCGGATGTAAAGTAGCTGAAACTCCAAGTGCACCCAATGTGAAGTTAAAACCAGTTGCATCAAAAGATCTAGTGAACCAAGGACAACACCAACCATCGATATGAAGGCCAATTCATATATCACACACTCAGCTAAACATAGTCTCTGCAGTAAACATGATGAGTCAATTTATGCATTCACCTAGCTCGATACACTTTGAAGCAGTTTAAAATCTTAAGATACCTGAAAGGCACACTTGGAAAGGGTTTGCTTTTTAAAAGAGGGGGGCATTTACAAATAGAAAATGCAGATTGAGCTGAGTATAACTAACAAAAAGTCAACCTCACGTTATCGCACATCTGTTGATGGAAATTTTGTCGTATGGAGAAGTTAAAAACAGAATGTTGTCACAAGAAGCAGTGCTGAAGCAGAGTTTAAATCAGTTGCTCAGGTAATATGTGAGGTAGGTTAAAAAGTTGTCTAGAAGATTTGAAAATTTGTACACCATCAACTATCAAGCATTACTGTGACAACAAAGCAGCCATCTCAATTGCTCGTAAACCAGTTTTACATTATAAAACCAAACATGTAGAGATATACAGATATTTTATTAATGAGAAACTTGCTAGTGAGATGGTCTGTATGCTTTATATATCAACCAGTGACCAAATGGGAGATATTCTAACAAGGAGTCTCTACAATAGACAATTCAACAGCTTAGTAAACAAGTTAGCAAAGAATGATGTCGAGCATTGGAAAGAAAAGAAATTTCTTAGATCCCTAGAATCAGGCTCAATTATCAAATCTCTATAATCACGCTAGAGAATCAAGCTATAAGCAATCAGTTTTGTAGTTTCCTATTTTGTAGATCTTGCAGTAAATATAGACAAAAAAAAAAAGGGCACTTTTTTACAAAATAAAACACAAGCAAAAAAAGACTTTTCAATAAATATAATAATCCTGTGCTATGCAAGGATCTAATACTAATTTAAGAGAAAAGATAGGAAAGGACAACCTCTTACACCAATAAGTACATCAGCCTGCACATTTAGTAACAAATCATGACTCCAAAGATGCTAACCTCAATTGCAAGAACCCTGCCAATAGATGCTTCAGATTCATTCCATTTCATTTGCGAGCAAAGTCCATTCCTTCCTCCTGCTCTCCAGTCAAGAAGGCCAAGAAGTACTTCGACAAGGCCAACCCTACATTATCAAGGCAATTTGCTCAAAATAAAGAAACAAAAAAAATCATGTTTGAAGCTTTACACTGTGGGCAATGTATCTAGATCTAAAATCTTAAATTGAGTCTCCACTGTAATAAATCCAAGCTATCACTGAAAAGACAAAATCCAGAGTGATATTTATGCCTGGACAAAAGAAAAATCAATTTCAAATTTTCTACAAAGATAAATATTTAAAATCTTTTCATAACTGATCAAATTCCAAGAAACTCAAGAAATGTTCTGATCTTCTGCCAAAAGTTATGCAACTAATATAGAAGAATTGCAATTTATCATCTTTTATTTCCCTTTTTCCATTCATTGTTCTTTTGTTTAGAACATATTTGGTATCATTGCTGTTAAAAATCCTTCAATTAGATTTGAAGGCACATAAAACTTCGAAGTTGTCTTCATACACAGTAAATCATAAACATTTGAAAGGAACATAAGACCACTTTTAATCTGATAGCTATGTACATCTACAACATCTGTCTATTGCTATTCATAATTCTGGGGTAAAATGAAAATTTCCAACTTGTGGTTTGAGGTTATATCACATAAGATTTGTGGTTTATCTTGCATACTGACATTTCATCGTTCTGCCCTCTCCTCCATTGATATGGACATTCCAAGAGCCCTTAATGAGTTTACTTTTGCAATGATGTGAAACCTGGTTGAAAGTTTCTTAATGACAAAGCAAAGCTACCTCTATTGTAGACTCCACCTAACACAAATGACAGAATAAAAAATTGACATGGCTGGGTAGGACTCTGGTGGACATAAGTTTAAATGTTACTAAAACTCAGCCAAATAAAATTACAAATAATTTACAACTGACCTAAGTCCTTGAGCAACCAGTGCATCCCGTGCACGATTTCCAGCACCCACAACACGCTTCAAGGTCTCAAGAGCTAGTATGCTTCCACCTTGCCATCCTATAGCTTTCATTAGAAGAGGAACCACCTAATAACAAGAGGTTGTCAGGATATAATCAAGGAATTGAACATAAATAACAGGAATCTCTCTCACACACAAACACAAACACACATGCACATTTAAGAATTAACGACTATGTTAGCACACCTGAGGAGTTCCTACACTAGTTGCAGCCATAGCCTCAGCACATGTTGTACTTGCTGCAAGTTGATGTAGAACACGCAAACAACTAAGGCGCACACGTTCCTGTGGGGTTTGGGCAGGTGGTGATGATCCATCATCACATTCAAATGTTTGGTCAGAAAAGTTCTCATTTTTCATCTCTTCAGATGCCATTGTTTCTCTTCTTCCCTCATATGCAACTGCAGCCACAAGTTTTGGCACATAACCAAGATACCCTACATGATCCGCAAGTGCAGGGTGTACACGAAGTAATGAAACCAAGGCAGCAGAAAGAAGCAAAGGAAGCTCAGGGTCCGCAGCTTGTGTATTGTAATGAGTGGCAGCAATGGATGATAGATATTGATCCAGCAGACCTTCCAAGAATCTCTTTGGATTTCTAAGAGGAAATTTTGGATCTTTTAGGAACAGCCTGACATAGATTCCGCCAACCTGTATGACAATTAAATGTGAGTTGCATGCAGAGTTCCCCAGAATGAATGAAGATATTATGCCTGAAAACAAGAAGTTTCATATTCTACCTGTGGCTCATCTCTCATTTCCTGCTGCCCAGATGCCTGCTCAGGTACATCCCAATCAACAACATGACCTTTCATTTGTTCTCGGTACAAATCTGATGCCATGGTTGCAACTTGTGCAGACAGGGATGTCGCCATTGCTGGTGTCCACACCAGCTCTGGTGTTTCTGTTGTCTGTTCAAGAGAAGATACAACTGCCTCACCGGGGCCATCCCTAATTACCGATGCCAAGCCATCTGGAAGAAACCTTGCTAGTGTTATTGCAACTCTAGGCCCATGCATTGGCTGTCCAACAAGCTTCCCCAATAGAGAGGCAGCTGATGCTCTCTGCTGTAATGGGATATCCTCTGTACAGATCATTTATACCATCAATCAATGCCAACTATAAAAGGAGGAAACACATAGAGCAAAGGGATGATCATTACTCTGCACAGGTAAGAGAAGTTCAAGAATGTACACCACACCACCATGCTTAGCAGCTGCCCAAGCAAGTTCTGGTGTGCTTGCCAAAGCATAAAGAACATGGAGGACTCCTTCACGACAACTAGGAGCTGAGTGGAGCATTTGTAATAAAAGTAGAAGACTAGATCCATCTGCAACCATAGCCTCCAAGCAAGGGGCATATGCGGTCAAAAGAGACAAAACATCCAGGAAAAGCTGAGGAATGTTGCTTTCTGAAGCAGCAGCCACAGAGAAGCATCCAAAAAGAGGTAATAGCTTCTCCTTAGATGAAAATATGGATGCTAAACTTGGGTTACTTGTCAGCAAGTTCTGTCCAATAAAGCTCAAAATCATCAGATAAATACCCAAAAAGAGGGACATAAGTAACATATAAAAATGAAAAATATACCTTAAGTGAAGTCAAACCAAGTTGAAGGTTCTTAATCAATTCTAGTTCTTTTTTATCTTCTGATTTTCCAGCAGAGCCTAGCAAAGAATCATCAGGCACATGCTGTCCATTTACTGAAAGATCTGCAGTATCACTTTGCATCTCAGACGGCTTCAGGGATGAGCTACTGGGAATTAATTTACTTTCAGCATCAGACCTTGTACCTAACTGATTGTGAACTAAAGATGATATGAATTCAATTAAAGCAACACAAAATGCTTCTGGTTCACTGATTTCGGAATCTGGCTGGTCATTATAGACCCTCAGGTAAACATTTCCAACAACAAGTTCTTTGCAGAGTGCCTCGTAAGAAAATGCATGTGAATCTTTCAGGTCATATGAACCATCAGGGCCCACAGTAGCCCTTTGCTGATCTACAAATTTCAGCAGCTCTGCTCGAGTTGAAGAGTTCCAGATAATCTACAATGACAATCCATCAGTAAGTAAAGTACACTTCAAGAAAATTGAATCCAGAAGTCCATATCTAAAGCTACAAGAGAAATCCTGGGAAACAAATCAAAGTGGGTAAATGCCTACAAAAAATTTGTGTGCAGGAAAATAAAACTAGATATACAAAAAAAATATTAAAAGCATTAACATCTCTTATTCTTTTTAGGTCACATACTTCTCACCAACCAGACAAGCTCACTGTACTCAATTGACTCTTAATGCTCATCCCTAACATACTGCTCCAAATAAAAAAGAGTAAACAAAGCCCATCCAAGGAACAGATTGAAACTCTTTACTCATAACTCATAGAAGTATAAATACAAACAAAGGAGCAAAAGAACACACACACACACACACAAAGAGAGGGAGAGAGAAAGAAGCAGCAGCAGCTTGACCAAACAAAAATAAAATACCACCTAGTCACAGACTGGTGAAAAGTTGACCAGATAACTAAACTTATTAAATGTATAATACATTCTTGGAACCATTAATGACAGTCTCTCAAAAATTGAAGAAATTAATCAAAGTTGCCCCATAAAAACAGGCTGCTGATAGCCCATCCTGCAAGAATATAATCTTTCCAACAACTGACAACATTTACCTCTGGAGACTCCAAGTTAGTGTTTAACTTGGATAGTAGGTCCTTTGGCACTTTATCCTTCAACATTCGTGCAAGTTTAGGAGTTAGCAAAGCTCTAAGGGCATCAACTGCAGCTGCATTATAAGGTGTTGAACTCCCATCAGAGCACAAACCACTAAGCTTCGACAAGGCTTGTACTGCTCGTACAGCATGCATATTTTTTGCGATCTGGACACTTGAACCAACATTAGGGGACTCCATTTTGTTGGATTCCTCAGCGGTTGAATCGTACTGAAGCAACCAAGGTAAAAGGTACCTACAAAAAAATATATATATTATACATTAAAATAACATCAATCTGAGAGTAGTAACATGGGATTGAAACACAGAAATATAGCTTGACAAATTACTCCATTACCCTAGAGAACTTATTATTTTATTAATTGTCTTCATCTGCCTATTCTGCAAAATCACATGTCCTACCATATCTTATTTCTCTTTTTGTCTCTACCCATGTGCAGACAATCTCTTGAAACACACACCCCCCCCAGCAAGTGAGCATGTGAGTTACATGGGCATACATCCTAAGCTAGCTCTCTCTCTCTCTCTCTCTCTCTCTCTCTCTCTCTCTCTCTCTCTCTCTCTATGTCAGCGTATTTCTCTGTCTGTTATTTGCACAAATAATCGTTTGCTTTTATTTTCTTTTCCAATAGATAAGCTTTTATTCATCAGTATGCCTATCCCATCAAAAATATGAATTGCTTTTATTATTTTTGCTATATATGTTAACCATAGATATGAAGCTTAATTTTTCTACATTAATTTAGCTTTCAATTGGATTAAAGATTAATTTTGCTTTAAGTTAAAACACTTGTTATTTTTGTTATTCATTAAGTACTTTAATTCTTCATTTTTGTATTCATTTGAGTTAATACCTTTTTCATTTTTTTCTATGTATATCCGAAAAAAAGAACAAGTTTACCCATTAATTTCATGTTATCATTGTTATGACATAAGTGTATTAGTTTACAAAAATTCACTATGAAGTCCAATGTACTCTCAGTTATCAGTTGATACACACAAAGGATGTCTGATCCACATGTAAGGGTATTATAAGTCTAGGTCAGGAAAAGACAATGCTCCCTAGTTCTAAGCCTTGCCACAGTGCAGAAATAAACCAAAATTTTGTGTCTAACTAAAGGGGGTAATTAAGGAAGAATCCAAAAACTAAAAGGATCACATTATAAAACATCTGAAGTTTAATCCAGCACAAAAGAATCATTGCTAATTAGTGACCTTCCCTGGGGGCTCCATGTCTTTTATTAAAATGAGATCATCAAATGCCATCATCAAATGCAACATAAAACACCCAAAGTGTGAAAAAGAAGAGTCTAAAATCAAAAAACTAACTAAAACAGTAGTGTGTGGAGGAAGGCTAGCTTACCACAACACACCAGCCTTTAACAACGTATCCTGCAATGCTGGGAACACAGAAACATGGGCGACAGTCTGTAAGGCAGCATCAACAGCTTCAGGTACAAGCTCAAGTTCAGTGCAGTGAACAATGTCTTCCACTAGCCCAGAAAATTCAAGGATGTCATCCCTAGCACCCTCAAACTGGCTTAAAACAGAAAAGGTTTGCATCACATTGGTAACAATAATGGCAGAAGGTTCAATGGCAGAGGTAGTTGGCTGAACAACACACATGCAACGTGAAAGAAGGGTTGCAAGAAGATGTATCCCACCATCCCTTACAAGCTCTTCACCATTTAATGAAGAGGATGCACACCTAAATAAGGAGAAGCAGAAGAAATGGAAACTCGTTAAAGCACGTCATGATTCACGCTCATTCAAATTAGAAAATCATAATAATAATAATAATAAATAGATTAAGAGGGGCATTTACGTTAGCCAAATAAGCTCTGATGCTGCAACAAGCAAAGGTGCTCTATCTGATGAAAGAAAATTGTTATCATCCTTATCTACAGTAATTGCATTAAGCAACATAGGATAGCCAGCATATTTAAAAGGCTCCAGCAGATCTCCATGCCGCCGGTATAAGATACACTGTCCTCTCAACAGAAGCAATAACCTCCAAGGCTGAGGACCTTGCAGACCTTGCATGGTGGCCTATTATTATTAACAATTCAAGTTAGTATTAACAAATCAAAAGACTCAAGTGCGCTAAAAAATTGATCCAAACAAAATCAAATAAGGAAAACATTCAATCATTCATTTTTGTTGGTTTCTTTTCCAACATCCCCAGACTCCACCAATGCCATGAATGAAAAATGAAAAGGTTAAAAGTTGGGACCAAGCAGTCACTTCCACCTGAGCAAGTGACCATTCAGTATGCATTTCACAGGTACAACTTGGTACTAAAAACATGAGATTCCTGGCCGCTAAATGACTCCCTAGGGCAGGTGACATAACAAACAAATGACAAAATATTCAATTAAAGATTTAAAACACAGAACATATACATACCAGAAGATCAGTAGTGCAAGGCATGTATGCATGAGATGCAAATGGAGCAGTTTATCAAGAGGAAAAGAAATGATGGAAATCTTGGCTGTCAGTCACAACCCCTGATCACCAAATTTGAAGTGTAGACAATTTTCTTGGGTTCATATACTAACATGTCTCACAAAGCCATCAAAATTATTTTATTCCAAGTATTCTGGAAATTTTGGGATGAACGTTAAGGATTTGAAGGTTTCTTGTCATTAGTCTGAGGTAGAGGAGATATAGGATGACATTCCATTGACACCAGTATTGTCAAAGGAGACAGAAAAGAGTCATCATCCACTTCCAAATGATGTATCCACTTTTCTAGTTTCTTTTAAAAAGAAAAGCATCAAGTAGCTAATATTTTGATCATTTTTATTGATTGTCAGTTGTCAAAATTCCTCACCCAGATGGCTTTCTAATGCAGATGCATAAAGAATAACAGATATCTTAATAAATATTTTAGGGGACTAAATAAATGATACTTATTTAATCTCCTATCCTAGTCAGAGTTTTTCTTTTATTTAGCTTTAGAGATATTCTCCTATTTGACTTTCTAGTTTTCTCTTTTTTAGTCCTTTTGCTAGTCTATAAATAGCACTTAATGTTATCTCATTAGACAGCCTTGTTATAAGTATTGACAGTTGATATTGACTACTTAGTTTCCCTACAAGTGTCAATTCTCATTTGCTTTTGGGTGTATTCCTACATCTTTTCTATTTGTCGGGTGGAATCCCGCATTTATTCTCACAATTTTCTTTGTTTTTTGAGTTTGGAACTGGTCCTACATCACTTTCCAAGCAAGCAATGTATGCCTTAGGAAATTTTTCTCCTCCAAATAGCTTTCCCTGTATGGTATTGAGTCACTGGATCAAAAAATAATTTAGCATACCTGAAGCCGCTCATAAGCTTTCTGCACAGCAAGAAACTTCTCCCTACCCTCAGGATTCTTGTCAGGATGGTATTTCATTGCAAGCTTCCTATATTGTCGCTTAAGCTTTTCTTCATCAATGTTCTCAATCTGCTTGGATATGCTAGTTTTCTCCTCAGAAGTCTCAAAAGATGAATAATTCTGTTTTGTGTCTTCATTTGATATATCTTCTAGGGATATCTCTAAAATTCTGCAAGCTTCTTCTTCAGAAAGATCCATGGGTCGTCGTGTCAACTCTTCTCGCCACATCACCAACAATGACTGCAGAAACTCAACATGCTCAACGATTGGCCAGTTTGGAAACCGGATCTCATCACACAGGTTTCGCAGGTAATAGCGATGGCACCACATTTCATCTCTTAGCTCCGGGTAGGTCACTGGAGGCATCGGAGCATAATCATATAAAGAATGACAGTGCTGGGGCAATTTCTGTGGAAAATCACCTAGATGCTGCAACACCTAAATGGAAGAAGGAATGGCATAAATGCTACATAAAATTTCCATAACCCAAGGGTCGCATTAAAAACATCAGCAAAACATGGCAAAGCAATGCACCAGAAAACCCACTATGCCTCATTTGAAGTATGAAATACCTGACGGATAAGATTTTCTGCTCTCATTTTGTGCGTCCAAATAATCTCTGGGGTATCAGAATCAGAAACCATTGCTGTTGCAAATGCAGCTGGACCACTACGCTCCAGTACATACAGCAAGGATTCTGGGAGAAGCCCACCCAAGACACTGCGCTTTGCAAGAGGCAATGAAGAGGAAACTGCAGCTTCTTCACCACCATGAAACGCTTGACAGACATGAGTTACAGAAAATAGTTGTGCAATGGAAAGGAGATTAGATCCTGGATACGCCAGAGCAAAGTAGAATGCCCCTGTGCTGTAAAGACGTATCATGGCCTTGGGATTTCTGGTAACAACAGCTTTCAACAATGCTGCTGCAGCCTCAACAATACTTGGCTCCCCAGATAGCAAGGCCTGTTTTTCCAGAAAATAGAATTAGTTATATATAACACAATTTTTAAGTGTGGAAAAGGACTTGTGAATGCAGATTTTGAGATTCACAAATATACTATGAACTTATTATAGCTTCAAAATAAAAAATCAATAAACCCAAAACAAAACAACTTATGTTGGATAATGGAAACATATAAAACATTTAAGATATGTTTAGCCAACTGTAAGTGTAGATAATCAAATTTAAGGGAATGGATATTTATTAAGAATTATCTTAAAATCAAACCCCATTAGATTGAATGATGTTAAATCCTAGTCTATTTAACATATCATTATAGTATTACTGTAACAGATTAGCAAGAAATGTACTTTTCTGATTGTTTCCTAAAGCGCTCTTTTAAGTATGCTTAAATAATAAGAGAAACTCCTTAAGTTATATTTGCTTGGAAAACTAGTAAACTTTTTTGCATATTCATGGATAATTACAGAGTAAAATGAAAAAGTACATATAAGTTGAGGGTTCAACACTAGAAGTGTACTCCAATTGACAAAAACTATCTTCTCATTTTGCATAGGTTTCATTCCATTGTACATAACATTTTTTATGTATACCTAGTACACGTATGTGGGAGCATTTTGATTAACTCAAATTTCTGAACAGCACTTTGCTTCTCATTCTAAAACAAATGGTATGGACCACCTAAACAATATCAAACCCCTATAAGATGCAATTATTCCTCATACACACCCATACCTACCCACAATTTCAATATGCAAATTGGCTGGCAGTCAAAATAAAGCATATTCAAACACAAGTAAACCATTTCTGTCAGTCACAAAAAAGGGTTTTCTGAATATGATTGAGCCATACCAAAAACTGCTGTTAAGGATAGTGTGGTGATTTAACCGGTTGTATGGCAAGGATACAGGCATAATTTATTTTATTTATAGTTGTAAAAAAGGTCACTTTATAACAACTATGTCTGTACTTTGTGAACATGTATGAATAAAGCCTTGAAAAGGCATAATAAGAAAAACCACAATAATTTGTATTAGATAATATGAACCATAAAGACATCAAACTTAAAAGAAAATAATACTGGTAATCAAAACAAATTACAGATATAGATAAAAAGAATACATATGCCTCTAAAAACTAGAATAAAAAGAGAAATGCCAGTGATAAAGTTACATTATTATTATTACTTTTTTTTTTTTTTTTACCAAGTGATGTGGCAATTGTAAGACCAAACACATATCATGTCAGATGGAGGCAACATACAAGACACAATACAATTAGACCACGAAACCTTTGGTATAGAAGTCTTAGTACCCCCCAGCCTTACTCAAATAAAAAAGCCAAGTTTCTTTTAGAATCTAGACCAGACAGAAACTTGCAAAAAGGGCCTAATAACCATCTATATGCACTAAAGATACCAGAATGCGCTCCAATGCAGACAGAAGCACATTTAAAGGCATTAGGCACAGCACAAAAAAGTCAAACTAGGATACAGGGGGTTGGGGCAGAGGAGTGGAGCATCAGTCTCAATTACCTGTGCAATATGTGGAAAGCAGCGTGGACTTGATAATATCCGCTTCACCCTTGGAGTTGGGGTAACTATCTCTCCTGCGTCATCTATATCTGAATGTGCAGATACCATGCTATGTAATATGGACAATGCTACATCCCCTACCTAGATGCATCCACAGTTAACGGATATTAAGAAAGTACTGAGACAAGGGGGATATACTGCAAAAAGAAATTTACAGTACATAAAGAAAAGAAAATCACATAAATAAATGTACACTTTCACAGGCACAAGTAAAGCAGAACAGACTTTCACATATGCATTCCAAAAATTGGGATACCTGCTCACATGCCTGCTTGCCGCATCATTCAAGTGTTCAGAAATTTTCTATGGATAAATTGCTTATTGCAGACACTTATCAGGAAAGAGAAAAAAAAAAGTAAAGCAAAAAAATCTTTTGCAAACAGTCCATTTCAAGGTTCCTTCAACTGACTGTAGCCATAAGGGCAGGCCACATAAAGAGCAGCCAGGATGCCCACCACCACCACCCCCCCCCCCCCCCCCCCCCCCAAAAAAAACCTTCCCTTTTTTTCTTTTAATGGACATCATCTGAAAGCTAAATTCCCTTTCATGCATTTTTATATTTTTATGGTAAAAGGTTGTATGGGGTAATAGTGGCCCCCATAAAGTAAATTCTTTTTATCAAAATTATGCATATAGACAGGAGTAATTCACATATGTTACTAGAGCTCCCATCCCCTGGATCATGTTTTATTTAGGAAAAAGATATCTCCTTACACATCTAATTCTCTAATTATAAGCCTTGATTTGAAGATTGATGCAATTCCTTTTTCTTTTTTTTTTTTATTTTTAATTGGATAAACTAGAAAAGCAGTTTTGACATGTGACAAGTATTAGAAATATCTCAAAATGTTAATTTTGTTGATTTCTTTTCCTACTCCACATTTCGTTCTACTTGGAAGATAAAGAAACGTTTCTTACTACATTTATATAGTTATAAAAACACACTATACAGAAAATCACATAAAGTTGGTCATTCTTAAACAAAAAAACTGAAAAAAAAAAAAGAAAAAGAGATTATAGGATATGAGATTATAATATAACTCTAAAAGTCAGGACACATGAGTCTCACTAAACTGCAAATCATAGTTACCTATTTTATACCAGATAACCATGAATTGTCACCAATATGTGGAAAAATAAATTGCCTTCAAATTTGGTTTCATAGAGTAGAAACCATAAGTTCTACTGCCCACTGTGACCAAGAGTTAGTGACATGCCCCGGCAACATATAAAAACACATTCCCCCTTTAAGATTGCCATATGTGTACACTGAAGTGCTTGTCATTTTTCAAGGAGACTAATTCCAACTAGACTGTATGCATGTGCACACATTTGATTTTGTGTAAAAATGCAACTAAGCCTCATCACATGCATTTATATGTGCATGTATACACAGGGACACACACACACACACACACGACACATATTTCATGATACTGCCACAAAACAAATAGTCAAGGCTATTGTTGTGGCAAAAGTAAATGTACCAACCTGAGAGGGTGTCAGGACAGGAACACGAACTGCCAGTGCCCACCTAAGCTCACGGATGTCACGCAGTTTCTTCCACTCCGCCATCCCAGGGGCCCAGCACTTTGTTGTCCAATCAATAGCATTTTTGGACCAGAACCTTCTGACAGCATCCTTTTCTACTGGTCCAACTTGGGCACCATCCTTATCAATGAACATCCATTCTTTTAGCGGCTCCATGAAAGCAGTAGCAGCTAGCAAATTAGACTGTAAAGGGATAGCAGTCCTTTCTGAAGTTTCATGGACCACTGTCAGCATATCAACAGCCAATACACAACCTCCAACCCGGACACAATCTTCAACGTTGGATAAAACCTTCATTAGCACCTGCACAAAAAAGTAACCATAGACAATCAATTGCTTCTTATAATAACAAGACAGCTAGAAATCCAGATCAGTTTTGGATGCATTATTGATGCATTCACACCTCTTACTGGCCCATTCACAGGTTTAAACTTGGAATATTGACTGCATAAAAGCTGCAGATTGACATGGATGCTACTGTTATGCAGCGGTGACAACCATCACCCAGGGGATTTTCAATTAGAAACTTCCCTCTAAATACATATAGTTTTAAACACAATCTTAAAATGATTTAGATGAACTAAAGGTCTAGCACTCATATTAGTTTTTGGTAAAAGTGAAACAGAAGCTTTTGAATTTATGTAAAGTTCACAAAAGTTGACATGAAATCTTTCATCCAGCAAATTAATTAGACAACTAGTTGGTGGAAATTACATAAAAGAGAGAATGTACAACCTAAAAAATGAAGAAATAAAAAGCTAAGGAGACAACAGGAAAGAGGTAATTCAAGCTGGAACTAACTAAATGTAAGCATGGTACCTGATTCTTCAACTTTAAGATGTTATTGCCTAAAACTATTAACCATAAGACAAACTAGCAAGTGTCTTCTAGCTGAACTTGATTGAAATTTAAAAATAAATAAACAATAAAAAATGCAACAGTAATCCATATGTACCTTTAAGAGAAGAAGAAGACGGTGCCTTAAAGCTCTATGATCTGTCCTATCTAGAAGAACTGTAATGTGTGCAGTACCATCAAAATGACTAATTGTGTCGTAATGCTGCTCATACACAATGGTCATTGCTCTTGCACACAGCTCCCTGACTGAAGAACCTCCTCCTCCTCCAAAACCATCCAATCGTCCCATATCACACCAATCATCAGATGCACCCAATTCATCGGGAACAGCCCCATCTACAGTAAGCCCTGTGTCCGCATCACATAAGAACCGATGATAGAGTGCCCTAAAAAAAGCAACTGGATCCCGCAGTGGAAAATCCTGTGCCCTGCCACTGCTGCCACTATCAAGCAGCAACCGCAAATAATATTGACCTACACAGACTTCTTTGGACAAGCTAGGGTAGCTCACAGAGAACTCAGAATAGTTCCATGATATCTGTGGCACACTATCTTGTTCTGCCGTCATATCTACCATAGCACTCACAGGACCAATAACTTCAGTGCGTGCCTTCTCAACATCTAGTTTATTAACCTCAGCCTGCAAAGCTTCCCTCAATTCTTGCCGTGTGCGCTCATTCCAGATTAGATCAGCACGATTATGGTCAAGACTGAAAGCCCGCCAAAACTCATGCCAGTTACAAAGTAGCCGACCAGAACCCACAGGTGTATTCTCAACAAAAACCTGTGCAGGAGCTGGAAGGCCTGTGCCCTGCAGATCAGCTACATGGATGTCTAAGTTAACTGAATTTGGAAGGCTTTGCTCTGGCCCCTCATGTATAGTGGTTGAACGCATATCAACTGAAGCAACAACAGAAGAAATATTATTTTGTGGAGATCCTGTTGATGGAACTTCACTGTTGAAATTTTCAAAAGCTTGGGCACCAGTTGATTGTCCAGAATTTGAATCCAGAGCAGATCGTTGATAGTTGTCTGATCCTTTTAAAGCACCAACACCTGTCTCCTTCACAGGGTCACCCATGTCATAATTGTTAGTCAAAGGCAATGAATGCTCTTGAGGCATTATTTCCCTCCCTATACGTCCTTTCCTTTGCTGAAGTAAACGTCTGTGTTTTCTACCGATCAATGATCCTTCTTGATTCACATCTTCAAGTTGAGGCTCATCAGAACGTGTATGTAAGTAGGCAACAAGCCCTGGAGGCAGAACCCTGGACAGTAGGTCAAGAGCCGGTTGATAAGAATCTGCCCAGAGAGCAACAAGTTGTCGACTAACCTCACGTCGCTCACCAGGGGGAAGGAAAAATGCATGCAATAAATGCCTCAGCAAAGCACCATCACGCAGTGCAGCATCACGCATGGACTCTGCTGCAATTGCATCTTCTTCTGCAATAGCACGCATAATTACAGCAACTGTTTCCCTTACACTTTCAGCCGGATGACCAAACAACGCAAATAAGCGACGCCGCAAACCAGCAACTTGTCGTAATAATTCAACAAACACAACGTATTGGGTAGTCTCACCATGTGGTTCACATATCATAGCCTCAAGAACTTCAACAATGGCCATTGACAATAAAGGTGATACAGATATAGGTCTCAGTCTATTAACAAGAATAATGGCATAACCATTATGAGAAAACAACACAGACTTTGTGTGAATTATTGTAGCATGTTGTTCTCCTTTCGAATCTGTTGTTAGACTTGGATTTCCCGGACCACCACCTATGAGGGTGGCAACAAGCCCCGCAGCTTCAGCAGCTACACACTCAGATCCATTTCTCAGTAAACCCATTATTCTTCCAACAGCAGCAGGAAAAGACATCACATGAGAAGATGCACTTCTTGATGCCAACAATCTATGTAAACACGCAATGAACCCCATGACCGTCGCAGCTGCTTTAGGAGAAGGAGGTGGCAAAGGAGGAGCCTCTGGAGGAAGATTTGGAGTTGATGGAAGCATTGTAATCAAGGCCATCAAAGTTACCTCAGGCACCTCAATGTTAGGGGGAACTCCACTATATGGAACACATGCATTGAACTCCCTTATTCTGCGCCACAGTTTGGCTTTTGAACCAGGGACAGAACCACCTTCAGCAACAGCATCTTTAGCAGCTGAAGCTAAATGCTTCAAATGCATGGATGCATTTTCCATGTCAGCAATTGGGCGTTGTGGGCCTAGTAGTAAATGGACTCTGCCGCATGGCGGATCAATACGGTGACCAGGCATTGTTATCCTTGGTAATACAGGTACTGGACATTGACCCTGCATTCATAGATTGCTAAGGTAGTGAGAAGACATTAAACCTGCCCAATAATGAATACCATGAATGAACTTATTGATTCACCAAACCATGAACATCAACATCATAAATACGATGACTTAAAGCACCATATCTCAATCTACTTTAACGGATAGAAAACAAATTTCATCCAACAGGGAACAGCTATACCTACTTCTGTTTGCAACAAATCCCAAACTGCCGCAAGTAAGCTATCCCGTGAAGTGCTTGAATATATCTACATTCATGACAAACATAAGATACTTCATACAAAAGGGTACCAGAATTCAAAAGAAGGGCAAAAAATCCTCACATGGATGGGGCACCCATCATTGAACTCAATAGCAAACATTTGTGGCTCTTCTGCAAATCGAACAAGTGAGCTAACTGCGGACAAAGGACGTACAATAATGGCCTGCACGCATCTAATGGATATGATTCAGCAAAACAAAACCCACATATAAGTCAAAATGCATGCATGCACCATATCAAACCTTTGTCAGTGTAAATTTTCATCAACTTACTTCATAGTTTTGTGGCCTCCTTTCAACAAGTGAAACCTTGGTTAGAATCAGTTGACATGGGATAGCATCGCCATGCTCTCCAAGTCCACCTTTTGGGCCAACTTCCAAACTCAATCCAGGAACATTTAGAGTTCCATGAGCAGCAGAACGCAACTTCATCACGGACCAACCACCATAGGGGGTTTCTGCTGCTCCAACAGCCTCCTTTGCTAAATGGGGAAAAAAAAATAGTAGATGAGTTACTTAACCAGAAAGAACAGTCATATGACAAAGAAAACTATTCAAAATGAGCTACCTCTTCTCTTTATATAATCTGTCACAGTCAAGGACTGTGAACTGTCCACAGATAGCAATATCCCCACCATTGACTTGGCAGTTTTTGTCTGCAATAACATGCTACATGACATTATACAACAATTGGTGCAAGTAATATATATATATATAACAGCAAGAACAACTCCTATGATAAAAGCAATAATAATAGAAATATTTAAAGGTGTCATCCATACCAAATTAGAGATAATTGCAGCATTTGTGGTCCCAGAAGCAGCCTGAAAAGCTTTAGATTTTCTTCCATATAAAGGGCATAGAACAAAACCCCCATGATCGTTGCTTTGCCTTCCATATGACCCAGAAAGAAGAATGATAGCCGGGGTATTCATATCTCTAAAATCCAAACACCAGCGAAGATCTCCCGATTTTAAGTCAATGAGTTCAACTCCAACATAAGTGACTTTCAATTTCTGCACAAATATCAACTTTATTGAGTAAGCAGTTTAATTGCAAGCAAATATAAACCTGCATGTAATCCCCAATTTACAGACTCTGTGGATTACAACCAATAGTATGTAAATGTGACCACATAAATACGAGCACGCAGAAAATGGAATCATTTATAGTGATCCTGCTACTGAGAAAAAATATTCTAGCCACACGCAATTCAGTGAAATTTTTGAATTAGATCATGCTACTTTGAAATGATGGTTACAAGAGAGAACTGATGATCATGATGATGGATGATGATGATGATGAAGGAAGATCTATGACTTACAAATGGGACCCACTCGCCATTTCGTCTCCGCAGATGCAGTACAGGGAACTCCGCAACAGCACCGAGCCTATTCCACCGAATTCTATGCAACAGAGTCAATATACTGGCTCTATACTTGGAAGAGAACTTCATGGCCTTGAATTTGCCCTTGCCTTCGGTCCTCACGCTCAAATTAAACTCAAAGGAATTGTCATCGCGGCCGATGATCGGGGAGGCGCCCTCGAAATCGCTGGCTACCCCATAAGAATTCGTGACAGAGAGGGTGTTGGGGTCCAGAGTGACGATCGAAGCGTTTGACAGGCAGAGAAGGCGCTTGTACCGGCCGCGCCACGAGTGTTTCACGACGAGGTAGCGGGCGAGGTACTCCGGCTCCTCTTGAAGGGGGGCGGCAGCGGACGGCGGGGCAGAACTCGAACTGGAGGGTGGTTCCATGAGAGGCGGCTGGCGGTGATCCTCTTGGTGGCGTCTCACGGATCGTTGCTGCTGATGTTGCTGTTCTAGATAGTAAAGGGTGTGACTGAGAGGGACATTGTTAGGGCGGAGAAAGAACCAAAGTCCCACGCCGGCCTCGGAGTGAGACCGTGACTGCTTCGCCCCCAGTTTCGGCCGTATTTACGGGGTTCACCCACTCGGATTTGATCGCTGACCCCCAGCGGCCCGCTATAAACCTAATTGAACAACTAGCACATAAATAATTCAATGTAAACGTCTCTATGCATAAACCTAATCGGGAATATTGTTTAATAGCTTTTCTTCCCTTTTTTTTTTTTTTTTTTTTTAAGAGTTATGGATGGATGAGAGAGGGATACCCAACTGTAGAGATGATAGAGACGACAGGACAGCCTAGGATGTTTTGAATCTTTCACAGAGATCGTTGTTGCTGTTGTTGTTGTTGTTGTTGGTGTTGTTGGTGTTGGTGTTGGTGTTGCTCTTGTTGTGGGCAGATACAAAAGGCCCAGAACACTCTCTCGCCCCCCCCAACCATTTGCATCGTTGTCAAGCAATGAGCTCTTATTATTATGATTACTCAATATTCATATATTGAATTATATATCAAGGTTGCTTTTTAATTTTTAAAATAAAAATGTAAATTGATATACATAAATAAATACAAAAGATACAATTTAATTTAATTGAGAGACTAAAAAACTCAAATTTTTATTGCTAAATTTTGAGATTTTAAAAAAGTTGTAGATGTAAAACTTTTTTTTGGGGTTTAATAAAAACATTTTATATAAAATTTTATTTGATAAAATTCAAATCTGAGTTGAAATTATTAGGTTTTGTTAGCTCACCTTTAAATGCGTTTTGAAATATGTTATCATTTATTAATCATGTGGTCTAGTAATGGAACGGATTAACTTCTGATTTGAAGTTTAATGTTTAAATCCTAACTATATATTATATTTTAAAAAATAAATAAATAAAATAAAATAAAGAATGATATAGATTGTCCGGGTCCGTTATAAGTTGTGCCTAAGTTTGAGTCCATCACGTACTCATGACCCGACCCATCCCCATGTATAAATGGTAAGTTAAGGCTGGCAGAGTCCATTCCTTACAGTTTGGGTTATGGTGTGACCTAGACTGGATAGTGGGCCTCCCAACTTATTTTATATATTTAATAATAATTTATAATTTTTTTAATTGATAAAAACAAACTGTTATTTTTAAATTTAAAAAAAAAAATTATCCAAACTCTTTTTAATCTTTATATAGAGTATGTCTTTTAAATACCTTAGTTTTCAATTAAAGAAAAATAGAAATATTTATAAAAAAATTAAAAAAATTTTAGTATAACAAAATAATAAAAAATTATCACTCTACTTTTACCTTAATAATAATCTAATTTAGTTTGTCATATTTTAAAAAAAAAAAAGGATTCTATGGTTGATAAAAATAATATTTATGATAAAAAAGTAAGAAAAATAAAAAATTAAAAATTTAATAAAAATATTTTTTTCTAAATACTATTTTGTAATCACATTCTCACTTAGAGAGAGAATTTATTATAAAATGATAAAAACCTTATAAGACCCTACTTAGTTAAAGGGGAGATGTATGAGGTTTAAAACATAATTTAAGTACAAACTCATTTATCTAAATTAATTTTAAAAAGAGAAAAAAAAAGAAATAAAAGTTTAAAATATTAACTTAAAGTCCATTTATTTAGATTGTCAAATTTTTATAATTAATTTTTGTTGTATAATATTTTTATTTTGTTACTTATTATTCATGTCATAATATTTATTGTACACTTTCAATTTTTATTATCAATACTTATATTTTATTCTTACAAAAATTTTTCTTTTAAGAAATACTTATCAGTATATATCTCAAAATGAAATGAAGCAAAAGAAAAAAAAAAAACTAAAACATTTGACTAATTTTTTTAAACAAGAGTATATGTAGAATCTCCATAACAACCCTTAAGAACTATTAGCATTGAGATCATGACTAAATGAGAGTTATACATTTCTACTAATAACATAAACCCAACACACAAATTATTACAAAATAAATGAACATCAAGATTTTAAAACCAAGTCAAACCATAATGAGCTCATATGATTGCTTGAATTGCAATTCAAAATGAGAAGAATAGTCATATATAAAATGACAATAAAGACATTGTTATTCAACACTTGGCCTTCTTATTAAGTACTCTATACAAATGGATGGACAATCTTTACGAGTAACAAATTGGAAGTTACCTAAGCAAGATATGGTCATAACTTATAATTTTTTTTTCTAATTGAAAAAAGAAAAAACAAACTGTAATTTCTAAATTTAAAAAAAATATATCAAAACCCTTCTTAGTCTTTATAGAGTTTATGGTTTGGGTATCTTAGTTTTCAATTAAAGAAGAATAAAAACATTTATGAGAAAATTAAATACTTTTTAGTGCACCAAAATAATAAAAAACTACCACCCTTCTTTTGCCTTAATGACAATCTAATTTAATTAGTCATACTTGTTAAAAAGAAGAGATTTGATGGTAATAAGAACAATAGTTATGACAAAAAATAAGGAAAATAGAAAATTAAAAACTTAATGAAAACAAATTTCTTTAAACACTACTTTGTAATCACGTTCTCACTTAGAGAGAGAATTTATTATAAAATGATAAAAACCTTATAAGACCCTACTTAGTTGAAGGGGAGATGTAACAGGTTTAAAACATGATTTAGCCACAAACTCATTTGCTTAAATTAATATTAAAAAGGAAATAAAAGTTCAAGATATTAACTTAGAGTTCATTTATTTATATTGTCAAATTTTTACAATTAATTTTTGTTGTATAATATTTTTATTCTGTTACTTATTATCTATCTTATAACATTTATTGTTCACTCTCAATTTTTTATTATCAATACTTATAATTTATTCTTACAAAAATTTTTCTTTGAAGAAATACTTACTAGTAGTTTTAAAAATGAAATGATGCAAAAATAAAATAAAATATTTAACTAAGTTTTTTAAACAAAAGTATATGCAAAATAGCCAAAGTAGCATCTCCATAGCAAGCCTTGAGAATTGTCAGCTTTGAGATCATGACTAAATATGATTACAATTTTTCAATTAATTTTAGATTTGTGAGAGTTATACATTTCTACTAAAAACACAAACCCTACCCATAAATTATTATAAAACAGATGAACATCAAAATTCCAAAACCAAGTCAAACCATACTGAGCTTAATATGATCGCTTGAATTACAATTCAAGATGATAAGAATAGTCAAATATAGAATGACAATAAAGACATTGTTATTCAATATTTGGCCTTCTTACTAAGTACTCTATACAAATGGATGAACCATCTCTGTAAGCAAAAAATTGGAAGTTTCCTAAGCAAGATATGGTCACAACTTATAATTTTCTTTTCTAATAGAAAAAAAAAACAAATTATAATTTCTAAATTTAAAAAAAAAATTTATCAAAACCCTTTTTAGTCTTTATAGAACATGTCATTTAGATACTTTAGTTTTCAATTAAAGAAGAATAAAAACATTTATGAGAAAATTAAATACTTTTTAGTGCACCAAAATAATAGAAAACTACCACCCTTCTTCTGCCTTAATGACAATCTAATTTAATTGGTCATGTGTATCAGAATGAAGGGATTTGATGGTTAATAAGAATAATAGTTATGATAAAAAAAAAACAAGGAAAATAAAAAATTTAAAACTTAATGACAACAAATTTCTCTAAATACTACTCCATAATCACATTCTTACTTGGAGAGAAAGAGAGAGAGAGAGAGAGAGAGAGAGAGAGAGAGAGAGAGAGAGAGAGAGAGAAAGAAAGAAATCATTATGAAATGATAAAAAAAAAAACTTATAAGACCCTAGTTAGTTAAAGGGGAGATGTGGGAGGTTTAAAACATGATTTAGATATAAACTCATTTACTTAAATTAATTTTAAAAAGGAAAAAAAAAAGAAATAAAAGTTTAAGATATTAACTTAAAATCCATTTATTTAGGTTGTCAAATTTTTATAATTAATTTTTGTTGTCTAATATTTTTAATTTGTTATTTATTATTTATCCCATAATATTTATTGTTCACTCTCAATTTTTGTTATTAATACTTATATTTATTCTTACAAAATTTTTTCTTTTAAGAAATACTTACTAGTATGTATTTACAAATGAAATGGCGTAAAAATAAAAAAATATTGGACTAATTTTTTTAAACAAAAGTATATGCAGAATAACCAAAGTAGCATCTTCATAGCAAAACTTAAGAATTGTTAACGTTAAGATCATGACTAAATGCAATTACAATTTTTTGGTTAATGTTAAATTTGTGAGAATTATACATTTCTACTAAGAACACAAACCTAACCTATAAATTATTACAAAATAAATGAACATCAAGATTCCTAAACCAAGTCAAACCATAACGAGTTAATATGATTGCATGAATTGCAATTTAGGATGATAAGAATAGTCATATCTAGAATGACAATAAATATATTGTTATTCAACATTTGGTCTTCTTACTAAGTACTCTATGCAAATGGATGGACCATCTCTCTGAGCAACAAATTGAAAGTTGCCTGAGCAAGATATGGTCACAACCTATAATTTTTTTTTCTTATTAAAAAAAAACTATAATTTCTAAATTTAAAAGAATTTTTATCAAAACTCTTTTTTAGTCTTTATAAAGCATGTCATTTAGATACCTTAGTTTTCAATTAAAGAAGAATATAAACATTTATGAGAAAATTAAATATTTTTTAGTACACCAAAATAATAGAAAATTACCACCCTTTTTTTACCTTGATGATAATTTAATTTAACTGGTCATACTTGTCAAAAAGAAGGGATTCAATAGTTGGTAAGAATAATAGTTGTGATAAAAAAAAAAGAAAATAGAAAATTAAAAACTTAATGATAACAAATTTCTCTAAATACTACTTTACCATCACATTCTCAATTAGAGAGTGAGAGTGAGAGAGAGAGAGAGAGAGAGAGAATTCATTATGAAATGATAAAAAACTTATAAGACCCTATGTAGTTAAAGGAAAGAGATAAGGGGTTTGAAACATGATTTAGGCATAAACCCATTTGCCTAAATTAATTTTAAAAAGTAAAAAAAAAAAGAAGTAAAAGTTTAAGATATTAACTTAAAGTTCATTTATTTAGGATGTCAAATTTTTATAATTAACTTTTGTTATATAATATTTTTATTTTATTATTTATTATCTATCCCATAATATTTATTGTTCACTCTTAATTTTTGTTATCAATACTTATATTTTATTTTTACAAAAATTTTTCTTTTAAGAAATATTTACCAGTATATATCTAAAAAATGAAATGGCAAAAAAGAAAAAAAAAATAAAATATTTGACAAATTTTTTTAAAGAAAAGTATATGCAAAATAGCCAAAGTAGCATCTCCATAGCAAACTTTAAGAATTATCAGTGTTAAGATCATGACTAAATGCAATTACAATTTTTCAATTAATGTTAAATTTGTGAGAGTTACACATTTTTACTAAGAACATAAACCCAACCTATAAATTTTTACAAAATAGATGAACATCAAGATTCTTAAACCAAGTCAAAACATAACAAGTTAATATGATTGCTTGAATTGCAATTCAGGATGATAAGAATAGTCATATATGGAATGGCAATAAAGACATTATTATTCAACTCTTGGTCTTCTTGCTAAGTACTCTATGAAAATGGATGGACCATCTCTTTTGAGCAACAAACTGGAAGTTGTTTGAGCAAGATATGATCATAACTTATAATTTTTTTTTATCTAGTTAAAAAAACAAACCATAATTTCTAAATTTAAAAGAATTTTTATGAAAACCCTTTCGTTCTTTATAGAGCATGTCATTTGAGTACCTTATTTTTTAATTAATGAAGAATAGAAACATTTATGAGAAAATTAAATACTTTTTAGTACACCAAACTAGAAAATTACTAACCTTCTTTTGCCTTGATGACAATCTAATTTAATTGGCCATGCTTGTCAGAAAGAAGGGATTTAATGATTAATAAGAACACTAATTGTGATGTAAAAAATAAGGAAAATAAAAAATTAAAAACTTAATGACAACAAATTTCTCTAACTACTACTTTTGAATCACAATCTCACTTAGAGAGAAAGAGAGAGATTTCATTATAAAATAATTAAAAACTTATAAGACCCTACTTAGTTGAAGGAGAGAGGTTAGAGGTTTAAAACATGATTCAAGCACAAACTCATTTGCTTAAATTAATTTAAAAGGGAAAAAAAAAAGAAATGAAAGTTCAAGATATTAACTTAGAGTCCATTTATTTAGGTTGTCAAATTTTTGCAATTAATTTTTGTTATCTAATATTTTTTTTGTTATTTATTATCTATCCCATAATATTTATTATTCATTCTCAATTTTTGTTATCAATTCTTATATTTTATTCTTACAAAATTTTTTCTTTTAAGAAATATTTACTAAGATGTATCTAAAAATGAAACGACATGAAAAAAAACTAAAGTATTTGACTAATTTTTTTTAAACAAAGGTATTTGCAAAATAGTTAAAGTAGCATCTCTATAGCAAACCTTATCAGCGTTGAGATCATGACTAAATGCAATTAAAATTTTTGGTTAATGTTAAATTTGTGAGAGTTATACATTTCTACTAAGAACACAAACCCAACGCATAAATTATTACTAAATAGATGAACATCAAGATTCTTAAATCATGTCAAACCATAACAAGTTAATATGATTGCATGAATTACAATTTAGGATGATAAGAATGCTTATATATAAAAAATAATAATAAAGATATTGTTATTCAACACTTAGCTTTTTTATTAAATACATTATGCAAATGGATGGACTATCTCTTTGAGTAATAAATTGGAAGTTGCCTGAGCAAGATATGGTCACAAGTACCTTTGTAAATCCTTTAAATTAGAATTTGTTAACAAAATCATGACATTTAAAATGTCAACCATTGTCTCACATTGACACTAGTTTAAAAGATACCCAATTGAGAACTTTTGTGATTATTCATACATTAATAAAAGGACATGGTGTTGGGGTTTTTCAAAATAAAAATGGAAGAAAATGTATATGATAGGTTATGTTTCCTAGGATTTAAACTTAAGAGACGTGTAGTATAAAATGACATAACCACTAGTCCAAAACATGACTTTAATAAATAATTGACAATAATGTTTGATAGGTTTTAGAACCCAAGACCTTTGAGTTGTAATAAAAAGTAGGGACTATTAGATTAAATGATAGTTATATGTTAGTTATCAACTAATTATTTTATATATTGTTTCATAATAAATGACAAAAAATAATAATAAAAAAAAGTTATCTTTAGTATTTGACGTCATGACCTTTCATTAAATGGTCAAGATTTTAACTATCAGACTAAAGGCATTTATTAACAAATTGTCACCACCACTTTTATAAATACTAAGTGTCTAACATTTGTTTAACACATCAAAATTTTCTTTCTTCTCATAGTATTTCTATTATTATATGAAGGATCCTTCATCCATAACATTATTGCAAAACTATTATAGATATTTTTAAAAATAATTTTAAAAACACATTAACTTATCAAGGGCTTAATTTTAATAATGCAACTTATAATCAAATGTACTTCATTTTATCCTATAAGGAAATTCTCATAAATCTCTTTTGCAAATTAGGGAGGACAAATTTTTCCTCAAGGAAAGTGGTATTAGATATATGACTTGAAACAATCATCTTTCAAATTTCAATATAACCAAAAAGTTTATGTCAACACATGGTCCTATAGAAAAATGTAGACAATAGTGATGAGTACCAAGTTCACCATGATGAATGAGGCATTTTCAATGCATCTAACTCTTAACCTTTTATGATTTCATTCTTTAGTCATTCTTAGTGGGAAAATAAGAAGCCACCACATAATGTACTAACCAATTAACCAAAAAGATACAACAAGAATGTTAACAATATTTCCAAATAAATTTCAACCAACCAAAAGTAAAAGACCAAGGAAATTAAGCTACATTTTCAACAATTTTCTACATTTTTTATTCATAAATGAAAGCTTAAATCAAAGCTCTATCTCCATCAATGAGCTTTCCAAATTTCCATCTTTAGAAATTTTCTTCCAATTTTGATGGATAATCAACCAATTCATTTATCAATACTTGAACTAGATTATCAAAATTAGGTAACCCAAAGAACTTCTCCAATTCTATAAACTCAAAGCAATAAAGTAAACAAGATCCATAAGCCCCACTTTTCAATTTTCTTTATATCTTCATGGAAACAAAAAATAATTCCAAAGACAGTAAATTTTGATTTCAGTTTACTTTTAAGACCCAACTAGCCATAATGGATCAAACCTATTCCAATTAAGGCCCAAGTTAACAACAAGAATAAAGGAAAAAGTTATCCTTTATGCAAATTTTTAGTTGTAATTAATGTAATTCCTTTGCCTTTTATGTGATCTTTATATAATAGATTCATGAAACTTGTTAATATATATAGAATGAGTAAAGTGAATAAGAAGGGAGCTATGAAAATTATAATATGATTATTATTGGTAAAATTTTCCCTCTCTTTTTTCTCTCTCAAATATTTGCTTTGTTCTTCTTTTCTATTCTCATTTATTCTCTTTACTTCTTAACCCTCTCTTCCTCTCTCTTGTTGGAAAGATTTTTAATAACTAACAACAGAGCAGTCATCCTCAATTGCTTTTTGTTCTCATCACTTTCTTTTAGGCTCTCTCTACTACTAATCTCATTTTTTCTTTTATTTCAATCCCTATCTAAACTTCATCTCTAACTTAGTTTTCTTTTTTTAACTTGATATGTTGTAATTTCTCATCCATTTCTTTACTTTACAACCCTTGCCTTTGTTAAGAAATAAATAAATAAACCAAAAAATCTTTAATGTTAAATAACACATAAATGGATCTAATTTTACACAACTTTTGGAAGGAAATTTGAACATCTTTCAAGTAGATCTTCAAATTGTTGCTTCAATGACTTGGAGGTTTCAAATTATAGTGCTATTACAAAGACTCCCTTTATATTGATTGCCCTTAAAATCATAATTAATTCTCAATTAAAGGATTGAAATCAAAATTGGATGACATTATTAATTATAGGAAGATCATGGAACTAGAAAAGGCTATTACAATGCTTAAAGACAAAAGATTGTTGACAAAGTCATTGCTCATGCCTAATGCCTATGGCTTGCTTCCTTTGTCCTCCTCCCTTACCATAGAAGTTTAAGAGAGTAGTGTGAATGAGCCTAATTTGATGGGATTAGTCAATATTCCTACAATGAAAGAACTCATTGAAAGCTATTTTCATTCAATGACAAAATATTTGAGACTCCACCATCCATTATGAAATTTTTCAAAGGCATTCTTTGCTCCACTCTTGGGGTAAGTAGTGATGTTGAAGGCAATGTAGAAGAAATCCATAAGATAAAACACCAAGAGAGCTTAAGGAGCAAAAAGTTAGGCATCCAATCATCGAAGAAGTTTGTTCGAAAGCCATTTCATATGAAAACACCAAGAATGGTGTTCTCTATTGCCTCGAGGTCTTCAATTATACTTGACATCAACAATGGCATGGCCACAATGATGTCACATTTAACATCATCTTCAAGATCCTTTCTAAAAATTAATTGATGCCTTTAGTTGTTAATTTATTTGATGACTATATAGCTAATAGGTTTATTTATCACAAGTTCACTCTAATTCCATTCTTGTTATTGGATGAGACTTGGTGTGGAACCCTTTATTTGCCTATTACTTTCTTGGTAGTATCTACTTTTGGGGTCTTAAATTGGGTCCTTAGAGTTGTCATGTCTTGCTTAGTGTCTTACTTAAGCAACCTTGTGTAAAAACTTTAAGGGAAACAACTTCAAAGTTCTTAAATAAAATAATAAAACTAGTTTTGGTAGGCAACTAAAAATTGCAAGTTGCAAAGGAATTTGAGGCTAGTGGTGAGCTAGCTAATACTCTTAACTTTGATTATGCCATTACTATAAGGCCATTAACTAAGGGGCTTATGTTAGAATATCATTTCAATTTCGTTGTTACCTATTAAGAAGTAGTAAGTATTACCTTTTGTCTTGAGATGCTAGAATTTGTTGATGATTACTTGTTTGTTAGTACCATTTTCAATGATTATAGCTTTATAGGGCATTCTTTCTTCTTTAAGAAAAAAAAGGCAATTAGTGTGTAGCCTAAATGGGTGGTGAATTCAAATGACTTTATGTTTGGAAGTATTTAAAAGAAAATTTTCTCACAACTTTTGCAAAAAAGGTCAAGCATAGATTTCACCACACTAACCTTACATTTTACATTGTCTTTAAGATCCTCTATAAAGTTAAGTTGATACTCCTTATTGATATGCGTGAAAAGTTTACTAATGATAAGTTTGCGTTTAATTCAATTATTGTGATTGTATTTGTCTTGGTTAGTAAGACCTTGTTTATCCTCTAATTATTTTGTAAAACACATTTATTAAGACTTGTTAGGATTTTGGGTTGTCATGTCTTTCTTGGTGCCTTAGATAAGCAAGGTCGCTTCAAGGCTATCAATGTCATCTCTTGTCAGATTTTGGCTAAGGGTTTCCATAAGGATGGGAACTCAATTATGTTATTTAAAGTTCAAAGAATGAAAAATGGTTGTATATGCAGGAGTGGTGGTCAATTTGGAGTGAAAATATATGTTAATGTAAATATTAACTACTATAGGTATAATTCTTCAAATTAGAAAGGTCTATTACTTGTGAAAAATGAAAACTCATTTGAAGAATATAAATACCATAATTAATGTCAAAGTGGGCTTGTTCCACTTTCCACTTATTGTAATTAAGGGGATTAAGCATGTTAGTGTTGCTAATTAGGGTTTGAGTGACTATTTAGCCATAGGATTATCAATTGCACAAGGAAATGATGCTTTTAGTAAGGAATTTGCAGTGGACATAAAATTTTATTTGGGCATCCATGATAAGTCTAGTGGAGTTGTATAAGACTTAAGAATATGATTTTGAATTGTGGGAAATTGTTTGAATTGTTAAAATTTTTTTAGAGGTCTTATGGAAGCAATTTGATTATAATAGTTTCATATTATAAGTATAGAGTTAAGATAAGGCTTATGGACATTATTGCTACAAAACATGTAAGAGATAAGTTGTTAAATTAGAATGATCAAGTATTCAACTAAGATTTATGCCTTTAGCCTTTATTTTCTTACTAAGGATGAAAAGAAAGACTTTAAGCAATATTTTGCTTCATACCCTATAGTTGTAGAGTTAGGAAAAGGTTGTATGTTAGCATCAATGGTAAGGGTTAATGTTAATTAGTTTTAAGGTCACAACTATGCCTTTGAATGATAATAGTTTTAGACAAGTGATGGATCTAAATTTTAATGTTTTAGTTGAAACAATAAACTTATAAGGTCCTTTAAGAATTGAGGCCCCATCTATAAACTCCAACTTAAAATTTTCAAGAATTGTGTGCATTGGTGAGGATACCTAAGGCCAAGAGAGACACCAATAGAAAATTAACAGATTTTATTGCTAGGTCATGTATTTATGGTCTAATGACTTTATTAGCAACCACTTTTGCCTTTTGGTACTATTTAAGGTCTTTTTTTTATGCAATCACTTTTCTTAGAGTTACTTTTAGCAATCCTTAAAGATAAGATATCTATTTTAGGAGGAGCATTGTTAAGACCTAATTGGTCATTATAAATTAGGCCTCATCTAGTTAAGGCCTAAGTTAAGAATAATAGTAGTGGAAGAAGTTTATCTTTGATGCTAACTTTCTGTTTCAATTAATGTAATTCTTTTGCATTTTTTGTATCCTTACATAATAAGTTCATGAAATTTTTATTGATTATTACACATAGAATAAGTAAAATGCATGAAAAGGAGTTATGGAAACTGTAATATGATTATTATTAGTAAAATTCTCCATCTCTCTCTCTCTCTCTTTTTTTTGTTTCAAATCTTTGCTCAATTTTTGGCCATCTTTTCTTTTATCTTGGCCACCTTTTGATTCAACTTAGTCATCTTTTAAGTCAAGTTGACCACCTTTTAAGTCAACTTTGTTTGTCTTGGTTCTATTTTAATAATAAAGTTATCTAATTAACTCAATATCATATTTTGGGTCTTCATTGTCATAATATAGATCACTTACTACAAAGGATTCTTCTTCATCAGAGACTTGAGAAAATTGCCTTCTTCATCTGAGACTTGAGATAATAGCAATTTTAATTTTTCTTTATATTTATTAAGAGAAATAAATAAGGTCGAATTAACTCAAATTTACTTTTCTATTAAGAATATTGTTGTTTTCTCTTTATTTAATTGAAATCTTAGTCTAGTATGTCCCAAATTTAAGTAATTGTTAACAACTTGTACATTGGCTTGATTTTCAAGAACAAATTGCCATTTCATGTTTATTTATCTCTTGAGGTGTTTTGGAGAAATAGTTTCATAATATTCAATAACCCTATAATTCCAACTCATTATCTAAGAGAATTTGAATAAAATTAAGAATTGGTAGCTGAATGGGAAATCATCAATACATGTTTTTGAGAAACAAAAATATCTAATTTTAATAAAAAAGGGAAAGATTTCTTGGTTTAATCCAAAATACTTCCACTAAGTGTAAAACTAAGTTGAAAATAATTAATGAAAGTCATGATGAAAATGAAAAGGCCAAAATTTTATAGATATTAGAAATTGAACCATCTAGTGTAATAATCATGATAATTATTAACTAAAGGATAATATTCTTGAAAAAATTATTTATAATGAAAAGATATTGATCCTTAAAGATTTTATTAAGTAATTTTGTTTCAATCTTAAAGAGTTAAAATTCTAAAAATTTTAACTTTTAAATATGAAAATTGATTTGAATTTCTTTTATCTCTAATATAAATAATTTCCATGAAATCAATGTCTATAAAGTTATATTCATAAAATTTTCAATCTTTGCTTAAATCTTCATAATGATATGAGAATTATAAGAAAACACACTAAAGAGGATATGCTTAAAATTTGGAGCATATTTTGGGTTTGATTATTCTCTTTCTAATAAACATATAGGAATAATGTTTAATTAAACAAAATAAATTAATTTTTCTATAAGAGAAAGGGAGATAATAAAAAGATAGAGAAATATGAGCTTTTGGTTAAAATAACATATTAAAGAAGAAGATTTAGTAGAAATTGTTGTTGAATAGGCTTTTAGATTTATTTGGAGAGCTTTTTAATAATTCTCTGCAGCAATTTTATTAACAATATTAGATGAAGTAACAAAAGAGATTGAACTGAAGCAAACTCTTTTGGAGTAATTTTGGAATGTTGTCCTTTAATTTTAAAAGAATCTTTAGTAACTTGTTATTCATTCATTTCATTTAAATTTTTGCTATAAGAAATACATAGGAAAGAAAATCAGATAATTAATTTGATTTTTCTTTCAAATGTTCAATTTTAAAATCAAAATTTAAAAGTAAAACTTGCTATTTAGTATTTAAAAACCAAAATTTTAACATCATTTTCTTAAATAAATCAGGCTAATTAACAAACAATACACGATAAGAATTTTTTATTAAAATAGTATCTTAAAAAGCCATTATACATAAAATAATACTTAAAAATTCTTTTTTGAAAGTTGAATAATGTAATTCGGGATCTTGCAATACATCAAAAATAATATCTTATAAAAATTTCTTTATTTAATTTTTGTTGTAGTATTCCCCTATAACCTTTATTTGAAGCATCTATTTTTATTATCAAGAATTCAGTCTCATCAAGAATTTTTAAAAAAAGGTGATATTTTAACAAAAGATGTATTTTAATTATAGTTTCTATCATTTCTTCATTCCATTATGGTGGATTTTTTTTAAGTCTTTTAAATAAAGGTAAGCATATCATTCTTATATTTAGAATAAAATTTGATGCATAATTTAAATTTCTAAAATTTTTTTAATTTATTTTTATTAATTATTTTATTTAAGAAGTTTTTAACAAAAGTTATCATTTTATCTATTGGAGCAATTATACCTTAATAAATATTATATCCTAATTTTTTTTTGTTAATCCTAATTTCATTTTTTTTCTACTAAGACTATTAATCCATTATTTTTATCAATATTAAAATTTTTTTAAAATTAGAAAAAAAAAAAACTCTATTATGCTTTAAAAAAAATTAGTATATGTTTTATGTATACAATAGTATGTTTTGTATATAGATCAAAATTTTCATTTATAACATTGTGAAATTTAAAAGGAACATTTTTTTAACCTAATGACATGATTTTTTATTCATAATATCTAAACCAAACATTAAAAGTTGTTTTATATTTGTCTTTTTCATGAATTTCAATTTGCTAAATATAAATTTCATATCAAATTTTAAGAAAATTGCCCTTATCCTTGCATGCAAAGTCATATCCTTGCTTAATTTTATCTTGAGTTCTAATAGGGCTTTTTGATTTTTACTAAAGTGTAGAGACATTTCAATAAGTTTAAGGAATGATTTGAGAGTTTGGACTCTTAGCTTAGCTAGATTTAGATTTATGAAGGTTATATGAGTGAAAAAGGCTATAAACTCCTATACATTTTTTTTTGGTTGATTTTTGCCTTTTTGATTATTTTGAAAAAAAAAATGATTTAATCTTCCTTTCTTGTGAGAGGAGCTTCATGTGGTGAGGGGTTCCTATCATCCTCATATTAATAAAGTACTATGGAATGCCCTTAATATTCTCATATTAGGAAAAAAAGACCATCTTTTGCCTTTAGGTTATTTAAGGGAGTTAAGTGTTGATGTTTTGGTTAGTGGTAGGGGAACAATGTTATAGTTAATGTCAAGGTCTAAGTTTTGGTTCAAGCTTCAACAAAGTTATAGGAGACTATAGCTCTAGTCATGCATTTTCCTTGGTAAGGGATGGATTCAAGGGTTTAGTAAAGTGAGCTTTATGCTCTTTGACCAAGAATGCCATCAAAGCAATTATCATTTTAATTTGTTCTCGCATGGCATAGATTTGGTCTAGTAATGTTGAAGGTGGCTATTCATTAATGAGGCTAAAGGTAATAGAGGGAGAAGCATTATTGAAATTGGGTGGAAAGGAAACATTCCCTATGGCTTTAAGTGAAGGGTAGCTTGTAACTCACTGAAAAGGAAGATAGGTAAGAAAATATTTTGATTAGGAAAGAGGGAACATACCACAATGTTCCATTTCCCACAAATGGCACCAAATGGCTAAGATGGTTCTTTATTAAGGAGGCTTGTAACCTATAAATCAAAGAAAAAGCTATATGGTGATGAGTTGTGGCTCAAATCAACATTCTAATGCCTAAGTTAGTTGAATGGGGAGGATGGTTCTTAGTTGAAAGGGCTTGTAACCTACTAGACCACAAAAAGGTTATAAGGTGTTAGGTAATGGCCTCATATCTACATTCTAATGCCTAAGTTAAATAAGGGTTTCTTTAGAATGAAAAATATAAATACTTATATTATGACTTATCTTAAAAGTGTGTAATCATTATTATTGATAGGTCTCTTGGCATGCTTATATTGGCTAAGGTGGATTAAGGAGCACGTCATAGGTTATTTGGCATATAGTGTTAGTTTGTTCTCTTGACAAGTCTAATAGGGTGGTAATCATCACCTTGCAAGGGATTATGGAGTAAGTAGTACATACATTTAATACAAGTGACTCCTTTAAGAACACGTCTTTTGTACTTAAGGAAAGTCTTTCTAGTAGAGATAAGAATAAGAATTTGTTAGAGAATGGTGAATAAGAAAACAAGTAGTAGAATAGTCAACAACCTGGCGAAAGTAGCCACCGACTAAAGTAATTAGACTCATTTTAGGTCTAAGACTAGTCCATGATAATATTATCTTTATCAATAATTTTTTGGAAGTGTGTTTCAATATATATAAACTTGAGGTTGTAGTATTTCCATTCCATAATTGGATTTGGATTAGGGATTACAAATTTTTTTTGCCTAATAACTTAGAATTTTTATTCTATTTTCCTTTGTTTAGTTTTCCCAACAAATCATTGTGCGAGGAATACCCATATGTTTAGGAATGTAGATTGTTCTATTCTCTTTGTTCACTCATCTTTATCTTTTATTTGTTTTCTTGATCAATTTTCTCTCTATCTAAAACTTTAAACCATTACTAACCCAATGTATTTTCTCTTTGCTTTTATATGATTCTTTATCTTTCGATTCAAATGGGCCACCCCTTTCTATATTCTTAAAGGTGAATGCATCAAACCATTAGGGTTTCAAAATTACTCTCCATCTCACAAAAAATTTCAATTTTTTAACTTACAAGGAAATGTCCCACTAACACCTTGTCTTAACTATATATTTTGACCATTTATGTAGCCTAAAACAATTGATCAAGGGTCATGATTTGACATAACAATGTGATAATGACATAATTATTTTACATTAAAATTGACATTAATGAAAAAGAAAGAAAGAAAAACATGAAAGAAGGGCTTATTTAACTAAGGTGCCTATAATTTGAGGTTTATTTAATTAAGATGAGAAGCATTAGTTTATTAAGATAATTAACAGTGTTATTTATTAAGTTTTAGGTTGGACTTAAGCTAGTATATTAAACCATTAAGCCAAGCCCATCCATGTCATAGATTTCATATTATAAAGTAAATTTTAATCCATATCAACTTTTCATTGTAATTAGTTTGTCAAATCATGAGGCTCTAATAAATTTTATTCAAATAATTATCAGTCTACTAAATTTGTTGACAAAATTTTTTATTGGAGATATTTCATAAATTTTTTAATATTATACTAAATTTGTAAAAATATGCAAAGTTTATAATATGTAATTATCACTTAATTTATTTACAAATTCAATTAATTTTCTTTGAAGTAGAAATCAAAATTGTTAGATTAGGAAAAATTAAAAACTTAATTTTTAATTATAATTTAATTTACGTGCCTTATTTTATATTCTTTTTTAAATTCTTTTATAATTTTTTATATTGTGTTGGGTCTCACGACAATAAAGGATCATAGTGATTAACAATTACTTTTTGCAAACTAAAGTATTTTTTTATAACAATTTTTGGGGATTTTTTTTTTTATTCATTTTACTTCACATAACACAACATGCAATTTTTTGTTAATAGAAATTCATGTTGTTTCTAATTATGTTATCACTTTATGGGTGAACTTATAAATTATTGATAAGTGATGAAAGCCTCTACAGTAAAAGAGCTAATGACTACCTATCTCTTTCCAATTGGAAACAAAATGTATGTCACGAGGCAATTCATAACTGGTCATCAGTATATACTTATAGATTACTTTTAATCGTGGAAAAATCAAAAGATCACATCGCTTAATGTCCGTCATGACATTGTGATCTTGGAACCAATTATTTAGAGCAATGAAAGGTTACCGTACTTGTGCACATGCTCAGTAAAATTTTATTGCTTATTGTTTAAAAAAATTACAATTTTTACACAAATTAACAAATATATCATGATCTTTAAAAATAGTTCTATAAGAATTTTTCGCAATAAATCTATCACAACATTAAATTGAATTGAATGAGGCGCAACTATTTTGTTAGATGACAGTGATAATATGACAATGTTAATGGCTTGGAGAAACAACTTCCAAGTATGATCCACCCTTAGATTTAAAGTTTATTGGGCTAAAGGACCATTTAACTCAATAAACTTAAAATCAGAGATAGATCCTACTATAGGTAAGTTGTTAATAGTCATAGTCATCGACATGTTAAATTTGTCACGAAAAACTCTTACAGAGCTCAAGTTGTCAACTTTTAAAAATTATGATATATTGATTGATTTATGTAGAGATCATGATTTATTCAGATAATAACCCAAATTTTATTGTTCAACTTGGTTCTAAAGCCCATCCACCTCAAAAGAGCCGAGTTCACCTGGATGAGAAACAAGAAAGAAAGTCAGAGGCAGGTGGAATTTTGGCGTATTGGTGGATATGGGACTTGGAGATGTGAGAGTCACAACTTGACTTTGCCAACAAGCATAAAAGCCTTGTAGGTAATGGATCTAACCAGTTGAGGCCCACCCCAGGCATTCTCCAACTCCGAAACCACCTTCTGAGAAAGCAAATCCACACCCTGGTCCTTGGCTGTAGCGATTGCTGACCATGACCTCAACATCTTCAAGAATCCCTGAAAAGACAGCTTCTTTGGTATGTCCAACTCTAGTGGTTGTTCTTCAGAACCCAATCCCACACTCTCGAAAGGAAATGGAAGCTTCCTATATCCATCAAACAAGTATTGGATATTGGGATTCCAGAAAGGAAGCGTTGTATCGTGGAACATCTTCATTACGGGATCGAATGTTGGGGTAACGACAGCATCATTGTAGCACCAGACAGCAAGCACACCACCAGGCTTTCTCAGCAGGCGCATAACAAGGGAATAAAATTTCTGCAGGTCGAACCAATGGACTGCTTGGGCTACAGTGATCAAATCAACTGAATTCTCACCTCCAATCAAGCTCACCAATTCATCATCAGATATATAACATGGGGTGTGGATGTATTGAATCCGAGGATGCACCATTGCACGCTTTAATTTTTCTTCACTCACGTCAGTTCCAATTACTTGCTCATAATGCTCAACAACCTTGCAAAAAACAAAATATATAAATTAAAATGGCACAAAGTGAGGCCAGCGTGAACAGAAACGATCCAAATTCGTTACAAATTCGATAGAATTGCAGTACATATGAATCATCGTCTTCCACAACCACCAAGTCCATAGCTGCAAGAGTTCCCCCCTTCCCCCGGTTTATAATATGGTGTTACAAGGACACAAAGGTGAAGAATTTAAACAGGGAACTGATGATGATGATGGGGTTCTTACTCAGTTAATAAATTTTTTTAAAAAAGAAAAAAAAAAAAGGAAATACCCAGATCCAAAAGCAAACTCACTGGCATAAAATAAATAAATAAATAAATAAATAAGCATCAAAAGGTGGCTTTGTGGGATCAAAGATCAAATGAAGAAAACAGTCAATCGGCTAAGAAAGAAAATCAGAGGAAAGGAGGATCAAGAGGAGAAGGAAGATGAGGAAATACAGATACTAACACCGAGAGATGCTTGACCATTGCCAGTACCAACATCCCAAGCCAAAGCGTGATGAGGGGTGAGAGCAGCCAGCATTGAATACCTTTGGGTTGGATAGTTTGGCCTTGCATCCACGTACAGGTCGGCTTGCTTATCAAACAATCCTGCCATTTTTTTCTCCTCTCCTGCTCTGCTCTCGTTCTTTCCGTTCCTCCCCGGCCTTTCTTGCTTGCTGCCGCCAAACTTGTTGATGTCAGCGACTTCTTCTTTCAGGATTCTCTGATGGTGTGGGGAACCTATTAGTAGCATGTCAGCCCAGCTATAAGACAGATCCGTCTTCTGCTTCAATACAGCTGGAATCAAATTCTTTATACAATTCAATTCTACGTTCAATTTAATTTAATGGATTTAATAATTAGCTATACTTTTAATTTTCTGTTTAATATAAATTTATTCATAAATAAATTAAGTTAATTTTTATTTTATTTGTTTTAAGTAGTAAATTAAACTAAATTAAATTTAAACACATTTTTTTTATTCATTTTGGTGAGAATAACTAGATAAGGATATTTTATATGGACAATTAATAAGATTCATTCCAACTCAATAATATTTAATACAGCTCTTTTTTTTTTTCCCGACTTAACTTGATAAAAATCTCATCTGAACGTGTCAACCATGCTCAACTCAACTCTATTAAAATCTTTGCTCGATCAATCATATAAGTGTTAGAATTCAATCTAAAATTTTAAAATGTGAAAATTCAATGGAATATTTGCATTTTAGAAATTATTTTTATAAAATCAAATAAATATTTAATTAATTCTTTCTCAATTTAAAAAATATCAATTTACATATAGAGACTTTGTCCTTACTTATATAATACTTTTATTCATTAAATTGCTCGGTAATATAAAATTTATAAAAATAAATAAATTTATTTTTATTATATAATTTATAATTTTATATTTTAAAAAAAAAACTTTGACACTAGCATTAACTATTATAAATATTAATTAACTATTATATACAAAAAGAAAGAAAGTGACTTGGGTATATTTATATTTGAACGGCCGATGATCAATTGGTATTTTAAAATAAAATATATAAACAAGCTTTTAAGTGTCCTTTTTTGGGGGAGGTGGGGGGGGGGGGGGAGATGAAGGGCATGCATTGGGACAGCAGAGAAATGACCGGTGCTTGCAGATGAAGCACATGCAGAGCCCATCCCGGGAGAAAAGGACATGTCACACAAGGCATTTGTAAAATTTTGGTAATCAGAGAAAAAGGACATTTTGTCAGAGGGAAAAATGCAAATAACAAAAGAACAAACGAACAGACAAACAAGCATGGCAGCAACGCTTTCCAGCTCTCCAGGTTGTCTTTGATTCTCTTCGCTTCTGCCATCACTTTCCATTCAAAACAAAAAGAAAAAAAACAATGTAGGTTTTAGACTCAGCAATGCTTGTTTGATTTCTTTAGGCTCTTTTTAATGTGAGCATTATTGCTGGACTGTTTGAGTTTGATTTCTGAGCAAGTCAAAACCAAGAAGAAGAAGAAGAAGAAGAAGAAGATGGATAGCCAATGCCGGAAAAACAATTGAAATCTCTGGGCAACCTCGTCTTTCATTTCTCGTAAGATTGAACCATTCAAAAATTTGCTCAGTTAAGCCTGCTAGGTTTGGTTCTTCTTATTTTGAAATTGGTAAGGTGATATTAGCGACATCATTTCATAATTTCGAATCATTTGCAGATTGGAGTTGTCATGCTGGGACAAATACTGAAAGATATGATGCCATCGCGATTGGAGGAGGATACCCATGTTGTGAAGCGCCATTGCTTCGACCCGTTTGACTACCTAAACTCTTCTTCTCACACTAAATATAGATAGAATAGCATGACAGATTAGTATCTGCAGCACTGCATGATGACTCTTATAAGCCATGCTGCTTGCCATTGTAGTCTTCATCAGAACGGAATGTTGATATGTTGATGGGATAAAATTCACATCATATGCATTTTGACGCTTAGCCTCTTGAAACTTCAGGAAATGGCCTATTGTTATTTTAGCATAATCATTTTTATGGGATGGAATTCAGCTGTAAGGAGTGTTTTTGTGGTTTGCCCTTCACCAGATTGGAGGAAATGAATAGGTGCTATGTACAGAAGCATGTGCTCAACAACTCAAGGTCCTACTGTTAGAGCTTTGTGTGCAGAAACTGGCACATATTCATTCAGTTGGTTAAGATACCTGAGCTTAGTAGCTGCCCCTGAAAAATTATTGGGACAACTGCAATTATCAGAATTGTTCACTTTATTTGATGCTTTTCTTATTATGTGTTTGGTATGTGCTGATCATATGAAGTCTGCATGTGCTTTTAACTAATGTTGCTTAGAATCTTTTGCATTCTTGGCGCCTCTCTCTGCAGCTTCATTGCCAGGTTTGAATTGGGAACGAGTTTCAATCTTCCCCTTCAAAACTCACTTTGCGTCTAGAATCTTTTTTTTTTTTTGGGTTCAGGAAAGGAAAGGACTGAAATTAGCAAAAATCATTCAAAATGAATTTTTTCACGTTTCAAATCTAGGGACAATTATTATCCTCAAGCTACTTAGAATCCAACTCAAAAATTCTTGAAAATGTTATTAGACTGAAAGGAATAAGATTGGACAACTCAATTTATACTTCTGGTAACAATGATGGCAATCTGAAGTAATAGAAATGTCTCCAACTATGCCGTTTAAAATTACATGACACGCCATTGTTGGTATTTTATGGTGCACAAAAATTATTTATAAGCTTCCCCTTTTTCGTTTGACAACTTAGAAGCTTCTGTCTTTGGTTATAATTAACTTAATAAAAAATCATTTATACCCCACTTCTCTCTCTCTCTCTCTCTCTCTCTCTCTCCTCCCTGTCTCTCTCTCCCTGTGGTTCGTGTTAGTTCTTAATTAGCGCAAACCATTTATTGCGTAAAAAGCCCTTTGAATATGTCCACCTTGTGAAATCCGATTAGGCCTCCTCTTCCATGCAACGCGAAAATTGCAGAATCGGACTTCAAATTTCATGCATGGATTCTTCCCTAAAACTTCAAAGACAATCTCTCCTGCGTCCATATCCAAGCCGGTGAAAGATAATGGACGATGACACAGACGATATCTTGACAACAGATACTTGATTTTGTTTTCCTTTTTGTATTGTATTTGCACAAATGCCTGTGGCGGACCCTATTTCCGGGCGTATATTCATATGGCTCACCTCTTTCTTCTTGTTCGTATCAATAGCCGTTGGAGGCGGCTGCCTTATAGCCTACATGCTTCTCCCTCAAAGCCCGGCAAGTGCATGGCTTCCTATCGTTGGTGTAACCCTCGTTTGCCTGCCCTGGCTGTTTTGGTTTCTCACTTGCGTGTATCGGATCATTTCTCGAGCCTTCGGATTTAGGGTTGTTCTTGGTAGCGGTGGTGGTGGCAGTGGAGGTGGCGTGGGCGGCAACCATGGCGATACTCAACTGGGTGCCCCGGGAGGAGGTGGTGGTATGGCGATCGTAGAGCAGCAAGCAGCCAATGAGAATCATCCAAATAATATAGGCTTATCGGCAAGCCGTTCCAGCAACAATATATCTGTTGTTTCTCGTGAGAGTGAAATGCCATTGACCTCTGCAATGGCTTCGTGATTGGAATTAGGTTCAATTCCTGACAGAATCGCTTTCATTGCAACTGGGCTGGAACCTCATACATCAACGGTTGGTGCCCATCATCACAGAGTTTTTATCAGGAAAGCATTCTCTTTTCTAGTTCCAATTTTGCACCAATCGCCCTGTACTTCAACCTGCTAATTATAATGCTATGCATATAGTCCAAAAAAATTGATCTTAGTTTCCAGATCTTAGCTAGTTCTTGCCTTTAATGTTGTAGCATATCCAAATCAAAATATAACATTATTGTTGCCTCTTTTTTTTTTTTTTTTTTTTAATACGGAATTGTCATTCCAAATGGAAAAATGTCGAGTATGCCTGCCATTTTTCTTTCTTCATTTCTTTCATCTTAATTGCTTCCCATGGTGGATAAGTTATGCTGTTGAATGCATATGTCGATTGGGCTGGAACTCCATCCATCAATGGTTGGTCGCACTGCTAGAGGTGACACCTGACACTCATTCCAAATATTAAAAAAAGAAAAAAAAAAAAAAAGGGAAAAAAATTGCGGTCAAAATAAATATGTAAAAAACTTGGAGTAAAGTTAAAAAAATTAAAAATTTGAAAATAACAGAAGCGTTTGTTGATTTTGACTGTAATTCAAATATTTTTTTGGATGAGTCAAGAATGCTAAATGATAACAATTTGTCCAAAAGCACAATTTGGATAACATGCTTTTCTTGGTTTCGGTTGTAATTCAGTCCTTCTTTTTGTTAAAAAGTTCATAGAATTTGTCAAAATAACACTCTTTACTTTCATAAATTTTATAATTTTTTATTTTTCTTTTTAAAGCTAACTTGGCAAGGGATGAGGCATCCTTAGTCAAAATTCAGATTTTTAAACTTCATCCAAATTTTTTAAAATTTGTACTTTTTGACTCTAACTAAAGCCAGCTCGAACCCGTTAGCGGCAGTGCAACACAGATTTTTCTTTTCCATTTTCTAACTGGGAAAAATACCAATAACTTCGGTTTTATCATGAAAAGAGCCTTAACATATATATATATATATATATATTTCTCTTTCTAGTTCTCGTAAAATAATAGTTGAATCTAATTTCCCAATGAGAAGGATTAAACTTCATCATACAAAAGCATCCTCCTAACCGCACCTCTAATTGACCTAATCCAAAGAAAATTATACGGATAATTGGGTATTATAACACACAATATTTTAGCTTTTCTATTTTCAGTATAAAACATGATTCTTTGTGCGCTTTTATTTACTCTTATATACTGATATTTTCATCTTCGCATTTGTTGCCTTTCACACTAACCCAGAAAATTATCGGGGTGCGCAATACAGCTTATGCCCAATAAAGTTACTTCCTTTCTTCACATGAAATATTAAAACATTATATTATTACTAATGTTAGAAGAGTAAGAGTTTATTATATTTATTAAAAAAAATTTAAATTAATTTTTTTTACTTTTAAATGAAAATAAAATATTTAAAAATATTTTTTTAAAAAAATAAAATAAAAAATTTAAAAATATTTTCTTAAAATTAATTTTTAATTTTTTTAATTATTAATATTTAAATTATATAAATTTTAAATATATATCAATGATTATTAATATTAGGAAATCAAGTATCAAATATCAAAATTATAACAAATTCATCTTTCAAAGAAAAAAAAAAACATTTTATTTCTAAACCAGTTTCTGAACCCATATTTAAACTTTTAAAATTTCTGATAAAAGTTCAAATAAGTTTCACCAAACATTAATTCAAAGGTGGCAGACTCTATAGGATAAACCATCCACTAGCAAGGGAATCAATGCACTCCAAGATTGTGACAACAACTCTAACTATTGTTCTTTTGATAACACCTTTGACATCCAAAAAGTAAAAGTAGAACTGATAAAGGTCCCTAGTCATATATATTACTCTAGGCCTACAATCCTTGACATTACTCTTGAAGAAAAACTCTAGTTTGTTCAAACCAAATACAGTTTAAATTTAATTTATAAATAAAATATTGACGGATTTTCAGAATATCAAATTCTAAACCTCCTTTAACAAATGACTATGGTTGCAAACTCTACCGAACACA
Source organism: Rhizophora mangle (assembly GCA_037832345.1). Lineage (NCBI taxonomy): Eukaryota > Viridiplantae > Streptophyta > Magnoliopsida > Malpighiales > Rhizophoraceae > Rhizophora > Rhizophora mangle. The sequence goes on along the minus strand of JBAPLJ010001639.1, from coordinate 718,657 downwards.
TAGCCAGACTTTTAACCCAACGATTATCCATATCCTTATCGCAGGATTTTCAAGACAATTCAAAGGATAATGGGATAATATACTCTTGCCAAAAAACCACCAGGAAATGTTAAATAGCATCATAAGAGATGTAAATTAGCAACCAATCCTTGACGAACATCATCGTCCTATACTTAATGTGGTAATAACCCTTATTTTTAATATTACAAAACATTTCATTGAGGATTCATCTTATCTTAAAGATAAAAGTATTGAATTACTTTCAAATTTGAAATGCAAATATTTACATAATTTTTGTTGATACAAATATACTTTTTTGACTCGTGTCATATAGCAAAGAGATGTCAATCAACCGTTTTGGAAAGAAAAATTTCTTACTGGTCTTCCTAAGCTTTTAGGTGACAAAGTTAGAAGCAAACTCTACAATAAATATAACAAACGTATCCCTTGTGATACTCTTTCTTATGGTGAACTAACAAGTCTCATTCAAAAGAAAGGGTTACAAGTATGCAGTGATCTCCAACTCCAAAAGGAAATTAAGAAAGAAAAGCAGCAAACTAGAAGGGAACTTGAATCTTTCTGTGCTCAGTTTGATGACGACCTATATCAAAAAGAAAAATCCAAAAGAAGGTCTAAGCCCAAACTAAATAGGCCCAAATCTAGTAACCCATTTTACCAAAAACCTAAGAATAAACCAACCAAATCACAAAAGGTTTTTACTAAACTCAAAAAAATCCTATTTAAGACCAGACTAGCCAACCCATAGATCAAAATCCTAAATTCATTTGTTATCCTTGTGGTTAACCTGAACATATAACTCGTTACTGTAAACTAAATTCAAAAATCCAAGCTTTGAATCTTAGTGACCAAATCCAAGCCTAGATTCAAACATTACTTTAATACTACTGCTTAGAAGAATTTGAGATCTTTTTTGTTGATGAAGCAGGCCTTCAACCAAATGTAGACATCAGTTCATTAACTTCGTCTGAAGAAAAGAATATTTCAGTACTAACTCATGATCAAGAACAAATTCTTGACATTCTTGATGGATTAGGTAATGATCATGCCAAAACTTTTTTTCTTGAATGACTCTTGAAAGCCCTATCTCCTTTTAAACCTAATGAGTTGCTTTAACAAACTCAAACTTCTTATGATTTACAAAATATGTTTGAACAATTTGAACAACCACAAACTAGACCTATCACTATCAATGACCTCAAAGTCAAAATTAACCATCTCAAAACAGAAAGTACTCAAATCAAACAACAACAAGATTCTGACGATAATACACTAGCATCACTACTGGATATAGTAACAAAACAACCTTCTAGTTCATCCATTTAAACCAAATTACCTATACTGGAACCATTCCCCAGAACAAAACAATGAATTTCTGTTTTTTTTAATAGAATTACAACCCAAAAATGGCTAATTAATATTCAACTAACTATTACTAACTAATTCACTTTAAGGACCATTGCGTTAGTTGACATAAGAGCTAACCTCAATTGCATCCAAGAAGGTCTGATTCCAACAAAGTATTTTGAAAAGACTACCGAAGGACTAAAGTCAACTAGCAACCACCGACTGGTCATTGATTACAAATTTCTTGGGGTACATGTTTGCCAACAAGGTATATTCCTAAAAACTTCTTTCATTCTTGTTAGAAATCTCAAATAAAAAATTATCCTTGGTGCTCCTCGTTTAAATCTCATAAAATTATTTAGCGTTACCATCATGGCATTCATACCCAAATTCTTGGCCAAACAATTGCTTTTGAATTTATCCAAAAACCTCAAACCAGAAACATCAATCTCCTTAAAAATATGTCCATCCAAAAAGCCACTGAGATAAACCTTTTGATCAAAACAAAAGAATCTCATCTCCACTACCTCAAAAAAGAAGTTTCTTTTTAATAACTCCAAAACTAATTACAGACTCCTGTTGTTTAAAAACAAATCCAAACACTTCACCTCCAAATTGAACAAACAATTTGTTTTGACATACCAAATGGTTTTTGGCATAGACAAAACCATGTTATAACCTTACCCTATGCTAGATTTCAGTGAAAAACAAATTCTTACCAAAGCCCGACCCATACAAATGAATTTCAAGTTGGTTAAACATTACAAATAGGAAATTGATAGCCTATTAGATAAAGGCATTATTAGACCAAGCCACTTGCCATAGAGTTATACAACTTTAAATATGGAGTTTCTCATCTGGTAATCAATTACAAAAATGTTGAACTTAAATATGGAGTTTCTCATTTAGTAATCAATTGCAAACCTTTGAATAATGCTCTTGAATGGATCAAGTATCCAATTCTAAACCAAAAAAATTTGTTACAATGTCTTGTACATGCTCACATTTTCTCAAAATTTGACATGAAATCTAGATTTTGGCAAATTCAAATTCATGAAAAAAATTGCTATAAAACTACTTTTACTGTTCCATTTGGCTAATATGAATGGAATGTCATGCCATTTGGACTAAAAAATGCACCATTTGAATTCCAACGCATTATGAATGACATTTACATATCATGTATGCATTTTATCATTATATATATTGATGATGTATTTATATTTTTAAAAAATATTAATAAGCATGTTAAACATTTGCATCATTTCATACATTTGACAAAGAAAATAGGATTAGCTATTTGAAAATCTAAGATGGATCTCTTTCAAATAAAAAAAAAATTCTTGGCCATTATATTAGTTGAGGAATTATCACCCTATTCTCCAGAGCTCTTGTCTTTATAGAAAAATTTTCAGATCAAATCACTAACAAAACTCAGCTTTAAAAATTCCTTGGAAGCCTTAATTATGTCTCTGATTTCTACCTCAAACTACATCTTACCCTTAAACCTCTCCACAACAAATTATCCAAAAAGAATGCCTCCAAACCCTAGACTGAGGATCTCACACAATTAGTCCAAACCATTAAATCCTAGGTCAATACCATACCTTGTTTATACCTAGCTAATCCAACCTTACCTAAAATAGTGGAAACTGATGCATCCAACATGGGATATAGGGGAATTTTTAATAAGGTAAAAGGTCATCAAAAACAATTAGTGAGATTTATCTCCAAACATTAGAATAAGTGTCAAAAGAAGTATTCTACTATCAAACAGAAAATTTTAACTATTATTCTTTATATTTCAAAATTTTAAAATAATTTATTAAATTAAATTTTTTTTTTACAAATTGATTATTAACTAGTAAAATTTGTTTTATAAAAAGATATTTAAAATTTTGTTTGCAAATAGATTTTTATTAAATGATAAAAAATTTTAACTATTTATAATTTTAATATTAAATATATTAAAAATTTTTTAATAATTTTCTTAATTTTCTTAAATTTTAATTTCATTAAAATAATTTTTTTTTATTTTTAGAATACCCGACCAACACATATAGTAGCAAGCTGAAATTTCACTTACTAGCTTTGAAGATAGCTCTTGACACATTCTCTACTGTAGCAAAAATTTTCATTAATTTCACTTCTAAATCTTAGAAATGCATTCTCGAGCCCCACTCCCATTTTCCTCCAAATCTTGGGAATGATCGTGTTCCCAAGTTACGCATTTTGGGGAATGCGTCACACAGCACCATTCTGTCGAACATTTTGATTTTATACGTTCCAACCTTGAAAGTACAGACATGGCATACTAAATCGGTATGCTGTGTTGGACACGTATCGAACACAGACACACACTCAACACCCGTTCAACAAGATATTTGAAAATAAATAAATAAATAACCGAATACACCAAGGACATGCCAAAAACACGTCGAGGACAAGTTGCCAACATCCGTTCGGAAGATTTTTGTAATTTTAACAACAAAAATTAAAATATAACGAAAAATTCTTGATATACTATAAGTGAAAGTCTGCATTATGCATTTACATTTGTGAATCGACATAATAATCCATTTTGTTTGGATTTGTATTAATAATTATATTAAAATTATTGTGCAACAATATGTGTAAGAATCATTTAATAAATTATATAATAAATATAGAGAATAAATAGAATATAGAAAAAAATATATATATGGTAGAATTCTTTTTTATATGACATCCATGAGTTTGTTTGTGTGTGTTTGTACGTGTGTGTGTGTGTATATATATATATATATATAAAACCGTGTTTTAATTATGTCTGTAGTCTCTTTTTTTAGGGTTAATATCTTGTAATATTTGTATTATGTTGTGTCTATATTGTGTTATTTCGTGTGTTCCAAGTCCTTTGATTTAACAAGTAAACTCGTCGCCTAGTGACAACGTGTCAGCTTTCTATTTTGTACATGTTGAGCATTGTCCGAATCTAACATGGAGTCTTGAGAATTTTTGTCGATGCATCTCGTGACTATGAAGACATCGCTATCACATACCACATTTAAAAAATGTCCGTCATTGTCATCTTGCCCACTGTCTTTTCCTTTTTGTTGTGGACTGTCCATTTTGACATTAATATACTCTTTACAAAAAAAGACAGCATTTTTTCTCTATTGAATTATTAAAAGTTTTAAAAGTTAATATTTAATATTAAATATATAAATAATTTTTAATAATATAATTTTTATTTTTTATAAAAATAAAATATAAAAAATTATTTTTAAAATTTTTATAAAATTTATAAATTAATAAAATTTTTAAAAATATAATTAATTTATTATTTAATTGAATAATTCATTAATTTGATTATTAATTTTTAAAATAAATTAATTTTTAATTTTATTAACCTAATCAATTAATTCGATATAATTTTTATAATTTTAGACTTATTATACTTAAATATTTTATCCATCCATCCATCCTTCCTTCCTTTCATAATCTCAACACATATAAGCGTAAGTCCATGTCTGTTCTTCTTCAAGTTAGACCTTCTATTAATATCAATATCATGAGACAACAACGCCCATTACACCTGCCCCAAACTTATAGTATCTTTTCTACACAATAAAGTGATAACCAAGTTAGCAAAAGAATCAAGAAGCGAAATAAAAAGCAAAAGGGCCATTCTTCTTCTTCGATATTCACATTATTCTTCTGCAGTTGATCCACAATGTTGTTGAACATACTAACGTGTTCAATCAAATCTGCATCTTCCTCTATTTTCAGCCAATAATATTGTCGCTTCAAATGCAAGGTTTTGGTCAAACGTTTGCCCAAGTAGAGATTTTCCAACTTATTCCATAGCGTTGGTACAGAATCCACATCTAGAACATTGCTGATGATATTGTCAGCAATATGTACTCGGACTGTGCTGACACACCGCGGTTTCAACTCATCCCACTATTCATCCTCCATTATCGTTGCCCTACCTTCCTCCTCTTTCAACATTTTTACCAAGGCCTATTGAATGAAAAGATCTTTCATTCGTATGTCAAAGAGTAAAACTTTCCTTGCGATTGAATTAATCCTTTGTAACAACTATACTAAGGCTTAAAACCTTTGTACACTCTTTACTCAAACTCGGGAATACACACTTCAATTCAATCACCCAAACCTCTCATAATTTCTATTGATCTCTCTAAACCCAAACCATATAACTACATCTCTCTTTATATAAAGATTTAATTAATGGTCAACAATAATGGTGAGGTACACAATTCAAGTAGTAACAATGGCTTTCTCTCACCCTCGGGGGAGCATTAATACTCTATCGCATTAATAACGGTTTTCTCAATCAGCACCGGAACAATAATAGCTTTTCTACATTCCAAGAGAATATTAATGATTTGATACATTTATTATTCACCCACTCCAATAAATTATTCTTTCTCATACACATTATTAAAAATATCCTTTATTATTATGATTAGGTATTTTATTTATAGTTAAATATTTTTCAAATTGTTGTAGTTTTTCAATTTGATAATCAACTTCATGGTCTTTTGTCAAGGCATGTATTTCTTTCTTCTTTATTTCATCGTCACTTTTAATTTCCAAGACTTCTATTTTTGGGGGTATTTTATCCAAAAAAATATCCATTTTTTGTTTCTAATTTGATCATATTTTCAATAAATATTTCTAATGGTGTAAACAAAGGTTAAGATTTTTCATCATTTTTATGTAAATAAAATAACTAATAATAATAATAATAAATGATAATTTGGTAGGCCAAAAATGAGACTTTTTATAATAAACCATCATTTCTTGATGTAGCAAGTGAAGGAAGATTTTATTTGATAAAAATAAGTTTTGATGGGAGTAATGTATATGAATAGAACATTGATGGATTGAGTGAACGTAACATTAATAACATTTTACAAAAGATGATAATGACAATAATTGCATATCAAGTTAGAGGAAATTTAGATAAAACTATAACAAGCAATTTTTTTGGTTGGTTTTATTGGTATGCTAAAAAGATAAGGAGATAAATATTTGATTGATATTCAAAGAAAAGAAGTATTAGATACTACTAAATAAGTTAATATTCATATACCAATAGAAGACACTTTTAATATTCAAATAAAGACATAATTAAAGAAAGATGCTACTAAAACTTTATTTTATACTATCTCTAAATATTTCATAAAAAAATTTAATTAGTTTTAACAAAAGCCTTCTGAAATACTTTTAAACCTAACTATCCAATTATGCAAGATTTTAGATAGTATAAAGACATTATTTTAGTTAAAATTTTTGTTAGAACATATTGTAATTATTCATTTTGGAAAGAAATATTTATTGAATGATTACAAAAATTATTTGTTGAAAAGGTTAAAATGAGGATTAGAAATGTGTTTGATGAAAATATACTTTATGATTATTTAATATATGAAGAAATCTTATTCTATATAAATAATGAAGGATTACAACTATGTATTAACTTAAAATTAAAAGAGAAAATGAAAATGAATTACAAATCAATAGAAAATAATTAAGATTATTTAATTCCCAATATCATTATGAAATTATACACCTTAATTGTAAGAAAAAAAATAAAAATTTTAAGAGATGTAAGAGAAAAAAATAATACATCTGATAATTTTTTTCATAAATTTAATAATTCTAATTATAACCCTAATAAGTTAATACAAAAGAAAAAAAAATAGCTCTGAATACAAAGCAACAAATAATTTATTAAACATGTAGGTAAGTAAGACATTATAAAAGTTGGTATAAATTTTTTCAAAAAAAATTACAAGCTTTAAAAGTAAATGAAAGAGTTAAAAATAAATTTCTTAATCTAATAAAAAAAAATGTCATATACAAAGAATGTGTTAATAAAAGAATCTAGTAAAAAGATATTAGAAATATAAGAATGATTAACTTCTTATACAACTAGTAGAAAAATTGAAAATTGTATGAGATTTTGTACTACACATAGATGCATAAATGCTATTTTAAAAGATAAAGAAAATTTAATAGATATGATAGACAAGATAAATGATCTAGAATTTTCTTTTTAAAAAAAAGAATATTTAGTAAGGTTAAAGGAATTAATATTAGAAGCAATAGTTGTGATGTTAATCTTTAGAAAAAAAAAAAATACATGCTTAATTTCATTCTTATAATAATACGATTACCATAAAAAATTTGTAACAGAAAAATTAAGAATTTAAAACTTTAAATAGAATAATTTAAAATTAAAATAATCTTTTAAATTGAAAATTAGATAATAAAGAACATGAAATAGAAACAAATACAATTTTTGAAATAGTATTTTTAAATTTTATAAATAGAATAAAATTTCAAAAGTGGTATAAAAAAGTAAATTTAATATAAATAATAAATACCATATGACTTTAATTGCTTTAATTGACTCAATTGCAAATAATAATTATATAAAAAAGGCATTATTCCTAGTAAATATTATAAAAAGGTGAATCAAACTTTAAAAATTATTAATGATGAAAAATTTAAAATTAATTATAAATTATCAACCGCTCATATACATAAAGGAAGGATTTGTTTTATAAATTCTTTTACACTAGTAAAAGACTTAAATTAGACATTAATTTTAGAAATATTATTTCTTATACAAATTTATTTTTTTCAAGTAAATTTTCAAGAATAATTATTACAATAGCTAACAAACAAAGAAATTTGTTTTGAATTCATATATAAACCAAGAGTGTCTTACATTAACTCCTTAAAAATTGCATTAATATTTAAGCAATTAATATTAGTGTGAAAGAAAAAATATGTGTATTTTTTAAATCAAGAAATACATTATAAAAGAATAGAAGAAAATATACAAAAGAAAAAAAATGACATATTAGAAATTTTTATAGACAAGATGAAAATGAAGTTTGTGCAAAAATTCCAATGGCATTTTGGAATAAAAAATATATTATAAAATTATCATATTAAAAAATTACCATATATAAAAGATAACAAAACCTATACAAATAAATTAAAAATTATTGGAACATTGTAAAACAAAAATTGATGAAATTAAAAAATTATAATTAAACTAAGAAAATTACCATGGTCATGTTTCATATTCTATTTTAATAATCAAGCATAAATAGAAAGAGGTGCATTTAGATTAGTAATAAACTATAAATTATTAAACAAAGTATGTGAATATATAAAATATTTTATTCCTAATAAAAAAAGATTTAACTAAATGATTGGTAAAAGTAATTATATTTTTAAAATTTGATAAGAAATCTAAATTATGGTAAATATAATTATATGAAAAAAAATAAATATAAAATTACTTTTATTGTACTCTTTAAACATTGAGAATGAAATGTTATGTCATTTGTATTAAAAATGTGTAGTCCAAATTTCAAAAAAATATGAATGATATATTTAATTCATTTACAAAATTCATAATAATTTATAACAAAAAAAATTAATCTTCTCAAAAAATTTCACAATATTGTTTAAAATAATGGAATAGTCATTTGTGGAAAAAAAAGATAATGTTATGTCAATTTAAAATTAAGTTCTTAGGATATAATTTTTACCAAAAAAAACTATACCCTATTGATAGATGAATAGAATTTGCTAATAAATTTCTAAGTGAAAAGAAAAAAAAAATAAAAAACAAGCAATAATCACAAAGATTTTTAGGTTCTCTTAATGATATTTCTAATTTTATTCCTAACCTTAGAATTATTTGTCTCCCTTTATGTAAAAAATTAAAAAAAAATCCTTAAAATGGATTAGAGAAATGACATAAATTATTTTAAAAGTAAAGCCATCAGTTAAATCATTGTCATGTTTAGGAATTCCAAATCATAATGTTATTTACATTAAATCTAGGATATGGAAGAATATTAAAACAAAAAAATTGATAATAAAGAGTCTATTGTAAGATGATATTCTAAAATTTTGCAAAAATCTCAATTTAATTATTTAACAATTAGAAAAAAAAGTTTTAGATATTGTTTTTGCACTGATTATCAACCAAAAAAATTTATTATAGAAAAAGATGTAAAAATTTTAATTTTTAAACAAATCATTGCACAATAATAAGATTTAGTTTTAAACTTTGATTTTAAAATTAAATTTATGAAAGTTAATTCTAATTATTTACCTAATTTTCTTTTTAGAGAAATTTTTATAGATTATAAACAATTATTAAAATTAGTGGTGACAAAGTTACAAAGGAATGTTTATACTCCTAGTCCAACTACCAAATGAACCTCTTGCTCCTCTTCAAAATTATCAAGAAGTCTTACAACCATGTTAAGGTCAACCCTATCAACTGTTACAACTAAAACCTATCAACTCATTTCTCCTTCTCTTATTGAAAAAAATCCTACTTCTTCCATTATATATGTTATTAAATCTACAACAATCCATGTTTATCTATTGAAAAAAAAAAACATCATCTTTCATATTTTAAACATATTATTCCTAGGGTCTTTCCTTAAAGTTCTTATATTTTATCTGAAGGTAAAAATAAAATTAAATGTTTTTATGAATTTATACTTGTAGATACATAATCAATTGGGATTATTCATATTATATATCAAAAAGGCCATGACTATATAATTTTTTCCAAAATGAAGATAATAATAGTCTTAACCCTGCAGGATTAGACAAAAACGTTTATGTCGAAAACATATGGCCCTAGCTCAATGCTAGAAGAGAGATTCTCTTAAGAATTTATACCTCTGACATATAATTATCATGATTATATTACTACTTAGACTATTGATTTGTAATTTAAAATTTGAATCACTCTTAGTTTATACATTTCAATTATGACATTTAAATCGACTTTCCTAATTAGTTTCATGATTAGTGGAAAAAGTTTGGCTTAAATCAACAATTCTTTCTAAAAGGGGTACAAGAAAGATATGCTTTGTATTCAAAAAAAAAAAAAAAAAGGTAGACTTTTCTATGAACTATTATTTCTCCGTTACACTTAAAATATTATGGATTTTAAGTTAAAACTATTCAATTGAAGAAAAATGTCATTCCCCTTATCCTAATGTCCTTCCCCTTATCCTTTCATGTTAGTAAGACAAATTAATATTAAATGGTGGCTTAAAGTTCTAACATAATAAGATAAATTGAAAGTTATGATGGATTATTACAATAAAATCCAAGGAAAAATCTGTTTTGTGACACTAGCAAAGTAATTAACCTTTCTTATTGCAAAAAACAAAATTTAGGTCTTCTTAAAATCAAGCTCCTCTTATTAAGATTACAAGAACAAGTTAAAAGAAGCTATATTGTTTGCTATAATCAAAGGGGGACTTCATTTTCATTCACTTTTCTTGTATTTAAATGTTTTTATGACTAATTTGCATTTGGAATACAATTGTAATTGAATTATGGTTAGTTTAAAGTTCAAGTGTGAGATTAGTTATAAGTTCAAGTATGAGATTAGTTATATTTGGATGTGAAAGAAAAGAACAACAAAAAAAAAAAAAGAGAGAGAGAAAAGAAAAATGAAAAAAATGAAAAAAATGGAAAAAAAAAAAGAAAAGAAAAGGAAAAAAAAATAATAATAATCATTTAATTGCTACAAGTTAATTTAAAAATTCAAATTGAAAGGTACATCACACTTAAGAAAGGGAAGGTCCTTAAACTAAAATTAAAACCAAAAGAGTTACTTTTAGGTAAAAATTGCTAAAAACTGTAAGAAAAACCCTCCTCTTCTCAAAAGCCTATAACCAAATATATTAGGTATTTAAAATTATGCAAGTGTAATAGTGACATGATTGTCTAGAAAAAACCAAAGGCCCAAATACTCAAAGTTGTCTAATCTAGCCTAGATTGCCAAAAGGCTCTTAACCCAATCTTCAAGGCCTAATGGCCTAATTTAAGTGCAAACCTTGCAAGCAAGTGAGATAAAAGGAAGAAAAAAACACTCAGAACAAAAATAAGCAAAGCATATCAAAATACTAAAAGACATAATAAGAAAAGAATATCATATATGAAAAATAAGAGAAATTATCCTAAGAAATTAATAGTGGGAATGAAGGTACTCACAACAGTATTAAAAGTCCTTTTGTTGTTTTTTCTTTCATTTTTAATTTTTTGATATTGCAATTAACAATTTAATTCAAAAAAAAATAAACAACTAATTTGGCTCAAATTAAACTTCCAAGAAGCAATTCAAGAATGCTTTCTTAACGAGCTAATAAGCTATTATAGTAAAAAGAAACTAAGTAATAAACCTCATATAATAATTCATGATCTAACACTACATGTATTTGCATTTGAGATAATGATTTATATAAATGATTTGAATTAGGAATAAATCCATGATCACATTAAATAATAAAGTTAACAAGATGCATTAATTTCTAAATGTATAATTACTAACCATTATTCCATTAACCCCAAGATGTCTTTAATGCCCCCTAAAACTAAATTTGCCTTACTTTATTTGACTTAAAACCACTAAAAGAAAAGAGCTTAGCAATAAACATAAAATAAAAAAAATTGCAATAATATGGAATATAATTCCTAAAACACCAAAAACCAAGCTACTACCAAAATCATAAACATAACAAATCTATATATATTAAGGGATTAACCAAAGAAAGATATTTGTCTTGAACTTTTATTTATTTATTTATTTTTATGCTTATTAAGAACTAATTGGTTCAAGCCCTTAATGTCTCTAAAGTCCCCTTGCCCCTAAAAAAAAAAAAAAAAAAAAAACAAAACAAAAGTTAATATATAGCTACATTGAATATTTTTTTTTTCTTTCTTACTTTTTCTCTCTTATTTTTGCATAATGTAAATTAATGTGTTGCAAAGCAAGAAGAAAAAAAGAAAAAAAAACAACAATTTTTTTTAAACCTTTTTGATTGATAGTTGAAATTTTTTGATCTAAATAGATGTTTAAGGCTACAATGGTTAGTTTTAATCTTGAATTGTTGATCTTAAAGATGTGCTTCCAAGTGGTAATTGCCAAGATGATTTTTAATAGCTCCTCATAAATTGATAAAGATAAGTCTCTAGGGGAGAAGGCCTTATTAATAAAGGCTATAAGGTGGCCCTTTTACATCAACATAGCTCCCATTCCCACTCCTGAGGCATCTGTTTCAACTATAAACTCCTTGGTGAAGTTTAACAATGCCAACATTGGGGTAATTGACATGGCTTGCTTTAGTTTGTCAAAAGCCATAATAACATCTTCATTCCATAAAAATGCATCTTTTTTAAGCAATTCTATCAAAGGCTTGCTAATGAATCCATATCCAGCCACAAATTTGTGGTAATAACCTGTTAACCCTAAAGAAAACCCCTTAGTTATTTCAATATGGTAAGTGGATGCCATTAAGTAATGACATTTACTTTCTTTGGATCAATGGAGACTCCTCTATTAGAAGTTTTATACCCCAAGTATTCCACTTGTTGCATTGCAAAGAAGGATTTAAAAAGCTCAATATGCAAGGAATTCTCCCTAAATAGCTATAATATCTAAAACAAATGTTTTAAATGGTCCTTTAAACTTAGAATATAAACTAATATGTCATCAAAGAAAACTAGAACAAACTTCCTCAAGTAATGTTTAAAAAACTTCATTTATGAGGCCTTGGAATGTAATTGAGGCATTTGTGAGTCCAAATGGCAACACATAAAATTCATAATGGCTTTTATGGGTTTTGAAGGTTGTCTTGTGCATATTAGGAGGGAACAATCTTATTTGGTGAATCCAACTTAGAAAAAGAGGAGCCCTTCCCCCCTTAGTTCATCTAATAAGTCTTTAATCAAAAAAGATAGAAAACTTATTTTTAATTATAAATTAATTTAATTGTGTGTAATCAACATAAAACCTCCAAATGTTGTCTTTCTTTTTTTCTTTTTTTCATTAAAACCACGAATGTTGCAAAGGGGTTAGAGCTAGGTTAAATAATGTTTGACTATAACATCTCTTGTATGAGCTTCACTATAACATCCTTTTGGATTACATGTTACCCATAAGGCCTAGTACTTATAGGTTGAGTTTTAGTTAATAAGGGAATCTAGTGATCATGGAATTTATGTAGGGGTAGATCAATGAGCTCCATATACATATCAAAAAATTAAACTAGCAAGGTATTGACTATTAGAATAAAGGTGATTGGCACTAAAGACAATCTCTAAGTGTAAATTGTAAATCTTGATGATTGCTTGTTGACGAGATTGCTTTAAAGCTTTTGTTATAACCTCAAGACTACTTTGCTTGATAATAGGCCTTAAGAACCTCTTAATACATGCTTTTAACCCTTATATTCCATTTTGAGCTCATCAAAATTTCAATGAACATTACCTAGGGTTTTAAACCATTAGATACCTAAGACTATATCATAACTCCCTTAAGGAAGGATATACACATTTGTTGTGAAAGTATCACCTTGTAGCTTCCATTGAAAACCCCTACATATGTAAAGACAAAGGATAATATTTCCATTAGCTACCTTAACCTTTAGGTTCCCAATAGCTTTCATCTTACATCCTAATTTTTTTGCTAATTTCTCATTTAGGAAATTGTATGTATTACTTGAATCTATCAATACATGTATAACTTTTTCCCCCCTACATAACAAGTTACCCTCATGGTATTGGAATCTTGATTCCCTATGCCAAACATGGCATAAAGGGAGATTCGATGTTGTAAGTTCATGTCTTCATCATCATTTCTTATAGTAAAGGTCATTAACTCCTTTAATTTATCCTCCCTATTTTCACCTTCCATCCGAATTATATAAAGCCTCTTATGCTTAAATTTATGTCCTACCTCATATTTTTCTTAACATTAATATCCTTTATGCTATCTTTTAATCTCACTTTAGTGACCTTTAACCATTAAGGAGATTTTGAGTTCCAACCCTAGTACTACCAGAAGATTGACTCACTAGTTATGGGTTGTTGGAAATATACTAGGGTTTAGGTATAAGTCCTGCAACCTTATTAATTGGTCTCCATTTATATGCTAAGGCTACATTTGTAGCTTTCTGCAATTTGGCTACTACACAAGCATGAGGTAGAGTTTTTGGCATGAACATTTTAACATATGTCTATATTCCCTTTTAAGGTCACTTAAGAACACATTTATAACACACTCCTCTATTAATTGCACCCTACTATACAAAATATCAAAACGATTATGGTATTCATGCATAGTTCCTTCATGTTTTAAAGCTAATAGTGTAGAGATAGAATTCTCAAAGGCATTATTACTAAACTTGAGAGTAAAAGCTTGAATGTACTCACTCTATAAAGGTAGATCTCCTTAAGGCCTTTTCCCTACAAAATTTTTATGTCATTATAAAGCAACATTATTAAATGACCTAGTTGCTAGTTTCATTTTTGCTTTATTTGGAGTCTCATCAAGCTCAAAATAATTTTCACATTTAAAGATTCATCCTTACATATTAGTACCAAAAAATTTGGGAATTCCATTCTAAGGAACTTTTTATACTTATAAGTGTTTCCTTAACTTGCAGAACCACAAAAATGGCTTTGATTCATAAAATGGTTTTAAACAAATATTCTAGTGCAAAACTTCTTAAGCTCAACCATCACCCTTCATTGTGCTTCCTAAAAATTCCTAAACATCTCCTCTAATTTCTTAACATCAATCAATGTAGCATAATGAGATCTCATATCGATAACCATTGACACAATTTTCCTAAGAAAGGAAGGCCTTTGATACCAAATTAATGGTTATTAATTGGGTGGGTATAAGCTCCTAGCTAAGGAATCTTTGAGAAAAAAGATTAGATTTTGTTAGGAAATGAGCATTGGGTTATAGCCCTTAAAAACAATAACAAAAGTAAAGAAAAAATAAGTAAAGACAAAAGACACTAGATTTATGTGGTTTGGTCAATTTAACTTATGTTCATAGGCAAAAGTGGAGCAAATATTATTAAAATGGAAAATACAAAAGGAACTTGTGAGCCCAATTAACAAAAACCCAAAAATGGACTAAAGGCTCATGAAGTTTTAACTCCCTTAATTTTTCCTTAATTCTTTTATACTTAATACATTACATTGCTCCTTATTTATAAAAAGCAAAGCTAGCCAACTCCCCTCTCTTTTCCAATATGGGATTTTTGGCCATCAACTTAACTTTACACAATGTCCTGATGTAGGACTTTAGCCAAAGTAACAGATTTTGAGATTAAGAAGTTATAGAGGGAAGGCTATGGAATTTGGAAGAAGAGGAAACAAAAGGGGAAGAGTAAAGAGAAGAAGAACAAAGAATTACAAATTTCTTTATTTGAATCAAAATTTAGGTTTTATAGCTTTTATCCCTTTGATCTTTATAATATTTACAAGTGTGATCCCTCACATCTATTGTTGCCTTCACTGAATATTATTTTCCTTAGCAACTTTTCCTAACACTCTTTAACTTTCGCTTTTTATCTCTTATAGTAT
Organism: Rhizophora mangle; assembly: GCA_037832345.1. Classification (NCBI taxonomy): domain Eukaryota; kingdom Viridiplantae; phylum Streptophyta; class Magnoliopsida; order Malpighiales; family Rhizophoraceae; genus Rhizophora; species Rhizophora mangle. The sequence goes on along the minus strand of JBAPLJ010001639.1, from coordinate 702,844 downwards.
TCCCTTGCTTCCACTTCCATGTGTCTTTTGTGTAAATCCACTACTTTATATTGCATCACTGTCATTACCTAAGAGCCTCATTAAGCCTTAGCACTAATCTTTCCATTCATGCCGATTAGAGTGCCATATGAGCACTTTTTACTAGAAAAACTAAAGCCACAGTTATTGGCTTCTCACCTTCAACCATCACCACCACACGAAATCCATAATAGTTAACTTTTTTACTACTAATATGCTAATTAATGTCCTCTATGTGTCAATCCATGGCCAAGAACAACTAGATTGTCGACAACTTTTCTCCTTCCATTATTATTTTTTTTGTCACGGTTGGTGGCGTCCTACCTAGCCTTCCCCACCATTATCACCACTCACATAAGTTCTAGCCAAATTTCACAAAGCTAGCATCTACAATCACAATAGCCAAAACAAATCTAAATCAATATAATGAAGATCAATCATATTTGGAAAGGATAAAGAGCAAAATTGTGATTCACAGAGAAGAGAGAGAGTTAAGTCTCTATGGAAAAATTGAGGGAGAGAGAGAGAGAGAGAGGGTTAGTGCCAAAATGAAGAATTTAGAGATAACCCAAATGGTGGCATTTGGAAAACCAACCCCTTGACACCTAAAACAATAATGTTTTGGATTCAATTGGCCAATCCCCCAAGCTTTACAATGATGTCATTTTGATGTTTGGTGGTCTATTCTCTTATCCATAAAATGACAATGTTTTAAGTCCTCTCTAAGACTCTTCAAACAATTCTTTTTTTTCCTAAAATATGGTTTTGTGAAAAATAAAATTTGTCAAGTTCAATTTTTCCAAACCTAGTTTTTCCTTTTCACAAGAAGAGTAAGATTTTCAAACTCTAAAAGGCTTTAATGAAAAAAATAAGATGAAAACAATTTCTTTTTAACCATCCAAAAATCTCAAAAAGTTTAGAAAATTATAAAAATTCTAAATATTTTTTCAAAACTTTTTAAGTTTCTCTTAAAAAATTTTATTCCTATTTTTAAATATAAAGAATTATTATAAAAAATATTTAAATATTGTAAAAATATTTATTTATTTATTTATTTTGGTATTGAGGATCACTATAAAAAATATCTAAATACTTTTAAATATTTTTAAAAAATCTCATTTCTATTTTTTACACAAAAAACTTTTGAAGAGTATCTCTTATAAATTAATAATTAAAATATGTATTTTTTATGTATTTTTTTTATTATCTTTCTAAATTTTTTGAAATTTTAGTGTGTATGTGTTTTTATGAAAAATTATATTTATAAAAGAGAGAAAAATAAATAAATTACTAATATGGAAGTATAAAAATAAAAACAAGAGAGTGATATCCTGGTATGTGACGAGTGTCTCGTATTTGGTTTAGTTACAATACATATTAGTTGTAATTGTACTATTAAATCCTAAAAAAATTTAATAAAATAAATTAAATTATTTTAATCTAAATAATAAAAAAATAAATTATTAATAGTGTTCTAATTATATTTACAAATAATTGGTTACACATCCACCCAATTACCATACCATGACTAAATCGGATTATTAAAAAGGCCGAATGACGTGTCCCTTCCATTTCTGCCAAGCCTCCTTTGTTGAATACTCGTCGCAACGAAGAGACACAAAGTTAAACTATTGACTCATACTTTAATAACGATGGCTTAGAGTATGACCTTAACTTAATTAGAAAACGTTACAGTTAAAGAATCATAACTTTTATAACAAGTCGTCTAGATATAATAATGAATTATTGAAATTCTTCTGTGACATTGTTAAAATTTTTTGAGACTTTAATGTAAGATTGTATTTATAAATAAATTATTCTAATAGGAAGATAGGTAAAGAGAAAAAGAGTTTCAATTAAAAACATTTGCACAATCTCTCAGTGGATCTTCAATGTTCCTATAAGCATTTTTCCTCCTATTCCTTCTCTTATTAATATAATTTATTGTTTACTAAGCTTCTCATACTCTCTTGCATATTTTCATCATGTTCTCAAATTCTTAACCAAATTGAATTTCAAAATAAGAAGCATCGGTTACTTGCTTTTATACTTGAATATAGTAATTACAATTTTTCTATATATTACTAGAACACATGGGTCAGATTCTGATCTAATGGTATGAAAGCTTGGTAGATGAGTTAACTAGAGTTCATAGATATACTTTCAATATTAGAACTATAGAAGAATATATTGAATAATTCATAGACATTATAATGGTAGAAACAGTAACATTGATTGTAGTAAAAATTAGTGGAATAAAGCAAAGATTAAAATGTTTGGATAATAACAGAACGGATAATTTTTCCCAAATTAAACAAGATGTTGGCGGCTGGAAATAGAAGAAAATTATAGATAGTAACAATTGCATTTGAACGGAGCCTTTGCACCCGAAGAAAAGCTGAAAGGGCATAGTTCTTAGTGAAAGACTAGAAAAGCTCAGTCAGTAGGTGTAGGAAGATAACGTGGACAAAAGACATGCATGCCGTACAAGCAAGTATCCATATGACACTCTTGAAGGAGTTCAGAGAGAGCTATCAGTTTACGGGCTGTTTTCTGTTTATTGGGTCCTAGTTATCAGTGAAACTTCTTGTTGGGGCTGTGATTCGGTTTTTGTTTCACCAATTATTCACAGAAGGAATGCTGTGATGTGGGTTCCAACTATGAGGTTTTAGCTATGCCACTAATTTGACTGACTCTTTTTTCAGCTGCAAAACTTAAAAACCGAGCTGTTGATTCTTGTGATGACAACTCATACCACAATCGCAACATTTCGACGGTACAGCCTTCCACTTTGAGGTGGAATAGCGCCTTGGATTGGAAACATGGCATGCATAATTGACGCCTTGGATGTTTTAGTTAGGATAGAATTTTGTAATTAGATTTATTTACGCCAGACCTTCCACTACCTAGGCAGGTTCATACATTCCTTTTCTTTGGTCAGGGAGCCTTCAAGACGTGCCAGCTATTTCGCTTTTGGTTCTTGTGCTGATTGAGCTGGAACAAGAAGAAGAACAAGCAGAACAGCAAAAACAACTCTTAATTCCAAATTTAATTAAGATTATGTTGTCTTCCTTGACCAAAGATCTTGCAATTCACAAAAAAATTCAACTCTATAAATCATCTATTTCTTTTATTAGAGATTTTAAAATGACCTATATTTATAATAAAAGTTCATCAAATAAAGACTAAATCCTTAAATCTCATTAAAAAAAAATTTAATTTTTAAGTTAATTATAAAATTTAATTTATAAATTTATTAGTCACTCACTCAATTCAAATAAGACAAATTTATTAAAAAATTAAAAATTAAAAAAATTTAAATTTAAATTTTAAAATATAAAAAATAATTTAATTTAGTAAATAAAATTTTAATAAAATTAAATAATTTTAAAATAAAATTAAAAAATAAAAATTTATATTAAAAATTAATTAACCCATCTTTTACAGGGGGTCAGATTAGTTATATAAATCTTTGCTCATCATCCTGTTATACCATGAACTGAATTTGGTGCGAAACAAAAGGAACAAAACAAGAGAAAGAAATGGAATGTACGAGTTCCAGTGAAGAGAAAGAGTCAACACCGCGTACTTGGAGAAAAAATGCAGCCACGGGATTCCAATGTTGCAGTTTCAACGAGGAGAAGAAGGAAAAGGGGCGGGAGGGGGAGGAGCGGGGGAACTGTTGCAACGCATCCTCTCCTCCAAGACCCACAAAGCGATTCTCCTGGATGGAAAAAAAAAAAAAAAGGGGACTACGTACACAAAATATTGGCATAAGCAGAACAATCTGTATGGATCCACTGGCTTACGTTCCACGTGAAGCATTTTTATTTGAAGCTTGAAGGGCAGCTCCGTCTCCCTTGCAAGTAATCCTCCACAGAAATGCCTTCATTGGAGGAGCTGATAGAAAAAGAATCATCCTCTATGTCCATCAATGCAAGATTAAGATGAGATTGGATATTAGTAGGAAATGCTTCCTCATCCACGACATGGGCTTCTTCAGAAATATTAATCTGTTGCCTAGCCCAATTTCTCACTTCCTCATTACCTTGAAGGAGCTTTAAAACCTGTATCAGATCAAAGCATCCATGAATAAATTATTCAAAATCTAAATGTAAAATGAAATTAAGTGATAGTTAAACTCACAAGGCTTATCTGTGGCCGCAATCTGGGAGAACGCCTGATGCAAAGGGTTGCAGCTAAAACCATTCTCTCAATCTGATCATAATCACACTCACTTTGTATATGTGGACTAAGCAATTCAAAAATGTTACCACCCTCCAGAATTGGCTTGGCCTGTTGCCAAATTAATTCCAAAGTCAATACCCCTAAGGTCCTAACAGTAAACTTAAGCAAATCATCAATTAGTTTCTCTGAGAACAATAGCAACCAATTCTCAACATTACAAAGAAGGAAAAAAAAAAAAAGAAAAAGGTGAATAAGACACACAACCAGCCAAAAAACTGTAAGTTGCGCCCTGATTTTCACAAATTGACAACTTTATCCAGGCATCCATGTTGAAACCACAACATTCTTTCTTTCCGTGCCTTGGCTTGTCTTTACATTCTGCCGATCTCCACTAAAACTCTTTTAGTGTTAAAAGACAGAACAACAGCTCTTTTTATCATCCCATTATTGGTAACGAAAACAGAGAAAATAGAAATAAACAAAACATCACAATTATAAAAAACTATAAACATTCGTTAGGGCTAGCTTCAACAAAGTATTTCACCCCCCTCCTCCTTTAACCTTTGAGAGGAAAGAGGTGTGGGGAGCTGGAAGCAGAAAACCTTACCCACATAACGAGGCTATCTTGGCCATTTGGATTTTCTCTATCAATAGGCATTCTGCCAGAAAGAAGCTCAAGGAGGACAACACCGAATGCAAAGACATCAACTTTGTCACTCACTTTTCCATGCATAAAATACTCTGGAGCCAAGTAACTGTGACAGAAGCAAGATTCATCAATTCTAAATGATTTGCACAGCAACTGACAGACAGGTAATAGAAAAGTATACACAACTGACCCAAAGGTTCCAGAGACATCAGTGCAAATAAGGGATGAAGTAGTAGACAAACGACTAGCAAGTCCAAAATCTGTTAGCTGGAGTACCAAAACAAGTCATATTAAGCATCAGACCAGAACACAACAATAATAAACGAAGCTACGCATAAACTCAAAATGCCTTAAGAAAACATGCCTGTGGCTCAAAATCATCTGATAAAAGTATGTTGGAAGACTTCACATCCCTGTGGACAACAGGCTGATCACAGCCATTGTGCAGGTGGTCGAGTGCCTCTGCTACACCAAATGCCACCTTATATCTCTCATGCCAACCAAAAGTGCTCCCATCCTTCTTATTCCCTATGACAGAATGAATCAATTAGAAAGAGCAAATCACTTAAATTTAGGAATTTAGTTCTTCATATCACGAGTATAGAAATCTGTAATACCATGAAGGTTCTCTTCCAGGCTCCCTCTTGGTAAAAAGTCATAAACCAAGATTAAGTAGTTGTGCTCAAAACAGAAACCAATTAGGGAAATTATGTTCTTGTGATGCAAAGTTGTAATAGTCTCAATTTCCGAAACAAACTCTTTTAACACATCCACAGATGGCTTTAATATTTTTACTGCTAATTCCTTGCCGTCAGAAAGGCATCCTTTATAAACACGACTGCTACCACCTTTGCCCACGATATTCTCTGAAAATACAACCGAGATATCAGAGTAAAATTTACTAAGGCTCCTCAACCCTAGAAAAAATTTAAAAAGGGAAAGAAGACGAGTAGTTTATTGCATGACATTAATTAAATTAGAAAAAAAAAAAACACACACACACACACACACAGAGACACAAACCAGGCATGAAATTAGATGTGGCCAACAAAACTTCCTCATAGCTGAACAATCTGCATATTGATGAGTATCGCTCATGTAAATCTTTTAGTTCCTTGGGAAGGCCATTTGAGCCATCGTATGATGAGATGGGAGAGCATGAAATGTCAGGGGAAATTGGAACAATAACACCTGCATCCACATCTGAAATGCTGTGTTTTTGATCTGGATACACCACAGATGAAGAATTCCGGGTTGGTGGTTTAAACAGCCATCTAGCTAAACACATCTTATTTAGGAGATTTCTTTGAGGGTTGCCCCTGGCCTGAAAACAGTGAGCCAAGAAATGACCAACCACTTTTGGAATCCAGTAATTCTTCATTAACAGGGGAAAGTGAACTAGATACAGCCTCATTGGTTTTAACTGGCACTATAGCCCATGAGTCGTTATTGACACCAGCACCATTTGGCTCCTTCAGTTGGTTTCTGGAATTATCTGGCATCACAGAGCACGAAATATTTACATAATTTTGGTCCAGAACAAATAAATAAATCACAATGGACTTCTTGTAGGATCTAAACACAATAATAGAAATACAGAAAAAGTTAGTCAAACTAACCTTGTAAAGGATCAACAATTTTGGAGGTTGCTTCTCTTTGAAAGATAATTTTTCCATTGTCAACAGCATAAATGGACAAAGACTTTGACAACTTTCGGGCACAATACTTTGCAACTGATGCTGATGAGTGAATGGTGTGGAACGTCTGAGAAATTCCCACAACAATCTTGCTTGCACCGCTGGCTTTGGCTTCTCTTACAAGAACTTTGCGCACTGATGGACCACCTCTACACACTTTGATCTTCAAATCTACCTGAAAACAATTCCTCCAACTCAGTCAGTCCCCGTTAATAAGCTGAAAAAAGAATAATGAAAATGCTAATACCAACTCTGCTTTCCGGTTCAAAATAGTAAAGATTACAGTTTTAATAATTTTCTTTTTCACCCAGCAATAATCACCTATAAACCATAAAATTTTCAGAGTCTCTTAGAAACATATGAACCATAACAGAGTGAACTAGGCACAACATAGTCCACAATATTGTTAGCGACCGAACAGAAAAATATCACTTTCCCAAGCAATTTCAAACCAAGCAGGGTGTAGAAAAAAAACAGAAGAAAAAAGAAACAAGAGCAGACCTGTTTTAAGTTGCAGAAACCTTCGTAGACAGCCAACCAAGAATCAATTGTCTTTACTCGAGACATAAGCGACGACGGCCCTTCTTCAATTTCCACCACACACACACACACACACACACACACACACACAAACACAGAAAAGGTAAACAAAACAAAATCAAAACCAAACCAAATCAAAAGCAAGAGACTATACGGTGAAAATTTGGTGGTGTTACCAGCGACGGAATCTTCCATTACGTGAAGAGCAATGACACGGTCACCGGGCCCCGCCACTGTCATCATCGTCCAAGTCAGCGTTTCTCTGCTCTTGTCATCGAATTTCACCCCGACCAACACCATTTCTCCGCCGCCGTCTCCGGCTCCACCCACTGCCCGTTCTCTAATCAATGTCATCTCTCTCTCTCCCTCTCACTCACATTCACACACACACACACGCCACCGCCTTTCTACCTTTGCTTTAAGGTCTTTCAAACACCTTCCGTGCTTTATGCGCTGTACATGCGAGTACACGGACAAAGATGCTGCTCCGCTGTCTTTGTGCCCCTTTGATTAATCGATCCTCTTTTCCGTATTTATTTTTGCGGGTGCGATGCAACATGTGAAATTATAGAGATTATTATTATTATTATTAACTAATTAATGAAGCTCCATTTTTAATCCGTTGGCTTTTTTTTTTGTTATTTTTTTTATATATCATCAGTCGATTATTTACATGTTTATTGTAACTTGTCATTGGAAAAATAATGGAAATAAAATATTTCTTGTTTGTTGGCTCTTAAAGGATACTTTACTAAGCTTTACCATATAATAAACAACAGAGATTTCAACTTCCGTAAAGAGCCAAAAACAAAAAAAAAAAAAAAAAAAACAAAAACAAAAAAAACCCCATAAAATGATTACCATTAAATAATTAAAAAAAAAAAGACCCTCAAGTGGTTTTGGTTTTTTCATTTCATATTTAAATTAAAATTTTCTAATTGTCTTATATACCCTAACGTTAAAATTGACTCATGCATTTTGAATCAAAAAAAATTTCTTAAAATTACACCTAATTAATGTATCTTCATCTTTCCGCATGTTATATTCATATGATTTTTTCTTTTTTAATTAGAAGGCATTTTAATAATTATAAATTTAAATTCTTATTTTTAATGTCTTGAAATTTTATCTTAAAAAATAATATGTAATTTATGAAAATATAAATGATTGTTTATATAATTCAGACTCAACGAGTCCTCTAATTAAAAAAAAAAAAAATAAAAATGACAACTGACCAAACACGTAAAGGATTTTGATGACAAATAAAATTTATCGTGCAAAAGGGCCAGCGGAAGGCTTCCTCTGCGCTAAAGTGAGATTCGGATTTGGTACGAACGTACCCCACCCATTCCCACTTTACGTAAATGTGTACAACGAGAAAAAAACAAAAAAAAAAAAACATTCGAATAATAGTATATATATATATATAGAGTGTGTGTTATTAATTTTATTTTATATAAAAAATAATTAAAATGTCATTTATAATATCTAATTATCACAAAATATTAGATATTGTGTACTAAAAATTAAATTTTTTTTTAGCAAAAGAGAGTAATTTTACCTATTTATCATATGTGAGTTTTTTTTTTCTTTTCATTAATTTTTCTACTCAACGACCCTTAAAATACAGATGATCTCATGCTTTAGCCTTTAATCTTCTTTTATACTATTTATATCTGGATTGCATGTTATTGTTATTTCTCGATATCTCGAATTTCAATACTTAAAAGAAATTATAAAATTAAAAAAATTATTTTTATTATATAATTTATAATTTAATAATATTTTTAATTACATGTTACTTTAAGAGCTCATGAGCTCCATAAATTGGTGTACGAAATGGCTCGGACAGCTTTACGGGGGGACAATTTGATAGTGACTGCCGGGGAAAATTTTTGATTATAATTAATGATACAGAAATCTATGCATGATCCTTTAATGCAAGAGAATGGGAGTCCGAATTTCTATGCTCGGTAATGCAAGAGAATGGGAGTCCGAATTTCTAGGCCCGGTTAAGGATGTGGATGAGGTGACTTGACATCATTTTTTTTTAAATTTATTTTTTTATAAAAAATATTTAATATATATTAATATAACTTCAAAATATTTAATTATTTGAATAATACAATAAAATAATATTAAATTATTTATTAATTTTATTAAATATTTAATATAATATTATTATATATTTAAAGTGATTTTATTACATTATACATAATTTTTATTAAAATTAAAATTTATAAAATATAAATTTTTAACACAAATAACATTATTTAACATTATAAACCATATTTAAAACCTTAATTCATTATTTTTTTATATAAATAAGTATCAATATTTTCATTACAGAGATGCATTAAATTAAATTTTAAAAGATAATATGAGTGAAATTTGTTGATTTATGTTTCTAGTTAATATAAAAATTTATTTTTGATATCTTAAACTCTGTTTTTATTACAAAATATATGCAAAATCATCAACAATTACAATAAGATATATTAAGGCTAATGTGAATGAAATAAAATTATTAAAACAAACTTAGTCCCACTCCTTTTCTCATCTTACATTTTTTCTTTTTTTTTTTTTTGGCTTTTTTCTCTCTATTTAGGAGATCCTTTGGTTCATATTACAAAAATTGGATGATTCATTCCAAACATGCAAATAGTTCAAGCCTTCAATTGTTAGGAAATGGGCAACAAAAAGTAATAAAGCTAACTCAAGACAGGAGATAACAGATTTTACGTAATTCGGTTAAACTGACCTACGTCCACAACTAAAAGTAGGAGTAAATATTATTAAAGTGGAGATTACAAAAAATTAGAGACTTAAGAGTCTAATTAACAATACCCAATATAAGACTATAGATTCATGGAAATAGAGTTTTAACTCTTTAATTTTTCCCCTGATTCTCTTCTTTTTATATTATTATTTATAACTCAATTACTTTACTCCTATTTATCAGGAGTAAAGGTAGCCAACTTATGTTTCTTCCTGACTTCACTTTCTAAAGTCCCAATGTGGGACTTGAGACAAAACCCAACAAATCTCTACTTTGGCTTAAGTTTCACATGAAGTTATAGTAACAACACTCTACTTTTTTTTTTTTCCATAAACTCCCGAATTGTCATAGCATGCCAATTAAGTCCAAGCATTGCTTAAACTTAACAACTGGAAGAGGCTTCGTAAGCATATCTGCAGGATTGTTTCTGGTACTGATTTTCTAAATTGAAACCTTCCTCTCGGCAATTGTCTCTTGAATAAAGTGATACCTCACGTCAATATGCTTTGTTCTCTCATGATACATTTGATCCTTAGTCAAGTGAATTGCACTTTGACTATCACAATGGATGGTAATAACAGCTTGACGCAAACTAAGCTCACTATACAAGCTTTTCAATCATAAAGCTTCTTTGATTGCCTCTGTCATTGCCATGTATTCTGCCTCAGTAGTAGACAAAGCAACAACATATTGCAGAGTAACTTTCCAACTAACAACAGAACCCCCAATACAAAATACATAGCCTGTAAGAGATCTTCTTCTATCAAGATTAGCAGCATAGTCAGAATCAACAAAGCCAATCAATGTGTCTAAATTTCGACCAAACTCCAAACATGTATCTGAAGTACCTCGCAAGTATCTGAGAATCCATTTCACAGCTTGCTAATGTGATTTGCCAGGAGAAGACATATACCTGCTAACCACACTAACTGCTTGTGAGATATCTGGACGCGTGCAAACCATTGCATATATAAGACTGCCAACAGCACTTGAATATGAAACTCTTTCCATATACCTCTTCTCTTCATCTGTCTCTAGAGACTGAGCAGCTGATAATATGAAATGACTAGCAATGGGAGTACTAACAAATTTGACATCTTTCATACCAAATCGATCCAAGACCTTCTCAATATATTTTTTCTAAGTCAAATATAACTTACCACCTACACGATTCCTTCTGATTTTCATGCCAAGAATCTTCTTTGCTGCTCCTAAGTCTTTCATCTCGAATTCACCATTCAGAAGTGCTTTCAAAGTGTGAATTTCTGACAAATTCTTGGCAGCAATGAGCATATCGTTAACATACAACAACAAGTAGATGAATGAGCCATCATCCAACTTCTGGAAGTAGACACAACTATCATACTCCTGGAGTAGCCATGACTCAGCATAAAGGAATCAAATCTCTTATACCACTGTCTTGGAGATTGCTTCAATCCGTACAAGGATTTCTTTAACAAACAAACATGGTCTTCCTTACCAACAACTTCAAAACCTTGAGGCTGCTTCATGTATATCTGCTCCTCAAGCTCACAATGTAAGAAGGTTGTCTTAACATCGAGTTGCTCTAACTGCAAATCATGCATGGCCACCAAAGCAAGCAAGACACGTATCGAACTATGCTTAACAACAGGTGAGAAAACATCATTAAAGTCAACACCTTGTACCTGACTGAAACCTCTTGCAACCAAACGTGCCTTGTACCTTGCATCTTCGACCCCCAGTATACCTTCTTTTCTTTTGAAGACCCATTTGCAACCAATGATCCTCTTTTCTTAAGGCAGCTTCACAAGAACCCATGTACCATTCTTGTGGAGAGATTTTATTTCTTTATTCATTGCAACCAACCACCTGGATGAGTCAGCACCTGAAACTGCTTCTGAATATGTAGATGGCTCGCCATTGTTACCAATCTCCTGTGCAACTGAAAGTGCATAAGCAACATAATCATTATATCTCTGTGGCGGTTGAATCTCTCTTCTCAGTCTATCACTGGCTATGGAATAATCTTCCTTTTTGTTTTGAGAGGAATCTGTCACATATGATGAATCTGACAGAATGTGAGGACTTTGCTGGTGAGCATCTACGACATCAAAGTCCACATACTTGTGTGCACTATCACCTTCACCTGCATCAGAAGGCATAAAAGACTCTCTTTTCGGATGTAACATAAAGGATTCATCAAATGTAACATCTTTGCTAATTACAAATTTTGGTGGGTCAATACACGACAAATGATATCCCTTAACTCCATATGCATGCCCAAGGAAAATGCACCTTTTTGCTATAGGTTTCAATTTTCCATCGTTTACATGCATATATGCAGGACATCCAAATATCCTCAAATCAGAATAATTAGTAAGAGTACCTGACCAGACTTCCTCCGGAGTCTTAAACTTTATAGATGCTGAAGGTGCGCGGTTAACGATATGACAAGCTGTAGAGACTGCTTTTGCCCAAAAGCCTTTTGATAACCTAGCATTAGAGATCATACAACGAGCTCTCTTCAAAAGTGTTCTATTCATACGTTTAGCAACACCATTCTGCTGAGGAGTCATCCTGACTGTCCGGTGATGAACAATACCTTCATTCTCACAAAATGCATTGAATTCACCTCCACAAAATTCCAAACCATTATTTGTCTTGAGCTGCTTGATTTGCTTTCATGTTTACTTTTCAATCAATGCTTTCCACTTCTTGAATGTTTGGAAAACATCATTTTTCTGCTTCAGAAAGAAAACCCAAACTTTCCTTGAATAGTCATCAATGAAAGTCAACATATACCTGGCACCACCTTTTGACAAATTTCGAGATGGCCTTTAAAGATCTGAGTGAATATAATCCAATGTGCTTTTTGACTTGTGAATTGCTGGAGACTTGAAACTAACTCGCTTATGCTTCCCAAAAATGCAATGCTTGCAAAATCCCATCTTCCCAGTACGTTGTCCACACAGAAGGCCTCTTTCACTCAACATAGACAGACCCTTCTCGCTCATGTGCCCTAATCGCATATGCCATAACCCTGTAACATCTGTTTCTGTAGAGATTGTAGTAGTGCCCACAACTGTAGTTCCCTGTAGAATATATAAATTTCTAGGTCTGCAAGCTTTCATGATAATGAGAACACTTTTACTGACTTTCAGAACTCCACCTTCACCGGTGTATCTGTAGCCAAGAGCCTCAAGTATTCCCAAAGAGATGAGATTCTTCTTCAATTTTGGAACATGTCTGACCCGAGTAAGTGTTCTTACAACACTATCATGAGTCTTGATTCTAACCGTACCAATCCCAGCAATTTTGCAAACTGCATCATTGCCCATCATGACAACTCCACCTTCAATAGATTCATAGGTGGAAAACCAGTCCTTATTAGGACACATATGGTACGTACAACCAGAATCCAAGATCCATTCATGAGCAGACCTTGATTTATCATTAGCAATGAAAATAATCTCATCACTCTCATCTTCTGCAACACTGGCTTGAACTAACTCATTCCCTTTGTGCTTCTCCTTATCCTTGGCTTTCAGTTTCAAACAATCAACTTTGATGTGCCCTTTCTTTTTACAATAATTGCACACCAAATTTCTATGTTTGGATTTAGATCTACTGGACCTCTGCCTATCTGCATCCCTCTTATCTGATCTACCCTGAACCACCAAACTGTCAACTTGACCACTATTGCTACTTTCCCCAATTATATCCCTGTCGATCTGTTCTTTCAACTTCAAAATAGACTTTATTTCTCTGTAAGAAATAGTCTCTTTATCATAAAGCATTGTTTCTCTAAAATGCTTAAAGGAATGAGGAAGAGAACACAATAATAATAGGGCTTGATCCTCATCCTCAATATGAACATCTATATTACTCAAATCCAAAAGTAAAGAATCAAATTTATCCAAATGCGACAATATAGATGATCCTTCAGGCATGCGAAGCATATACAGACTTTGCTTTAAATAAAGCCTATTCTCCACTATATTCTTCATATACAAAGACTTTAATTTCTCCCACAAATCTTTAGCAATAACCTCAGTAGCTACTTCTCTTAAAACCTCATCAGAAAGATTTAAGATGATACCTGATCTAGCCCTTTTGTCAAGACCAGCAAACTCCTCATCTGACATCTTCTCTGGCTTTTTCTGCCTCCTTAGCAGCGCTACGTCGACGCCATCTAGAACCAGAATGGCCTCCATCTTCAGCTGCCACATACCAAAGTTGACACTCCGATCGAACTTTTCAGAATAATACTTAGTTATTGTCATAATAGTTATTTTCCTGAAAAACCCAACCAAAGAACCAAAACCACGACTCTAATACCAGTTTGTTAAGAAATGGGCTTCAGGTTATAGCCCTTGAAGATAATAACAAAAAGTAATAAAGCTAACTCAAAACAGGAGACAATAGATTTTATGTGGTTTGGTCAAACTGACCTAACCTTGAGGCTACTTCATTTATATCTGCTCCTCAAGCTCACCATGTAAGAAGGAAGACCATGTTTGTTTGTTAAAGAAATCCTTGTACGGATTGAAGCAATCTCCAAGACAGTGGTATAAGAGATTTGATTCCTTTATGCTGAGTCATGGCTACTCCAGGAGCATGTATGATAGTTGTGTCTACTTCCAGAAGTTGGATGATGGCTCATTCATCTACTTGTTGTTGTATGTTGATGATATGCTCATTGCTGCCAAGAATTTGTCAGAAATTCACACTTTGAAAGCACTTCTGAATGGTGAATTCGAGATGAAAGACTTAGGAGCAGCAAAGAAGATTCTTGGTATGGAAATCAGAAGGAATCGTGTAGGTGGTAAGTTATATTTGACTCAGAAAAGATATATTGAGAAGGTCTTGGATCAATTTGGTATGAAAGATGCCAAATTTGTTAGTACTCCCAGTGCTAGTCATTTCATATTATCAGCTGCTCAGTCTCTAGAGACAGATGAAGAGAAGAGGTATATGGAAAGAGTTTCATATTCAAGTGCTGTTGGCAGTCTTATGATGCAATGGTTTGCACGCGTCCAGATATCTCACAAGCAGTTAGTGTGGTTAGCAGGTATATGTCTTCTCCTGGCAAATCACATTAGCAGGCTGTGAAATGGATTCTCAGATACTTGCGAGGTACTTCAGATACATGTTTGGAGTTTGGTCAAAATTTAGATACATTGGTTGGTTTTGTTGATTCTGACTATGCTGCTGATCTTGATAAAAGAAGATCTCTTACAGGCTATGTATTTTGTATTGGGGGTTCTGCTGTTAGTTGGAAAGTTACTCTGCAATATGTTGTTGCTTTGTCTACTACAGAGGCAGAATACATGGCAATGACAGAGGCAATCAAAGAAGCTTTATGGTTGAAAAGCTTGTATAGTGAGCTTAGTTTGCATCAAGCTGCTATTACCATCCATTGTGATAGTCAAAGTGCAATTCACTTGACTAAGGATCAAATGTATCATGAGAGAATAAAGCATATTGACATGAGGTATCACTTTATTCGAGAGACAATTGCCGAGAGGAAGGTTTCAATTTAGAAAATCAGCACTAGAAACAATCCTGCAGATATGCTTACGAAGCCTCTTCCAGTTGTTAAGTTTAAGCAGTGCTTGGACTTAATTGGCATGCTATGACAATTCGGGAGTTTATGAAAAAAAAAAAAAAGTAGAGTGTTGTTACTATAGCTTCATGTGAAACTTGAGCCAAGGTGGAGATTTGTTGGGTTTTGTCTCAAGTCCCACATTGGGACTTTAGAAAGTGAAGGCCAACATCCAACAACCCACATCGGGAAGAAACATAAGTTGGCTACCTTTACTCCTTATAAATAGGAGTAAAGTAATTGAGTTATAAATAATAATATAAAAAGAAGAGAATCAAGGGAAAAATTAAAGAGTTAAAACTCTATTCCTATGAATCTATAGTCTTATATTGGGTATTATTAATTAGGCTCTTAAGTCTCTCTTTTTTTGTAATCTCCACTTTAATAATATTTGCTCCTACTTTTAGTTGTGGACATAGGTTAGTTTGACTGAATCACATAAAATCTATTGTCTCCTGTTTTGAGTTAGCTTTATTACTTTTTGTTATTATCTTCAAGGGCTATAACTTGAAGCCCATTTCCTAACATCAATGAATTCTTCTTTATATTTAATGGGGTTAAGGAGAGTAGTAATGAAAGTCATAGGAGCATAACATGCAATATCTCTTTTTGATTTTGCCCTTGTTCTTACTCTTATAAGCCTAGTTTCTTCAACTTGTTGCTCTTGATTCCTCATGTTTTGCTTTGATTTTCATGCTTTTCACCTTGTTCATCACTTGATTTCAAGTTTTTGGTTGTTTAGAAACTCATTCTTAAGCATTATTTAGATTTTTCTAGACCTTTTTTTTGTTGTTGCCCCATTTTGCTCCCGTTGCTTTCAATTTTAGTTTAACTTATGTTGATTTGCTTTTGTTTTGAATTTTTTAATGGTGCAAAAATGTTTTGATTTCATAACTTTCCTTTTGGTTTTGTTATGCCTGCTTTAAAAAAATTTAAAAAAACTCTGTTTTTTTTTTTTTTTTTGTATTTCTTTTGTAAGATGCAAAAGGCTTAAGTTTTGGGAGTGGTGTCAATTTCATTTAATTTTGCTTAAGACACTAGAGAGAAAGATTGAGGGGTTGCTATTGAGGTTATTGATCTAGATTCACCAATAGGTGTAATGGCTAAAGATGACAATTGGTTTTTTAGATTATAGATGAATTAAATATTAGTTATTCAATGAATCTTTTTACATGGGATCATTTTGGTCTCTTCATCCTACTATAATGATATTTTTGATATTAAATCAAATTTTTATTTATTGGAGTATTTTATTTATTTCTTGTAATTTTTTGATAAGTTGGTATATATTTAGTAATAAAGTCAAAATTTAAATGTCAAAAGTAAATTTCTTCATATGGGAGCATTGTTTTCAATAGTTTATGATATAGTTGTAAATCCTAAATCGAACAAGAGATTAAACTAAAAAAATTAGTGACTCAAAATTAAAATTAGTCTAGTTCTTTAATTTCAATGGATAAATAATCAAACTAGAAAAAAAAAATCAAATGAATCAAAGTGAACTACTAACTCAAGAAACTAATAAATTGTCTAGATTAGAGTCAAATGAGCTCTAGCCACCAAATGTGTTAGCTCAATCCAACATTAAGCATACTAATTTCTTTTTGTTCCATTTTCAATTAAAAGGGAACTTGAGTTTTTTAAAATTTAAAATAGGAGGCTAATTATTATTTTATTGTTAAAAACTCATTTTTCATATGTTTGTTATTGATGTAAAATTAAATTGCTTAAGGTGTATTTGTCATTTATGAGCTAAAGACCAAAAAGTAACTTTTGTAGGCAAACAATGTCTTTCTTCTTATATTTAACTATAATTGACATGGAATATATTGAATTTTTAAAGAAGAACACCTTACATTGATTAAAAACAAAAAGGAGTCAAATGGTTTTATTATAAAAATAAATTAGATCTCTTATTAAACATTCAAGTACTTTTATGAGTTTTTACTTTAATTATTATATGACTTTATTTCTTTTAAGGTGAGTAAAGTATGTTTTAGCTAAAACGAAAAATTTTTATATATATCTTATGTTTAAGGTATATTTATATTTGATATTTTAAATTTTTTAAAATTATAAAAAATATATTAATAATTAAAAGCATTAATAAAAAATACCCTTTATTAACTCTTTATTAATAAAAATTATTTTTAATTACAAAAATATCATTAAAAATGACTTGATGAGACCCAAATACCTTAACAATCACTTTTCTCTCATCTCTTACCTCATAACTTCCACTTTTTATCCTCTTCGCATCAAATCCACTAATTATCACTACCATTCTTTCTTTCTTTCTCTTTCTCTTTCTCTCTAAAACACTTTTTATCTTAGTTTTCCTCACCATTTTACTCTTCCTCTTTCTTTACTATTATTTGTACCCATTCATTACTACCCTTCTCTTAATCTTTTTTAAAATTTTTATTTATTTTAATCTTGATTTACTACTTAGATTCTCCCTCCTCCTTTACCACTACTTTATCAACCTGCCACTATCCTCCTCTTAATGTCTTTAAAAGTGAGAGAGAAGAAATAAATTGTAGAAAAATAAGATAAATAATAATAAAAAGTAGAAAGAAAAGTTAATATACTTGAATGAACTAATGGTCCTTAAATTTCATATTAAGATGATACTTATCCTTTAATGCTTTAAAAGGACCAAAATTGATGAGAGAAAGAGACTTGTACAAAAGGAGATTAGTAAGTTTAAAAATAAATGTAAGTGGAAGATGAAAGGGGCATTCATTTCTTCAAAGTTTTTGACTTTTTAGATTGTATATATGAAGAAATTTGTCTTAACAATTTTATTTGACTTGATTGATTTCTAAAAACTTAAGATGCAAAATATAAATACACCATAAACTTATGATGTAAAAGGTAATTTTTTTCTATTATTGTTTTATATAAATATGTCTAGGATTATATAAAATTTTATAGAATAAAATTAAATTTTAAGTATTAGCCTACCAACTTGTCAAAATAGCTTTCAATGGATCTATCCCATTATCACAACATGTGTTTTGCATATACAAGTGATGTTGTGATGTTGAACATTTTTACTATTTGATTTTAATGTATCTATACACTTGTATATAATAATGAAGTCATCATACTTTTATTGTTCAAAATAAGTATCTTTATTTGTAATTGAACTATTATTTAATTGGTAATTATATAAAGGTATATAATAATAGAAAATATTCTTTAATTATATGATAACTTGCATATAAAACTTGATTGTATTCAAAATTATAAATAAAAGTATAAATTGCATTTGCTATGATCATGACATAAGAATACTAAAAACTTCAAATAACATGAAGGTCTTGTTTGATGCACTAATTAACACTATTTTTTATGTTGGATCCTAAAAATTTGGCGTTAATAAAAAATAAAAAATATAAATCGTGACATGGCAATAAAGAAAACAACTAAGCACTTTCAAGAGTATTAATTGAAAACTTTTGAAAAGTTACTTATGAAATGCAATAAAGTGATATGAAGTTCATGTCCACAAATGACGAACATGCTCCAGCAAAAAGCTAAAGAATACAATGCAAACTCTTTAACCAAAGATCAAAATCTTTATACCAATTTTAACACATGAGGGACTACCAAATATTTCAAAAAAAAAAAATATACATACCTAAAGAAGTTACTAATTAAGTAATTAAACAATTGAGAAAGAGAAACATAAAAAAGGAAAAGGGGCATTACATGAGCATCAATTTTCAATATGTGGACTTGATATTTTGGTTGATGGAGTTTTTGGAAATATCTAAGTGCGATGGCATTTTTGAATCCAAATCCTAACAAACTCACATATAAACTAATAAAAGAATAATAGAAAGAGTAAAAGCAAAAAGAATAAAAAAGGAAAAAGACATTTTTAATATTTTAAATTTTAATCTTTTGGATTAGCCATAAGGAGTAGTAGTTAATTACAATTAAAATTAGTTAGTAATATATCAAGAATTCTTTTACTATGAAAATAAAATAGTTATCAATATATATAAAAAATACCTAAAACCTTACTTTTAAGAAGTACGTTATGTAATTTTTTTTTATAACTCTAGAATTAAGAAGAAGTAAAGTGAAAGTTTCTCTCAGTTTTAGTAATATTATATTAAACTATTATTACATACAACTAGTGTATTTTTGTTTGTATTTTATTTATATGAGAAAAAAAAAAAAAAAAAACTTAAATTATGAGTATCTTTAAAAAAAATCAAAAATGAATTTAAAGGTAATTTTTTTTTTCCTTTTTAAGAAAACAAGAAGAGAAAAAAGGATTTAAATTATAAGTATATTTTTTCAATAGAAGGTCAATTTGAAAAAAAAAAATTTCTATTCTAAAAAAAAATTATTTTCTTTTACCTTTTATTTTTCTTAATTATAAGTATTTTCATTTTATGAATTTTATACATATGTAAATAATTATTAACATTAATTGGGTAAATTATAAAATATATTAAATCTTAATAAATTAATTTGAGTAAATTAAATTTTTTTTGAAATCTTAATTATATTAAAATATTAAACAAAACTATAAATTAATCATTAAATTAAAGTTAAATAGTATAAACCAAAGACTTATTAAAAAATTAAAACTTAAATTAAATATTTAAATATTCTTAAAATTAAACAAATGTCATTGCATAAGTATTTGACCAATCTTCTCTCAACTTCTATAATATATACTTAATATAAAATGTAAATAGTTATGTCCTCATTAAACTTTTTTTGACATACCAAATGTCTTTGATTAAATCACATATGATGAAATAGTTATTTACTCAACTGTCAATACGTTATTAATGCACGCTTTCATAAATGTCTATTTTGGGGGGGTGTTTTGAGAAAGTGTTTACATACATACTTAAGATAAATTAGGTTTGTGCTTTACATGGTAAGGCAACTAGATGTTAAAAGAAGTAAAACCTAAATATTGAAATAGTTTTATATAATCTAAAATAAATGCACAAAACATCAAACAATTTAATCTATAATATTTACCTTTATCTATAATAATATGGTAGATATAATAGACTAATCATTCTTTTTCTAGATTATATATAAACATACTTGCACATACTAACTTGTTCACCCTTTGAACAAACTAATAATATGTACATTTTCCAAATTTATCTCCATATTTTATTCCTTAATTCCTTGCATACAAGATAAAATTTTCCTAAAATATTATTATCCATCAAATTAAATCCCATCATTAATGATTCTTGCCTTTGTGCAATAATTATATGGTTAGCATATTACTTATAGAACAATTAAAATGAACTTTTTAATTCTAAGTTCAAAGTCTTAGTGACTTTTGATACACACACACACACTTGCATTTTGACATGTATTATGTCTTAATTAAAATGTCTTATTTTGAAGTCTTGCAATCCTTAATACTTTCACTACCACATTATACTTATATGTCATCATTTTAGTGACACATTCAACTAAATTGTTTATAAAAACAATAAACCAAAGAAAGATATAAAAAGAATTTATTAATTTTTTAGTTATTTTGTTTTCCTTAAAAGAAAGGAATGGTAAGGAATGTTAGAAAATAAAGAAATGTATAAAATATGAATGCAAATGGAATTAAACTAAATAGAAATTGATATAATATTTAAGACATGTTTGACATTGTCCTTAAATTAATTTGTACCCTTATAGACAATGTTTTACTGTTGTAGACTACAACAACTATTTTCCTAAGGTATAACAAATCTTCCTAATAATGTATATTTTAAATAGTGAGGTAACAAAAATAAGACTGATCTACTAATTTGATTAATCCAACAATTTTTAGTAAGGAAAAAAAGAGAGCAAAGGAAAAAAAAAAAGAATGCTTTTCTAGGTTTATCTAGATAAAGAAGAAAAAGTTCTTTTATATTACTTAAGATTTAATATCTTATAAAGATGATTATTAAGAACGAAAATAATAACTTATAGTAATGGTCGATAATTTTATTATTATAATAAATAATTTTTGAATGGTAAAAAATGATTAGTTTGAAGAATACAAATCTAAAAAATCTTAAAAAGTATTGGACTAAGGTGAACTAGCCACAGTGAGACTTTTAGTGGGTTCTTTTTATTTTATAGGTATAAAACAAATATTTTCTTATTAATAAGTATAATAAGGCTTTTCATTTTTTATATGAAATAAAAATCTTTTAAAATATACTCATTTTTCAATATTTTCTCTTATATTTTAAAAGGTTGAATTTTTTAAAATTAATTAATAAATATATAATACATTATATTTTGTACCTTTCAAATTCTAAGTTAAAGACTATGATGTACAAGTTTTGATATTTATAAACCATAACCTTTTAATGATTAATAGTAAACTTGTCTTTACATTATATTATATGATATTATATTGTTTAACGTGATTTAACTTTATTAGGTCTTGTACAAACCTACTTTATTTTTATGAAAACTTTAGAAATTTTATGTAGGATCTCATAAGAGTAACTATACTTTACTTTTATATAATTCAATATATCAAGTATACATTACATAACGCACCATTCATAGGAGTTATAAAATTCATTACGAGTATAACTTAACCTTAAACACGAGAATTGTTTCACTATCTACATCATATGAAGAAATTTTACAAGTTTAATGGTACATATGAGTCCAATTAGTAATTTATTATTACTTAAATGAATCTATTTTAAAGGATTTTCTATTACAAAAGTTAGATTTCAATCATATTTAATCATACTTTATAGGTATAAGTTTTATTCTCTTTAATATATTTTTCACTAGTTTCTACTTATTAACTTAATAGAGGATCAGTCATATTCATCTAAAATGAATATGTTTATTTTTCTTATTATTTAACTTTCTATTTATTCGAGTAATAGTGACTTTGGCCATTATAATGCATTAACATTGTTGGTGTCAACTTTGCCTACGATGAAATATTCATCAGAAAGTTTTTAATGAATTTGCCTCATAACTAGCTATTTCTAAGGTTATAAACTCATATTTTTTGGTAGATCAAATAAAAATTTTTTGATTCATAAATTTTCAAGCCTTTGCTCCATTTTCAAATGTAAATACATAGTCACTTATGGGTTATATTTTATCTAAATTAAAAATCCATTTAACGTCATTATACCTTTTTAATACAATGGAAAATCAACTATAAAATATACTATAATGCATAATGCCTTTTAAATATTTCAAAATTTATGTTGAAGCATTTCAATGATCATAGTTTGAATTATGTGTATATATGTTTAATTTACATATAGCAAATGCAATATCAGGACATGTCAAATTTATTATATACATCAAACTAGCAATGATTTAAGTATACTTAAACTAAAAATATACAATTATTATTATATTTTAGTAAATAAACACTTGTATCAAAAAAAAGTAAAAATTGATTTCACATCAACATATTTATATTTCTTAAAAAAGGATTTTTATATATATATAATATTTTTATAACAAGAATATACCATCAAAAGTTCTAAAAATATTCACTTTTATAATAATATTTGTTTCTTTTAAATTCTTTATGTTAGAATATAATGTAAGTAATAATTTTTTACTAACTATTACTTTTAAATTAGAATTAAAAATAAGTATCAATATATAAAACTATTCTTTTATTAACATATAAACATATGATAAAATAAGTGTCATGCTTAGTTTTTGTAGAAATACATTTATTAATCTAAAAATAAAAAAAATCATTAGAGATCAAAACTGTATCAAAACTCCCATGTTATTATTTAGGTACTTGTTTTAATCCATATAAAAATTTAATAAATTATATACCTTCTTTTCTTAACTATAAACTTCATAGCCTTCATATATATATATATATATATATATATATATATATATATATATATATATATATATATATATATATATCTATTCCTTTATTAAGATCAATATATAAGAAAATCATTTTATATATTTATTTGATAAATAACAAACTTATAAATAGATGTCAATGGAAACAACACTATAATAAATGCAATTTTGGCTACATAAGGAAATGTATCAAAATAATTAATATCCTTCTTTTATGTATACCCTTTTGCCATAAGTCTAACTTTGTACTTGTAAATTGATTCATTTGATCCATATTTTTTTTTCTTTCCAAAAGATCAACTTGCAAACTATGAGTTTGACTTGTACAAATAAAATATACTAGTTTTCATAAATCATTGTGATTCATAGAATTAATTTCACTCTACATGACTTTGAATATATATTAAAATCACTAGATGATACTATTTTAAAATAATTCAAAAGATTATTATTTACTAATATAGTGTAAAAGTCATTATCAAAGGTCTTTTCTATTATTTGTCTCTTACTCCTCCATTATAGTTTAAAATATATAATAAAAAATATTCTCACTAACTCAAATATAAAAGTATGTGATTGTGTCAATTCTTTTTTTCATATGAAATATATGTTCAAAAAACTCTACATTTAATAACAAGAAAATGATAAATGATAATGTGATTTGCATAACTTATAAACATGCAATTTGAGGTCTTAAAACTTAATTTCCCTTTCTTTGGTTCACACAAAATACTTTAGCATGATACTTTTACACTTTAAAATGAGTCAGATTAAAAGAGTACCCCTTCTACAGTCCATACGGAGTTATACTACTTTTCTTATATGGAATTATATTTGCAAATAATACGCAAAAAAGTATTATCTCTTCACATAAATTATTATGAGTCCTAAAATTAAATAACTTAACATTTATCATTTCTTTCAAAGTTTTTCTTTCCTTTTTATTATTTCATTTGACTCTAGTGAGTAAGGAAATGTGACTTCATGAATAATGGTTTTTTTTTATTTCATATAAATTTGACAACAATTAAGAACTATACTTTTATCTCCTATCTAATTTAAGCCTTTAATTGATTTACTATTTCACTCTTATACTTAATAAACACATTATACATATCATTCTTGTCTCTTAACAAAAAAAAATTCTAGTTATTCAGAATAATTATTTATGAAAGTCACATAAAATTGTTTGCCTCCTCTAATCATAGTAATTTTTAATCTACTGAATTAAAATGGACTTAGTTAAATAATTTAAATTTTTATTGAATTAATAATTTAATTTTTTATTGAATTAATTTAGATATATATATACATTTTTTTAGCTAATTTAGCCTCTACACAAACTTTAAAAGTTACCCATGTTGCTTCATAAATTCTCAATCAAATTAATCTATTCAAGTTCTATATATAAAGATTATTTACAAATCTTAATTTAGTATGTTATAAATTATAAGAATTAATAATATATATAGAAGAAGTGGATACATTTTTATTATTAATAATACTAAGTATATTAAAAAAGAAAATTCCTAGTTATAATAATTTTTTCCTACAAATACATCATTCTTAGTAATGAAAACCTTGTTAGATCAAAAAGGGATTTTTACTCCAACTTTGCCTAATAAGGACACAAAAATTAGATTAATACAAATATCTAAGATATAAAGCACATCATTCAAAGACAATAATTTTTATTTTTTTTTTTTTGAAGTAAGCTTGATAAGAATTTTGCCTTCATCTTGAATAATTATTGTTCTTGAGCAATTATGTTTGTGATTTAAACATCAGTAGCTTAATCTTAAGAAAAAAAAAATCAGATTAATGGGACACAAAACAAAATCGGCAATGTCATTCAAACATTGTTCTCGTCACATAATTTTTTTTTTCTTGAGTTGGGTATCTAATTCTTTGTTAGTAATTAAATATAAACAGTGTAAAATATTCAACTGTATTGATCATGCGTGGCACAAGTTGGATTTTGCTAGAAAAAAAAAAAAAAACACGATACAAAATGAATTGCTAAGTTTTCTATTATCAGAAAAATAGTATGTGTGTCTACATACATACATATGTATATTCATAAACCCTTATGCATTATTGCAACGGAGCTCCCTAAACATTCCATAGCAAGATTTAGATTTTAGACTTTCGGACTGTTCAAGTTATTTCAAGGTTGGTTTCAGTATATTGCGCACGATTTTAACTACGAAACAACTTGATAATGACAATTGGCAGACTACTTGCAGATCATTTTATTCTAAAAAATTTTTGAAGGCATTCGTTGCAGACAAAAAAAATGCTTTAGTTCATAGCTCTACGTTCCAAAGCAAAGGCGTTGAAACAAACAAAATGCCTAGTTATATATATATATATATATATATGTTCCATCAGTGCCGTTGTTCTGGTGAGACATGTATATTCATAAACAATACGTAATCCATCTCATCAAACAAGACTAGGTTCCCCCACATGACCTAGGAAACCCCCTCATCTTCAGCCTTACGCATTCAGAAAATTTCCCTCTTTTATCTTGAATCCAATATTCGAACTTAGTGACCATCAAATATAAAATTTGATGTTCAAATATAAAATTTTATCTTACATTAATCATTAAAACAATTTTAATTGAATAACTTATATTTGATATATTTAAATAAATATATTCGGATTCAAATTAAAGAAAATAATTTTAAAAGAAATTATTATTCATAAATAAAAATAAATCAAATAAAAAAATAATGTTTTAATTAGATAATATCTAAAATTTTTATTATTTTACTAAATTGATTTAAAAATTTGAATCCAATTTAATTTAAATTCACTCAAATTATTGCAAATTTCAAGTTAATTACACTTTAATTTTTTTTTTCAGATTATTTTGACTTTAAGTTATTCATGATTTAGTTTTTAAAGTTGTCCGTCAACGAGAAATGCATCTTATTCTACCTGTTCCGGTGTAACAAGTTAATAGTCGGACCAATAATTAATTTCCCATATTCTTAAATGCAGGCAATGGCATCCGTAGCCCGCTCCTTCTCAACACAACCTACATAGTGGGCCTTGGGCAGCACCTGCATAGATTTACTTTGTATCAAGTGTTTGACTCCGAGTGCTCATAAATCATAGCACTACATATGCCTCATTCCAGCCAGAGGGCTCCAGGTGGAGATACCATCGCCCCACCTAATCAGTAATGCTTAAAAGAAGCGTAACTGTGGAACACTGCCACGTTGAATGTCTGAATACAAGAGATGGAAATATTTCTACTCTGGACAAATTATCTAACCAGACAGTTATTCAAGTAGAGACAAACTGATTGGGTGTCTCAGAAGGCCTCATGCCACTCAACGGCAAGGATTCAGTCAATCAGGACACCCCAAACATGCAAGGGAAACATTAGCCGTCATGCTTGCTACTCATTTGACATGCAAACAAGAAATTCTTGTGCATAACAGAAAAGAATGTAGCTAATAAATTAGGCTACCTTTTGTAGCCGAACATTTCAAAGCAAGTGGCATTTTTTGGCTACAAGCAAGAATGGGTGACAATTGAAGCATACCTACAACCGAGTCTCTTTGGTGGTTGAGCCAAACATGGGAGCATGCTGAACAAGTGCCAATTCACAATTTAAGGAATGGAAATGGAGAGTTTAGTGTCTGTGCAACCATTTTTTTACTTTCATTCCTTCACGGAACAAGATTAGAAAAAATAAAGTTTTGATATAAAATCTTCAATCAGATGTTTATCATAAGAGTTGCACAAGGAAAGGCTGTATGACATGATTTTAATGTGACAGAGTGCTATCAATCTTCTTCATCTGACAATCAGGAACCACGTATTGGGCAGGCATTTGCAAAATGTGAAGGATCACCACAGACATAACATCTTCTGTCAGATATAGGATCACCTGTGCTTGACACAAAAGTTGCATGAGCAGCACCTCTTCCATTCTGCATACCTCTGCCATGGCTGCCCCTCCTGCTGTTAGGTGCCGAGTTACTATGAACATCTCTTGCAGCAGTGCCATTATTTAGATTATCCTGCCATCTGCATTTCAGGCAACAGTATGAGATAACCAGTTGTTAAATGAAACTTCCAATGAGGCTCATTTCTTTTCAATCATGAATACCTTAACAATATTTATCTCAGTCCTGCAAGAGCCATTTAAGTTTTTTTCTAGTCCAACCCTTACATTTGGAATCCATAAACAAGCAAACTTCTTACAATGTATAGGGTAACATTTAATAATGCCAGGGAATAGTTCCCAAAAATTTCAACTAGTTTTTCCTGACAGCTTTTGGGAAATGACAGATTTTGAAGACAATGATCCAGATTTAGTTTAACATACACAAAGAAGTTGCACGGTTGAGATGGACATGAGTAAAACTTTCTTCCCCTGTTATTCGCTGTATTAGCAGTTCGCAAAACACATGCAGTTCCACACATGCTACATGAAATCGATGTTTCTCCTGCAAAATAGCAGTTAACAACACATCTCCAAAAAATGACAGAATTGTAAATTGACTGATAACAATTATTCTAGCAAGGTGCATCAAACTTCAAGATCACCAATCACCACGTTTTGCACAAGTTAGGAAGTGGGCAACAGTTGACTTCAGACAGGCTTAAAAATTGAGGTAAGCAAGAAAGACACCCCACCTAAGATAAGTGAGATGAAATTTAAGGATGAGGCTTAATGCTTTTATCTGCCTAATTAAAGTTGAGCTTTTCACTAAGTTTCAGTTTTGAAACTATATTGAACTTTCACCCAGTGGAATTTAGGTATGCTTTTTGAGAATGGGGTAGCCGGGAGAGAGTTTTGAAACTAGATTGAAGCTTCACCCAATGGAATTTTAGGTATGTTTCTTGAGAACAACAGCTTGCTGGGAGGGAGTTTTGAAACTAGATTGAAGCTTCACCCAATGGAATTTTAGGTATGTTTCTTGAGAACAACAGGTTTCTGGGAGGGAGTTTTGAAACGATATTGAACTTTCATCCAATGGAATTTTAGGTATGCTTCTTGAGAATAATGGTATTGTCGGGAGGGAAGGAGGGAAGGACTAAAGGGAATGCAAGGAGAAAAAATTGAATTGATGGTCATCAACCTTCAGTCAACTTTCAATTGATTTATAGTTGGCCCTTGTTGGGAAGCAATTACAGTTTAGATTCAGTTTCACACATCCAACCATTCAGTTTGAATCTTCTTTTTTCCAATTTTTTTTGTCTTGTTTTTCTTTGAAGGATGTCTAGTAAATTCAAATTTAGATTTTAGTGGAGATTCAAAATTGATATGATTCCTAGAACTGGTCACATGCATGATGTTTCTTGCCTTGCCTATGGTTAGGCTGTAAACAAAAATTGGTCAAATGCAGGAGGCTCCTAGTCTTTGGGGTCTATGAAAGGGTTAAATACATGCTGCCTTATCCTCATTTTCACAAAAAGACTGCAGCTGCTTCCACGACTTAAAATCATTTTAGTTGCTGTTGAATTCGACACAAAGTAAAGGTTTTCAACAGTATTTAAAATCCTAAGGCAGAAGAGGAAGAGCAACAGTAGTACCACTGTGTTGACTCAATACATCAGACTGCAAAGGTCCGGTAGCTGAAAGCTGTGAAGGACAATTATTTGAAGTATGCCCTGTTTGATGACAGTACGTGCAAGCACCCTGCATTGCGTTACTTCGTTGGAGGTTGCATGGGGTTGTAGTAGGTACTCGACCTCTTCCTGCAGAAAATATAAACTATGTGACTGGACATTTCTAAATGGCAACAAGACAAGAAGGGTGCTTGTGAAATTCAAATTCTGATCCTTTCTCTGTCTCTTTTTCAGTCCAGACAATTTCTCTAGGCTTCCTAGCATGAGAAATTTCATTCTCCAGCATTCTACAAAGACAAAAATTTCAAGAGAAAATAATCCCATGCTCTGGGTGCTGCATCTAGATAAATGTATAACCAATGTACTACTTGCACAACTCATACCACCAGAATGAGTTACTAGGAAAAGTAGGAAACAAGGACTAATTTTACTCTAATTCATAACTCAATGCACTGCTATGCCCAAAATGCTCTCAGTTATTGCATCAAAATAAATGTCCAATCAATACACTACTAATACCATATTACCACCAGCATTCTACAGCCCCAGAAAGAATTTCAAGAAAAAGTATGACTCAGTTTGTGCTATGCCTATTCTCAAATAAGTCCTCATATAACACGAAAAGGACAGATGTGTAAATAATAATTGAATAGTTTATGGTGCTAACCATTCAGTATATTGGTCTACCGAAGGAGAACTAATTAATGCCTTGGTAAGCACTCAAAATCCTCTTGAGTAGCTTCCTCAAGGGAACCAGTTCCAGATATAATTTTTAATGTACTCAATAATAGGCAGTAATTCATGGTTCAAAATCACAACATCATCCTTTCTCTAACTTAAAAGGGCAAGTGAAATGAAAATAATACAACAAGAATTTGCACAAGAACAGATACACTGTTGACCATTTTGAAAGTGAAACATCCCAGCTTTGCAAGCCACTTTTTAGAGGATTCACATGCATGCAAGTATTTGTTATCACCTCATTGATGGGTCAAAGCCTACACCATAAATTATGCTTCTACAATTCTTTTTTATCAACTTGGAAGCAACCTTTCATAAGATTGAAAATATGAACTACATAATCTGCAAATAAAAGTTAAAATAACCGGGGTTCAATGTTAGTTGGAATCTTCATTTAAAAAAAGTGGGTAAAAAGGGAAAAAGGAAAAATCCCCTCCTCAGCTTGGCTAGTGTTGAAGATAAAGAGTTCATGCCTTTGCTATTACACTTTTGTTAGCAATTCATTTACATAAACATTAATGCTTTTGGTTATGCCTCAAGTTTTGTCAAATCAATTTATTAATAACAGTTCATTTAATGCATATAATATTGGTAAGAAAAGATCGTTTGAGCACTAGCATGACCTTTTCCATATCCAACTACACAGCATTTTTCCAAAAAGAGAAAATAAATCTCAACACTAAATTTCACTTTAGAGATCCTAAGTCCTAAAACAAATAATCCTGCAACAAAATTTCTAGTCTCCTTCCCAGCTGTGGAGCCAGACATGCAGATGAAACCAGCATTCTGCATAGTCTCAAAGAATCATTCCAGGCCTATTAGAACTCCACTATCGTGGGAGATTACTTTTGAATAGTTTACTACATTAATCAAAATCAATGATATCATACAACTATTAATAACTTGCAAAGTAAAGGATGGAATATTATGTTTTTTTAGAGTAATTTTGCAGAACCAAAACTATAAAGGACAATAATCCTCATCAGGGAAAAAGCATTATTAAGGAGAACAATGATTTTTCAGATTACTTAGGATAATAATCTATTCAAGCAAAATCTAGAAATATGCATTTATAAAAGACCTTGTGTCCGTGAACCAGTTCCACACATTTCTGTCAATTGTCTTAGAGTCTCATCACAGCCACCAATGCAACCTGAAAAAAATGTGAAGCAACTCATTATTGGCAGATAATAAAAGCTGTAAACAATATACAAAGGTGTGGTGGATAGCCTAAGTTATGTGCCTGCATGCACATTCAAATGTGTGCAGAAAAAGTAATACAAACTCAAAGTTGATGTGCATGGAATGAAATGAATAATAAAATGGATAGATGATATAAGCACCTAGTCGGAGTTTAAGAATATCATTAAGAGAAAGACAATGAGGATGTCCCCTAAAAGACTGAAAAGTCTTAATCATTGGCAAGAAAGACAAATGAATGTAGCTATAGAGATCTTATTCAATATAAATGTGCTCCAAAGGCCAGAAAGAGCAATATTCAAGGCATTCACAAAATATATGACGGCATCTTTGCAGACAATTGAGTCCTGGGAAAACCAAATGGAGAACATCTGTATACATATTCAAATATATGTATACCATGCAATTTTCTTTTATTCTCTATCCTTGGACGGAAACCTGCCATTAACTAATATCTAAGGTTTCTTTGAGTTGGTAGGGGTGAGATCAAATGCACACATGCATGCAAAAACAGTACCAATAGTTAGTTTAAATGTACAACATATTCTAGCAATTCCCCTCCAAAAAGAATAGATTATCAGCTTCATCTTTCAAGTAATGGCAGCACTGTTATCCAAGAAAAAAAAAAAAGAGCAAGAAGTTAGCATACCACCCGCATCAAGATTTCCATACAACAAAATAAGGGAGCCCCAATGCACAAGATTCCCACATTTGTGGGGTATGAAGAAGGGTCAAATGTACATAGTCTTACCCTTGTTTTTGCAAAGAAGTTGTTTCCAAGACTCAAACCCAATGACTATCAAGGTAACTTTTCCATTATACTAGGGCTTGCCCTTCTTACATGCAACAACATGGTTGGTAGAAGTAGTACCTATAGCCAAAGTGATGAAGAATGTAGAGGAGTTTTTTTTTATTTATTTTAGTGATTTTCTCTCTGAACAGACTAGAAATGGAAGTGACCAAGACTATTTTCCTTTTTGAATATGTGGAACAAGACCCAAATAACTAGACCTAAAAGCTAAGAATGCCAAAAAAAAAAACCAAAAATCTTTTTTTCTTTTTTTTCATTCAAAGATGAAACTTAAAACATCTAAAACCAAACCAAGACAGATTGAATACAAGGCAAAGAAACTGTGTTGTGGCACGTATGATGGCAGCACAATGGCAGAAACTCAGATGGGGCTTTGAGAGGTAGAAATATATTCTGAAAGCTTCTTTGTGTGGGTCATTTCTTCTTTTCCTTTGGATTGAGTTGGACTATGGTACCAAGATTGATGAAGGACAGAGAATCAAACCCAAAAAACAACAGGAAAAATCTAAAAACACACAGGATTCCACCAGTTAACACAAAGGGAATCCACTTGCAAAAGATAAAACAACAAGAATCCACCAATAACCAAAATGAGAATAGTTCAATGTCTGTCCTACACCACAAAGACTGCCAATGGTGGTTGTAATCATTGTTGTTATTGGAATTTACAAAGGAAAGTTGTGAGAATTGTCATGAATGGTGTGTTGACTACTGCTTATAAGCTTATACAATGAGAGCCTTCTTGTAGTCTACATTGCCCACTACATCCATGTCATTTCACAGGAACTACAATATACCAAAAACTCTGACATCAAGAAGAAAAGAGAAGTTTTAGAATTTTTTATGGGCCAGTCTACAATCCAGCAAGTGGGCTTGGGGCATTGCAAAGTTATTGGTAAAAAGAGCTTCAGAAAGTCCATATACACTTCTACAAATGGGTCAGATGGGCTATCTTGCAAGGAAAATGGCATTAGACACACACCATAAACTTTTGGTTTCAGCAACTCAGTCTCAGCTTCAAATACAGTTACTTCAAAAAAATACAAGTGGGCAACTTTGATGAGAATAGTTGCAAGTAACCTCAAAGCTATATTACAATATTATATGGACTTTCTTTACTCACCAGATTCACAAAGTAGGTAAGGCTAGCTAAGCTATTTATTTTCTCCATTTCACTTCATTTTAAGACATTTCCAGTGATCACAAATCTTTTCTAATCATCTCAACATCTTATGACATCCCCTTTCCTTCCTTGCCCCAAGAAATTAATGCATTAAAAATTTGCACGAAACAAAAGTCTCTACACATGCCAAAGGATTGTGAAGTATGATGTGAAGAGAATCTTACAATAACATGCAGTTGATCTTACCCAAATAATTGACACTGAAGCCTGGAGGTAATTCAATCTGGCGGAATTTAAATTGAATCAAGTGTACAGGACCTAAAGGGAAAAAAAAGAAAAAGAAAACAAGAGGTTATTCTGCAGTTAATCGACTATGAAGAACCCCAGGGAAAGCAAATACACAACAGACAATAAGCAGAATGAAATATGGTGTCAACACCTAAGGGACTGTGCTAATAGATATGTATCTTTGTACCACATGTAGGACTATAAAAAGCAGCTAAAAGATGAGATCCTAAGAAAAACTCTGGTTTCCTTTCTGTACTGGTAAAAATGACATTGGAAGAAATTCAATAGAAAAGAGGCCTGATGATTCTGCGAAGGAGACAACATAATATAGGCTTCTTTGATTATCATATCATCTAAATCAGCCTTGTGGGAGTTGAAACAATTTATCTGGACAACTGTATAAAGGTAAGGATAGCTGAATTTGCCCTCTGGTCACAAAAACCCACAGCCAGCTCTTAATGCCACATAAAATACCACAAAATTAATGCCACTGGCCACCAACATGGCAGAGAAGTAACATAAGAACCTGGAGTGCAAGAATTGCAAACATTGTTGGTTACAGCAGCTTCTAACACAGGTCCAGGGAGCCACACAACATTCCTACACTGAAAAGTTGAAACAGTGGAAGTTTAAGGCAGCTGTGACCAAAATTGCCATTTATCAAACCTCTATTTCAGGAGCACAAGCAGCTGTCCAATAAAATTTTCAAGTTTTCACCTAATTCAAGAGAAGAGTATGAAAAATTACCATCTGAGTCAACAAGTCATCTTGCTAGCTAAGAAGCTAAAAAAACTGAAGTACGGCAAAAATGTCAAGAAAACCTAGAAGCTATATTAAGAAGTCAGACTTTGAAGATAAATACCTGCTACAAATTGTTTCACTTCAATTCTGTGTCTGAATATATGCTAATCTACGGTGAAATGGGATCTAAGGGCCAAAAATTGAATTTCTACCCAAATCCTTAAAAAAAGTTCACTGTAAAGCAATTTCAATGATACAGAAAAAAATTGTTTGGTACAAAGGTTTTCACATATGACAGAATTTCAAATATCTTTCCAACCAGAAGTGGCAATTAAATTCATTGAACCAGTATATCTTTAAGAATAAAACACATATGCCTAATGTTTAATGTTAAAATTGCATGGTTGTTTTTTCAGTAAATATTTTCAAATTGGTCTAGATGATGTTAACATTTTCTCCCTTTTGAGCATTTTTTTCAACACCAAATTGTGCATTCAAATCTGTCCATTCAGAATCATATGAGAAAAAAATGGAATTCAGATGTTCCAATAAAGGTCCATTTAAGGCATCAAAACAAAGAATTTAACTTCTTTAGAGATCTTTGGACCAAAATAAGAACATATGCATTCCTAGTTACATTGACAGCGACCATGTGTACATAGAGAGCAAATGATATGACTAGTTACAACACCAAATCAAAATATTTCCATAACTAAAAGTGCAGATGCTTGCTGCAAAAAATGTGGAAGTAAATAGCTGCAAACATTTTTCATGCACAATAGAGAAGACTGAACAGATGAAAGACACACACTAGTGAAATCAGGATACGATATTCATTGTTAACAACTAGAATTTCTGACTTGAGTTTGATAACCTACTGCAGCATATAATTATATTATGAAAACAATTTAGTATAATTTTATGGAACATCAATGGAATTGCATAAAGTGTATCATGCATATGAATGCAGGTAGGACATCACTGAGCAAATAAAGTTGTATTACAGGACACCAGTTCATGAAAATCAAGCTTTACTTACCAATTACATGTTAGCAAAAACAAAACCATCAGTCTTGCACACATCTTCCATGACAATTGATAGATATAATTATCCCAAAAAATTTGGTCCAAAAATGTATCATAAGTAACAAGTTTCAAGAACAAGTGAGCCAACCTGTGGAAACCCCAAGCATCCAACCATGAAATTGCCATCCTATTCAAAGGAACCATGCAGTGATTAAGAATGACTAAATTGACTCCTGACAACTTGCAGAGTACCATAAAAATAAGGATGAATAAAAAAAAATATAATAATTTGCTAAATGCACAAATCAATTTCAGGACTGAGAATATTCTTAACCAGTCTCGAGACTTGGAAAGAATTACAGGCACCATGTTCCACAACCACAAGTTGCTTTTTTAACATTATTGGGCCTTAAACCAAAGAAGATGAAGTAGTAGATTTTTCCTATGTAGCTCCAGTGTATCAAACTTAAACATTTTATTCCATCAGTAATTCAGAATTTATTTTACATCATGTTGAAAATCAAGGCCTGTCATTTTACCATCCATTGTAAGCAATCCGCCTAGCTTTATTTTGTCCTTTTATACCCATTTATCTCCATACTTTCCATTTGTTGCTTCAGATTGCAGTAAATTGTTGCAATTATCCATAAAGATCCATCTGGGTGGTAACCTTGGACACAAGATCAGATTTAATGGCAAAAAACTACATGAAGGTTATGGTAGTGACAATGCTGATAACTATCCAAGCTTCCATTAGCTAAGCATTGTTCACCTTTCCATTTGGCTTCAGACTTTATTTGGCCTCCATACAAATGGAAATAAGAACACTACATATATGGAGATTGAGGAGACAAACAAGCTATCCTGCATAGGCAGATGTTATACGTTAATTGAAGTAATTTTCTTTAAACAGTCATCTCATGTTTGGAAATTGGTAGATCTAATGACATCTACTGATTATTGCCAAAAGTTTCGTTGATCATTTGGCTTCAAGGATGACACAAAAACTGACAGTTCTTTTTTAATCTCTTTTAATGATCAGACTTCGCATTATCTCTTTATAAGGAATCATTACCCGGTTTTTCTTCAGCACCATGTTCGATTCATGACAAAGTCCACATAGCCTTACAATTTCTCCAACTGCACGAATATCCTCTCCAACTGATCTATCAGATCTGTATAACAGATTAAGCATACTTGATACAATAATATAACCCATCTTTAGAAATAGAAAAGGGTAGAAAACAACCTCTCAAAGAACACTGCCATGGCTTCCATGAGTTTTAATTTATTTAGCCTTGCCTACAAAACAATTCAAGTTTCATGGGAGAGGTGATGTTAATAAATAGGACACAAAGACATATCATTAATCATATTCTAGAGTTAACCTGAAGACCAAAATCAATTAAGGAATTAAGAAAAAATAAGGGTAAAGCTCTCATCACCATTCAAGGTAACTTGGTTCTTATTCAGCCACAAAAGTGAAAACACATTCTGAAAGGCCTAGCTTCATCATCAATATAAATTTAATAATCTGTGAGTTATTTGCTACATTCTAGTACATGCCTCTTATGCGCACATTATTATTCTTTTTTAAATTTCATAAGCATTTCTTTGTCACAGTTTCCAATTCTAATTTGTTGAAAGGATGAATCTTGAAGAACAATTAAGCAGGACCGACATATGAGGAAAAATACAGGTCAATTCAGTGCCTGTCCTGGCTAATCTCCTCAAAAAAATAGTGTACAAATAGCAAAGATTAGACCAGATTACAGTGTTTTGACAACTAAAAAGCAAGTTAGATGAACTTGATTAACATAGTTAGCAGAAGGACTTCTTAAGCTATAACCCACCAGACGCTGTTGTGATAATTGTGACTGAAGAATGACAACATCTACTGGGAACATACAAAACAGAAGCTCAACTTCAATATAGCCTTAACAAGTACCACAAGTTACCAACCAGTCCCAACTTGGTAGCTAAAACACTCTTTACTTGAATCAAACGTATTTATGCACATGATCAAGTATTACTAGATATTGAGCATTAAATCATCCAAGAATTAACAGCTGGTGCATGTACATATTGAAAGAGCAGTCAGCAGATATTTAGGACTAGAATAGAACCCTTGCTTGCTATTGAACTTAGGCTTGATGGCCACTTCAAGCCCCTAAAGATGCTTGGGGGGAGGGGAATGAAGGTAGGGGTTCAGATCTCCGCTGTTGCTTTAGAAATTCACTTATTGAAGAAATAAAGGCACTGTATTTGGTAATTAAAAAAAAAAAAGAAAGATGACCAAGGTTACCATAGTGATGACACTAATTGCAAGGAAACAAACCTTTTCTAGAACATGACTTCATGCTCAAGAATATTTCCATGGCACAAAGACAAGCCAGTATCAACTTACATCAAGGAAGCAAGCCTTCATTTGCTGCAGGCATGTTGTCATGACTTCAGCCTTACTTTTGTGTCCAATGCTAACTTCTTTCATGTCATTCTCCATGATCGATCTGAGATAAGGTTTCCAGAGTTCATACCTAAGAAAGACATCATAATTCATTAGCTTGGATCAGCAAGAAAGTAAGGACCAAATATGAAAAAAAAAAAAAAATTAAAAAGATTGAAATCAAATTTTTGCACTTGTCATACAGAGGCATCTCAACAAAATCACAAGTCAGCATTGGAGCTCACAAACTTCTTACATCTAATGAAATAAAGATATCAGCTGGAAAATTTTATCAATTCAATTTGCACTTCAACCCCTCCAGTATTCTGTATATGAAAGAACCATTCCACCCAAAAACTTAAGCTTTGTGGTTGAATAGTTTCTTGACAAGGGTTCCTTTCCACTGTACAAGCAAACATACTTTCTTCATTGGCACACATTTGTGCACGTATGCTTATGCAGCCGTTAAGTGCCCATTAGATTTAATTCCAGCATGGTGGTAACATTAATGACCTATTTACTTCTATTGACATCTTCAGGTATTTTCATTGATTCTGAAAAATTCTCCACTTTAAAATCTTATTAGCTTCACAACTGTGTTGTCATCAATGTAACAGTTATGTCTCCTTAAAGGAATTATAAAACCATAAGTACATAAACTACCGATGAAGGTAACTTATTTACAAAACTTGCACAATAGTGTACAATAACATCAGAGAATGTTCTATATGTTAATTCCTATTTGATGAGCTAAAGCTGCATGATATAGTGTTCACACCTAATTTGTGCCATAAAAGCAGTAATACCGAGGCTATAATAAAATATTCACTAGTGAAGTAAATTACTTACCCCATATCATCATATCCCATAACCAGTGCCTCACCCTGAAATTACATTCAGCTCATGATTAACAAGGAAACAATTTGTAGAAAATTACTGAGATATTATTGTACTGCATTTTGCCATCTTCTTCTAACAAAACTAAGCATTCCTTGTGTCGGAATGGGGTACCATTTGATGGGCTATTAGATATGACGATTTCGCAAAAACATTTACACTAGAGTTGATAAAATGCCTAATATTTTTCTACCATCTTGTAAGCCTATTAGGAATATCTGAGTAAAGGTTAAGCTACTGACTACAGTAAAAAATTGTGTCCAGGGTGTATACCAGGTCACTGAACAAATTTGATCAAACACAAGGCATGTTATGATTTAGTGGGCACAATTAGCATTAAAAACTGATCAAGGACCCATCAGTGGCATGAATATCTAATATGATTACCACTCATGAGATGCATAAATTTCACAGAGTTTTGTGATGATAAACTGTCATAAAGGGACAGATGTGTTCACATTAGCTTGGTCAATGTCAGGGCACACAAAGAACAAGATAAAGATGTCTAAATCCTTATTTCACATCAACATTGTTCAGGATAGCTGGAAAAAAACTAAATCCTAGGACAAGTAGATGAGTTACTTAGGGAAACAAAGGATTAATTGACCAATCATAGAAGATCAATGCTCAGGCATTCCTGATATTTCCATGTTTCTGTCTAGACATACCATAGCAGCCATCATACAGTTAGCCTCATGAAAGATTTTGAAACTGCAGTTTTTTCTAGGCAGGATTTAGAAAAAAAAAAGAAAAAAGAAAAAAAAAAACTTGGAATTCTATTGCTACCTTCTCACATGATGTAAACTCCTGGAACCCATTTCCACTAAAGAACCGTACAAAGATTTTTGTTGAAGGGAGAAACTTAGTGCAATGGAGAGGTTACTCCATCGTGACATGGCAGTCATAGGTTTGAGTCATGGAACAGCCTCTGTGCAAAAACAGCCATAAGACTAGGATGCCAATTTGACAAAGATTTGTGTTCAAATCTTCTTTCTGGGGCCACTGTATTTACAACAAATCTATCCTACAGCAATTAATAACAAAGCTAGAACCTAAGCCACTCTTTAATTTCTTTGCTTCCTACTTCCTTTTATTTCATCTACTATTATCCTTCTCTTTCTCCATCTCCCCCTCAATTTTCCTTAATTACTTCTTTATTATGGTCTTCTCTCTCTTCAGGTTCACTGCCCATTTTTGTCCTATACACAATATTCACCTTATGATTACCAGACACCAAATGTAAAATATAGCCATTGACACCACCAACATCACCCTTGAAACCCTGAATAGCAATCTAGGAAACAAAATTAAAGAAGCAGCAGCCTTGCAAACCTACAAATAATTAACCATCTCATTCATGTTGTAGAACATGACAACTTTACAGAGAAGGAAATAGCTGAGATGATGATTGAAACAATTTAAGCTATCTGTCCTCTTTATGAATTCTTTCATCTATCTGTTCTGCATCTATATCTGATTCTATTGTTTTCTTCTCCCTGTACTTAACACTCCTGCCTTACAACAGGCAAATTCTTCCCAACTACCCAAGTGTAGCCAAGCAATCTCAAACTTCACATTTATGATTTTGGTCATAGGATAAGTATGCAATTCTCAAGCATGGAACACTTTGAAAAAATAATGACACCAATTAAAAGTGACACATATTTTGTAGTTAGAAAAAAACAAAAAAAAAAAAAGTGTATATATATACCTCCATGATTATTACCAAATGAAACTCCAACCATAGTTAAATAATTTGTCCCTTAAACAAATTACATGCATAACAAGAGTTATCCTAAAGCTCCAAATCTTGAATGTTGTTGTAGCCTTTTTTTCTACCTTGACCTGCACCTAACTATTAGCATGCTTTTCCCTACATAAAAACACATGAAATGGGAAATGAAGCAGATAATGAAAACAGAAATAAAACATCAAGATGCAAACAATGCATCACTAAAAGATACAACCAATAAAATTACAAGATTAGTCGGTGAGAAACGAGTGTTTGCATCCTTTGTAGCATAAAATCGATCAAGCAGCTTTTTTATGTGATCATGCATAGTCGCATCTGTACCAATGCCAGCCTGAAAAATACACGAAAAGGCATGAAAAACATCAAAAATCATAAACTCTGTCTCCCATATCAATGAATAAATAACTAGCAAAGAACCAAATATAAGCGTTATTACCTTCCCTTATTAATAAATTCACTCACCTTGTCCATACAACTTAGCAAATCAGCTTCACTTAGAAGAGGTGGTGGTCTAGTTACTCCTGAATCAAGAGTCAGCGTTGTTGGAATAAACTGCATCATGGTGCAAAATTGCAGAATTGTCTATCCACACTGATAACTTTGAAATGAACTTAAAGAAAGTAACAAAAAAATGTTCACCAAAATGATGTTGCCTGTAATAAATGTTTGGGGTTTTCTAAACTCAATACATTTCTCCTATAGCTTCTGTACAGTTATATCAATAAAAAAAAAAAAAAAGAGAAGTTTACCAAAGGATAGGGATGAGCACCCCATCAAAATCATAAATGATAAAGGAAGTCCAGTAAAGCAAATATGTAGATAGAGCAATCAAAACCTGTAGTAGCAGTGAAATATCACGACCAACTACAACAAATATGATGTATTTATCCTAATCAGAAATATGGTCAGCTTTCACAATGCTGTTTTGTCATATTCATGTCTTTATTTTTGGTTGCCCAGCAGTCCAGAAAATCTTCACCATGTTACATGGCTGCATTTCTTAACACCAAAATATCCAAAGCAAGCAAATAAAATATTACCTCAACATTCAACAGATCAATAATTAAAGTCCATCAAAATTTCTATCTCTAACAGCCAAATCAATAAATTAGCCACTCTAGCTGGGATAGATCTAAGTCAATTATCATCCACTACTTCCCACAAATTTGGTCCATTAAGAGGCCAATTGGGCCTGTGCTAAAAAGGAAAAGATAGGCCTTCCCCTATTCTATGAATTCCCAATAACCCACATTCTAGTGGATCTTAAGCACTCCAATCTGGAGGCTAGAGTTCTTAACCATTTAGGATCCCCTTGGGGACAGAAGCCAACTGTCCTGATTCATCAAATTTTCATAATACTCTAAGCCAAGATAATGTCAAGCACACAAGTTCAATAGTTTCTTAGACCTTTGATCAAACAAAAGATTTGCTAAGCTTCTAACTTTTTATCACATGGTCAGTAATTTGGCAAAAGAACCAGTCAAAAATGCTTTATTTCTTTAACATAGCAATTTAAGCATATTTTCATTTCCCGAATTAACAACAATTAAAGGCTAGCTGACAACGAATATAGTGGATAAGACATGGAGACATAATTAAATTGCTTTAGGAAGTTTGACAAAGAATATGTTGCCCATCAAACATACACATAAATCATGAAACAACCAGAGCCCATCATCCAGGTAAGAAAAGAAAAAGTGCAAAACTAAAGACCCCATGTGATTCTGTAACAAATGGCAAACCTGTTGTCCATAGACATATGCTGGAATCATTGAACTGCCCCATGATTCAAAACGGTAAACATCCAAGTAATTTTTCTGGAAAAACAATTACATCAATGATGTAACAACTGCAAAAGTTAGAATAAAAGTATTTTGCAAGAACCATAACTTCTACATAAAATAAACGAAAGTCATCCTTACTGCATATTGACTGTTTTATCGCAGTCTATACAAGATCCAAAAAAGGAAAAGATACTAACTATCACAGCTTTTTTTCCAAAAAATTCTGCCACCACTAATATGAACACAAGTAAAGCTGCTTAGGTAAAGTGTACAGAGAAAAACTAAGTGAATAACAGTGAAACCATTCACATATCCAAGTATGAGGCCAGGAACATCTGTCAGTCACAGTGGTAGGAAAATGCCCTAAATGTTGATAGGAAATAATCCATGTATACTAAAATACATCTTCAGCTTATAAGCCACCAATGCGGCTCTGTTCTTATTTTAGAAAGTTAAAGTGTGCCAAAACCTGATATTCTTTCAATGATTCCAGAAAATACACATTTGATTTGCAAAAGCTTGAAACAAATCAGTTCCTCATATGTAATCTTTGGATT
The DNA here is from genome assembly GCA_037832345.1 of Rhizophora mangle. Classification (NCBI taxonomy): domain Eukaryota; kingdom Viridiplantae; phylum Streptophyta; class Magnoliopsida; order Malpighiales; family Rhizophoraceae; genus Rhizophora; species Rhizophora mangle. The sequence goes on along the minus strand of JBAPLJ010001639.1, from coordinate 660,561 downwards.
TTCTTGAATATTCCCCAGCATTCATTATATAACCAGGACACACTTGGAATCTATAAGAAATTTACAGGGAACACAACCACTAGCATTTCATAAAGCCTTCCATAATTCCAACTAACGATGACAGCCTCTCAAGATAGCTAGAAAATTTAACAGTGGTATTCAAGAACTCCAGCAGCAAGGTAGTAGGTAATTAATGATGCTAACTTTAGAATGGCCAATAGCAAAATTTAAAGCAGGATTAGGACATAGTTTAAAATTGCAAATAAGAATTCAAGGATGATACCAGATACTTACAGCTAGGATTACTCTTCCTGATGCAGAAAACTGCTCCCCAGCGATATCTATTTCAACAACAGTTTCAGCCCCTACAGCTGGTTGAGAAACACATGCTAGAAAATGCCGAACAACCAGCTCATACAGTCTCTGTGACAAAATGAGAGTAACTGAAATTCCATGAACATGGCAGAAACCTAAGTAAGGATAAAAGAGACAAATGTACTTACATGGTGATCTTGGCTCCATCTGCTTTCACCTACAGAATATTTTGTTGGATGAATGGGTGGATGGGCCTTGTCATCATGTCCACCACTACTTGGATTTCTCCAAAGTCTAGTTCCTGGATCCAAGAGTCTTTGTACATATGATCCCCAAACAGGATGATCTTCTTGTTCTCGCACAATTGTCTATGTAATAACAAATCAGCTGCTATGTTAAAGGCCCAAGAGAACAATTTATCCAAGCAATAGTTGCAAAAAGCAAACAATAACTGTATACATTAAAACCTATTGACAAAGGAATGCAAAGTCAACAATGTAAAGGATTTGATACCAATTGGTGCATGATAAAATATACAAATTAAAAGAGAAGACATTAACAGAGCATTGGATAGGGTTGGAAGCATCTTTGCAGGAAGTCTACAACAACAAAATGGAATAAAGCCTAGCATTACGCAACTGATTGAAAAGCTCAATTATCAATTAAAAACCATAAGTAACCATCATCATCCAAAACCTCAATGACTCCAAAATAGCTGCAAGTTCAGCAAAGGACTAATAAGAGCCCAAAATAAAAACATTAAACACTTCACACTCAAAGACTACTTTTGAACAAATGGCTGGAGGAGATTTAAAACTAATGGAATCAAAGAAAGAAAGTGAGAGAGATAGAGAGAGAAGTGTTGGAGTTTAACATGATCTATCACACAAGAATTTAAAATTTTGGGTTGAATGGTTTCTTGATAGGATCTTCAAATGAGAGAATTGTCTCAGTAGAGGGAGGACCCACTCTAGAGAAGTCATGGGAAATATAACGTTCTGAGCCCCATGCAGATACACTTGGTGAATGGGATATTGGGCGAGTATGGTGGTTGTAGAAGTGACAAGTTAGTAGGCGCAATGTCCGTAGAAGGTACAACAACATCAACAACCCCAAAACCTCAATCCCAAATTTAATTGGCATCAATTACATGAATTTTTTCTTACAATCTAATTTTGTTCTGCATTAAGTTAATTGTGAAACCTAATTGTTCTAAATTCTTCCTAACTGAAGATTCCCAATTCAACTCAGTCTACTTCTCCCCCTCCTTAGGCCATTTACCCAAGTTTGGTTGCTTCTCTTAATAAGAACATTTATTAGTCTACCTTAGACATATTTAAACTAGCGCAAATGTCACTCCCTCAATTTATCTCCAATAGATATTGCACCTATTTCACTACAAATATCTTCATTCCTAATTTGGTCCTTCTTAGTGTGTTCACTATCTATTTAAATATTCTCATTTTTGTCACTAATATTTTGTGCATGTTGCTTTTTCACAAGGCAACACTCATTATTATAGAGCATCATTGGCCTAATCATCGTTTAGTAAAATTTGCCCTCCAACTTAATGAAAATTTTGTGATTGCATAAAACTCCAGTAGCACAAGTCCATTTTACCCATTTAGACCTCGTCTTATGAAGTGCATCCTCTTTATTGTCATTGCTCTAAATAATAGAACTTAAATAACAAAGTTGGCCACAACAAGAAACATCTACCTCATCTAATTTAATAGACCGCTTTACTATACTCCTAACATTGCTAAAATTACAATATATATATTTTATTTCTTATAAAATAACCTAAAACCCTCAAATTCTAGTATATCCCTCCAAAATTCCAACTTGTGGTCTAATCCCTCTCTAGTCTATTCTATCAAGATGATATCATTTGTAAATAACATACAATATAATACATTGTCCTGAAAACAATTAGTCAAGATATCCATAACTAGTACAAATAGAAAAGGACTTAAGCTGACCGTCATTGTAGACCAACTGTAAATGAAAAGTCAAGTGATTCACTCCATATTATCCTCACACGAGTCATTGCTCTTTCATACATGTCTTTCATTAAATTAATAAATATTGTGAGAATCTTCTTTTTATTCATTGCCCACTATATTACTTGACTAGGAACCTGGTTATATAATTTCTCTAAATCAATAAAAATTATATGTAGATCTTGCTTTTTTTCTTGATAGTTTTCTATCAACTTTTTGAGGAGAAAGACAGAGACAATCTTTCATAATTATTACTCTATAACCCTTCCGTAGAACTCATAGTGTGGTTTATCAATTAGACGCTGGATGGTTAGAGCAATCCAAGATGTTTTCCTTGTTCTTAAAAATTAGGATCCTCCACTCATTGGGAATTCTCCCCTTCTTCAAAATTTTATCAAAGAGTCTGGTTAACCAAATTACTCTTCCCCCTAAGGCTTTCCAACCTTTAACTAGTATTCTATTTAGTTTACACGCCTTTTCGCCTCTTATTTTCTTTAAAGAGGCTCTTACTTCCAAGAGAAAAATACATCTAATATAAATAATCTTCTCCATAAAACTACTAAAATCCTTAAGATTACATTCATTGTTCTCATTAGAGATATCTTTAAAATATATTATTCATCTCTTTAATTTTATCTTCTCTCACAAAGAGAGAGAACAAGAGGGAAAAAAAGTGTCATTAGATAAATAATAAATGAGAAAGTTCTCCCTAAAGATAGAAAGATAGAGACTCCTAGTGAGAGAAACCCTAATGCTATAGTGTCTCTTGACAATAATGCTATAGTATTCTGCTCTGCACTACAGTATTATGCTCTGTGCTACAATACTTGGTTACTACAGAATGAGAACAATACTCATGGATAAGCAAAAATCAGTGATGGTTGCATTGACTAAGGAAGAATACACACTTTGCCAAATTTCATATTTGTAGAGAGCAACTTTCCTCTTCTACTAATTTGATCAAGAAAAGTTAGCTTTTCAGTTGAATAATTTGCTAATATAATATCAGAGCCTTCAAAACCAAGAAATCATTAGCTCAAATCATACCACCCTCATCATTTTAATTACCTATAAATTTCTACAGGTAAGATAGATTTGTACTTTATTTAAGCTTTTAGCCTAAAAAGCTAGGCTTCTGCAATAAGGGATACATCAAAGTTTAATATATGATCTATACATTTCAAAATTGTGAAAAAAGATCCCTATCACCCACTCTAATTAAATAAGGGATACATCAAGGCTTTGTTATTATTGTAACCTTTCAACATGTTGGCAAAGAGCATATGGATCAAAAAAAAAAAAAAAAAAAGAAATCCCATCAAGAGCATTGCACCCATTGAAGGAGGAAACTCCATGAGTGTAAGCTTAGTCCCACCAAATACCTTAGTGAAAGTTAAAACCTAACACTTGTGGCCTGACAAAGAATGACTACAATTGATGGTGCACAAATGTATATTCTTGAGCTTATAGGTATTACAGTATAGTCATTTCGTAGAAGACAAATTAGTTATTGTGAGAATATAATTAATACTCTTAATAAAGTCCTTACTATATAAAAACTATAGGCAACAATTATTGATGTTTGCACACATTAGGGCTTTAAATCATGCCATAACATCTTTGCCAAGTTTGTGCATCTAAGGACTAGTTTATCATGCTAACAACTTGATTTATTTTCAATTAACTTGAACATATCTACAATCAATATGAAAACTGTATGTCCATATACACATGGATGCGAAAACTTTGGGCATGTATTCCTTTTCTTTTAGGCTTCCTCAGCTAGTGCTCTCTAGTTCATATGTTTTTGTCCAAAAATAATTATTTTGCGCTATAATGATACACCTAGAAACAGGATAAGATAAGAAGTTACCAACATGTAAATCAGTCCTGGTAGAAAAACAATCAGTCTCTGTGCGTGGATAACTAATGAAACCAGCCTGGTATAAATCTTCAGCCACCTATAAAAAACAGAGAAAAAGGATAAGGACCAATTGGCTAGAGGCATAAATTGGGGAACCAATCCATAAGATGTGAAACAATGCATGGCAGCATAAAGCATGAAGGACCAGTACCATGGTTCCATGGATTAACAAGCAGTAAGAATAGATACCACTAGAGCAACTAAAGCATTGCAGTACACTATTTATGGTGAACACATAAATTACATCATCCAAAGTTTGACAATATCCGGTTTACAATAATTCACTAGCATGTTCAAAACGGTTGCAAGGACAGAAATTGCAAAAGAATCATATGAGTTGTGGAACAGAAGAACCAGCTAAAAACAATTAACAGAGCAAGAAATCTAAGAATCAGAACTACAAGATACATTACAACTGCTCTCACCTTCATTGTGTGTTCAGAACTCATGTGAAAGTATCTGGAAGCACGTTTTTCAAGCTCAATCGTACTCAAAGGGTGTGGTGGATACTTCCGCTTCTCTTGCTGCCTAACATTTGTCACCTGTTTGCCAATAAAAAATGCAAAGGTTTCAATCCTAGAGAAAAGCAATACTTTGAAAATACTGCGATACCAAGATCTTGATTTCTGTGACTTACCGTTGCAGCGGGTTCCAGGACACACATTTCATAAAGTACAACAGCTGAAGAATAGTCGAAAAGATGTCCACGCCTAGTAAACTAAGGAATTAGTAAGGCTTCAACTAAGGTATTAGTAAGGCTTTTAACATATAACATCCAAAACTCAAAAGGCAAAATGAACCAAGCCTCCACAGCTTACATCCAATTGAAAGTAGCAGTGCCTTCATCTGACTTATGGGAACAATTGATAGCCCAATACTCTTCTGGCTCATGTGATTCTATCTCCCAGTAACGTTCCACAATAAAACCAAGTGTAGGAAACTGTACGGTAAAGAGGCAGAAGCCACTATATAGGTGTGTACAGCCTCCCAAATTCAAACACATCAATTCTACAGACTATGAAGTTGTAAACTATGACCATACCTGACATGGCCCATAACTCAAAACAAGATTTCTGACATCTTGAGCAGAATCAATGACAAACTTATCTCTCAACAGCATGGTTTGAAACCTCGTAAAAGAAGCACCTATTCGAAGATCGATTTCCTGCAAAAAAAATATATATATATACATATATATATTGAAAAACAAATATTATGGGAGAAACAGTGACTCAAGGGAACACATTTCTTAAGAGAAAAGAGAAATTAGCAAATGCTTGAAAAATAAGTATAAATTTTGGTCTTTCATGAACTATGAATTTATATGGTAAAAAATTACAGGGAAAAAAAAAATCCTAACTCATAATGGTTAACATAGAATTTGAATAATCCTGCCCACACAAGGCAAACTACTCACTTGTCTAGCATCCACTGCATCAGCAAACCACTGATTAGGAGCAACAAGGTGTTGGGCTGCCTCATGAATTTCCCTGTTGTTTTAGAAAACAGACCAATGTTTTCCTAAGGAACTGCAAAATAAAAGATAAGGAAACACAAATATAAAATAGAAAAGAACAAGGAATGAGATTAGGATTGTCAAAACCTGTCAATTAATGCAGAGAAGCGAGCCCTCCATACTGTCATATTGCGATTTACTGCTCTACAAACTTCCACCACCTCAAAAGCAATATTTTCACCCTCTCTATCACAATCAAGCCATAGGATAAGCCACTGACACCTCCTTGCTTCCCCCTCCAATGTCCTTTTGATATCCATCTTATCCTACCCAAAAAACAATTAATGAGATAGTTTTCTACCTTATGCACATCCATAAAAGGCAAACTTTACACAAAGACTGAGTAACCCACTCTCACAGCCAGTCAAGGCAGCCAGTTTAGCAATGCCAGACTCTCCAACCCACTGATAGAATGAAAAACACATTCAAAAACTTTGCTCTTAATGATAAGAGCAGTAGAAGTTACATAAATGGGGATGAAATGGGTAAACAAGCACAAGCATGTCCAATCCACAGTCAGCACCATGCTTAGGTATGCTCAACAACCATTTTTCTAGCAAATTAATGCTTTTGAGATTATTCAAAGTTCATACCCCTTGGATGTTTTAATTTAAAGAAATAAAACGTTTATGATCATTTTACCCCTAACTAAAAATTATCCTTGATCATCATCTAAACAATTTCAGCAATCACAACAGGTGTCCCAAACTTTGCAATTTGCATCTTGAATGTTTGGAAAATCAATTCTCTGATAGTAGTGATGCAGTAGTTTACAAAAATATAGCAATTCAGGCAGTCAGGGAAGTTTGGGGGTGGGGATGATAAGGAAGATCATAAAGCAATGATGTAACCAAACATACCAAACAAGAAATCAAGACATTAGAAATGAATATTAAGCTAGTGGTAATACACTACTAGCACTTATGCCAACAAGGAGGAGTTCTAGAAGACGGTTGAGTAACCATGGCAGCGATGGTCAGAAGGTTGCAACAGTTGTGAGCAGCGTTCTTTGGATGTGGTGACAAAAATGACGCTTATAATCACACAATGATCATGAAAATTTTGCCTAGAAAGCACCATGTTGGTGGTGGTGGTAAGAAGCCGCAGCATTGAAAACCAACAAATATCTATTGTCAGCATAAAATTAACTTTATGACCACTAAAATAAACAAATAATAGGAAGGAATAAAGACTTTGTTTTACTTCCTTGTGATTGGTTCAGGATGAGTGAACACACAGAGAAAGCTTCTCACATTCCATTACACAGAACCCTTCCATTTAAAAGAGAAAGAATTCACATAACAAAATTCCAGAGTTACGAGACGCAGTTGTGATGGTTCAAATTTAATCCCCCTACCAACACTAGTCACAGCCTTTAATCAAAATAATAATAATAATAAAATAAAGCCATAAATCTCAGAATACATCCATACATACGGAGAGGGGAGGAGAGAGAGGAGAGAGAGACCTCAGGGACGAACTTGCGAACAGGAGCATGGTAGAGATCGGCGGGATCACAGGAATGCCACTTGCGGAAGCGGTCCTCGAAGTCGAGCTCCATGAGATGTCCGGTGACGGAGGTGACAAGCATGTGACATGGCTGCCCATTAATGGTGTAATTGAATTCGAAGATCTTGTTGTAGCGGGACCTTCCTTCTCTCACTCGTAACTGGCTCCCAGACAATATGCTTGCCACTGATTTAGCCACCGAAGGCTTCTCCGCCACGTTCAAGACATTTCTCATCGCCGGCTAGATTCGGTAGGCCGGAAATGGATTTTTGAACTCGTGGGAAGAAACCAAAAACAAAGTGCTGGATGCCAAGGGTTTTCGTGTTTCTTTGGAGGGAAAACCAGGGGGAACCAAAAAGGGCCTTTGTTTACGCGGACCGTGAAACGTCTAATAAAAGGACATCTTTGGTAATCTGAAATAAAATTCCTCATTTCATTTTAATTTTTATGCGGAAATGGCAGATGCATTTACGTTATTTAATAATATAATTACTTTTTTATAGATATAGTCATTCGAAGAATTTAAGCTATGAGCCAGGCCAAATTTAATTTCAAATTTCTTATTTATAATATGACTAATTTATTTATGTCAGAAAATTTGCATTTATTCTTATCAATTAAGGCCATTTTTTTAAATTCATAAATGTACATTTTTAAGCCGAACTCTTCCCCTCCTGTCCATCTCATCTTAAATATCATAAAATTCTGTGCATTTTACAAAATAGCTAATTATTTATCACTAGATATTGCGTAATGACATGAAAATCTAACAATTAATTCTATTAGTCTTTTTTTTTATTGATTGCATTTTTTTAATTTAACGTCCAATTTAGAGTTATAAATGAATAAAAATGACTCCTAATTTATTAAAATTTCTACTAAGTTCTAGTATCATTAGTTTTTAGGTAATCTCGATCGTCTCTTTTATAACTAATTCATACTTAATATTATGTATATATATTTTATTTTTTTAATTAAATTAAATAAAATTTAATAGTTAAATTAAATATGATATTAAAAAAATAAAAATATAATGTTAAAAATAATTTTTACAAGTTATGAATGATGTAATATATTTTGAATTTAAAATTTTATGTTTTAAAAAAAAGAATGAGAAAGAAAATCAAAAAAATAATATTTTTAAAATAAAAAAAAAATTTTAAAATAAATAAATTAAGAAAAAAAAATTATTTTCTCAAAAAAAAAATTAGATTATAAATTATCATCTAAAAAATAAAAATTAATTAAAAAAATATATTTTTATTAAAAAATTAATTATTTGATATTAAAATTTTAATTTATAGAAAATATATTTAAATAATTTTTAAAAAAAAAATAAAATAATGAGATAAATTTACTTCTTAAAATTAAAAAGATAAAAATAAATATGTTTTTTTAATTAGTTATTTGGAGCCAAAATTTAAATATATAGTCATCAAGGAAAAAACAGCCTTTTACTTTTGAGAAAGATTTTTTTTTTTTTTTTTAATCCATAACATATCAGCATGTACACCACTCAAACATTTTTTTTTTTTTTTTTAAATGTCACTTCAAGTTAACTAGCAACGTTGAGCTTGATTGACAACTTCTATTCAAGTAAAACAAGTTAAGATGAGTTTCATTTTCTTCTCGTTTTTTTTTTCGGGGTTTGGATCTCAAATTAGATTAGAAAAGAGTGAGTTATATTTTATTCATTTATATACAATTAAGAACTTAAATTAATATATATGTTTTATTTATTTTGATTAACTTTTTAAATTATAATTTATATAATATTTAATTTAAAAAAAATTTTAAGACATTTAAATTTAAAACTATTAAATTAATTAATAATTATTTTTTTTTTACTTCTATAATATCTTCTTTTTTATTTAAATTTATATATATATATATTTCATCGATAAATAAAGATAAAGATAAGCGTCAAATACAAATTTGAGTTTACAAAATTTACATATTTTATTAAATTAGATTATAAATTTTTAATTTAATTAATTTGATGTTATCAACTTTTAAAGTGTTATCAAATAGAGTTGTTTCATTATGTCACATTATTATGAGTCATCTCACATGTCGCATAGCTACTAAAGTGTAAAAAAAAACTAATACAATAATTGACTTATTATTATCTAAGGATAATTTTCATAAATTACTCATTTTTCCTTTACTCATTTTTGCTTTTCTTTCTTCTTTAACTTTACCCTTTTCTTTCTTTATCTCTTCATAACTTTTATTATTATACATATATGTAATTAAGTAATTAATCACATCTCATATATCTTTTATAAAAAAAAAATCAAATTTACTTGTAATATCATTTAGGTTATTAAAAATTGTAAATAAAATAACATTAGCAAGTTAATATAATATAGCATATATAAATAATTTATAATGTAAGTGAAGATAAAAATTAACACTAAGTCAAAAAATTATAACTTATTTTTCATTAAATATTAATCAATTTGGATTGTTAAACATTCAATCAATCAATTAATTACATGATTATGATAATTCTATTATAATTCTTATATTTATGAATTACAAAAATTGATTCAAATTAATTGAATATAATGTCTCTTCCCTTACTTATTTGTGTTATATATGAAATGATTGAGCTTTATAATAAAAAGGTGTGACAGAGGTGTTGGAAACTTATATAACTATATTAATAAGGATTACTTATTTCACACTTATTCCTTGTTAATAATTTGATTTTACATGTAAAACATCATTTACTCAAGTGGAGGTGATAAAGAGGTATCTAAAGAAATTTTGTTCAACCTCAAGTCAAAAAGTTAGTGTATCAAAATCCTAAATATTTTGTTCAACTAATGTATCATCAATGATGACATGATCTTTAAGCTAAGTAAGTAGTGCTCCTCTCACAAATGATTTAGGGCACTACTTAGAGGTGACATTGATCCACAAACATGTCTCTAATGAAAGATATTAAGTGACAATGGAAAAAGTTCAAGCAAGACTATCAAGGTGGCAAGTTAATTAGTTGGCACGGGCAGGCCGAATTACACTTACAATATATTATATCATCCATGCTTACTTACACCATGCAACAACAACTTTACTAATTTCAATTATAAATAAACTTGATCAAATGAATAAGTCTTTTGATAGGGGTTATGTTTACAAAGTGCATCGAGTTCATTTTATTTCGTAAGAGAACCTTTATAGGCCTAGATATGACAAAAGTCCTTAACCCTAATTTATTAGCCAATATATCAATGGTCAAGAAAATATAATGGCAAGTAGAAAAATGTGTGCTAACTTCACTAACTTGAATAATGCTTGTCCATTAATAATTACCCATTCCCTTTTATTAACAAACTAATAGATGACATGCTAAGCCATAAGTTTCTCACTTTCATGGATACTTATTTAGACTATAATTCTTACATACAAGCTTGATTAGGAGAAAATATCCTTTATTATAAACAAAAGGAACATACTACTATAAAGTGACATCCTTCAACGTAAAGAACTTAAGTGCCACAAACTATAGGCAACTCAACATGATGTTTTAATATCAAATTAGGTGTAATGTAAAGTTATGAATAGACAACATACAAGTTAAAAGTGGAATCTTATTCTCTAATATAACTTATCTTTAGGAAATTTTTGACATTGTGAACAAATATAACATAAAGCTAAATCCAATGATATGCAATCTTGGGGTGTAATCTAATAACTTTCTAAGTTTTCTTGTCTCCAATAAAGAAATAAAGGCAAACCTCAAATAAATATTTGACACATAAATTTTCTTCTTTTAAGAGCTTTAAAGTTGAATAGGTCTTAATAAAGATGTTGGCTCACCTTAATAGATTCATATAACAATCAAGAGACAAGCAATTGTAGTCCCTTTAAGTGTTAAAAAGAACCATGCATTATTTTTTAGTTTAACAAATAAGAAAAGGCCTTTATGGAATTGAAAACTTATCCATCTTCATTACCTCTCTTTGAATTAGCTAGTCCATGGTAGAGAACTATTTATCTACTTAACTATAAATGATTTAACTACAAGCTTTAGTCAAGGAAGAGGGCTTAACTAAAAGATTAGTTTACTCCATGAGTAAAGTCCTATAATGGACAAAATTGTGATATTCAAAGATTAACAAGGTAGTATTTACTCTTATCATCTCAACAAGGAAGTTTAGGTTGTGTTTTTAGGCCTACAAGATCATGCTTCTAATTAATTAACCATTGAGACAAGTTTAATAGAAATCAAACATCATAGGGAGAACAATTTAATGATATGTGGAATTTGGTGAGTTTGATGTATAATTCCCACCTAACAAGGCCATAAAAGGGCTAAGCACTTACAGACATCATCAATAAGTGTGCAAATTTTGAAAATAGAGAGATGATCAATCCATATATTAAGGAATTGACATTACATGGCGATGCTTCCTCTAATAAGGAAGGATGTTAAGCTAACCCCTTAAAGACTTGGTAATGTTATGTTAGAATACACATTCAAATTTGTATTCTTAGTGTTAAGCATTAAAACCAAGTATGAAGTGCTAATTACCAACCTTTAGATCATTAAAGCAATGAAGATAAAAAAAAAGATTTTTGAAGGTTTATAACTTATGGTGGGTCAAGTACTTTATGAATTAATGATTAAAAGAATGTGGCTAAATATTTGCAAAGAAAAAAAAATCCCATCTAAGCAATCTTTAAAAAGGATAAAGCACAATTCAAGTTAATCAAAATCCCAAAAATAGAAAATGCTTGAGTGGACAAGCCATCAAAGTTTCAATCATCCTATTATTTAGAAATAGAAAGGTTAGTAATAATGGAAATTTTAAAGTACTTAAACTACAAATTATAGACTAGAGAAGAAGTGGTGTTCATGGATGAACATAGCATATCTAATATAGAGTAGCACAATACACTTTCAAGGATGAGAAATTATACAAAAGGTCCTTTAACTTCCCACTATTAAAATGGTTAAGTAGAGAGAAATGAAACTATGTGTTAAGGGAGATCTATGAGGAAATTTGTGGTAATCATACAAGTGGAAGGTTTATGATGTCTAAGGCACTAAGACAAGGCTTTTATTAACTCACTATGCCAAAATATTCCTTAGAGCTTGTAAGAAAGTATGATAATTACCAACAATTTATAAGTTTATCCCAACTCTTGAATACCTAATTCACTCTTATACCAACCCCTTTACCTTATGCACAATATGGATTAAATCTAAAAAATCTATCCTATAAGCCATACGAGGCAAAAAAAATTTATAGTAAAGGTAGTGGATTATTCTATAAAATGGGTATAAGTAAAAACCTTAATAGCTATTATAGAGGAATATATATGCAAATTCATAAAAAGATTTATTTTTACAAGTTTGAAATCCCCAAAGTCATTATCACAAATAATGGAAAACATTTTGATAACTCACAATTTAGAATGTTTTATCAAAATATGAGAATCCACTTTAAATTCATGAGAGTCACACACTTTTAAACTAGACAAGTCAAGGTTAGCAATAAATTGATCATATAAGCTCTTAAGCAAAGACTAGGCAATTCAAAAAGACAATGGGCAAATGAGCTATTAAGTGTTCTATGGTCAAACAAGACTACTCTTAGGGTAGTTATTGGAGAAACTTCTTTTGCACTTGCCTTTAGCTTAAAGACAATGGTGTTAGCTAAAATTAAAGAGTTGTTAAGTTACTATTTTGAGCATTTTTTAAAAGATACCAATAATAAAATCTTATGGTTTAATTTAGATTTGTTCGAAGAAGTGAGCAAGTAAGTCTTCATACATACAATGTCTTATCAATAAAAGATAATCTAGTATCATGACAAACAAGTTAAAGAAGGTTTACTCAACAAATATAGCCTAATTCTCTACAAATAAAAGGCAAGTAAGAGTGATAAGGAAACTACCAAATAGGCCCCTAATAGGAAGACTCTTATAAGATGATAGAAATCATCCTATTAAGGAGCTATAAGCTTGAAGAATTATATGGCACCTTAATATTGTAAGTGTATAACTTAATAAGTATCAAAACCTAATATTAAGAGTACCCTTTTTATTTGTATTTGTTGTACTCTTTTAAAGCATTACTCACTTGAAATTACAACTCACAATTTGTAATGATCAAGAATATATTTTCTTTCAACTAAAGTCAACTAGATGATAATTTAATACAAAACATAAAGGAGTCTCTAAGAGTGCTTAAAAAGCATATGCTAAGCTATCTTGGAGTTCACCCCTCACAAAAATGACCTTTGACAACACTTTGCATCTTAAGAGACCAACTAACAAAACCCAAAATTATAAACCTAAGTAATGGTTTGCCTTAATGGTTACCCCCCAAAAATGGTCTTTGATAATATTGTACATAAAAAAGAGACCTATCAACCATAAAGTCCTTGAAGTCACAAACCTAAGTAATGGTTTACTTTAGCTATCACCCTTCATGTAAAAAAGGCCTTTAACAATATTCTACATCCTAAAAGACCTATCAAAGAGCCCTTAAAATTATAAACCTAAGTAATAGTTTACCTTAGCAATCACTCTTCCCTCCAAAAAAGGTTTTTAATAGTACTTTATGTTTTAAAAGACTACCAATAAGCCTTTAAAATTATAGACTTAAGTAACAATTTGCCTTAGCACTTACTCCTAAAAGGGGCCTTTAATGGCGCTCTAGGTTTTAAAAGATCTACAAATAAGCCCTTGAAATTAAAAACTTCAAGCAACAGTTTGCCCCTTAAAGTTTACCTTCCGTAAAAAGGGCTTTTGATGACAATATCATCCCAAAAAACTACAAATAAGCTCATAAAGTCATATAACTAATAAGGTTGCTCTTCCTAACAAAAGCGAATGACATTCAAACAACATTTGTCCTAAAGGACACATCAAATCCCTAATTGAATTAATAATGATAAAGTCCAAAACATATTACTTATTATGTCCTTGATATCATAAATCCATAAAACCAAAGAGGCTAAAGTTACAAGAAAAGTTCATTCATAAGAACTATGCACAATTAAAGAAATTATTTCTAAGCAATAATCATACCAAGGCTATAATAACAAATTAAAAGGTAACACCTATTTCACAAAACATTCCTCATCCATTTTAAGAATTATCCTCATGTTTTAGTCAAGGAAGATAAAAGGCCTTAAGAAAACACCTTTCATAAATAAACTTTACTCCAAGAAGGATAGCAAAATGTGACCTGACATTTTAAAAATTTTAAAACAAAGGAAATTTTTTAAAATTTTATTATTTTTAATCATTTTTTTTAATTTTAAAAATTTTTTGATCAATGGTTATTTTAATATATACTTATTAATATAAAATACTTTAAAATTAAAATTTCTGACTCTTTTTATCTTTCCTTTCATTAATATATAATAAAGGTAATTGGTTTACTTATTTCATTAAACCAACTTAGCTTAACTTACCTATCATAAACTATTACTAAATCATTTTGCTCATGTCCTTGTCTTTTACCAGTTCCTTTTTCTTTTTCTCCCTCTTTCCTATTCACTCTTTTTCATGTTTGCATCTAAGTAAAACACTTTTCTATCTCCTCTTCCTTTCTCTCTTTCTTTCTTTAAAGCAAAGTCTTCATTTATTTATATTTTCTCAAATGATTCATGAACTAATAGTCATAAGCATTTCATTATACACACACACACACATTATCTCTCTTTTATTTAATTTACCATGAGATTAATTGATTGATTCAATTGTTGATTATTATCTTTCTAATTAGACATAATTACATTAATTAAGGTTAGAATATTTTGCTTGTTATATTAATAAATATATATAAAAAGAAAATCATTAATGGAAAAGAGATTTTAAAAACTAGTAAAAGTTAAAAAAAAATTTCAAAAACTTTTTTTTTATTCTTTTAAAATGTCATGTCATAAAAAATTAATGACATAGTGATTTAAGTCAACCAAATATGTATGATATGGTAGTCCTTATGGTTGAAGTTAACAACAAAGGAGCAAAAGTGTTAATAGAAATAATGTAAAGGGCTAACTTTGAAAGAAACATAAAAAAGGGTTTTATGGGCATGGATCTAAAACACTATAATAAAGAAGGCATTTTCTTGTCTAACTAATTAAAAACAATGATAACGTTTCAAATAACTTAATTGTATACATTCAAGTATGGGAAAAGGAAAGATTAAAAGAGTGGACTTGAAATAAGAATAAAAACAAGTTTTTCACCTATGACATGCACAAATATGCATAATTTTTTATTTTGCTAAAACTAAATACTATATAGATAGTTAAATAATTTTGACCATGAATTTTATAATGAAATGATTAACTTTATATTTCTTGTCAAATTGACATTAAAGTAGATTAATCTTCTTCATTCTCTTGGGATATACTATAATTTAATAGCATATGGTGTTCATATTAACCATAGTTTAAGAGATAAAACAAGTTATAAAGTGGTACTCAAGAGTAAAGTCAAATATTGGCTATTAGGATGACCAAAGGCAAAGACCAAGAAAGATATATATGCTTATATTACCAGAATTTTATGACAAATCTAACATTTTCTTAGTATATTTATGAACATGGATTGTAATTAAAAAAATCACATCTATATGAAAAGTCTTTATAAACAAAGCTTGCGATAAATCTTATTATGAATTTAAGGGTATTTATTATTGAACTAACTTATTAAAAAGAGCCCAATCCAATTTGTAGGATCTTATACTTACCAAAATCAAAGTAAAAATAACATGGGTAGTCTTCAATTTTTCCAAATTTTTATAAGTTTGAGATTATGAAAACTACCTCAAATTGACCCAATTTGTCACAATTTAATAATTATGTCTTTCTTATATGCCCTTTTCATGTAATTAATAGAGCTAATTTATCTATCTATGATTGATGATGTTATTAATTCATTATAATTAATCAAGTAAAGGTCTTGATGGGGTTGGCTTAAGGAGGGCTTAGGTGTAGATGCTAATATACGATCAAACTTATGACCTATAAGATAATGGAAGGTTAAGTGATGTTAGGTTAATGGCCCATATTAGCATTATGATGCTTAAAGTTAGCAAAGGCCTAATGAAGTAAGAGCTAACAAATAAGGAAATAATTAATGCTTACCCTTTTCATAATGTTTATGGGGGTGTTTATATCAATGTTTGGACAATGTCATATTATCAAAGGTACAATCCAAGTAGGGTACATATATAGGATTTACAGGGCCATGTATTTGCCATAAAAAGGTAAGGTCTTTATTAGGCTAAACTAAGGAAATGTGTGTTAGGTATTATTAGGTTAGACTAGAGACCCATGGGTGATTCACAAGAATTATCTTTATCACTTACCATTCTTTGAAAGTCCTAGTTTTTCTTAAAGACTTGGTTATTAGAGTCATTTTATTTCTTGGGTATCCTTTGTAGGTATTCTTTAAAGGTTAAGAATGCGTCATTTATTATTGTGTTTTAGATGGCATCTTCTTTTTAAATTATGACTATTGAATTTATTTGGTTCAACATTTTGTCTTTCCTCTTATTAACTATTTAAGAATTATCCTTATGCTTTTATCTTTACTTAATTTCTTGGAGAAAATTATTTGTAATAGAACTTTTCTTCTCCCCACTTCTATCTTTTATCACTTACCATGACATCTGGTGGCAAGGAGAGCACCTCATCCTTTTTTTTAGATCTTTCTCATCTTCAAGGAGCACTTTGTTAGGATCCTTTAGTAACACCTCACTTATACAAACTTTTCCTTAAGCTAAGTCCTTAAGAGTAGGGGTTCTAACACAATCCCTAGAGCTTGTTTCCATTGTAAGGGTGATAGGTTTAATAAAGGTAGCAATGATATTCTTCTTATCCCTTCCTTATGGGCTTTCTTGACGAGTTGCCAAGATGGAAAAGTTTAACCCCTCCAAAAACTAGTCCAAGATTCATCAAGAAGTATGTACACTAAATTGATATATAAATAATCCATATCTATTTTCCCAACTCTTTTGAGTGAACTTGTCAAACACTTAAAGGGTTCATTTCTCTTTATACTAGGATATTGACATTAGGGCTAACCTTACCCATCTTAAAGGTTTTTCAATGATTCCTTAAGCATTATGAGATTGCTTCTAGCCTATTGCATTCTAATAGTTGGTAAAATCTTATCATAATGAAGAAGATTATCCATTACATGGGTAACACCTAACATTTGAGTCTTTTTGTATCTTCATGATTTTAAGAAAATATAAAAAGGTAATGGGTTATAACAATCACAACATATGGTTAATTTTAAAGATCTTAAATATACATCTTACTTGCTTATATGGAATCATAAAGTCTAAAAAAAGAAGTGTTTGACCCTAAAAGATAATGAAT
Source organism: Rhizophora mangle (assembly GCA_037832345.1). Taxonomy (NCBI): domain Eukaryota; kingdom Viridiplantae; phylum Streptophyta; class Magnoliopsida; order Malpighiales; family Rhizophoraceae; genus Rhizophora; species Rhizophora mangle. The sequence continues at coordinate 642,930 of JBAPLJ010001639.1, read as the reverse complement.
TTGTTATTTTTAATCAGGTTAAAAAGCTAAGTGCTTAGAAGGATGTCATAAGGGTTATTTCTAAGTCAATTTCTTTAAAGCCTTCCAACCATGTAGCTCACACCAAGATTCACACTAAGGAGAGTTTCATGTAGCTTGAATCATGGCAAATTAGCTTATAAGTGAAGTTGAAAACTCTTAGAAGAGACAAAAGTTGTCTTATTAAGGAGAAGTAAAAGGAGATATGACTCTCTTTCTAAGGAGAATGTCTAGTTTAAATAGGGGTTATTAATCTTATGAAATATTAAAATATGAGATTTGGCTAAGAATTTGGAATGTGATAAAACTTTTTTTTAAGAAAAATGGTGCTTAATGGCTTAAAAAGTTTGAAGACACAAACTTCAAGACTAAAAAGCCTAACTATTTAGCTGATGAGGTAGAAAAGTAGGTGTCCCACCTCTAAGATAAGGTTAGCAACCGAGAAGAGTTTCAAAGGAAAATTAAGAATGTGAAAGAAAAGTTTTGAGTTACTGAGGGAGGTCTACTTGCTCTTACTATTGGGATCACACAATGGATTCGTCAAGTAGTCTTAACCATCTTCCTAATAATTTTTTAATTAGTTTTTGACACTTAAAGGAACAAAGTTAAGATTATGTGATTAGATGTCAAACTTAACTAATATTGACCTTAATTATTAAATTCCTTTCTTAAGTGATTTTAAGGTGAATAGTTTAGGTTTGACTAAGAGTGACATTGTTAAATTTTATACTTCCTTAGGATTTAGACCTAAATCTTAATTTTTTTATAATAGCCTGAGAACCAAGCTTAATAATGAATTAATTTTGACTCATTCAATGAATTTGGATCTTTACTCTACTGTTTTACATTGTTAGGATTTTTTTTTTAAGACTTTATGCCTTGATGTGTTATCAAAAGGAGTGTGTCATATGCCCTTATTTGTTAATTTTTAATGCTTAAATATATAGTAATTTTTTAACCCTTTGTTATTACTTTTTTTTTTCCTTAGTATTGTGTAATGGTGTTATTAAGATCTCAAGTAGACAAATATCTATATTGCTATCAAAATTATCCTAATAGGTGTAGGATGTTGTAAGCCTTGCATTTTAAAGTCTAGATTCATTGCCCAAGTTCAAATATTCCAAGGTACAAAAACTCTTGCATAAACTACCTTAATCATAACATTATAATGATTAATTGTGATAAAACTTGGTTTTAAAAAGATAATCCTAAGGTCTAAGGTCACCACATCGTGTTGCGGTGTGTTATATGTCATTGGGCTTCTAACACACATGGGAACCTATTTAAGGATCCCCTTTTGCAATCACTATTAGCTTCTTAGAGATATGACTTTGGTCATTCCCATATTTGTAGTAATGGCTTGTTGTTCATTTACTAGTTTTATTGGTATATACTTGGGTCATTAAATTGTCAACGTATGTTTCCCTCTACATTAAACTCTATATGAATTTATTATACATATAGGGATTATAGTAAGTCAATTAACACCTAAATCTTGGATTATGTTGGCAGTGTTATTAGTTTTTAGTGCCTATATAAGGGTTCCTTGTAACTAAGGCCATGTTACTTCACCTATATTGAGTTATCCCTTATAAAAAGGATGAAGGTATATATGTTATTGAGTGGCAAAAAGATGATGATTATGATCTCTTTAAGTTAAATGAGAAGATATGAGTTGTAGAAGAAAGATACTTATGACAACATGCATTCTATTTTTTTTCTTTTTTTTTTTTATTTTTTGAAGTTGGTGGGTAAAATGATAGTTACTCTACTTGTTGGGTGTTTAATGACCTAGAATAAGCATTGGTGCCCTTATTGAGTATGGACAAAAATGGACATATGAGGAGATTGTTTGGTATTTCAGGCTTCCTTTACATGAATGTACCTCAACCTTTGTTTAACCTAAAGGGAGTGTATGCATCCTTAGGGTTCGATGTATTCTTATAACTTTATTTATCATCTTAGCTTTAAGGGATATGGGCAAGTGGGAGTATTAGAGCTTTAGTTTCATGGAAAAAGGGTTTATTAAGGATTAAGATTGAAGACCAAATAGGGACTAGCTGGGTAATCAATCAAGAAATTGATACCTTTAGCATAAACAATAACATGCACATTAGTTAGAAGATTAATGAATTTTCCATTTCTTTAAAGTTTGTAATTTAGTGGTCATCCCATATTCCTTATATTTTTATTTGCATTCTTACAGATATATCATCAAGCCAAGATTCCAACATTATATCTGAGTATATCAGGAACATTAAAAACTTTCTCTTAAAGAAGCTTACAAATAGGCAATGAAAGAAGAAGAATATGAAACATTTTACTAAAGATATTAGCCTAAAAAGTTTTGGTTAGCATATAGAGCTATTAAGTAAACACTTTGTCCTATTAATAATAGCTAAAATAATAAATGAAATGACCTTAGTTAGTAAGAACGGGAATATAGCTAGGCAACTTGTATGGACAGATCTTTTTACTCCTCCCATATTATTAATGTTGAAATGACAAAGGGGATAGGATAATCATTTGAACAATAACCTTTAATTACTTCACCACTAGTTGATGCTTTTAAGGACATAAAGGAATCTTTTAAACTGGTTAAGGTTACCTAAGATGCTTAAGTAAGAGGGCAAGTACCAATAGGTGCTACACACATCAAGGATAGCATTTGCCAAGTTGTGACTAATTGGAAGGACTTGCTCCATCGTGCAATTGACCTTCTCTGGCACTTAGAGAAATTAGGCAAGACTTTTGATCTCCTTAAGGTATTATATAAAAAGAGAAAGGCTAGTACTTGTTTCGAGGGCTAGGTTGGCAAGTTGACTTTTGCAAAGAAATGTGTAAATGTCACTATATAGGAATTAAGGGAAAAACTAGATTTCCAATATTTCAATTAAAGTTACCAATTCCAATATGCAAGACTTAAAGGGCAAGTTAGAGTAAAAAGGTACTTGTCATTACTAGCTCAATTGTGATATGCTTAAGTAAGTTAGGGATCACAAGGTTAAGATCATTTGACTTAAAATCTCATCTGGGAATACTTCTCCCTTCAACTAGATTACTTCAAAAGAAGGAGAAGATCCTTTAGTAGTTTTGGTTGGATGAATTGGACAATTTTGTATACATCCCTAGTTGATGATGAAATTTACTTCTAATAATCATGGCCAAAGAATAAAATTTTAGAAAAGAAATTAAACAAAAAGGAGAGGTCCACATTCTTATGAGATACATAAGATGAAAAGAGTTTTAATTCTAAATTATAATAATTAGATACAAGGCCCACCAAAGTAATAAATAATAATAATAATAATAATATTTTTTTATGATAAAAATCATGTGATATGCTTGAAAATTAATAAAACATCTAATTAAACAAAACAAAATATGCATTAAGATATGTGAAAAGTGTAATATAATGAATCATCACATTTTATTTTGCCTAGTGCATATTTTATTAACTTTCATGCTTATTGTGTTTAATTTTTATCAAAAAAATTCTAACAGTGCCTATTCCTTAAAGGACATTGATGCTAATAATTGAATTTTTTTTATAATCCATCAATGGCATCTTCTTCACATCTTTCCCCTTACAATTATAATAAATCTTTTTCTTAAAATGTAACTCTCGGAGATTATGGACTAAAAATTGATTTCTTTTTTAGACTTTTAAGATTATAAAAGAAGGAAAATTTTCTTGGCATTTGTTTCTTAATGTTTTGAAAGTTGTTTATGTTGCATTTATTTTGTTGACAATTAAAGCATGTGATTATCTATTTAAACTTAAATTGATCTATATTTTGTTTGTAGATGAGAATTGTTAGGTCAGAAAATGGTGCATTTGTTTTTAATCTCTCTCTCAATATAAATGTAAGCATAACTTACTATGGAAAATAGACTATTTCCCATAAGCTTATAAACATCATTTGACTCTCATAATTTGTACTTGGATAATATGCTTTTATATGCATATTTTCAATTCTTTACCACAAAACTCATAAGCATCTTGCTTAGGTGAAAGAGCTTATATATTGCCTTAGAACTAGGAAATATTTTCTTGATTTCTACTTTTTTTTTTCCCTTTTTTTTTTCCTTTTGCTTTAATGTGTGCCCGATTACATGGATTATGTTTAACTTCATTTTCACCTCATTGGTTTCCTTGTCCAGCAAAACGAAAATGATTATCTTTTTTATTTCAAATTTCATGCAAAGAATGTCTAAAATAAACAAGTTAATATAGAAAAACAATGATATAAATCTACAGTACGATGGGAAAAAATTAAAAAGGAAAGTGGCTTATAGCAAGGAGATTTGCACACATTTAATAATTAGCTACTATTTGGAGAGAGAAAATTAAGTCTGTAGCTAGCAAGTAACTATAAAATTATTTAGAAACTCTATTATTGGAATGTTGCTCTTGGGATTTAAAGACCTAGATGTGTCATAATAATAGTTTGAAGTGTATTTTTCTTAGATCTACAAAAATTGATAAGAAAGCCATCAAGTTGCTAGCTAAAACTTACATATACTAAAACTAATGGAACTAAAAGGAGTAGTATCTAGTTTATCATGTCTTGGAGCTACTATATCTTTGCCTTTAGTAATTCTTCTATGAGGTTTTACATAGACTAATTAATAAGCAAAGTCAATAATGATTTGGTAGATAATGATTTCATAATTTTATTAAATAAATCTCTTCTCCACAAGGATCTAATCTCCCTTTTTTTCTTAACTAATATCATAATTATCAAAATCTCATAGAAAAAAATGATATTTTTTTTTGACAAATAAAATCCATTCTTAGAAAAATGAAGTAAGAGGCCAACCTTACTACAAGTAAAAACTAGAAAAGACATAATTGATTGGAAACTAATAATTGGGATTACCCCAAAGCTAGTTACTATAAACATAGGAAGTGTGGGCATTATTTGTTTACCATAAAACAACATCTTCCACCTTATATATTCAAAGGCTATTCTATTAGAATTTCATAGTATACTTTAATAAATTATTGTTGTGTCATTCTTTCTAAACTTGAGGCATTATTAACTATAGTGCAACATGAAAGCTAAGAGCTTTGTTAGGAAAAAAAAAAAAAAAGCCTTCTTACCTAACTAAACTTAGCATTCTAAATGTTAGCAACTTAATTAACAACACTGCATCTTTTGGAGGAGAGACCTTTAAACAATTTTAACATAAGACAATGAAGGCATTTTAAAAAAAAGTGATTTCATTATCATGGCAAAAAAAATTTCTTTTCTTGTTTTCTTTTTCACAAGTAAGGCTTGGTTCAATAGTTAGAGAAAAAACCTTATATATTATATCTTGTAAGTTTCAATTTTCTAATTAATAAAAATGTGTTATACTCTTGTGTTTATATGATTCATAGGGTTATAAATGAACTAAGTTAAGCCAAGATTTGTCATGCTTAAACTTGGCTTGAATAATAGTCAAGCCTAGAAATGAGGCTCGGTGTCAATGTCATTTAATAATAAGCTAAGCCTACTGTTATTGAATCAAATTTTTGAAATTTTAACCAATAATTTATTTAATTTATAATTTTAACAAAATAATTAAAAAAATTAAAAAATTATATATATATATATATATATATATATATATATATATATATATATATATATCAAAAATAAATATTTATTTAATAAAACTAACTAATTAAAAATACATATTTAATTTTAATATGTGTGTGTGTATATGTGTATAATATAATTTCAAAACCAAAATTACTTTTTTGAAATAATAAATAAGTATGGTTCAAATAATAATCAAGTCTAAAAATAAGATTTATTATTAATGTCATTTAATAATAAAGTCAATTTACTATTATCAAATTGAACATTTGAACTTTAAAGTTAAAAACTTATTATTTTACATATATCAAAAATAAACATTTACTTTAATAAAACTAACCGATTAAAAATACATATTTAATTTTAGAGTGTGTGACTATATATAAAACTCAATTTCAAAACAAAAATTACTTTTCTAAGATAATAAATGAATGTTTTGATGAATATAAAAATAAGCTTTTAAACAAATTGTTTATGAATCTAAACAAATCGAGCTTGCCTTTGCTTGCACTTAGTTTGTTTATTAAATAAGCTTTCAAATAAGGCTCAAGTGTTGCTCATTTAAGTAAATGAATTAGCTTCAGTAAGTTCTTCTTGAATTAAGCCATTGAGATTTTAACAAACACATTAGTTCATTTGTAATCCTAATGATTAGTCATCATAAAACAATTTTCCAGAGGATGGGTGCAGTTTACGATTATAAAGGGTTAAAATAATAATTCTTCCTCTAAGACAAGATGTAACATTTTAAAATTTTATGCAACCTTGTTTACAAAATATGTTATGCTTTAAGGCTACGTAATTATAGATAATAAAAAAATATTTAAAAACTTTTTTTTCTAAAATTTAAAAGTATTTATTTTTTAAAAATATGAGGAATATTACTTCATTTGTCTTTTGGTTCAATTGTTTTAATGTTCTTTTTCACTACTCTTTTTCTCATCACTCTACATTCTCCAAACCTTTGCTAAAAAGTGTTGATTGGAGTTCAATCTTAAAGTTAAGTTTTAATTGATACATTAAAAAATTAAAAAAATAAAGAATTAAGTTCAATGATGGCACTGATACACACTGTTTGATGACATAATGACCATTTTCTTTAATTTTTTTAACAAGGTAAATTAGCTTCATTAATAAATTATTACATGCACATCTAGATTGAGAAGATTATAAAGCTTAGTAGGAGGCAAAAGAACCCAATCATTTGGACTTATCTAAGTTTTAGCAGATTTAGCAATCCACTTGATAATTTTGACATAAAGTGTGCTTGGTTATAAGGGGATGGTGTTAGAATCAATAAACAAAATGAAGTCTCTTTCAACTTGATATCTAGAAATCACAAAATTATGACTATAAATATCAATAATGATGACATTTCTAGCTACCTTGTATATAATTTTAGTCCAATTGCAATCACAAAATCTAGTAGTCTATTAGAGATTTTTAGAACTAAAAGAAGTGAAGGAAATAAAATTGAAAAGTTATGCCTTTTAGAATTCAAATTGAGAAATATGTGGTGTAGACCATATGAACCATTAATTTAACTACTCCAAAAAATTATTTATTATGTCACAATCTAATCAATGTAACTATAATAAATAATTAAAAAATGTATAACTCATTTTGAACTTGAGAATTATGAAATGTAAATAAAAGGTGTGACTATTGGACTAGGTGTCTCTTTTATTGAAAGATTTTAAGAAAAGCCTAAAGAATAAAATAAAGGATATTTCTTTTGAAAAACTTGCTAACCATTTTCATGTTGAAGAAGAGTTTTGCATGCAAAAAGAAAACCAAGAGCAAGACTCATATTTCATGAGTGCATGTAATTAAGGAAAGATAATCAAGGAAGTCCTCTAACAAAAGAAAGAATCAATCTAATGATGACAAAAGGCAATATAAAAGGTAAAAGAAAATTGATAAATGCCATTTCTGTTAAAAGAAAGGACACTATAGATTTAAGTGATGTTTTTTCAAAAAGGAAAAGGCAAAGCATATATTTTTTATAGCAACAAATAAGGAAATGGTTAACATAATCATATAAATCAATTTAGTAAAGGATGACACTACTTGGTGGATTGATTCTATTACTCCCTAACATGTTTACATGAACAAAAGTCTATTTAAAGGATTGAAACTAGTATCTAATGGTACTATTATGTACATGAGAAATTCTATTATAGTTCTTATTATGAAAATTAGGGAAGTAGAGTTATAATTCACTTCTAAGAGAGTCATTACACTCACTAATATATTTTATATTCCAAAAGTTAGGAAAATTTTAGTTTTAGGTAGTTTTTTGAATAAATATGGGTTTAAACATGTATTTAATGTTAATAACTTTGTCTTCTCTCAAGGAGATATGCTTATACTATTAAACATTTATTTTTATGGCATAATATATTGAGACTCATAAATTTTAAGAGATTACATAATATGGTTAAATTAGAATTATTACCACATTTTGATACATCCAAAAACAAATGCATAACTTGTATGTTAATTAAAATAACAAGAAGTGCATTTTTAAGCATTCAAAGGTCTTTAAGTATGTTAGAATTAATTTATAATGATGTGTGTGATTTGCATAACATACCAACATAAGGAAGAAAAAGATACTTTGTGACACCTATTAATAATTACTCTAAATTCTATCATATTTACTTGTTACATACTAAAAATAAAGCTCTTAAAAGTTTTAAAATCTATAAATTTGAAATTGCATTACATATGAATCAATTATTAGATGCTTGAAATATAATAGAGGAGGAGAATATTATGACATTATATTCTTTAAGTCCATAGGAATCATTTATCAAACAATTGCTTTTTACATACCATAGTAAAATTGTTTTAAACCCAAAAATCAAACTTTGATGGAAAGAGTCAATGTCATGTTGTTAAATTCTAGTTTAAGCCATAGATCTTGAGGTGAGGCATCATTTATAGCATGCCAAATTTGAATAAAGTTCAAATAAAAAGGAACAAAATAACGTTATATAAGCTTTAGAATAAAAGGAAATCAAATCTTAATTACTCAAGAGTTTGTGACTATAATGTAATTGTTAAAATTCTCAAACTCAAAAAAAAAAAAAAGTTAGGTGAAAAGGGAATTGAATGCATCTTCTTGGAACATGCTCACAATAATAAGGACTGGCAAATTATGGTCAAAAGGCCTAATAACTATATATCTATTAACACAATCATAAAATCAAGGAATGTTAATTTTGATGAAATAGGTTCATCTCTATTTCTAAAGTTCTATAACAAAAACTAAATCATGATAAGGCAAATGATGAGTTGGCAAAAGAAAATGATGCATTGGCAAAAGAAAATAAAAATGATGAAGTCAATAAACTTTGTATGAGCAAAAGAGTAAGAAAAGCAAAGACTTTCAGGATTTCTTTATGTTTTTAGTATAAAGGGCAAAATAATCAATAAGTAATCAAATTTCATATTGCTTTAATATTAAAAATGATCCTAAGAAATTTAGTAAGGTGATAAAATTCCATGATATCATGTTTTAAAAGGAAGCGATGAATGACAAATTGGATTTAATTATAGGTAATAAAACCTAGAAATTAGAAGACCTCCCACTTGGCTTAAAGACAATTAGATATAAATGGATTTTCAAAAAGAAACTAAAAGTTGATGAAACCATAATTTAAAGCTAGATTGATTGTAAAAGACTTTACACAAAAGCAATATGTTGATTATTTCAATACATTTTCACTAATGGATTAAATTGTCATAATCAAGCTACTCATTACACTCGCCTCAATTTATAACTTAGTGATTCATTAAATGGATATGAAATAACATTCCTAAATTGTGAATTAGAAGAAGAAGAAGTGTATATGGCATAACTTAAGGGATTTGTTGTAACTCGTCAAGAGGAAAAGGTGTGTAAATTAGTTAAGACTTTGTATTGACTAAAATAAGTACCTAAGAAATGGCATTTAAAATTTGATTAGGTGGTACTTGCTAATAGATTTAAGATTAATGAATTAGATAAATGTATTTATAGTAAGTTTAAATAATAAAAAGTTGTTATTATTTATTTATATGGTTGACATGTTAATCTTTGGGATTAACTTAGAACAAGTTAAAGTTACTAAAATGTTATTGTCATATGAAAGGCATGGATGAGGCAAGTATTATCCTTAGAATCAAAACATTATAAGATCAAAAGAGTTTAACATTTACTCAATCAAGTTACATTGAGAAAATTCTTAATAAATTTAATCACTTATATTGTATACTAATCTTTACCCTATTTGATCCCAACATGAATTTTACCAAAAATGTTAAAAATATAATGTTACAACTAAAATATGCCAAGGTGATAAGAAGTTAGACATATGCAATGACATGTACAAAGTTAGACATAACTTGTGCAATTGGCAAAATGAGTAAGTAGATGAATAATTTTAATGACATACTTTGGCATAAAGTAAACAAAATCCTAAAGTACCTAAAGAAAATAAAGAATTATAATATAAGTTATATTTGTTACCTTTTTGTTTTAAAAAAATACTCATACGCTAGTTCAATCGCTAATAAAGAGGATTATATTTCTACCAATGAATGGATCTTTATACTTAGGGGTCTTAGCATTCCAAGAAATAAACTAACATAACAAATTTCACTATGGTTGTATAATTTGTAACATTAGTTTTAGCAAGTAAAAAAGAATAGTAGTTAAGAAATTTATTTTATAAGATTCCTTTATAACAAAATCCAATAACATTTATTTATATATATTGTCATAATGCCACAACTTTAGCAATAATATATAAATAAATGTATAATAGTAAGTGGAGGCACATTGAACTTAGGCACAACTATTTGAGAGACTTGATCATAAATGGAGTGATCACGGTTAATTTTGTAAGATTAATTCAAAATATGGTTAATCCTTTAATAAAAGGATTAACAAAAGACATAATGAATAAGACATAAAAAAGGATGAGTCCCAAGCTCATATATACGAATCATTCATAATGGAAACTTAACTCAATGTTTCATACAATGTCAAGTCTTAAGTTTAATAAGTCAAGATACATTAATAGTGTAATTAAACACTAGATTTAATTATTTTCATCCTAAGGGTATATAGTGTTTGGTACTTATAGTAAATTAAAAGGATGAGTCTTTAAGACTCTTAACAAACTTGAATGAATGCTTTATAGCAAGGGCCTTAGCCTACTTATAAGAAAGTGAAATGTTTAGGCTAATTTCAATAAGTTAAAGGACTTGGTTTAAAATATTTATTAAAAGGATATGGATATAATAACCTTTCATATGCTAATTAATTAAAAAGAGAAGTATAATGTTATACAATTATATGTGTGAACTAGTTCTACAACTTGTTAATATGAATAGTCAGCTCAAAACTTATCTTTTATATTATTTAGATTTGTTGTAATGCAATTTTCATAATGTAAATGTTTAATTTATAAAACAATTTTACTTATGTATTTAACTCTTAAAATTGCTGAGGATCTTCATCTTTTCAATTTTTTTAAAATGGTGAGGAATTATTAGGGATTTTCAAATCAAAATAAAGTGAAAGAAATAAAATTTAAAAGTAATGCTTCTTAAGATTCGAACCTAAGAAGCATGTATGGTGCAAAACCATACAAATTGCTAATTTAATTGTTCCAAAAAGTTATTTATTGCATCCATTAACTAATAAATGCATCTATAATAAATAATTAAAAATCATATTTGATGGGTTTTAAACTAAGACATATGGATTACAACTAAGGGGTGTGATCGTTAAACTAAAGAGTAATTACTTGGTAGTTAATAAATAACTAGCTTATATGGTATTTCAAAACAAATTGTAAAAAGTAGATAAAAAGTTGCACTCCTAGCATTTGAACTCAATAACATTTAAATGAATAATCAAGTTTCTAACCATTAAACTAAGACATTAATTAATTAAAGTCACCATTACTTTTATAAATATTAAGGATTTGACATTTATTTAACATTTCAAATTTTTTTTTCTTTTCTTGGTATCTCAATTATTATATCAAGAATCGTTTTATCTATAATATTATTATAGAAATATTATAAATATTTTAAAAAACAATTATAAGAATACATCATTTTTAAGAGCTTATTTTAATAGCGTAACTTACAATGAAATATGTTTCATTTTATCTTATGAGGAAATTTACATAAACTTTTATTATAATTTAGTGAAAGTGAATTTTGTCTTAACAAAAGTGGTAATAAATGCATGATTGAAAACAATTTTTTTTCAATTTTCAATATAGTCCAAATTTTTGTGCCAAAAATTTTGAGTTAAAATTGTACAATAATTAGAATATTAAAATAGTTGGCTTTTAATTTCTTAAAATTAAAAAGGTTTGACGAAAGAAACTTTATATGTTAACAAAAGTGTGTTCACTTTCTATCAGTATCACTATAAGCGGCTTATGTTCTAAACACTATAAGACAAGAAGAATTAGAGAATAAGACTACTATTGATATCAAGAAGAGGCAAATATAAGAGACAAATGATGAGATATACAATAAGCACATCCTAACTATTATAAGTAATTCATTTTCTAATGTTTACTATAATTTTTAAACCATAAAGGAACTTTAAGAGAAATTAGAAACAAAGTACATGTAAAAGAATGCAATTAGTAAGAAATTTTTTATCTCTAAATTCAATAATTATAAGTGACAAATGATAAACTAGTAATTGAAAATTTTGTTAATATTAAGAGAAGACTCAATTACTTTTCATAACATAAGATGTTTATGAATGAAACCATTATTATGAATTCCATTATACATAAATTGCCTTTTTTATGGAAAAATTTTAAAAGAAGCTTAAAGTATAAAACAAAAGACATTGTTCTTGAAAAACCTACTAACCATCTTCATGTAAAGGAAGAGTTTTGCATGTATGAAGAAAACGAAGAGTAAGACTCATGTTTCAAAAGTGCATGTGGTTGAGAAAGAATAGTCAAGTAAGTCTTATAACAAGAGGAAGAATCAATCAAATGATAATAATAGGTAATAAAAAAGGTTAAAGAAAACTAGCAATTATCATTTTCATTCAAAGAAATAATACTATAAATTTGAGTGTCATCTTTTCAAAAAGGAAGAAGAAAAATAGGTATCCTTTAGAGTAACAAATAAAAAATGGTTAGTATGATCATAGAAATTAATCTAGTAGAGGATAACATTGCTTGGTGGATTAATTTTGGTGTTATCCAATATGCTTATCAAAAAAAAAAAAATTCTCTTCAGGGGATTGAAACTAATATCTGATTGTATTATTATGTTATTACTAATAAATAATTCTAATATCAATACTTATATTATTAAATTTTCTATTTTATAAAATTATAAATTACAATGCATTTTAAGAAATTAGATAATATAGTTAAATTAGAATTATTGTCATAATTTAATACATTCAAAGATAAATGTAAAACTTAAATGTTCAAGCCATCAAGATGGATGTTCACAAAGAACCTCTCCTTGATCACAACCAACAACCCATTATGGACATTGTGGCAAGTTTGATATTTGCCTTTTTCACCTAAAGGATAAGAACGTAGTATCTGCATAATTTCCATTTGTACAAAGATACATTTTTTAATGCATATCATGTAGCAAGATGATATTAACCAAGTTTTCTGCAAGGAATAGTTCTTAGCAGGACTATTAAGATCACTGGGTGATAAGGTAAGATATAAATTTCAAACTCAGTACAATGGTCAAATTCTTTATCATCAAGTAACTTATAGAGAGTTAATAAATTTTATTTAAAAAGGTTTGTAGATTTATGCAAATCTCAAACTTTAAAAGTAAATCAAGTAGGAACAAAAGTAGACTCGAAAGGAGTTAGAATCCTTTCATGCCCAATTTAATGACAATCTTTACCAAAAATAAAAATCCAAAAGAAAGCATAAGCTCATTATAAAGTTTAAAAATTATTTCTATTTTAAATACAAACCTAAACAATACCAATAAGCCTCAAAGTCTAAGTTAACCTTTAAGACCAAATCTACAAAATCCAAACTTAAACAAACATAAGCCCAAGCATTAAAATATGTTTGTTAGCATTATGGCTAGCCTAGTGACATAGCCCGTTATTACAAATTCCATGAAAAAAAAAAAAACAAGCCCAAACATCAAAATATGTTTGTTAGCATTATGGTTAGCCTAGCAACATAGCTTGTTACTACAAATTCCACACAAAAAAAAAAAAAACTCTCTAAGCTCTTGAACTACTAGAAATTGTTTAAGCCCAACTTAAAAACCAATTCATTGATACCGCAAAAGCTAGTACTCCTGAACTATTTGATGAGAATGAAGCAAGTCTTCAAGTAGATGAACTCAAAACTTCTTCTAAAATAGGATTAGAAGAAAAAGAGGTAAGTGTCTTAACATACGATCAAGAACAAATTTTAGAAATTCTTAATTTGTTAGGTAATACCTAAGTTAAAGCCTAGTATCGTCAAAAGCTATTAAAAGCTCTTTTTTCTTCAAGCCCTAATCCTTTACTTCAATCAATTCAAACCATTATAACCTCAAAGACATCCTGAAAGTGGTTTGAACAACCTCAAACAAAGCCCATGACTTTGTAAGATCTCAAACATGAGATTAACCAAATTAAACAAGAAATGCAAAACCTTAAAGCCTAACAAAGTCAAGATCACTAATTATTATTGTCCCTATTAGACTTAGTGAGCCTAAAAAGCCCACAAGCACCCAAACAACTAGAATCTCCAAAAGCCTAACAATTGGAAAGCCTTAATAACTATGAATTTCTATTTTTTTTTAACAAAAATTATGACCTAAAAATGGCTTATAAAAGTTACTTTGAAAATTGTTAACTAATTTTTTTTGGAAATCATAACTTTGGTAGATATCAGTACATATCTCAACTATATTTAGGAAGGTCTAGTACCAACCGAATATTGTGAGAAAATAATGGAAAGCCTCAAGTTTACAAGCCATCACAAGTTGTAGGTCAATTACAAGCTATCCAAAATTTAAATATGCCAGCAAGAGTTTTCCATTCCAACATCCTTTGTTCTTGTCAAAAACCTCAAGTAAAAGGTAATCCTTGGAACTCCTTTTCTTAATTTAATAAAGCCTTTCCAACTATTAAAACAACGTATTAGCACTACTATTCTTAATCATCCAATTACCTTTTCTTTTATTCATAAACTTTAAATAAGAAACTTAAATCTTTTAAAAAATCTTTCTATCCATAAAACCATAGAAATCAATCTTTAAAATCTAAAGTAACTTTTAAATAGCTTGAACAACTTTCTTCTTCTATTGTTCAAACTTAAATCCAAGCCATTAAAACTCAAATTGAAACCTCAATTTGTAATATTCCTAATGCTTTTTGGTACCAAAAGTAGCATATGGTTACTTTTCTGTATGCTATATATTTTAATGAAAGGAAAATCCCTAAAATGTGCGACCCATCAAGATGAATACTTAATTGGTGGATCATTGTAAACAAGAAATCCAAGCTCTTATAAAGAACAAGATCATTCGACTAAGTCAATCACCTTATAGTTGCGTAGCCTTTTACATTAATAAGAATATTGAATTAAAATACGGTGTACCTCAATTAATGTTTAATTATAAGTCTTTGAATGTTCCTTTGGAATGGATATGATATTCAATACCAAATCAAAAATACTTCTTTCAAAGGTTAGCCTAAGCCCAAATTTTCTCTAAGTTTGATATAAAGTTTGAGTTTTAGCAAATCCAAATTTATGAAGTAGAGGTTTTAGCAAATCCTCTAAGTTTTAGAGGATTATGAATGAAATTTATTTGCCTTATATGCCTTTTATTATTGTTTACTTGATGATCTATAAGTGTTTTTTAGAAAATTTTGAAAAGCATTCCAAGCATCTCAATGTCTTCATTCAAGCCACAAAATAAGTTAGCCTAGCTATTTCTAAATCCAAGCTTGATCTCTTCCAAACTAGAAGGTTTCTTAGTCATTACATCCATTAAAGTACTATTACTCCTTTTGATAGAGCTTTAGCCTTTGTAGATAAGCTTCTTGATGAGATCACTAACAAATCTCAACTACAAAGATTTTTAGGCAGTTTGAACTATATTTCAAATTTTTATCCCAAGCTTAATCTTGTCTATAAAACATTACATGATAGGTTATCTAAGAAAGTCCAACCATGGATAGATCATCACACAACTGTGGTAAGAGAAATCAAGTGTCAGATTAAAGAATTACCCCACCTTTACATAAGCGATCCTAACCTTCCTAAGATAGTTGAGATTGATGCCTCATAAATGGGTTATGGTGGGATATTAAAGCAAGTCAAGGATCAAGATCAATAATTAGTTCATTTTACATCAAAGCATTAAAATGACTATTAAAAATGATATTTTACCATTAAAAAAAATTAGTCATTGTTTATGTATTTAAAAATTTCAGCATTACTTATTAAATCAAAAGTTTTTATTGTACACTAATTATTAAGCAACACAATCTATTTTACAAAAATATATTCAAAATATTGCATTCAAACAAATTTTTGCATAATGACAAGCAATTTTAAGCATTTTTTATTTTGAAAATGAATATATTTGTTGTTCCTCTAATTCTTTACTTAACTTCATAACAAGAGAATTTTTATAATGAACAAGTAACAATGCCCAGAACCAAAGCCAAAAACAAAATCAAACCTAAAGCCAATAGTCAAACAAAAACATGGGCTAACATGTTTGGCTCAAAAGCCCAACCTTAAGCCCATTAAGCTCTTAAAATATTCCAAGCCTAAGATCCCAAGCCACTAATGACTTATCCTCTACGTCTTCAGCCTCTTCCATAAGCTTACCCAATATCAAAGCCCTAAACCCAAAAGACCAAGCAAAATTACAAGCCTTGGTTACAAAGCTAAAATCAAGCTAAGACAAAAAGTCAATGGCAAGGTCAAAGTAAAGACCACCTTCAATGCCTTTTTTAGAACCTCCACCACCAATGGTGATGCCATCAACAAAAGCAAAAAAGGTGATAATGTTATCATTATCCCATTTACAAATAAGTTTTCCAAAAATAAAGGTGATAATTTTCGATGCCCCTCCAAAAACATTTTCATCTTAAAGTTTTAAATTGTATTTCAAAAAATCAAAGTTTCAAAATGTTAAATTAGTTGAAAATGGTTTTTGAAATAAAAATCCCCAAATTGTAGCCCAACATTTGTTTCAAACTTGGTATTTCAAGCCTTGAGATTCTTAAATGAAGTCTATCTAGTTGACACCTAGTTTGTCAAAATTAAACACCATACCTAAGCCAAGGAATATACACATTTTATTGTCTAAATCCTTAAAATAATCCACCAAAGCCCATGGTTAAGCCACCCCAACACTTCAAAGTCTTTTTCAAATCTTGTTTACCAAACTTCTCCCTTTGCCCAATATTTCACATATTAGGATTACAAGCAAGCATGATTTAATGCTTTTTACTATCAAAATTCACAATTTAGGCATTCTTGGTTATTTTTCTTGAAATCTCAAACTAGAATCATATTCCTCTTATGGTTTATCCACTAGGGAAATTGGCTTAGACCAGTTGTTGAAGCTCTTCCTGAACATATTCAAGAAGGACTTCAACTATTTCAAGTTTAATATATTGCCCCAGCTCATAAGGCTGCATATCCATAATTATTATATTCTTATTATTTAGTCAAGTTCTCATGGTATTGTGCATAGGAATTCCAACAAAGACTAGATCCATTTACAAGTACTTTAATTCTTGGCAAAGATTACAATGTTAAGTTGTAGCAACAATTTTCTCCAAGCTGACAACAAAAAACATACAACTAGTGTTTTTTAGTAGTTTAACCAACATCCTAATCACTCTAACACCATTAAAGTAAGCACATTACAATTTTTGCAGCATACATCTCAATCTTAAGTTTGGCTAACTAGTGCTATGTTACATGAAGAATATGTTCATTCATTAAACGTATTCTTCATGAGGTAGAACAAATGTTGACAAAATATGCATTTATCCCTTCATCTAATGATCCATTCAAGAATCATGATCCTAATAAAGATGTATTTGGCCCTTTAATCATTAAAGGTGACAAAAAGAAAGACAAACAAGAAAGCAATCAAACAAATAAGGACAAGGACAAAAGTATAGGCATTCACTTTACTTTTCCATTGAAAGCACTTTTGCACTTATTCTAGTTAAAACAATAATGTCCAAGTAAAAGTATTTTCACATGAAGGAATCTACTTTCCTACCAAAAATATTTTGGCCATGTTTAATTTACTTTCTAACTTATAACCAATTTAAAGCAAAACCCCTTTTATAAAAGGATCCAAGCACTCTAAGCCCAACAAAAGTTATCTTCCACTTTTTTAAAGAAACCCACCTTATTTTTAAAAAATAATTCTCTTATAATAATCTTGTAAGCCTTGAAGAGCTACAACTTTTGAAATTTTCATTAAAGCCTTGTAATCTGTAAGTTACAAGTTTAATAAAGCTTTTTTTTAAAGCATTTCTTTAAAGCATTCTTTTCAAAGCATTTATATTTAAATTATAGTATATCAGCTAGAAACCAATAATAATCCATAAGCTAACTAGTTTAGCTTAGGGCAACTTTTGGTGTAACAACGCCATGTATTATAGTTTTACATCATCATTCTCATCAAGCATTTCTTTAAGCTTTTTGATCCTAGTCTCAAGTGGTATCAAAGCCATTGTGTGTTTGTTTAAGGGGAGAGTTATCCTTTGGGAGAAATCAAGCATGAGCAATTAAGAGTATAAGTATGAGAAGGTAATCCCAAATGAGTGCAAACCCAACTGTAAGTCCCAATGTGTGAGACAATAAGACGATCAAGTATATACTAGGATGTATGTAGGAAAACCCTTTAAAACCTCCAACTACTCCAATTATATAACTATCTCTAAGTATAACTACATTTGCCATCTTTCAACCTTCAACATTAAGTCATGATTCTAAAACTTCCTCTTTTAAAGTCATCAATTAAGAAGAAATCTTGAAGGAAAATTTTGATAAAACTATAGACACATGGCAAATACCAAAACTCACCAAAAAGCAAATCTATCATTCAAATTCTTACACTTTAGCCTTATCTAAGTAGGAATTAAACCCCTTTTTAGAGAAAGATTAGATACTTTTGTTTTAATGGCCTTCAAAGATTGTCATCTTTTAAATTTTGATGATTCTCTTTTAGTAATATAAAAATATGTTTGTATTCTAATCTAATTTATTTTAATTATTTTCTAAATTTCACAATTTTTTTACATGATAAAAATATTCTTAATATTTTTACAGTTCAAATCAAGGTTCACAACAATTCATTCACAGGTAGATTGATTCCACTAAGCTTAATGAACATGATATATTACAAAATAATGAAAACAACATTCAACACCAAAGCCCTTCATCATGGTATATGAGGTGAGATAATTTTATAGCAACAAACATATATATGTAGAGCAAACCTATAGATGCATAAGTATATTAAATGGCATGAGGTAAGTCTATCTGACACTAAGAAACTAGAAAATGTTATTAGCCCAAAGTCTCATGTTATGCAAGATGTCAACAAAATAGTCTAACACAAAGATAACAATATCAGTATTTCATTTGTTAGGCACTTTACAAGCATTAAGTTTAAATCTAATAAGGATGAGGATTTTAAAACCAAAATTTCAAATTATTTGCAATAAGCTTTTTCACACAATAACCATAAAGCACTTAGGATAAATCTGGTAGTATAAGATCTAAACTTGTAGGTGTAGATCCACGTGGACAAGTTTCTCAAGCTACTTATGCGTCAACATAGTAGAAGTCTCTAACATCTCCTACAATATCACAAATAGCATTTCTAGGTGAGTTATATCATGAGCTCAATGTTTTGGGAAAATGATTTTATGATTAATAAATAAGGTTTTTTAAAAAGAAAAAGTTGCATTCTTAAGACAATACTAACAAAAGAACTTAATTTTAAAAACATTTTCAAACCAAAAAACTAGAAGTCTAACAAAATAATTATGACTGAATGACTAAAAATAAAAGTATGTTTTGTTTATTAATTAGTTTGACAAATATTGTTTTAAGATGGGTTATGAGTATTTATGGTCATCTTTCACAAAAAAAAAAAAAAGATGAATTATGGGCTCAAATCTAATCTCAATAATAAGAGTTCGCAAATGACTATAAAATTGAGTCAATTCACCATCCTCCATATGAAATTCAATTCAAATAAAAAGATTCTTCTATCTCTACATCTCTTTTTCAAGTATATAAAGAAAATGAGAATTTTTCAATAAAAAATATTTAAAAACTTTTAGAAGAAAATAATTATATCAATAAGTTTTTACAAATTATTAATAATTAACTTTCAAATGTTGAAGAGTTAGTAATTTCAAAAAAAATTATAATTATTAATATTATTATATACTTTTTATAATAATAATATATATAAAAATTTTATTAATATAAATTTAATAAAAAATTAAATAAATTATAATATATAGTTAAATTACAATAAAAAAAATTTAAATAAAATTAAATATATAATATAATTTTAATTTTATTATATTACTAAAAATATAAATTAAATATTAAATTAAAATTTTAATTATGTGTTTAAAAATTATTATTTAAATTAAATAAATATCACTAAACAAAATTTTATTAATTTTGATTATATATATTTCTGTATTAATAATAATTTTTTAAAAATTATAATTTTTAAATTTTTTTTTAATAAATATAAAAGTGTATAAAAAGATATAATTGAATTTTTACTAAAAATTAAATTAAAGTTATAATTATAATTTTGTATAATAATAATTGATTAATATGTTTGATATAAAAATAAAATATTTGTTATTTTTTTAGCATAATAAATTTATTATTTTTAATTAATTTTTTTATAAAAAATATTAAATTAATTTAACTTTTTTTTTAAATAAAAATAAAATAAAAAACTTTAAAATAAAATACTGCCGGCTGATAGTCAACTATAATCCTGATTTGTTTTCCTTCGGGCGTTTGTTTGTCGTCCTTCCTTTCTGAAACTTCACCTGGGAAGTAACTCTCGATTTCCAGGAGACGGGAAGTAGAAAATGTTTCCTCCAAGCCCAGCAAAACCGAAACTTTTTCCTCTACTCACTCTTCTCTTGCTTCTCTCTCCTTCCCTGCTAACTTCCCAGTTGGAGCCTCCGTCTCTTCCTACTATCTGCGTCGTCGGCGCCGGCATCGCTGGCTCCTCCTTTGCCCACTTCGTCCGTCATTATTCTCATCCCGACCCGTCTTCCGCAGCCCGCATACTTATGTTCGAACGGAACCCCGTCGTCGGTGGACGCATGGCTACTGTGACGATTGCCGGCGAGACCTTCGAGGCCGGCGCCTCGATTCTACACCCGAAGAACTACTATGCGGGGAATTTCACCAAATTGCTGCACCTGAAGCGGAAGCAGCCGCCGAGTTCCGAGAGCTCGCTTTCGCTGGGGATTTGGGATGGCGAAAAGTTCTCCTTGAAAACGCTGACTGTTGAGTCAAAGATTCCGCTGGTTCAAAAGATCGTATCGTTCGCTAATTCCGTCTACATTTTATTGCGCTATGGCTTCTCGCTTCTCAGAATGCAGAGCTTCGTCGAGGTCAATCAATCTCTTCCCCTGCTTAATTTTTAATTATTATTGTTTTTTTTTGGGTTTAGGGATGCCTGCCTTGTTTGGTTGGTGAGAAAATGGAGGAAATGAATGGAAATTATTGTTATTATTATTGTTGTTTACTTTTGCGTCTTTTAATTTATGCTGAAATTTTATGCAATTGCTCTCAATAGAAGCAGAATGTTTTGTCTTTGTAAAGGAAAATGAAAAGGAGCAGTAAAAGACGCGTAAAGCTAAAGAGCAAAAACAAAAGCAGTGTGGTTTCAAACAACCAAAGAATATGAAATCGGATTGCTTCTGTTATATATGCTCTTTTTGTCAGAAAAGGTTAAGGATATTTCGACTGACCAATGTTCTTAGTCAACAGTAAATTTGCACCAATAGAGACACATGCACGCTGTGCACATATGGCTATATATGGTGCTTATGATCTAACTAGTGTATGGGGTATGCTTGTATCTTTGTTGCAGATTACTGTAAACAAATTCTTAAAGTATTACGAGAGCTTTGAAACAAGGCCTATTTTCAAGACTGTGGATGAGATGCTCAAGTGGGCTGGTTTATACGATCTTACTACTCAGACGTTGCAAGATGAGTTGGGTGACATTGCATTATCTCCGTTATTAATAGAAGAGCTGGTCACTGTAAGCACTCTTTGGCCAATTAACTAGGGAATTTTTTTTCATTGGTTGGTATTTTTGACAGAATTTTTTGAGGTTGTCAGGATTCAGCTTTTATCTGTTGAAATAGTGATAGGTGAGTAAAGCAATAACATTGCCTTTGTCTACAATAATAAGAATCACAAATGCAGTCCATCATTATTGAACAATTATTTATTTGAATGATTTTTTTATTATTTTTATTTTCTAATGTTTCTTCATTGCTTCTCCCTTGATTGGGCAAATTGACTTTGAGCTTTGGAATCAACTGACAAAGCAACAATCACTCTGTAGCTTGAATTCATGAATGACATTGATGAGGCAATTCAAAGTTGTGAACTTGAATTCATTTGCTAAAAATAGGAATTTTCCTGAACAAACTAATATGGATGTCTGACATAAACTGCAAAAAAACATTGAGCCTAATTTCAACTTTCTTATCCTCAATACTGTATTTCAATCATCCTTTTCCATTGATTCCAGCATTCTCTTAACAGGCTTTCTTTACTCTTTGTTACAGTACTGGTTATCATTTTCATTCTTGTCTTGAAATTGTGCATATCATTCCTTCAGTCTCAAAAAGCAAGACTTATGCTCTTTCAGATTTTCTAATTGCTTGCTATATATAGTTATTGCAACACATATGTCTATTTTCTTTTGATTAATGGGTTTCTTGGCATCTGGTTGCTTGCAAGTTTATTAGACTCTTCAAAACAGACCATACAGGACCAAGGAATGTAGGATGCTGAGTATTGGAGTATTTTAAATTGATTGAGATTTTTCAATATCTTAGAGCTGGAGAGTAGCTTAGAACTGAAATGGCTTTCTTAAGCTATTTGAAGATTTTTAGCAATTTGGATTTCTGCTATACATGTGCAGGTCATTACGAGAATCAATTATGGTCAAAGCACTGACATCAGTGGACTTGCTGGAGCAGTTTCTTTGGCAGGATCTGGTGGAGGTTTGTGGTCTGTAGAAGGAGGGAACTGGCAGGTGGTTGCTGGACTAATCAATGCTTCTGATGTTGAATTGCATCTCCGTGAAGAAATAGACTCTATCTCTTACCACGGAGAATATTATGAGCTCAATTCCACAGAGGGAAAGAGTTATACCTGTCAAGCCACAGTCATTGCTACACCACTGGATGAGGTTAATATTAGATTCAATCCTCCAATCGCAATCCCAAAGAGGAAGTTACAGCACACATATGCTACCTTTGTGAGGGGGCTCTTAAATCCTGTAAGTACTGCAGGTTTTTATAGTTATGTGGAAAAAGAAGTGGCCCCTGCATTATCCCCTTTTCTGCCTGTTTAATTGTTTTTATCCCTCTAATAAATTCTATTTTTTGTCATGGGCAAAGGCGTTTTTTGGCCTGAAAGCTGTTTCTGAGATTCCGGAACTGGTTGGCACCATAGAGAATCCTGACCTCCCTTTTTCATGCATTTCTGTTCTTAAGCAACATGATGAGACAGATGCAACTTACAAAGTATTCTCCCGTAAAGCAATGGATGACGCACTACTAGACAGAATCTTTAGGTAATTTTTTCTTATATTTGTAACTGCCCATCCTTAGCAAAGGAAATGAGGATAATATAACTGCTAGAAAACTAGTGTGAAAAGTGTTGTGGAGAAATGTATTTTGCCACTTCAGAACATGGTTGCATCGGTAATCTTATTCTACTGATATAAACAGCTAACCGATAATTGACAGCTCTTGATTTAGGGATTGTATCCTGAGTAAGACTGTAATTAAATTTGGGATTCATGTAGCCAATCCCAAATAAATTTGGGATTAAGGCTTTGTTGCTATTGTATCTTAAGTGAGACCCTAGACATCCATGGCATGGATGTATCAATGAAGTAGTTATATTCTTCCCAAGTATTGGTTTGGTCCAGCCTGTGGAGAGAAAATAGTAAACAATAAGAACCTATGGTTGTCTATCACCACCCATTTATGACATGTGCCTAGGACTAGGGACTGAATTTTCTAGTGAGGTGTGAAATTTGTCAAACTGTTGTTATCCTGATGACTGCTTATTTCTGCTGTTGGTAGTGTGAGAAAGGAGACTATTCGAATAAACTGGGGTGCTTACCCTCATTATGAAGCTCCTGAAGTATTTGCGCCATTTATTTTGGATGATTGGCACTTGTACTATGTGAATGCTTTTGAGAATGCAGCTAGTACCATGGAGACGAGTGCTGTTGCTGCTGAGAATGTAGCACGACTCGTCTTGTCAAGACTTTTTGGGAAGGATACTGTGACCTCACCAAACTTCAGGAGCTCTTATTCAGGTGGACAGGTATTGCATTCAGATCTGTGATTTGAATGTATGACCTCTGTAAAATAAGTCTTCTTTGTCATTGTTTTCTTTTTGCTTGTTTTGGTATGGTAATAAAAGATCAATTAATGTATACAGTGTTGTACAATGGAAGTCCCTGAAGCCATTCGAAAAGGCTGATGGACATAAGTGTTCAGTTCAAGTATTTGTGGAATTTGTAATTTTTGACAGTTTCTGGAGACCATTGACCAACTGATAATAAGAGGAGAAAGTCTTATGTGGACTCGACTCTGTACTGGAGTAAGTCCTTGGAGGTGTGTGCTTTACCCTTGGGTTAATAGAAGCTTAGAGTATGCTAACTAGGGATTAGGTTTTCAGATGGAAAGACAAGGATAATGCAAAGTCGAAACAGAAAGAAACGTGTAAGAAATCACAGATTTTGTTCTTGGCCTTAGGCTGATAGGCCAATGGCCATACTATGGACCTTGGGCCGTTCAGCAAAATGGTCATATCTAGGGTCTTGCTCGAAATGCTGGAGAATCTTGGTGGAACCCAAACATGCACCCTCTTGATTTCCAGATGCTCACCCATTTAGGTTTTGTTTGGTTATGCCATTGATTTTTTTTTGTTTTTTTAAATTTTGGTATAAACTTTGTTACTTCAACAACTATATTTATGTGACATTTTTTTCAATAACTATTTTGTAGTTTATTCATAACGGATGGATAGCAGAGACTGTAAGAGGAGAAACAGTTTTTAAAGAGGAGAAAGAGTGTGAAGGGTGAGGAGGGTGCAATGGGAAAGAGAGAAGATAAAGGGAATTGTGTACGATTACAATTGGGGGAAGATGTAGAGAGAAGAGAGAAGGAGAAGAATGGATAGGCAAGGTGTGTGTAAAGAAGCGAGTGCAGAGGGAGGAGAGAAGCAAGAGAGACAATGTAGAAAGAGAAAAAGAATAGAGTGTGTGGATAAAGAAGAAAAAGTGAAAAGGGAGAGACATCATAGAGACGAAAGAAATAGTTGAGGAGAAAGTGAAGGAAGTAGGTGTAGGGAGAGTTTGTAGAGAGAGGAAGAAGAGAGAATGCAAAGAGGTGTAGAGAGAGAGAGAGAGAGAGAGAGAGTGTCAAGAAAGAAAATAATAGAGAGAGAATGTCTGAAGAGAAAATATAAAATGAATATATAGAGAGAAAAGAGAAAAGAAAATGTAGTGAAAAACAAAAATGGAGAAGGATTGGAGAGAGTGTAGAGACAGGAAGAGAGAAACATAAAACAGAGGAGAGAGAATGAAGAGAAAATAAAGTAAAAGTATAATGCTAGTAAAGAAGAAGTGAAGGGAGAAAAGGGAGCACAAAAAGAAATGAAAAAATGTAAGGAGAAAAATATTTAAGAGTGAGAGAAAGAGAGTAAAGAGCAAAGAAAAAACTATGGAGAGAGAAGGGAAAGTGTAAAGGGAGCAGGATAATGATATTCCAAAAAATGAAAAGCAATTCATACGAACGTGATTTTATTTACTTTTCCGTATGTAATTTTACCTCAAAAGTGTACTCTTTGTATTTTTATTAAAATTGCATGATGTATTTTCAAAACATAGTTCTTTTTTTAATTGAGATGTTTATTAGACAATAAATTATGTAATGAAGTAATTTATCATATTTTTATAAACTTAATATTTTCTTCTAAGATTAGAATTCAAGATTTTAAAGATGAAAATTTAAGTTCTTAATAATTAAGTTATATCCATTAAAAACAAGCTAACAGCTTAATCAAATAATCTCTTAGCAATTCAAAATTCAAGTTGCTTGTTTCACTCTCACTCAGCGGATATTCTAAGGCATATCAAAGATTAACCAACGCTTTTAGAGAAGAAAGATTACTCAATCTTGAATGGTGTAAAATGGTTATTATAATGTGGGCGACTTGTATTTTACTATGAATGAACTTGGTGCAAAGGTTCACCTACTCTCATGATACAAACTAATAAAATACAAAAAAAAACGAATATTGGATTATTCAAGCAAATGTAGTGAATCATATCATCAGACGGCACGACAGCAATTAGTGGGACAAGTTTCAAGGAACAAGGAGGCCAATATGATTCCATAGTGACTAAGAGACCACAATCAAAGGTTTAGCAATTTGGGTGCATACAAAAGATACCTGAAGTGGTTTCTAAGCTGTTTTTCTAACGGGGATGACTCTGTAGCTGACGGTTAATTGGGCGAATCACAATTATATTCATTTCATTAGTTGCATCTTACGACATTTTGTAGATACAACACTTTTATTGAAAGTATTGTAATCTAATTCCAAATTTGTTATATAATTCTATTAAAAATATCATATATAATTTACAAACTGATCGATTATTTTTATAAAAGTGTTACCTATAATTTTCAAATTTATCATATAATTTTTTTCATAAGTGTTGTATATAATTCTCATATTTATTTTATAATTTATTACAATTATTCTTATATCATTCAAATATGATAGGACATTAAGAAAACTTCTTAATAGGGCTAGCTTATAAATAATTAGGGAAGTTATTTGTGTAAACCACAAATTGAACTTTTGATTGATTTCTAGGCCATAGTTATGTTTATAAGTAATAACATTGTAAGGGTCGATATTGCAATATCAATATTAGAAGTTGTTTGTGACAAAAAAGTTTATTCGAGTACTTTGTTTCTTATATTATGGGTGAGAAAAATTTTTCATTATTATTATCTTTGAAATAGTATAATAGACATGAGTAAATTATAATTATATTCATTTCATGAATTGCATGTTATGAAATAGTGTAATATTCATTTCATCAGTATTGGAAATTGTTTGTGACAAAGAAGTTTACTTGAAAACTTTGTCTTTTACATTATGGGTGAAAAAAGCGTTTCATTATTATTGTCTTATAAGTAGTATAATTGATATGCGAATCACAATTATATTCATTTCATCAATTGCATGTTGCAATAATTTGTAAACATTATACGACACTTTATGGGTTTAACACTTTTATTAAAAGTGTAATAGCCTAATCCCTAGCCTGTTGTATGATTCTATTAAAAGTGTTATATATAATGCATAAAACTATTATATATGTTTATAAAAAAGTTTCATCTATAATTTTCAAATTCATTGTATAATTTATTTAAAAATATTATATATATATTTTTTATTTTTATCGTATAATTCATTAAAAATGTTGTTTATAATTCCTAAACTTAATGTTAATTTAATAAAAGTGTTATATATAATTTGAAATTTTGTTATTTAATTTACAAACATACATATGCTTCAATACAAATGTTGTGTATATTTCCAAAATATATTGCATAATTCAATAAAAGTGTATATATAATTTTGAAACCTATCTATAATACAATAAAAATGTCATATATAATTCTTAACTTGCAACATAATATAATAAAAGTGTCATATATAATTTTTTTAAATTTATCAAATAATACAATAAAAGTTTGTATATAGTTCTCAAATTTATCTTATAATTTATTACAAATGTTTGTCTATAATTTACATATAATTTAATTAAAAATATAATATATAATTTTCAGACTTATTATATAATATAATAAAAGTATCATATATAATTTATAAATTTATCGTATAATTTATTTAAAAATATTGTATATTTCATTAAAAGTATTTTATATGAAATATTTATAAAATTATAAGTATTTATATCCAAAATATATATATATAATATTGATAAAATTATAGATACTTAAATATAATAAATTACAATATCATAAAATTATTATATAGAAAAATATATAATATCTTAGAAAAGAAATATGTTAAATTAAAAAAAATATATGACAATATGATTATATTATATGAAATTTTAATTTATAGGATAAAAAATTCTTTTTTTTTTTGAACATATTCGTAATTACAACAAAAATTTTTAATATTATGTCCAAATTACAAATGGAAATTACTCATTATTCTTTGACATTCGAACTTTTGTTTCATTATTTTATCCTTTTATATATGATAAGTCATTATTTTCAAAGTTGTTCATAAATATGTATTAGTAATAATGCTATTATGAATTTGATTGAAACAAATTTTAAATATATAATAAGAAAACAAGTAAGTTGATAAGAAAAAACGTGTTAAAGGACCCATTAGTAAATTTAAAATTTCACTAAGCAATTACATTTGGGTAACAAACTTGTGTACCAAAAGGCCATTTTTTTGACAAAGAATGAATATCTTATATGTTCAAAATATTTGAATAGAAATTTTAAACCTTTGGATGGCTACTTGTATTTTAAACATATTTTATTGCATACTATAAAATTTTAATTACATAATATTATTAAATTATATGATTATTGTATATGTTATACATATATTAGATATATAAAAATATATGTTTCCATAATATATCATATTCACATTATAATGATTAAATTATATAATATGATATATGATAGTATGAGATGTCCTGCTATTTTGACATCTCTCTCTCCTCTCTTCTTTTTTTTTTTTTTAAATATAAATATTATAGTAATAAAATATTTATAAAATTCTTGATTAATTCTCATTCACAAATTATAAGCTTTAATTAAAATATTAAGAATAAAATTATACAACACTTTAATAGAATTATAAGATACTTTATTAAAAAAAAAATAAACACAACACTTTTATTAAACCAAATGACACCTTATAAAAGGCAATAGATTAAAGAAAAAGAATTATATGATATCTTATAAATTAAATTTCACCTTACAAAATATATAATTCTCAAATTTATAATATTATCACAAAGATTTTTAACAAATTAAGTTATTGTAAAATTTCTTACTATTAGTATATACAACTTTAGAATATAGTATATTATTTTTTGACCTTACATAATAGTTATCATCTCTTAACAATATAATCGTTACATACTAGTTTTAAAAATTATATTTGATTTTATTATAAATATTTATTTAATATTATTTATTCTTTAAACTAATTAATGTTTTTTATAGTGATTTGGTTAAACCTTACAAATAAAAAAAAATATATTACAATTTTTAGTTAGCTTAGCCTTGAACAAAAAATAAAATAATATGAATATAACTACTTCTCTATCTTGTCCATTGTTCTTTCATCAATTTTTCCTTTAATAAATAAATAAATAAATAAATGACTAGTTAATTTTTTAGGCACATGCATGTGCCCTACACTCTAATAAAATTATGTTATTTAGGATTTCTTTGTTTGATAATGTTTGGCACACTAAAAAATGATAATTAATGTAAATATTTTTTTAATCAATAAAAAATATACTTATCTTTTTGAGAATTTGACTTATTCTCTATACAAGTGAATGTCATTTTTCATAAAGTTAAGAGACAAAACAAAGAAAAAGGGAGCCTAAAAAGCAGAGATATAAGGTTGTCGTTATTTATCTTGCTAGTCACCGACCTTACCGTATGGTTGTTGGTGTCAACAACCACCTTATTATTGACAATACTACTAATCTTTGCCACCTGTTCTCTTCCTTGCATCAATTCATTTGGTCCCAAAAATTGAACTCCTTAATTCACTTGTAAAATTTTTCAAATAGATTATTCAATTAATTAAGTTTTGATCTATTACATATAATATCTATACATAATATAAAGGTAATTAGATTTTTTTAATGAGAAAATTATTATTATCAATTATTTCACTTAATATTTGTCTTTTATTATTTTTAAATTAGTAAATATAATTATTTTTGTAATGGTAAGTAGTTAAATTTATATATTTATAATGTCCTTCAGTTTTTTTAATCAATCAATAATATTCATCAAAGTTTTTAACTTATTAAAAGGTAACTCTTTTGAAGTGATTATTAGAGGTTGATTCCCTAAAAAAAAATCAATTTTATCCTTTATTTTTACAAATTTTTTATTTTTTAATTCATTGTTGCTTATTATATAGTATTAGAGTAGTTTCCTATCTTTATTGCCCAAAAAAAAAAAAATCATTGTCTTATCATGACTTCACAAAATTTGTCAAATTCTTTTGAAATTAGATGATGCCATGTTAAAAATTAGTATCTCTTACTCAAGAATCTATTAAATGACTTGGGCAAATTATATTTGACTACTACAATTAGTCATTAGACAAAGAATTTGTTATTGAGCTAAAGGAAACATAATCTGCAAATACCAAATTGAAAAATGTTAATGATGACATCAATTCAGAGTATGACATTATGAAAGGAAAAAACTTTGGTTATGATATTGATTTAAAGCATGACATTATGGATGATAAAAATTTTGGTGATGAAATTGATTTAAATCATGACATTATAGATAACAAAAATTCTATTAAAATTATTATACCTTTGACTAAATATTCTAATTTATCACATGTGAAAATTGATGAATACTTTAAAAAATCTATGGAGAATGATGAATTTTTTTGAAGAAAAGTAAGTTTTATTTGTTGAATTAGATAAAACTAGTGAGTTCATGCATAAAAAGTTTGTCAAACAACTTACTTCTATGAAGATATTTAACAAACTCAATTTATAGGCCATATATGGTAAAAATTTGTCATTATAAAATAAAACTTTTTATTTAGAATCACTTTTATTACCTTAAAGGATTGAAAAATTATTCTTAACATTAATTTCTCATCAATTTTAAGAGATATTTTATGAAATCTTTCAAAGAGAAATTGTGGTGCTAAAATCAACACAATACTCAATTATTATATAGAAAAGTTATGTGAAAAAAAGGTTAAATTGAAGAAGATAGTATGATAATGTTAACTTTAGCACCATAATTTCTTTTTGAAAGATTTTATAAAATATCTCTCAAAATTGACAATGAATCAATCTTAACAATAATTTTTCAATCTTTATAAGTAATAAAAGTGATTATTAGCAAAGAATTTTATCTTGTAATAACAAATTTTTATCAATTGTGATTTGCACATTATGTTTGTTACACATCTTCAAAGAAGTAAATTATTTGACTAGCTTTTCATGCATGAACTCATTATTTTTATCTAATTTAAACAATAAAACTTGTTATTCTTTGAAAAATTCATCATTCTCCATGAATTCTTTGAAACATTCATCAATCTTCCCAGATAATAAATTAGAATATTTAGTTAAAAATATAATAAGTTTACTAAAATTTTTGTTGTCTATAATATCATGATTTGAATCAATTTCATCACTAGAATTTTTGTTGTCTACAATGTCATCCTTTGAATTAATGTCATCATTAGAATTTTTGTGTTTCACAATGTCATGTTCTAAATTAATGTCATTATCAACATTTTTCAATTTGATATTTGCAATTTATGTTTCCTTTAGCTTAACAACAAATCATTTGTCTAACGATTAACTGTAGTAGTCAAAAACAATATGTTCAATTCATTTAATAGATTCTTGAATAAGTGATATTAATTTTTCAACATGGAATCATCTAATTTCAAAAGAATTTGATGAATTTTGCAAAATCGTGATAAGATAATGATTTTTTTTTTTTTG
Organism: Rhizophora mangle; assembly: GCA_037832345.1. Lineage (NCBI taxonomy): Eukaryota > Viridiplantae > Streptophyta > Magnoliopsida > Malpighiales > Rhizophoraceae > Rhizophora > Rhizophora mangle. The sequence goes on along the minus strand of JBAPLJ010001639.1, from coordinate 611,194 downwards.
ATAATAGAGATATAGAATAAAAGCAAAATCTCTAAAAATACTACTATGATACTAGATAATAAGAAATTAGAAATTAGGAAATAAAAAATTTGTGAAAATAAATGATAAAATTGATTTTTTTTTTAAAGATGATTAACCTTTTACAATCTCTTCAAGGAGATTAGTTTTTAGTAAATTAAAAGTTTTGATAAATATTACTAATTAATAAAAAAAATTAAAGAATATTATAAATATATAAACATGTGAAAATAATTATATTTATAAATAATAAAAAAATATTAAATAAAATAATTAATAAAATAATTTTTTAATTAAAAAGATATACAAAATAGGCTCACTTAACTTAACTTTGAATTCTAATGATGATTGAATTGAAAAATTGTTTGAGATTAAAATTTCTTGAAATATAAAATTTCAAACATTTTTCATTATGACCTTATTTTTCTCTTTCAATTGCATTAAATCTAATTGTGATTCGAAACAATAATCTTTCATTTTAAGACCTCTCAAATGCTTTTGCCACACAATCTAAATGGGTAGGGTTTTTAATTAATAATTAAAATAATTTAAGTTATATTATGAATTGAGAAAAAAAAAACAAAGTTGATCTTACATAAAAATAAGCATAATTAAATCAAAAGAGACAAAAATTGCAAAACACAAAATGCTAAGCCTAGGGTTCTTTCTATCCAAAAAAAAAAAAAAATTCTATATAGTACTATAATATACATATATAAATACACTATGCTACAAATATATTAACATTCAAACTTTTAAATAATTTAAATATTTTTTTTATATAATTTTTATTATTATAATTATTAAGCTATTTTATATAAAATTTTAAAAATTAAATTAAATTAATTAATTAAATTAATAAAATTAGAAATTAAATCATAATTTGATCTAATTTATTTTAAAAACTATTAGTTATAAAAATTAGTAATTAAATTAATAAATTAGTCGATTGAATTATAAATTTTTGTGAATCAATAATATCTTTTTTTATTTAATTATTTTAAAAAATTATAAAAAAATTAAAAAATAATTTTTTTTTCCTATATTTTAATATAAAAAATTAATTTTTTTTTTAAAATTTGTTATATTTATATAAAATATTAAATATTAATTTTATTAGTTTATAAACTTGATTTTATATTATAATTAATATTTTATTAAAAATTTTAAAAACATATATTACATATATAAGTATAATAATAATAATTAAAAAATATAATTTAAAATAATTAATAGGATTTATATAATGAGAGAAAATTTTATATTATTATAAAATTATTATTTATTATGTTTATTGAAAATATTATATATATAATTTTTTAAAAAATAAAATTAATTATATTATAATTTTTTATATTATAATATAAAATTTTATATTATAATTTTTTCTTTATCTCTATTTTTTATTTATATTTTATGTAGAGTGTTATATATTTGAAGAGTGTACCGGGATGGTCGTGTCTGATACGTGTGTTCAACACTGACACGTGTTAGTTCAGAGATGTCCGTGCTTTATAGATGAAGGATATGATGAAAGAAATTAAAGAAGTTTCTCGTCCGGCGGAAAAAAGGTAAAACAAAAGCTAGGGTTTCTCTGCGTCTTCTTTGCCGTTTGCCCGCTAGTGCAATCTCTCTTATCCATCGTCTTCCGCTGCAGCATTCTCTCTTGCTTCAGTTCTAAACTTTTGTTCTTACATATTTCCACAGGAAGCTGTTAGCGAGTCCGTACAAGGACTCTGCTCTGGTAGATACTTGGTCTTTAACTTCAGCTGCAGATCGGTGTTCATCGACCATATCGCTGCTTCGATTTGGTAGAAGGTAAAAAAAGGAAAAGAAGAAAGCGAAGGGAAAGATGCACGCTCCAGTCCTTGTTCTCAGTTACTCTCTCTTACTCTCTCTCTGTCTGTCTCTACTATAAATAGTTTGAATTTTTTTTTTTTTTTTGGGTTGTTGGTATACTGTAAGGTAATTATGATCAGTCCTTCAAATTGTTTATTTCTGGCCTGATTGAACTCATGCATTACAAATAATTTATGCTGTTTGAGAAATTGAAGCTGTTTTTACTTTCTCATATTTGTTGTTGTTAGGCAAAGTAGCGTGGTGCACACCATATTTGCAGCTACTCTCTTCTTTTATTGGTTTTTGTTTACGTGGTTTTGTGTTTTTGCTTGACACCTTTCTACTTTTTATTATTAATTAGCAACACGCACGCATACATTATGCGAATCATGTAATTTTACAGCCTGTTTAATGGGTTTCCAATTGCAGAGGATTCTTTAAAGCGCGAGTCCGGGAACAAGGTTCACCGGGCTAATATCCAGGCTTCAAAGGTACCATTTATTCCTGAAAATTTCATTATTCTTTATTTATTCTTTTTTTGTTTCGTTCATTTCTTGTTATGCACCAGGCTAGCAATTTTGAGAGGTCTGTGTATCCTCTGCACATACTTCCTACTGTCCTACATTGTTTATATCTTTTGCTACATTGATGTTCTAACACATTTTGCATGTGGAAAAGAAGTTTATCTTTAACAATCATTTATCAGACATTGGGATGTTATTTAAAGGTCCTTTTCTGATTCAAAGTTTTTGCATTTCCTGCATGACTTTTTGGAGAACATATGGCCATGATGTCCTTTATTCCCTTCTTGTGAATTCTTTTTGGGTTTTCTGAGCTTTCTCTGGTGTTCTTGTATTTAAGCACATCCAGGTGTGCAGAACAAGAATGGAAGTGCACATGCACATGACATTGGCAGAGACATGGATTTGCATGCATATATGCAAGTGTGCATTTACATGCTGTATGCTAACCAAATGGGATTCCTTGTATCTCTTGTGGAGTTCGTCAATTTTTTGTTGGAAAGATGAGAAGACTTTAGTATGAAAACAGATTTTTTCATTAGAGTTATTAGGAGGCCTAACATTTTTGGTGATAGTACAATATCAAAATCCTTAAAACTGTTTGCAGTTTTATCCTACAGAGTTGAGTGACATGGTATTTCATTAACTTCTCCTTACTACATTTCTTAAATCATGGGTCCTTCTTCAGTTATTAGAGTACTTGGCAACATTGACAGTTTTCATGGTACCTTGTTTGATTTCTCTATTAACTGGTGGAAAACTAGTCTCCCTTGTATTTAAGCTGCATATATGTCTGGGGTGTTGTGGATTTGAAAGGGAAACCATGTCTTATACTAGAGTCCATGATTCACCAGCTAGTTTGGTTATGGTGTTCATTTGTATTGTGTGACTTTAATACTTCATTTTTCAAGGATATGATCTCTCTTTGCCTAAAATATGTGACAGGCTGTTGCTGATATAATTCGTACAACCCTGGGTCCACGATCCATGTTAAAGATGCTGCTTGATGCTGGTGGAGGTACCTGCTAAGAGTTATGTTAGATATTCATGCACACATAAACGCTCACACATACAAAATCCAAAAACAAGGAAAGTATGTATAGCCAACCTGCCATTTCTGAACATCTTAAAGAAACACTTTTCATGGCAAAAGCTCTTATTGTTCCCCTGTCCAGGGTGAGGAGTGTTGATACTTAGAAAAATCCAAAAAAAAAAAGGCCTTCATAAAAAATATTTTCACTGTGACACCTTTCCTAAAATAACAAATTGGGTGCTTAAGCCCTCTGGACAGAGGACATGGTACATGGTTATGATCCCCGAAAGTAAAATATTTATAAAGACTTCATTATATACATGAGATATGGATATTCTTTGACTTTTAATACATGAGACTGAGCGATGAAATTGATCTCTTTACTTGTGCAATGTTTCTTGAATTGTAAAATAGAGGAGTAGAAAGCAGATTCAAGTTTCATTTTCATCAACAAATGCCTTGTGGGAAGTTGAGGCACCAACTAGACTGCTTATTCAATTTATTGGATTGCAGCAAACTTTTTATTAGGTGCACTTAACTAGGGTTGGTTGCTTTCAAATGGGCAAAGTGTTGCCTGCAATTTTGTGCTCTGTGTTTTGTACATTTATCCCATTTGCTGGAGGTGGTGCCTCTGTATAGACCAGGGGATATGATCATGATATCATTGACAGTATGCATGTGCTGTATACAGTTTATGCCAAGATTATTTTATGTTTTTACAAAAGCAATGGGTTGTGTTTAAACCTGTTATATTATCAGCTTCCCAGGCTATGCAAATGATACTTCTTTTTCAAAATGGTTTTTATAAAATCCATCTCCTTTAGTATTTGGTGGTTGGATTTGTCTTTGCTTGTGGTTTGGCATTTTGGAAAGGCATTCTGTATTGGTGCAATAATCTTCCCAGATTTTATTGTATTCCTTGTAAGATATTTATTGTCTCAAACTTCTGTAATAGTGGTGTTCTTTTTGAATCTGAATTTGTGGGACCAGTAGGTGATGCCAATATTTTTTTCACTTACAGGAATTGTGGTTACTAATGATGGAAATGCTATCCTGCGGGAGCTAGATCTTGCACATCCTGCAGCAAAGGCATGATTTCTCTGTTTGCCTGCCTCATTATTCATTGCCAATTAAAGAAAGAAGCTTGCTTTCAATTTGATTTTAGCATGATAATTTTGATTTCAGCTGGATACATTCCCTTTTTTTTGGTTTGTCCTTCATTTGGATTTGAATTTTCTTTTAATTGTTTTGTTTACAACTTGAGTTTTGCATGATCCAGACAGGTTCTATTTACATTATTTATTTTTCAGCTAATGGTTGAAATTCAATTTTTGTTGTTTCTTATTCTAATGATCCATTCCCTTTGATTGGTCATTACAGTCTATGATTGAATTGAGTCGAACACAAGATGAAGAAGTTGGAGATGGAACAACATCTGTCATTGTTCTTGGTATGGTTTGAGCATTTGATGTACTGGTTTTATTATCAATATGTCTGTTTTAGCTTTTTTTTTTTATCATCCCTTTCAACCCTCTCTCACCCAGTTGGGGGGGGGTGTTGGGCTGGGGTGTTTGCTTATTGAGCGATCAGTTTACAAACTAGCTTCATTATTGGTCTATGTCCATCACTCTACTATATGAGTTGACTATGGTAGAGATTGCACTGTGGATTGCCCTAGCATTTATAACGAAGAACATATAATGAATGTATAACATTAACATTGTTTGTCATTGTTTGTTTGAAATAATATTTCATAGCTGGAGAGATGCTCCATGTTGCGGAAGCATTTATTGATAAGAACTATCATCCAACAGTTATTTGCCGAGGTAATGATGTGGGTTCTTGTGGTTGATTTCATTTTTTAGCTTGGATTGTATCATTTGACATGGCATAATTTGAATTTGATTTGTAGCCTACAATAAAGCTTTAGAGGACGCCATTGCTGTGCTAGACAAAATTGCAATTTCTATTGATGTCAATGATCGTAAGTTTCCCAAGTGTTTCATTTACTCTACTTTCATCTTTCCTCCACACTTTACCATTGCTATTTTATGTTTTTCCTAAATAGTGGTCTGTGAATTTCTGACATGATATTGTGGTGATAGTAATTTCATGACACCACATTGGTTGGAATTGCAGCCACATTATATGTTATAGCATTCTTGTTTGCCTCACTTGACCACAATGGCAGTATTGGCGGCTACCTGCTATTTAAAACCTTGACTGTGGATTTATTTTAGTTTGCTGTAGAGCTTCATTATTGTTACTTTTTAAGAGAAAAATGTTGAGCTAAGTTAAATATTTATGTTGGTTGATTGATGGAGTGGAAAGGGCAAAGGCTGTCCTTTCTTTATTATTCTGAATGCCTAAGTGACAAAGAAAGAGGAACACATTTTCTCTTCCTTGCTTTTGGGATTTCTTTTAAATGAAGGCTTTGTTATATAAGTTACAATAGTCTAGAGCAATTTCACCCACTGTTTTGACCAAAAACAAATACTTGCAAGATCATTACTAAATGCTGGTGCTATCTGGTTGAGATGGTGACATCTGTATTTGCATATCAGGTGCAACAATGTTGGGACTTGTAAAGAGCTGTATAGGCACAAAATTCACTAGTCAATTTGGGGATCTAATTGCTGTAAGTGCTTCATCCATTTAACTTTTATGCATTTGATACTTCTGCCCTTTTCTTCCTGATCTTTCCTCCTATTTGTTTAGTCATTGGTAGCTTGATGTTTTAGAGCACACATCTGGGAAATGAATTTATTTGGGTATTGATTATGTGGCCTAAATACTGATCTTATGCAATATTTACTGCCTGACATTCAAGTGGCTAATTTATTCCTGTTTGGTGCCTTTAAACGTAAGTTACTATCATCTGATTTGGTCCCCCCCTCTCAAAAAGGGTGGGGGGTGCATGTAGGTTAATAATGAAATGAGTTAACCTCTTTTTGGCCAAACACTCAATTAACTCTGGTCCTCATACCCAATGCCATGAAGTGATTGAGAACTACAATTGGCTAGACATAAATTTATTCCTTATAGTTGATTAATTTTGTGTGACAAATTAATTTAGGGAGGGTTGGTCCTTTTAAGTAGAAGACTCTATCAGGCTGTCAAAGCAGGGGAAGAGCTTGAACAACTTTATTAGGAGATGTCATGTCATTGTCAATTAGCATATTTCAGATCCTTGGAGTACCTGCTCATCCGAAGTGATTTAGAAAGATTTTTCTTTATTGGTGGTGGTTATGGATAGTCATGGTGTGAATAGCCTGGTTTCCAAGGAATTATGAATCTATAAAAAAAAATATTTTCCTTGATGGTAGGAATGTGAAGTGATGACTTCTGAAGTCCATTTCTTAGCATCTTGTTTTTGTTTTCATTTGCAAATACTACAGTTTTCTGCAAGAAAGGAAGTGTGTGACATTTATACATTAGAATCTTGTCTGTTGTGTAGTGGCAATTGGGTACTTTTATATGTTCTTTGTGAAGACTTTGTTTGATGTCCAGGATCTGGCTATCGATGCCACCACAACTGTTGGTGTTGACCTTGGCCAGGGGTTGCGAGAAGTGGATATCAAAAAGTACATTAAGGTTGAGAAAGTTCCAGGTGGCCAGTTAGAAGACTCTAGAGTTCTTAAAGGAGTTATGTTTAACAAGGATGTGGTTGCCCCAGGCAAGATGAGAAGAAAAATTGTTAGTCCACGTATTATTCTTCTTGATTGTCCCCTTGAATACAAGAAAGGGGAGAACCAAACAAATGCTGAGCTGATTAAAGAAGAAGACTGGGGAGTTCTTCTGAAAATGGAGGAGGAATACATTGAGAACATGTGCATGCAGATTCTAAAATTTAAACCAGATATAGTAATTACAGAGAAGGGGCTTAGTGACTTGGCGTGCCATTATCTAAGCAAGGCTGGTGTCAGTTGTATCAGGAGGTTGAGAAAGACAGACAACAACAGAATTGCCAAGGCTTGTGGGGCTGTAATTGTCAACAGGCCTGATGAATTGCAAGAGTCTGATGTTGGAACAGGTGCTGGTCTCTTTGAGGTGAAGAAAATTGGAGATGAGTTTTTCTCTTTCATTGTTGATTGCAAAGATCCAAAAGCCTGTACAGTTCTCTTAAGGGGCGCCAGTAAGGACCTTCTAAATGAAGTAGAAAGAAATTTACAGGTAAACAAAAGATTTAATACTAGTTCTTAATTTCTTATGCTTAATGTTTCAATGTTTTGAATCTCATATTCAACACAGGATGCTATGGCTGTTGCCAGAAACATAATAAAAAATCCAAAACTTCTTCCTGGTGGTGGTGCCACAGAGTTAACCGTGTCTGCCACTCTGAAGCAAAAGAGTTCATCCATTGAAGGAATAGAAAAGGTAATGGTTAATGCCATGCATCACTGGTTCAATCCCTACCTATCTATATATATGTGGTCACTGAATTGCAAATACATGAAGTTTCAATCTTGAAGTGACAAGTTGATTTTGTTGTTGCATGACAGTGGCCATATGAAGCTGCTGCTATTGCTTTTGAGGCTATACCTAGAACTTTGGCACAGAATTGTGGTGTGAATGTGATTCGGACCATGACCACACTGCAAGGAAAAGTATGAATCTGTACAGTGATGTGTTTTTATATTATAGAATGATAATTCTGTTTATTTTTTTCTTCTGTTTATTAATCTCAAATTTTGCCTACAGCATGCAAATGGGGAAAATGCATGGACTGGCATTGATGGGAACACTGGTGAAATTGCTGATATGAAAGAGAGGAAGGTATAACAATTGGGCTTCTTCCAATGTGATTGGATTTTGTTCAATTTCTTGTGGAGCTGCTTTGTATAGTAAGAAACAGATGCTGCTACTTCCACACACTTTTCTAGACATACATATAATTTTGAGTTTGTAGGTGCTTTACATGGTTGCATTTTATAATTGATCTTTATAAGAACCACCCTCATTCTATTGTATTCATGAGTATTTTTTCTGGGTGATGGGATACTGGCAACTAATATCTGTTTGCTTTCTGGTGGCTTTCAAATACACAATATCATTTTGACTGATCTAATAATTATATAATTGTGTAACCAGATATGGGACGCCTACAATGTGAAAGCACAGACCTTCAAGACAGCAATAGAAGCAGCTTGCATGCTTTTAAGAATTGATGACATTGTGAGTGGAATCAAGAAGAAACAGGCCCCTGGAGCAGGCCAAGGTCCTTCCAAGCCTAAAGTTGAGACAGAAGCAGATGCAGATAACGAGCAGATACTTCCTGACTGAAGATATAACTGATTTCCTTTCCAATTGTTTCGGTGTGACAAATTGGCGGTTGGGTTGTTTCTGGGATGTATTTCTGTTTTGATGGTTTATTTTCAAATCAATCTTCAAAATTTTGTACTGATGTCTAATTGCTTTTGTTTTGGATTAATATAAATGGTGTGCTACCGTTAGTGTTAATTCATGATTAGTATTTCTCTCGTGCAAGCTGAGCCGTGTGTGTGTGCTGCCTTCCAAAATTGCTGACAATTTGGTTTTGGGAATATGGCTTGAGCTTCCCGCACTGAGCCTTTCCTGTGTATCTTCAGATGCTTTGTGCAACTGAAGTTGCTTGCATCTGAAGTTGCTTTTGTGTTACGGCAAAGAAGAATCGTCTGGTCTCGCCAACCCAAGGTCAGTTTTTGTCGAAGTCAACTGTGAACTGTCTCAAACTGATAGGAACGGTGCTGGAAACGGACACAGAGCTTTGTGCACAAGTCAGTTTGCAGGGTGACATGTGAGTTTTTGCCCGTGGGAACCGAAATCAGGCCTTTTAATATCGAAGATACAAAAATAAACACTCTCGTTTCCCTACATTAAATATCAGATTTCGCAATTGTGTTAGCAGGGCTGCCATTGGTGCAGCAGATTGAAAATACTGTTGCAAACATCTTATATTACATAAAGTATAAACAAGATATTCTGAAATATATTTAATATTTGTACAATTTCAATGAATCTTTTAATTTTAATCGAATTATAATTGGAAAAAAATTAAAAAAATTGATTTTTGTACTTTTATTGTCAGGTGAAATAAATCCATAAGAATTGATTTACAAAGGGATTTCCCATAATTTGAACTAATTATCGTTGTTTAAGAGTTTCACTTATATGGTCTTTAACATCCAAAGTCGGCATGTTAGTCGACTTGCGAATGCAACATTACATGCCCTTGTTAGAGTTTCTAATATTATATTACATGAATGTATCTGGATGAAAACATCTCATTACAGTTTCTTACTTACTAGATCAAGAATGTTGTAACTTTTAGTTAATTTTATATTGTAATTTTACAATAAAAAAAAAGACCTTTTAGTTATCAAAAATTTAAATAACTTTTAAGTTCGATGGTTTCAAATTTCTAAAGTTTATAAAAATGTGAATATTTTTTCAATGGACAAATAAATCTAATTATACAATTAATATATTTTTTTAATTAACTTTAAATAAATCTTAAAGTTTTTAACATTAAAAATAAATATAATATTAATAAAATAATTACTATTATATCATTAAAATTAAAATTAAATAAAAAATTTATTTATTTAAGTTATAATAATTTTATTAATTTTTAATTATTTTTATGATATAAAATTATTTAATTTGATATTTTTTAAATTATTTTTTATATTAATATTATTAATTAAAAATATTTTAAATTATTTTTAAATTACTAAATAATTTTTAATTATTTATTAGATAAAATATAAAATATTAATTATTATAATTATAATAAAAAATTTATACAATAAATTTAATAAAAATTATAATATTAATATAAAAATAATTTTAAAAATTTAAAATTATTTTTTAAAAAAATAAAAATTATTATAATATAAATTAATAATTATTAATTTAATCATAAAAATTAATATAAGTTGATTAGGCCGAGTCTAGCCATGGACTAGGTTCTCGTCCTCTGCCGAATATCGACTTTTCATTTCTTTTTTTTTTTTTTTTTAATACCATATATATATATATATATATATTGAAGTTTAAAGAATATAAAGCAAGAATACAAATTTGTTTCTGGAATATCCTAGAATTGAATTCGTTGGCACATCAGATGTCAGGTTCGACGAGCAGGACAGGGAGCAGCGGCGTTACCTATACGACTGCAATGAGACAAGAGACGGCGTCTCCAGCCTCCTTGACCACCACCATCACACGGCAACCAGAAACCCTAGTCCTGCGGTTGAATCGAAGGCCGAAGAAGAAGAAGGTGACATGGAAGGAAGGCACCGTTGATAACGAGTTCTTGCAGAAGAAGAGCTCCAAGAAGTGTTGCATCTTCCACAAGGACAAGCCCTTCGACGAGGACGATACCGATGATGATGATGATGATGGCGGCGCCTGTTCTTATCATCACGATCGTGCTCCTCCTCCTCATCATCATCATCAATTCGATGGCGCCTGTTCTTCAAAGAGCGTCGACGCTGGTGATTGAATTTGTTTCTTCCCTTTCGATCGATTTTGCACGTCCTTTAATAGTCTTTCCCCCACCCCGCCCCACCTTTCCCTTAACCCAACCCAACCCAACCCATCGTGCTTGTTAATTTGAATCGGAGAATCTATGGCAGACCTATTTGAATTGCAGATTTATATCTGTTTATCTTTACCACTACTTGATTTTAGACAAAATGGGATCTCCCCTCCCGGCCGGGCGTCCGAATTTCAGCCTTTGTGCTTTTTTTTTTTTTTTTTGTTATTTTTTAAGTCTGTTAGACATGTACAACAATTATCTGGTGTCTTCTTAATTGTTATATTTACTGAATGATATCCAGTAATTGTAGTTTTGAATTACTTGAAAGGAAAAAACTATGTTATCATTTGGTTGGTTAAAGCAGAATAATCCCTGAATTATGCAGTTTAAGCTTTGTTGCTAGCTCTGCCTGATGGTGCGTTCTGCCATTATATTTTGGTCTCTTTGTTCTTGTGGCCTAAATGGTAGGTTCAGGAGCTCATTGGGTGGTGAAAATTTGTCACTAAACAGGGCACTTTGGTTTTTCCTTATCAGCATTAACCAATTCACTGGAATCTGGGGTCACTAAACCCTGATCTGGGCAGTTTACTGTCTTGCCTGGTTTTGAATCTGATTTTCTCTGCCAGATACTGCTCAAAGAACTCAACCCTTTAGTGATTGCATAAAGTCCCATTCTATGGCACCGGTGTTTAAAATAACAATGGACCTCAATGATTCTTCATTGGTTTTCATGCATGTAAGTGGGATAGCAATTGGCTCTTTATATCTTGGTTCAGTTGAGACCGCGAAGAAACCTTGCAATGTGACTACTTGAGGTTGACCTTAGGCAAGGAAAAAGTAAAGAAGAAATTGTTTAATGGAAGTAGGATTTCTTGGCCAATTACTGGCTGTTCAGATCACAGAGGTTGTGTGGGCAATGCGAGGCTAACTGAATAAGGTAGCTGGTTGGCTTTTGGTGACTGAAGAAAATTGACTTTGGGTGTCACAAGCCAAGTTAGCCAAGAATCACGGGATTCAGCAACTGGGCCCCTATTGCCTTGGCTGTTGAATGACGAACAGAACTCACAGAAACTTCTGGTTCTTTGCATTTGATCAGAGATCAGTGCATCTTCAAATGTGTCCAGTTGGTTTACGGTGCATTGATTGGAAGGTGCATCTTGATTCCTGAACTGCAATCTGATCCCCACGCAATTGCTATTGTTCAAGACGTGAAGAATCATAATCATTCAAGTGGTTTTCAGGGCTCTTTAAATCGGGATGCTGGTGCACAGTCCATCAGCCTCAGACAGATGTTGGGCCAGTGTCCCACCATTGAGGTTAGACATGTACTTTGAAAAGTAGTCCTAGCTTCATTCCAATAAATGCGTCCATGGTGAGCTTATCTTCTTATAGATTATGCCCTAATTGAGCAGTCCGTTTATCCCATAACAAGTGAGCCATGTGGGTTTCAGCTGCGGGGAGGCTTCCCCTATCAAATGACTTTGTACTGAGAACTGAAAATGTACCCAAAAGATTGAAAACCATTAAACCAATTGTTCTCACCTTGAATTCTGAGACCCCTTTCCTTTGGCGCAAGCCTAAGTTCGCAACTCACTCAATCTAGGAGAAGCTCTTGGTTCATTAGAAAAACCGGCTTTAGCCTTTGTGGCTTGGTTGTAGTTATTATTAGCTCCATCGGAAAAAGGCTTTTCCAACTTACGAACTTCCAGGGCGGGATCCAAGATTGAATAACATGTCAACAGGCTCTGCCTTCATTGAGCTTCGAAGCATTAGTGCTCTCTACAATCCCAGAACCACCTCTACAAAGGATCTTGCAGTGTCGGGTTCGAGAGTAGCTCCTCCTGCTTCCCTGAGGGATCCTCCTATCAAGTGCAATGAAAGGGCAGTTCGCCACCACTCGGATATTCCCGATTAAGAAAACGCAGTATTCACTATCTTGCGGTGGTGGGCTTGGAGTTGGCCTCTGGGAAGCCCATAAAAAGCCTTTTTCTTTGGTCTTTTCGCTACCTAGCCTTGTCCTTCGTTTAGTTTTCCATTTTTCTGTTTTTGGGTCGTCTGAGGAACGTGACTACTCATTTGTAGCAAAGCATTTGAATGCTCTCATCAGGGGTGTACATTAAACAGCCTAATAACCTACTCAACTTGATCAAAATTAAATCGAAATCGAAAAACTGTCAAAAATGATTTATTTATGGTTTAGAATTTAAGCAAATTATATTTTATAGTTTAGTTATGATTTAGCAAATTCAAAAACTAGGAAAAACGAATCAACTGCTTAATATGATAAAGCCCAAATATATGTTTTTATTGAAAGATGGGTAGATCTGTTTGTGAACTGGAAGATCAGTGTTGAGCTATATAGGTGTAGAGTGGTATGCAAGTTTCGGCTTTGAACTCAAAAGGGAAGCAACCTCTGTCTGTAAAACAAGAGGAACAGCAAAGATGTGCCTTGAGTGAAACTAATAACAATTTCAAGCATTTTACCACGAACTTGAATTGCTTTGCATGGTAAACTTCTACTGTGTTTTCCATTTCTAGGGATTATGTAACTATTTTTTTGGGGAAAAAGGAAGAAAGTACAGGGTGCTTTCACTCTGCCTTGTATTGTAATGGAGTAATTTACTTACTTAAAAAGTTATGAACTGCTCAATATGTTAAGAGCGTTTGTAGTCATCTTGATTGCATAATTCAATTGTTTTGGTGTTCCAAAATATGATCTGGTGTCCTGGCTTTTTACTAATTTTTCTAATTTCTCAATTCCAATAGCTAAAAACAGGAATATATATGTATATATATATATATATATAGAGAGAGAGAGAGAGAGATCATTATAATTCTAATATCATAATATTTGTTCACAAAAATATGATTCAAACTGTGAAATCAGCCAAAATTAACTCGCAATTGTTTATATAGTAGTTTGACTGGTTTTTTTTTTTTTTTTTTATAGTAATTTAATTGTGGTTTTAAAAATTTAAAAACTTTTTAATCACCACTAATGGTTTTATTTGAATATGAGGATCAAATGCATCCTCAACTCCTATCTTTGCGTTAGGGGGATTCCTTAATTGCGAAGAGTTTAGGATATTGTGCCAATCAGCACACATGAGAATGCATACATGAAGCTGCTGTGATCAAATGACTACAGAAATACATTTCAATGATTGGTAGTTCAAATAAATAAATCGAGCGGAGCATTAGTTATAAGAAAAAAACAGAAAAGCAATAATATTTGAGAAACCCGAATGCAAATTTCTGAAGAATCAAATTGAAATAGGACTTCATCACATGTGACCCATTTGGACGAAGAACCGAAGAGGCTAGCACGGTTGAAGACCAAAAATTGTAGCCAAAACCGACCTTGCCAAGGTCTTTGGCTCTAGAAAATACTAACGTGTCATTGATATCCTCTTCATGATTACCACTGAATTGTCGTCATCTCGTGACAACATTAGGAAGACGAATGCTCCTATAACTTCTCTCAAATTCCAAAACCTAATGTAAATTAAAGGAGTATTTTGAAAGCAGAACACGTGGCATCAATTTTGCTTGAGTAACAAATTAATAAATATTATTCTAAGACATGATGCTAGCCGCTTCACTCATTTCATGCAAAAGCCTTGATGGATTGAAATTTGAAGGTAAGACGTTTTTGAACTAAGGAAAAGTTACATAGGTGATGATCGCTGTCAATAATTTAGCAATGAATGAAGACTTGTAAATGGACCATAAAAGCAGCCTTTCTGAAAGACTCGGAAACTTGAAGCAAAGCCCTTGCTCTTGAGCCATGGGGAATAAAAGCTAACCCTTAACAGTATCACTATAAGATGACACAACCCATGCCACTGGAGTTGACTTGAGATTCAAACCTTACAGAGTACAAGAAACTGCATTATCGCATTTGGTATTTGTGTTACACAATTATATGCTACGTTGCTGTTTCAAGGTCCTCAAATTTGAGTTCAAGTTGGACCTATTAATGGCATTGGATCAAACAGGCCACTGTCTGTCTCAGGTATTTTACAATCCCACAGCTTTTGACGTGCTCAGCTGCACGGAGGAACCAATTTCATTGTGCAGCATTTTTGTTCAAGAACCATATTTTAGAGTTAGAAAACATCACAGAGACACTAGATCCAAGCAATATATACGACGCAGGGTGTATCTTACAGACAAGGAACACATTTGATGCATACACAAGAAACCCGCACCATCATGCATGCCATTTCACAGTCTAATTACACCAAACTGCTGAATATGTAGATGAAGGCCAATCAAAGAATATTGGTCAAGAATTACCAGGCAACTCCACTAGACAGAAATTTCATGTAACCTCCTTTCTTCAATCATGCAGGCAGTGGTTCTTCAATAACTGCATCATAAAAAACAGGTTGTTAACTAGCCTGCATACCTCTCTCTCTCTCTCTCTCTCTCTCACACACACACACACACACACATACAAACATGTGTACACACATGTATGTTGGTATACTTTGGGGAGGAGATGGGATCTCCATCTTTTAGCTTAGGTTGATAGGGTAGAAATACCTTTCCTCTTTGTGGAAACTTCAGCTGAAGTAGTTTCCACATCCTTGGCAACAACATCAGGAGCAACTGGTGGTTTGGTTGGCACATTAGGAAGGTCCAATTTTTCCTCACCTATCTCAGATGGCATTGAAGTAGGCACCTTTGGCATATCTTGAAGGGTAATCTAAACAAACACAAAGCACATTTCTTAATTAGAAAGGAACTTTTAAGGTTTAGACATTAGAGGATTAGTTATGTTTTACTGTGTATAGCATCGACAAACATAAATTTGAACAAAATCTAAATTTCCAGTAAATAAAATTGGTACAATTAAAGCAAATATGCTGCCTCCAATTATTTATCAGTATATGGCAGAGATTGTGAGACAGTTCTTACCTGACTCTCCAAGTTCTCAAATTCAGCTAAAATCTCCTCTTCATCTTCTGCTGATAATTTCTCTCCTAATATAGCATTGATTTCCTTCATAATGCAAACCATCACAATATTGAAATGTTTATATCAAAATTAGATGTGGGAAATAAATGGTAAAAGCTAATGGAAAATTTGAAGCAAGGCTAATAACAATGCCACAGAGGAACCCAGATAAATAAACTAGTTGAGCTTGGTGATTTTTAAGATTTCAAGCATCCGAAACTGGTTTTACCAATTTTAAACAGTCTGACAACAAGATGAGACAACTGATGCAAAAAATTGTTTTATCAAATGTTGCAGCTCAGACATTATCTCAGACAAGCATAAGCAAATGGGAACACATATGGAGAGTGCCCATGCACACTACAAGACAAAATATTCCATCAAATAAACCATTCCAATGACATTCAAGCCAAAGGTATCCAAACAAATCTGTGACTCAAAGCTATAAATGAAAAAACCAGAGAAAACTAGGATTAAACTTCAAACTCACATCTTGATAAGCTTTAGCTTCTGCAGTGTCATCCATTAACTTCTGAACATCATCTAGGTTGATCTCACTTTGTATTGCCTTGATTGCATTATTTCCTGCTTTTAAACTCTGAAATACAGCTGTCTGCTTGCTGGCCAATTCAATATCTGCCAACTAAACCAAAATTTACAATAGAATATTCAACAATTATTTTCATAGAACATATCAAAGTGGACTAGATTAAAAAAAAAAAAAAAAAAAAAGAAAAAAAAAAAAAACCAGAAGCCTTCCTGAAGGAAATGTAAGATGTTGACTAAAATGCAACTACAGCAAGCATGAAAATGTAGAGAAGAGAGAGAAGAAAAAAACAAAAACAGAAAGAAAGCAAAGGCTGATGTATAGCTACACTAGACCTATTGTCACCTACTTGTTGTTCAACATTTATGAGCCAAGTATCCACTTGCTTCAATAACTCTTCCTGTGTTTTCTTCTTCTTTAGAGCTAACAAGGCCCTGTCCTTTCTCTTCTCACGAATCAAGTCTTTAGTGGCTTGCTTCTCTGCTTCAATCACATTTTCGAGCTGGAAAACATTTGACAATGGTACAACATAGTTACTAGATTGTCTTTAATTTCTTACAATTGAAAATGTAATCTCCACAATAAATGCAATAACGAAAGTAAAATGCACATATGTATCAAAAAAGGAAAATATGCATTCCTTTACCACCTGAACTGGAACAAGCAACCAATTCAGAGACACAACACAGCAACACAAACATTATATGGCAAACCTTGTCATTTGATTACAATACAAATTGAGGAGAGAACCTTAAAAAAAAAGTTCCCTTTAGGGAGCCAATCATTAACTGAAGTATGTGTCTGATTTCAAGTTTTTTTTTTTTCTTTACTTTTTAATTACAAATTCAAACTCAAACCTAAAACCAAAACCAAAACCAAAACCTAAAAACCTACACTTGTTAAAGGCAACTGACAACATCATACGAAAATAGAAAAAGATATTCGATCACATTCTGCACTTAGTTTCCCATCATCCCACTTTCCAAAAAAAAAAAAAAAAGATAATTATTTTTCGAAATAATTTACGAGGAAAGGGCTTTGTCAAACAACTGACTCGTTTCAAAACTTCTTCTTTCCTCCTGTTCCCTCAATTAAAATTTTTTGGGAAGCCAAACGCAACAATGTTGCAGAGAAATTAAACTTGAAGCATCGGCATCAAACAACAAAAACCCACGAATTTCACAATCAGCTACATAAATCACCCAAAAGCTATCATAATTCAAAGCAACCAATAATAAAAAAAAAAGAATAAAAAGAAAAGAGGAAGAGGAGGAACCTGTTGTTGATATTGGGCCAGCTTGCGCCTTTGGGTTTTGAGAGAGAGAACGGCTCTATCAACATCAGTGATCTTCGGCTTCTTCACAAATAGATTCCCCATCCAATCGTTTCTTTTGAAACCAATATCAAAAACTTCTACCAGTAATTATTCCAACCAGATAGAGAGAGAGAGAGAGAGAGAGAGAGAGAGAGAGCGACTATCACACAGAGCTCTGCGAGGATCGTAGAAAAGACGAAGGCTTTTCGGTTTCGTAGTTGTCAGGAAACACCCACACCCCACGCTCCCTGTTGATATTTGCCTAAATGCCAACTCCCTTGCCCTTGACTCATTTTGTTTAGTAAAAGAGAGAGGAGTACGCGGAAAGACCAAAATTAAAATTTGTTAAGTATTGATAAAAGAGTTAATATATATATTTTAATTTTTTTATTTTTGCAATTTAATAAATATAATCTTATTTAAAAAAAAAAAAAAATTGACAAAAAGCATGGCGTTGGCTGCGGCAGTGTCATTGGGGGTTGTTTGGGATGAAGGAGGCGGCTTGGAGGTGGAGGTCCGGCTTATCGTGGATCTGCTGAGCGTGTCGAAGTAGATGAGGAAGAGAGAATATGGACAAGACAGGTTCATGAAGCTGGAGATAAAGGCTCGGTCGTCGAGGTGGATTACACCGGATTGTGACTGAGATCGGAGGCAGAGGAGGTGGAGGTGTGTCCCCAAGTCCGAGTCACAATCTGCGTCTCTAAGGTATTGCGTTTAAGAGGATTGGATACATGGGATCTTTCTCATCTTTCTCTCCCAAAATATTTTTTAAATATAAATATAATTTCTTTTCTCTTAATTTGCTTCCCTTTTCTCAATATTTTCTTCTTTCAAATACAATGTAATAAATGTTATTGTATTTTTTTTCTCTTTGAGATGAAATATAAATTTAATAAAAAAAATTTAATTTTATTTATTTTAATAAAATATTTTTATAATTACACATATTTTTTAAATTTTATTTATTATATTAATTAAATTTAATTTATATTAAATATTTTTTAAAATAAATATATAAAAATTATTTATTCATGATAAGTAAATATATTTTTAAAGTAATATAAATTTTAATTTTAAAAAATAAAAATAAAAATATTTTAATTATTATAATTTTTTATTTATAATATTTAAAAATATTTTTAATTTTATAAAATTTTAAATTTTTTTAATAAAATAAAATTTATACCATCTTGAAAGAAAAAAGGAATTTTTTTTTTTTTTCAGGTGGAGCCAAAATAGTAACAATGGGCAAAACAAAAGGGCATTAGACCCAATTAAATAAATAAAAAGTCGCAATATATATACACCTAAAATTTTATTTAATATTTATATTTTTAATATAATTTATTCATTAAAATATAAATTAAGTATTTTTAAATTAAAAATAAGTTCATGACAAAAGATTTAAAATACAAAATATATTAAACTTAGTAGGAATATTTGACAATTTTAAATTAGGTGAGGATAAAAGTTATTTTTTGAGTAAGAGAAAATTTTATTTTTATAATTAGTGTGAAAAAGGTTTTTAATGAGACAAAGTCAAAAGTTGCATATTAATAATTCTTAAGTGTAACTCCTGTTCAAATACATGTGGCTTTGCCACTACTTATCTTTAAAGTTATAATCCAAAAATAATTTTTTGTTTCAATTAAGCAACCTAAGTGCTATCCTTTCACAATCTTATAGCTACATCATTGTAACAAACATTATCCACAATAATGCTACCAATTATTTATTCAATTACCCAATTAACCATATGCTTATAAATTGCATCATGAATGACATCTCCAATTTGTAAGGGTATATATAAGTACAAAAATTAAGAATTTGCTTTTGTAGATTCCAATTAGAATCATAAAATGACAAGTCAAAATTATATAATAAACTCTAGACATGATGTTTAATAATTTATTCTTTTTCAATAAAGAGCAAAAGAAAAATTGCATTTCCATAAACCATCTCTGGGTAAATCCCTTGACAGCATGAAAAATTTAGAGCAGTAGTTTACAGGGGAGTTCAAATTGTTCATCATAACCCTAGTCAACACGTGTCCATCTCCCTTTACATGTTTTCATCAACTTCTTTTTCTTTTATTCCTCATTTAGTAAGTTGATAATTGGCGTCAAGCAATCGGAGAACATGTCAAATACAGACAATATTAAACTAATCAATTAGTAAAGTGGGAATAAACATAGTCAAGGAGAAATGAACTACATGTAGATTATCACAAAAGTGCAAATTCAACTGCTACCATACATGAATGTGCAGTGCAAATTCTCAGGGGGAAGCAAATGAAAATTGACTGCTGCCTATTGAAGCAAAACTTTTGTTTAAGAATTACGGTTTGTACTTCCTAAACTTTATATGTGTATCAAATAAAACCTTGAATCTCAAATCCATCTAAGAAATGATGAAGTACAACATGGCCGTAGACAGTGAAGATTTTAGTGCATGTATTTTTAAATAAAGAAGGTCAGGATTTGTCTAACATCTTCAAGTACTTCAAAGGATATGAATCTATCTCTTCTTGGTGTTTTCCGGTAGGAGCTACTTCCTGTGCAGGTTTCTATAATGTGAGGCAATCTGCAAATGGGTATGTGTTTCTGTTTGTTGTTCCAAGAATTCAATGGACAAATGCAATCAAATCATTGTAGGCAACTATGTTACATGGACTCAAGTCCACGATAAGAAAATAGCTTTCTTCTGTCAAGTAACTACTCAGATGAGAACTCCATTTCAGGACAAAACTAGAAGATGAGTACTCCAAAGTAAGTTTTATTTATTCTACAAGACATTGTCTGGACATTCAATGCAACGAGAAGTTGTTTTGACATTCAATACATGCTACAAATGGTAGACAAAAACAAGAAGTTGTTTTTACATTCAAGACGTGCCACAGATGGTAAACAACAAGAAGTTGTTTTGACATCAAGACATGCTACAATTGATAGACAACAACCCCAAGTTGTTTTGATGTTGTCACTCCTTTATTTTCACCTGCTACTGCACAACAAGCCGTTGTGCAGGTTAACGGACTAGCTTACATCGTTCATGTTACAAGTCAACAACAATTGAACTTGACATCCCCCACAGCACCCGACTGATCTTTATTTTATATTATCTTTCCCTCCAGGCATATCCCCAAAGCTTGTAGCTTGTCCTCAAAATAAGCAAAGCAGCAACAGCATCTAACAGAAAACCTAGTCATTATCATTTACTAAGGTCAAGGCATGAATAACTTCTTCATTAGGAGCCTTGGCCTGTAAGAAACAAGGGTTAAAAAAACAAAGGATGAAGCATTTCATGGTGTCCAAAGAACTCCAATTATACATGTAAGCTAATGTAGTTAACTAGAATATATAAAATTAAATGCTGAATTGATAGAAAATCTGGAGCCCACAACCGATATGTCAAAGGTAGATTCATATAGTGGTGGATGGGGTGGTTGTTGTCTACATCAGTTTAAAGGGATAAGGAAGAAAGACATGTCATTCACAGTACCTCTAATTGTATGTCACTAGAGCGCAGGGATGGTGGCAGACCTGATCTCAAGGACCTTAGGTAAAATCTGCAAATTGCCAAGGTAAATGGATTAATCCAAGTTAGCAAAGACTGCAATAACTGACTGCCAAAATTTGTTTCCACAAGATCTTACCTCTCCCAATCGGGCCTCAATCTTAAGGGGCACGATATCATCTGCCCGAGTCATGCCTATATTTACAATTGCAATAGCGGCACCTGCCTCGTGTGCAAATCTGTTAAGGTCAAATTCAACAGATTTATCAGCTCAATGTTCTTGGAAAAAAGGGCATTCATCTTTTAATTCTCCTTTCTTTTTGGTTGAATAATGACAAAGGAAAAGGGAACCATTTTCTTGCTTAGAAGAATGGTGAAAACTTTGCTATCGCCTGAAATAGGAAAATGCATGCAAAACAATATTTACCTAACAAGACGATAAGCCGACATAGTCATTAGTGAAGATCCACATACAAGAAATGCATCGCATGTTTTTGCAGCTTCCAGTGCCTTGGTTGCTCTATCCTTGGGGATATTATCACCAAAGAAAACAACCTTCAAGGTAGCCACCAGAAGTACTGATGTTAGAAAACCACTTTAACAGTATGATTTCAGCTACATATGTCAGCCATTAGTTTCTGGCATCGAGAAGAAACCAACTGCAAACTTTTCTTGAAATTATAATACGAAATGCACACACACACACACACACAAATACAGCAAACCAGCAGTTTTAGTTCATGAAACAGATATCATACATCAGGTTTGAGCATTCCATCACATTTTGGACATGCAGGTACGTTGAAATCCTCCTCCCAGAATTTTTCATCAATTTTGACATCAGGGGTAGGCTTTTGCCTCATTCCAAAGCTCTCATCTGCCCGAGGATTATAATAATCCATTCTTTCAATTGCTGCTGTCCACTACAATTTAAAAGTGATTTGCTCAATCCAAACAAGAATTGGGATTTGGCGCATAACTATTTAAAGAAAATGTCAAACATATAAACAAGAAAGGGAAAAATTCAAAAAAGGGCAAAATTTTACAGCATACAAGGATTCATCCCTCCAAGAAGAAACTGGTGCCATTTAATAATAAGATGCTGATGGGGATACTTTATATCCTCAATTTTCTCCAACTGGGAAACAATCTTATCATGAACATTTAATTTAAGCCATATATTGAACACAAGCATTTTCTCATTCTTTGTCTTATTTTGTCTTAATTCATACATTAAGTATGTAGCAGGGAAGCTTTAAAATCGGAAGTGCCTATCCATTACAACAAGTTAAGCAGCTTTTTATTTTCTTAAGCAGCAATAATGCAAGGATTTTAAGACACAACAGTTTCTTACAATTAACAAATAGGATTTGGAATTGTTGATGGCCTCCTAATCTTCGGGACTTTGACAGCCATATATGACCAAATAAATAAGACATGACTGTGGTGTGTCATTGTAGGCACTAACACAACATGCTGCCGTAACTCCCAATTCTTTGTCATTAAACTTCATTAATTTCTATATATATATATATATATATATATATATATATATATATATATATCTCCTGTTTTGTGACATAGCTTTGCAACAGGGCATACTTCTCATTTTAAAGCTTTTTTGAGTGTTTTCTTCAAATGACATTAAATGATTCTCTCTTATTTCTCTTTTTTAAATCTTTGCGATTCTACTCCTCATTTAAGGTAATAAAGATCAAAGAGTTTCATCATCCTTTAATATATGGGGCTTTTGCTCCCATCTCCTACAATGAATTGACATTATTTAAGGAAATAATGAAGAGGAGTTCAAGGTAGAATAAATTGTAGAGTCATACCATAATTACTAAAATCAATTCTTTTTTCAAAAGGAAGGTAAGGACTCTAGTCACATGGCCGAGGAGAGAGAAAGTGCGGTGAGAAGATGGGAAAAGTTTATACCACAATTATGGGACAGCCAGTTCGTGTAATTATGGTATGACTCCACAGTACAAATAAGAAAACATGGTTTATGCGAGAAGAGTGCAGGGAGAGGATCCATCAACAACAGCAAAGGGCCTTGGACAGCTTATAGAATTATGTAAGATGGTGCTATTTTCACAAAATGTCAACATGCAATGCATCAAAAGATTTTTGCAGGACTTTGCAGGAATGGAAACCACAATCTTCCAAAATATTTTGAGGATGTCACCTTTTTAGTTTGTACTTTCTTTATTACTATAATTGAGAGTTTGATTTTTAATTTGGTAATAGATATGATAGTTAATTGTTGCATTTTAGTAAAATTATTAATGAGCTGATGACTGAATTTAGACTTTTTGTTAATGTTGGGCAAGTTTCCATTGAATTATAATTTCATTTTTGTATTTGTTTTTTAAATTTGCAAGAAATTTGATAAAGATTCTGCATTGGTGTATACTATGAATTTCATTTAAACAAACACAATATGTATGTATGTTCAATATTCATATATACAATGTTCAAAAAAATTTTTAAATTAAAAAATAAAATTGTTGATATGATTTCCTTTTAACATCATAACTTTTGTAATATTCATACTAAATAGTTTATGAAGTAATTTTGTAATAATTTATAAATAAATTAATAAAAATTAAAAATAGATCCACCTACTATGGGTAAATAACTAATTTATTTAAATTATATCTATTCATGTAGCAATGGTATTTGAAGATGATCATGGCCATGGCCAACAAGAGAATTAAGAGATTTCTTTTAAATTGGCTATACATGTCTTCGTATCTTGTGATTATCTTCCTCTATACAGGTTTCATTTTTGTTTTACAGTTGACTTGTATGGCTATGAATAACGCTTGTCTTACTTAGGGCAATATGATTTGCACCCAAGTCTCTCTCCCTCCCCCACCCTTCCCTCACTCTTCTTTTTCCCTGCTCTCTTCTCTGCTTTCTTTTGTGGGTTTTTCTCATCTCTCTGCCTCCTTTTATTTTATTTTATTTATTAACATTGACTTCACATAATATGTTTGAAATGCTCTCCTGTTGCATGTTCTCTGGCTCAGTTCCAGACCAAGCTGGAAGGATGCCATTGAGATTTAAGTGGCAGCAGATGACCATGAAACTCTAGACCCTTTGACCTCATTTGCATGAGAATAAATAATTAAATGTGTCTCATAATATTGGTTATGATAGGATATCGGTTACAATATGCCCTCCATGTGATCTTATTGGCCTCCAAATTTCATAACAATAATCTAGCTAAAGAAATGGACTTCTAGATTGACCATTCCTATACATTGTTGTAGACATTGGATGGAAAATCTTGCTGACATTCATTGAAAAGTTATATAATTTAGTTATCCCAAATCCACATACCATGTTACACCCTTAATGCTAGGAGTCCATCATTCAAAATCCACTCTAAATTTGACACGGGCATTCTACATTTTAATTGCTTGCCAATCTGCTTACATTCTCCAGGAGCCAATTCCTTTCCCTTTGTCCTACTTCTTGGCCTTCATTTATTACATATGTTAGAACACATTGTTAATCTAACACAAAAATTCTACTTCAAATGTTCAGACTCATGCTAATATTTTCCCTTCTTAACTAAAATACATCCACAAATTCACCTTTTATGCCCTAATAAGATGATATTGCACACTAAACAAAAATTAGATACATATGGGTACCATGGAAAAAAAATCAATCACATGAACCAACCTTTGGATTAAGAGCCTTCACTTGTTCCTGAATGAGCTGTCGGCTATAAGTAGAGCCACAGTCTAGACAAGATGCAGTATATACAGTTCCATGTAACTCAAGTGGATTGCTCCCAGCTCGATGATGTAATCTGAAATGGGATATTAAAAAGTTAGGTGACATTGGTTCCTATCCATGACACAATAAAGTTTCTGAAATAAAGGATGAAGGAGAAACTGCTAGTTACCGATCAACATTCTGTGTGACCATGCAAGAGATCTTGCCAGTTTTTTCCAGGGTCGCTAAAGCAAAATGCGCTGCATTTGGCTGTGTTGAAACAAAACGTTTCCATCCAGCGTAACTCCTCGCCCAATACCGCCTACGGGTCCGAATTGAACGGAGAAAGTCCTGTTGATGGAAGGTGCCACAAAAGGATGCAGGGAGCAGAAAATTTGACTTCCTTTGTTTTTACGAATGGAACAACAGGAGTGCACTCAAAAGATTGCAACTTTAAAATGCTAAATAAAGAAAACTATTTTACTATGAGTAGAAGGCTAAAAGCCCTCTGTTTACTTGGTTTTCTGTGTCCAGAATGTGCCTGCCTTTGGCCCTCATTACTTGGAACATCAGCAAATCAAAACTTCGATATGTTCCAGGATAATATTATAGGAGCCAGAGAATTGACATCACATATCCCTCGTTACCTGATGGGTAATTGGTTGGAAACCAGAACTGTAGGCACCTTTTGGACTGCAACAAATGTACCAAACAAAGACGAGTTAAAATAGAGTCACTGTGGTCTTAAAAATCAAGCTGGCAGTTGAAGAACAGCTACTAAACACCTAGAACTCAAGAATCATCAAAAGTGGGCCCAGCCCATTAAACCAGATAACCTGTCAACGAAGCCCCCCCCAAAAAACAAAAAAACCCAGAGCCTGACCTCATGTGCAGGCATGCCTATGAAGCTAAAAAATGCAAAGTCAAATTAATTAAACACTGAAAAGCAGAGAATGAGAGAAATAACCTTCTGTAGTCAGGAATTCCACATTCGGTACTAATTCCAGCTCCCGTCAACACCATTAGTCTAGTGCTGCAATAATACACAAAATCAAAAAACAAGTAGAGCAGAGGACAGTCAGGAAACTACCGGGTCTAGTAAACTTCTTGAAATCGCCCAAAAATAGAAACAAGCTTATGTTACTCAGACAGCAGAGACAAAAACATGGTCATGAAGTGAGAGAATCATACATAGCATGTCTGATGCAGATCTATGACATATTAAAAGAAAAAGCGAGAAGAGAGAAAAAGTTAAGACCTTTTGTTAACGAATTGATAAAAAAGGTCGATGTCTTTGTCGCTGGGAGGCTTTGCTTCAGGAACTATCTTCTTGTCCATCAAGATGCTTGTACGGATTGCTTCTTCATTTGCAGATGCGGTCGATGTCTGCAGAAACCTGGCAGATCCTTCATGAGAAATGGGCCCTCCCCCTATGCCCCCGGTCGTGGATGCTTTCCAAGCTGCGCCGGATGATAGAACAGCATCTGCCAGAGGAAGAGATGATCAACATCTATATGTGCTAGTCTGTTAGTGTTATACAGTGATTACAAGTAAAAAGCATAGGAAACATGAAGCCACGCTCACCTTTGGCACATACCAACACCTTACTTGCACTGCTATTAAGACCCTGCAAATTAAACAAGGCAGCAAATTGCTTTTGGTTCCCAAGGAACTTTTAGCTCAGAAAAAAGGACTCAAAAAAAAAAAAAAGAGAAAAGCATAACAAAGAAACAGAGAGAGCGAGTTCAGCTAGAGAGAAGGTGGACATACAGATGAAGATGAACGGTAAAAGTATTGCCAATACATTATGTGAGGGCTGAGGAGCATGAAGCAGAAAAATTGGAAGAACTTCTGGAGGGTATTGCCGGAGTTGACCCCTGAACAGCAGTGTTGGAAGAACTCATTGGAGGGAGGCGACCGCTCCCGTGATCATGGTTGTTGATTGATTGACGTAGATTTTCACTTGGTACAATGGCCAAAAATGAAAGGGTCCCTCCATCAGCCACTCACTCAACTGATCTCTTCTTCTAGATAATTTTGTTCTTTCGGGACGGATATTTTTTTGGATGGAACGGGAGTTAAAACCACAGGCGCAGTCACGTCAATAATAGAGGGAGGCCAGGCGCAATTTTTAAATAATACAAGGAGATTTTTTATATGTTTAAATTTCAATTATATGCAAGATTATCAAAATTTTAATATGGATGGTTTATTGTTATAGCTTTATAATTATATATAGTGTTAATAATTTATATATTAAAATTTTTATAAAGTAAAATTTTAATTTAAATTAAAAAATAAATAAAATTTTAATTAAATAATATTATTTTTATTTTTTATAATAAGATTTTTAAATTTTTATTAAAATATAATATAAATCTCATAATATATTTGATTTTTATTTTTATTTTTATTGTTTGTTGTTATATTTGTTATTTACTATTACTATTTTTATTTTGATATTTAATGACAAAAAATAATTAATTTTAGAATTTTAAAAATTTATGTTTTATTAATAATAAAAATAAAAATAAAAAAAAAAAATATTTTTTATATAAATTTAAATATTAAATATAATCAAATAAATAATTAAATGTAAAAAAAATTCAAGCATACTTATTTACCTTTTTTGTTTTGTTCCAAAGAAACGTTACACTCATAAAAATACATTTTACTAAAAAGAAAAAGGCATTAATAAGAAAGTTTTTGGGTATTATTTGTATTCATGATTGGTAATATATATATATATATATATATATATATATATATTTATTTATTTATTAAGGAAGAAAATATTTTCATTAGACCGCACGATGCTTAAATTTTTCAATTTTGAGAATTTAACCAGAGTAGAATATAGTGCATGTATTTTTAAATAAAGAAGGTCAGGATTTATCTGACTTCTTCAAGTACTTCAAAGGATATGAATTCATCTCTTCTTGGTGTTTCCCAGTAGAAGCTACTTTTTGTGCAGGCTTCCATGATGTATGACATTCTGCAAGTAGGTATGTGTTCCTGTTGTTCCAACGATTCAATGGACAAATGCAATCAAATCATTGTAGGTCAACTATGTTACATGGACTCAAGTCCAAGATAAGAAAACAGCCTGCTTCTTCTGTCCAGCGACCACTAAGATGAGAACCCTATTTAAGGACAAAACTAGAAGATGGGTACTCAAAGGTAGGCTTTATTTATTCTACAAGACATCGTATGGACATTCCAATACATGCTACGAACGGTAGACAAAAACAAGAAGTTGATTTGACATTCAGTACTTGCTACAAATGGTAAACAACAATGCATTTGGATCCAGAGATACTATGTTCAAAAAACATGGTCACCAATAACTTCTTGAATGTCCAAATGCTAACTTCAAGTATCTCAAGGTATTACATTCATATGCTTTGTATTTGGATTCTACATAAATTGATTTATCACATAAATAGAGTATGCATTGTTTGGTGTAGTATGAGACAAGTATATCAACTTTCCTATTGGTCATTAATACCTCTCTTCGTTCATTAAACTCAAATCCAAATTTTGTCCCAACCTCTGATTTTGAATTATAAGAGTGTTTACAAGTTTGTAATCCAACATTCTTATCTTTATTAAAAGATTAATACCATGTTTCCCTTGATCATGCCTTCTTTATGTCTAAAAAATATTTTAGTCCCAAAAATTTTTTATTTTACTATTTTACAAGCTGTTTTTTAAATTTAGCAATTTCTTTTGTATCATTTTCTGTGATTATCATGTCAACATAAATAATAAGTGTTGTTACCATTCCTTTCCTATGTTTCAAGAACAAAGTGTGATCTATATTACTTTGTTTGTAACCATATCTTTTTATAGTCTCACTAAACCTTCTAAACCATGCTCTTGGGGATTGTTTTAGATTATACAATGCCTTCTGTAGCTTGCACACCACATGAGTTCCTTTTGATGCACAAAAACCTAGTGAAATATCTATATAAAATTCTTTTGCTAAACTCTAATAGAGCAAAGAATTCATAACATCAAATTAATGTAGTAAGAGGACTTGAACAATGTTTAGTTTTTCCATTAGACAGAATCTTTCCCAATAATCAACACCAAATGTTTGTATTTATCCCTTCACAACTAGTTTGACCTTATATTTCTTTATTTATTCATTTGCCTTATAATCGATTGAAAAAAACCCATTTACACTCAATTGGTTTTTTTTTTCTCTTTAAGAAGAGACACTATTTTCTATGTATTCTTTCTCTACAGTGCTTCAATTTCCTCTTTAATCTCCTTGGTTCACTTTAGATCCTTCAAGGCCTTATTTATGGTGAAAGGAATATGTTCAGAGGATAATTGGCTTACAAATTTCTCAAGTGTGGTTGATAAATTTCAAGTGCTGACATGGTTAGCAATTGAGTATTTAACCTTTTTATTCTTTACATTAGGAGAATACCAGTTTGGTGGCACTCCATAATTATACCTAAAAAGCAATTTATATTTATTAGAATAATCATTAAAGTCATTATGAGAAGATTGTGTGTTTTGTGTCTCAAGATTATTCTCTAAGATTGGTCATGAACTATAAATTGGGTATTGCCAAGGAAGGGTTATTTAAAAGCTTCTCAATGAGTCACTTCACTAGTACCTTTTTGTCTCATCAAAGTAGTATCTTGTAGTTAAAGATGATCTTATTCATTAAGTTTTATTGAATTTATTTCTAGTTGAGAATCATCAAAACCAAGCTAGACCTCTTATCTTTCCATTATACTTTCAAACCCTTTATGGAAATTTTTAAATTTTTAAAGAAATTTTTTACCTTCATAATAACGTCCATAGAAATATACCATAGCTTGGTGCTTAGATCAAAGTATTAATATTCTTTTTGATGGGTTTCGTACCCTAGAAAACACACTTAATTGCATTAAGATCTAATTTAGTTCACTAATTTTTGTGAAGATAAACATAAGAAACAAACCCAAAGATTTTCAATGGTAGCATTAGAATAGATGGAAGAGCTACATTTTATGAGAAGTTTGTATAAGCATTCTAAAGTTTAGAACTCATGACAACATCTTATTCAATATATAGACTACCATAATTACTACTTTGACCCAAATTTATTTAAGCACATTTGTTGAAGTTAATAAAGCTCACATTATTTCTAGGATATGCTTGTCTCTCCTTTCAATAATGTTGTTTTGAGGAGTTTGAGAACAAGTTATTTCATGGAACATATCATGTAGCTCAAAATATTTTTGAAACTCATTGTTGATGTGTTCTCCACCATTATATGATCTAAGAATTTGAATGTTAGTAGAAAACTGGGTCTTGACTATATTGTGGAATGAACAAAAACACATTAAACATTTTACTTTTATTCTTAATAAAGTAAAGTTAAGTCATATGTATACAATCATCAATAAACGTTGCAAACCATCTAATACTAGATTGTACCACAATTGTTACTAGCCCTCACACATCCAAATAGACTAGTGTAAATAGTTTTTGACACCAAGTAATACTTAATGGTGAAGAAACATGATGACTCTTAATTAGTAAACAAGTTACACATTTGAATTATGACTCTTGGAAACCTATTAATAAACTTAGGGATAAGGATTTTATGTATAGGAATGATGGGTATCCCAATTAATGATGCCATAACCAAACATGCCGTTCTCTACTATTTACTTCGTTCATTTTATATGTTTGTCCAAGTGTGAGTTTATCAACGTAGTACAACCCTCCCTACTTAGTACTACAACCAATAATCTCATTGGTGAGAATATCCTAGAATACCCTAAAGGTGGGATAGATTAATACATAACAATTTAAATCCTCAGTTATTTATTTTATAGACAACAATTTATTTGTATGATAGAATAAGAAGTGTGTTTGAAAGGAAAAGAGAAAGATAAGAGTTTCATTATCTCAACTCCAATAATTAGATTCTTTATGCCATTAACATTTGCAACATAAGTTCTTTTTGGCTTGGTTGGTTTCATGAAATCTTGTTCATTAAATGTCATGTATTCCATAGCCCCTAAATTAATAATCTTACCATGTTTACATGGTTCTTTAAAGATTTATACTTCATTAGATGTTATGGAAAAGGCAATTGCTTCATGAGAGAAATCACTTGCCTCGACTCTCTTGTCTTGAGCTATAAGTCAAAGTTGTAGTTATATTTCAGTGTCAATTAATGAAACTTGAATTTAATTGTCTTTAACACCACCACCTTGCTTTCTTTTGAAATCTAATTTATGCCACTACTTTAGGTATCCATGCAGTTTGAAGCAGGTCTCCCTAGTATGCTTCAGATTTTCACAAAGGGTACATCCTCCTTCAATCTCTTGTATTTTTGATTTTAAGGCATTATGCCTTCCACCACCTAGTGACTCAAGGGATGGTTATTGTTTCAGTTTTCCTTTGGATATCATTACAACTCTTAGAATAGGATCTTTGTCTCCCTTGGCTAACATCATGGCTTGTCAAGGATCTTCTTGTTGAACTATAACATAGTGTACTTTAATTATGGAAAACAGTTGGAGTTGAATGACATCCTCTCTAATTTTATTAAGTTGATCATCTAATCCATCTATAAAGGCATAGACTCTATCCTTTTGGATGATATCATTATACTTCTTGATGTCTGCTCCATATTTCATTGGATTTGGATGTTAAAAATCAATTTTGCTTTACAAGCCTTAAAGGGTATTGAAATATTTTTCAATGGAGTGTTCTACTTCTTTACTTTCATCACATTTCTCTTAATATCATATACTTGTGAAGTACTTATGCCATCAAAGTAGGTCATAACTACAACATCCCATATTACCTTTGTTGTAGGATATCATATATAATTATCAATTAATTTATGTTCCATATAATTGATAAACCATCCTTTTACTAGTGCATTTTCAGTCCTCCATTTTCTAAATTTGGGATCCATTTCTTAAAATTGTGGAATATCCTTATTTAAATAACCTAACTTGTCTTTGCTTATGATATACATCTTAACAACTTATGACCACAATTTGTAGTTATTGTCATCTAGCTTGATACCAATAGTTGTTGCTTTAAGTTCTTAACTCAAGGATGTTAAGTTCTAGTTTGAATATAGGTCTACAAGGATAAAACTCTCCCTTTAAGGCCTCTCCACCATGATAATAGATTCCATCATCCTTTTTTTTTTCTTTTTTTCCTATATTTTCTTTTCCTCATAGAGTGTTTTGGATCTTGGCTTTACTACCATGATGAACAAATCAATTACATGGGTTTCTTTCTTATTGAGAAGTTATCTTCTTTTGATATTACAAAACCTTACATATAAATGAGATTGACAAAATTATACAAGGAAACTACAAAAAAATTCTACCAAATTAGTATAAACACAAGGGATTACAACATAATCTCCTAATTGACAATAATCTTAAAAATCTCTTTGGATTGTAGCTCACACCAACATCATTTCATGGTATCATAAGAACTCTAATTATACATGTCAACTAATATAGTTAACTATAATATGTAGAATTGATAGAAAATTTGGAATCCATAATTGATATATTGAGGTAGATTAATATAGTAATGGTTGGGGTGGTTGTCGTCTACATTAATTTAAGGGGATAAAGAAGGAAGAAGTGCCATTCATAATACCTTTAATTGTATATCACTGGAATGTATGGATGTTAGTAGACCTGATGTCAAGGACTTTAGGCAAAATCTGCGAATTACCCAAGTAAATGGACTAATAAAAGCTAGCAAATACTGTAATAAGTAATTTCCAAAATTTGTTTCTATAATATCTTACCTCCCCCAATCGAGCCTCAATCTTAAGGGGCGCGATATCATCTGCTCGAGTCATGCCTATATTTATAATGGCAATAGCGGCACCTACCTCATATGCAGATCTGTTAAGGTCAAATTCCATAGATTTATTAACTTAATGTTCTTGGAAAATAGGGGCATTCAACTTTCAATTCTCCTTTCCTTTCAGTTAAATAATGAAAAAGAAAAAAAGGAACCAGTTTCTTGCTTAGAAGAATAGTAAGAACTTTGTTATCACTTGAACAAGGAAAATCCATGCAAAACAATTTTACCTGATAAGACGGTAAGCAGACATAGTCATTAAAGAAGATCCACATACAAGAAAAGCATCACATGTTTTTGCAGCTTCCATTGCCTTGGTTGCTCTATCCTTAGGGATATTATCACCGAAGAGAACAACCTTTAAGGTAGCCATAACAAGTACTATAGTTAGAAAATCAGTTTTACTATATGATTTCATCTACATATTTCATCATTCATTGCTAGCACAAAGAAGAAACAACGGAAAACTTTTCTTGGAATTATGATATGAAAAGCATACACGCAAACAAATATGGCAAACAAACAATTTTAGTTCATGAAATAGAAATCATACATCGGGTTTGAGCATTCCATCACATTTTGGACATGTAGGTACGTTGAAATCCTCCTCCCAAAAATTTTCATCACTTTGGACATCAAGAGTAGGCTTTTGCCTCATTCCAAAGCTCTCATCTATTCGAGGATTATAATAATCCATTCTTTCAATTGTTGCTGCCCACTGCGATTTAAAAGTGATTTTCTCAATCCAAACAAGAATAGGGATTTGGCATAACTATTTAAAGAAATGACAAACATATAAACAAGAAAGGGAAAACTTTGGATAAGTGAAAAATTTACGATATACAAGGATTCATCCCTCCAAGAAGAAACTAGTGCCACATAATAAGATGCTAATGTTAATACTTTATATTCTTAGTTTTCTCTAACTAGGAAGTAATTTTATCATGAGCATTTAGTTTAAGCCATGTATTGAACACAAGCATTTTCTCAATCTTTGTTTGATGTTGTCTTAATTCATATATTGAATATGTGGCAAGTAAGCTTTGAAATCCTAAGTGCCTACCATTACAAAAAATTAAGTAGCTTTTGATTTTCTTAAGTAGTGATAATGTAAGGGTTTTAAGACATAACAATTTCTTACAAGGAATAAATAGGATTTGGAATTGTTAATGGCCTCCTAATCTTTGGGACTTCTTTATTCATAGATAGCCAAATAAATAAGAGATGACCATGATGTGTGATTATAGGCACTAACGTAATATACTATTGTAAGCCCTAATTTTTTGTCATTAAACTTCATTAATCTATCTATCTATCTATATATTTTACTTATGTGACATAACCTTGCAAGGTGACATACTTTTCATTTTAAAGCTTTTTTTGAGTGTTTTCTTCAAATGGAATTAAATGATTCTCTCTTATTTCTCTTCAAAATCTTTACAATTCTACTCCACATTTAAGTAATAAAAATCAAAAAGTTTCATCATACCTTAATATGGAGCTTTTGCTTTCCTCTTCAAGAATGAATTTACATTATTTGAGGAAATAAGAAAGAGGAGTTCAAGGTTAAATAAATTGTTGAGTTGTACCATAATTACTAAAATTTAATCCTTTTTTGAACAAGAAGGTAAGACTCTTGCTTATCTCTACTTTTATTTAAAAATGTATGAATATTGAGAATTTGTATCATATCAAGGTTTACCATAATTATTGAGATTGATTCTTTTTCCAAAAAACGAAAATGTAATAGGATGACTTGCTTTCTACCTTTTTGATTGCCATTTTACTAATATATGTCTCTTAAGCAACATAATGGCATGTAGGAAAGGGAAGAAAATTAGAAGGGCAAGAAAACATGGTTGATGAAATAAAAAGTGCAGTGAAAGGATGCATCAAGACTAGTAAAGGGCCTTGGCTAGTTTATAGAATTATAAATGATGGTGCTATTTTCACAAAATGTCAACACTCTTCAAAGAGGAAGAGTCCACAAGAAGTAAGGGAATACAAATAACAAGCAATGCATGAAAAAATTTTTGTAGGACTTTGTAGGCATGGAACCCACGATCTTCCCAAATATGCTAAGGAGGTCACCCTTTTAGCTTTTACTTTCCTTATTACTATAATTAAGAGTTTGATTTTTGATTTGATAGTAGATATGATAATTAATTGTTATATTTTCGTCTAATTAACAAGTTGATGACTGAATTTAGATTTTTTTTTGTTAATTTTAGGCAAGTTTCCATTGAATTATAATTGCTTTTTTTTTATCTATCTTTCAAATTTGCAAGGAATTTTTAAAGATCAAGATTTTGCCTTAACATATACTTGAATTTCATTTATACATACATAATATGCATGTATGTTCAATACATATATATATATAATGTTAAAAAAATTAAAATCAATAAAAAAAGTAAAACTATTAATGTTATTTCCTTTAACGTTATCATTTTTATAATATTTATACTAAATAATTTATGAAGTAATTTCATAATAATTTATAAATAAATTATACATAATAATTTCATATACTTGAAATGGCCTTTTAGACTGACCATTCCTATACATTGTTGTAGACATTGGACGAAAAACTTTGCTGACGAAAAAATTTGCCAAAATTTGTTGATTAGTTTTGCAATTTATTCATCCCAAATCCATGTGCCCTGTTACACCTTTAAAGCTTTAGGTCCAACATTCAAAATCCACTCTAAATTTGACATTTTCATTTTATATTCTAATGCTTACAAATTTGCTTACATTCTCTAAGAGCCATTTTGTCTACCTTTGTCTTACTTCTTAGCCATCATTTGTTACATATGTTAAAATTCTTTGATAATTTAATAAAAAAATTATACTTCAAATGTTCAAACTTTTGGTAATATCATCCCTTCTTGACTAAGAGCCATCTAAAAATTCACCTTTTATGCCTTAATAAGATGATATTGCACACTAAATAATAAGTATAGACATAAGGGTATTGTTGAAGTATTGAGACTTTTGCTTGGTACATAAGAAATAAGAAAAGGATGTAAAGGAAGAGGAGAGAAGAGCTACATAATTAAAGCCAACCATGATGGAAGCAAAAAGTTGGTTTTGGAAAGGTGCTTCATAGATAAGTAACTTTTGTTTGTAGTACATGTTAGTGGGATTAGGTAATTTGTATGACTAATCTAGTTGTCTTTTGTTGTATAAGCATGAGAATTTACTTGTACTTATTGCTAAAAGGAAAAAATTAGGTTTTAATGATCCTTTAAATTTGATGTAAGTCTCTTATAAAGGAGCTAAGTATTCCGTCAACTGATATGAATGAATTCAACCAAAATTTGTATAACTTTTTTTCCTTAATTTTGTTTACTTTTACTTCAACAAATAGTATTAGAGCCTTTAGGATCTTAAAGGGTTGAGAAGTGAGTAAAAGAAAGAGAGAATTGTGAAGAATAGAAAGAATAACTAGAAAACATAAGTGAGGAAGTAGAGACCAAAAATGGCATTTGATAGTGTTTTACTTCTACCATTTTTAATATTCAATGGATCAAATTACCAAATATGCTCAATCAAAATGAAAGCTTATTTAAGGGCTTATGATTTTTGGGAGATAGTAAAGATAGGAGGAGAGATACTTAGACTGCTAGAAAATCCTACCTTGAATTAAATTAAGCATCAGAAAGAAGAAAACTCAAAAAAGTATAAAGCCTTACATGTATTCTCTTAGCACTCTTATATAACATTTTCACAAGAATTATAGTATATAAGATAGCTCAAGAAGCTTGGGAATAGCTTAGGGATGAGTTCCATAAGACTAACAAAACAAGGCAAATGAAGCTACTAAATTTTTAAAAAAATTTTGAGATGTTGAGGATGTAGGATATTAATGCACCCAAAGATTACACCTCTAAGCTACTAGAGGCTATAATCCATATCAAATTGATGGGTGAAGACATCATTGATAAAAAAGTAATTGAAAAGGTTTTTGTGAGTTTTCTTGAGAAGTTTGAAGTAATGATTTCTTCTTTAAAATATTCAATAAACCTTAGTCAAATTAAATTGTCAGAATTTCTTGGGGCTCTTAAAGTTTAAGAATGAAGAAGAAGAATGAGAAATAAGGGTGAATTTAAGTCTATACTTTAAGCATAGTTAAAGTTGAAGTCATTAACTTTAAAGACACTAGAAAGGATATAATAAAATAATCCAACAAAGGTAAGCAGTATGTCGCAAAGAAAAGTTCTGGAAAAGGAGATAAATTTCCACCGTGTCCTACTTGTAAAAGAACCAATCATGCTTTAAATGATTGCTACTCTAAAGGACGAGTAATGCAGATATTGTGCCAAAGTTAGTCATATAGAAAAGTATTATAGGAAATAACAATAGTAGAATCAATTAGTCAACTAAACTCAGCAAGTTTAACAAGCTCAAAAAGCAAACTACATTAAGAAAGAAATGAAAGATAACTATCCATTTGTTGCCTTAGAGATGGATGAAGATAATGACCAAAATTCTTGGTTCTTGGATAGTGGGTGTACTAACCACATAACCAACCATGCTAAGCTCTTTACAAAGCTAAGGTTAATCATTGGTGCTATGAAAGTGGACAATGGAGGAAGAGTTCTAGTAAAAGTTAAAGGCATTATTGCCATTCAAAGTCCTTTAGGTTCTTATTCAATCTCAAATGTTTTGTTGGTTCTTGATTTACATCAAAACTTACTTAGTGTGGGGTAAATGAGGCAAAAGGAATATTCTTTGGTGTTGAAAGAGAATGGTTATGTTGTGTTTGATCCTTATAGTGTAGAGATTGTTATTATACCTATGCAAAACAAAAGTTTTTATGTGAATTTAAATTATGTGTAATTCTTTAAGTGCAAAATCAATAAGGTTGTTGATGAGTCTAAACTGTGACATAAAAGGTTTAGTTATCACAACCGAATGTCAATTCAATTTGCACGAAAATATGAATTTTTACTTGAATTGCCAACTATAGAAGCTTACTTTGAAGTGTGTGAAGGGTGGGAGTTAAGAAAGGAACATATGTTACCATTCCTTAGCTCTAGCTCTTAAAAGGCTAAGGAAAATCTTGAATTGGTTCACTTTGATATTTATAGACCAATGATGATTGAGTCTCTCAATGGTAGCAAGTATTTTCCACTATTTGTAGATGACTACACTAAAATACCATAAGTATACTTGCTCAAGTAAAAATCAAAAGTGTTTGACATGTTTATAAAGTTCAAAGTTTTTGTGGAAAATCAAAGTGATTACAATTTATAGAGATTAAGGGGTAATAATGGAAAAAATTATATTTCAACTAACTTCAACAAATTTTACGATGAATTAGGAATTCAACACCAACTCATTATTAGTTTTAGTCCTTAACACAATGGTGTGGTAGAGAGAAAAATAGATCAATTCTTGAGATGGCCAAGTGCATGATTTTTGAACAAAAGTTGCCAAAGATGATTTGCAGTATTTAACATTGTTTTATGTTTGTAAAATAGGCTTTTAATTAGAGCTGTTAAAGGCAAAACACCATTATAGGTTTATATTGGTCTAAAACTTTTTGTCAAACATCTAAATGTGTTTGGTTTAATATGTTATACTCATATTCCTTATGTTTAGATGAAAAGGTTAATAAGTGTATTCTTGTTGGTTACAACTCTTAATCCAAGGGTCAAAGAGTTTACAACCTAGAGATTGGCAATATTATGATTAGCAAAGATTGAAAGGTAGATTATGATGCTTATTAGGACTAGAATGAGTCATTAGCCATGAAGGAGTCTCAAGAAAAAATGAATGATATAGCAAATTTAGTTTTTGAGTTGGAATTAGATCTTAATGCCTATAATGATACACTTGTTAGAGGCTCTAGATCATATACAAATGTATGTCAATGGTTTAATAAGGTAGTGGTGGAACCGACAACATATGTAGAAGCATAACAAATTGAGGAGTAAAGAAAGGCTATGAAAGAGGAAATTGAATTGATCAAGAAAAACCAAACATGGAAACTAGTTAATAGACCATATGAAAAATTATTAGTAAAAAATGGGTGTATAAGGAAAAGCTAAATTTTAATGGTTCCATAAATAAACAAAAAGCTAGATTAGTAGTCAAAGGTTACTCTTAATAGCTTGAGATTGACTACACAAACATGTTTGCACTAATGGTAAGAATGGATACAATTAGAATCCTAATTGTAATTGCTACACAAATGAGATGGAAAATGAGACACCTTAATGTGAAATCAACATTCCTAAATAAAGTCTTGAAATATGAGATTTATGTAGTACAACTGAAAGGGTTTGAAGTGAAAGGTATAAAAGATAAAGTGTATAATATGGTCAAAGCTCTTTATGTAGGCTCCTAGAGCTTGGTATGGCAAAATTGACTCTTTCTTATGCAGCCAAGGTTTCAAAAGGAGTGACAATGATGCTACTTTGTATGTTAAACCAAGTTTAAGTGGGGCTTTGCTCATTATGTGATTATATATTGATGATCTTCTTGTGACTTGAAGTAATTAAGAAGAGCTGTTGTAGTTTAGAATATAGTTGCAAAGTTAATTTGAAATGTCTGACCTAAGAGATATAAAGTATTTTCGTGGTCTTAAAGTTCATAAATCTAGTGAAGGAATTTTCCTATGTGAAAAGAAATATGCCTCTAAAATCTTAAGAAAGTTTAAAATGCAACTTTATAAACCAGTAGCTACCTTATTGGTTACAAATGTGAAGTTGAGTAACAAAGATGATGCACAAGAAGGTGATGCTTTCTGTTATAGAAGTTTAATTAGTGGTCTCTTATACCTCATTATAACAAGACCTGACTAGATATACTCTCCAAGTTCATGTAAGGACCTTTAAAGACTCATTTTGAAGCAACTAAAAAAGTGTTGAGATACTTAAAAGGAACTAGATAACTTAGAATGTGGTTTAAACTAGTAAAAGAAGCAAAATTGGAAGGATTTGTGGATAATAATTAGGTTAGGAGCTCTAGAGATATGAAAAATACTTCTGGATATGTTTTTCCTTTAGGGTCTTGGATGTTTTCATGGAACTCCAAGAAGTAAGATGTGGTTACTTATTTTACTATTAAAGTTAAGTATGTAGTAATAATAGTAGCAAACCAGGCCATTTAGCTAAGAAAAGTTCTTAAGGATCTAAAATTTAAACAAAGATCAACAACAAGGATCGTGGGTGACAAAAAGTTAGCTATTTGTGTTTGACAAAATATCTAGTTCATCATGGAAAATCAAGGTACATTAAAGATACCATGCAATTAGGTGAGCAAAAAGGAATGAGGAAATCAAGCTACTATAATGCAAATTATAAAACTAATTACCAAACATTTTAACCAAATCCCTTTCAAAGTCTATATTTTAAATGCTAAGGAGAAAGCTTAGAGTCTCAAGGACAAATATTGAAATATTAAGAATTTTTCTTAGTACACAAGACAAAAAAAAAAAAAAGGAATATAGGGGAAAAGGAGAAAACTACAAAATTAAAGTCAATTATTAGCCTTTTGAGTTCTTTGATACAAAAATGAAAACATTTGATAGCACCTCATACCAATGCTTGACATAGTATAAGTGTGTTAAGGTCATGTGAAAGGAAATAAGGTGAATGTGTAAGGCAATATACATAGCAAAAAAGCTACGATAAGCTAAATGTAGGTTATGGCATTGGCAAGAACTTAGGCTTAAGAGTGTGATTGGCATTATTGTGGCATAATGAGAGCGATAGATAGCAAGTGATGGCATTAGCTTCAAGTAAGAAAAGTGTTTTGGCCATTAATTGGCAACAACATGTGTTAGTAATGTTGGTACAAGCTATTGGAAGGGTGTGATTACTCAAATACATTAATAACTCCTCTTGTTAGATGGTTAAATACTTTAATGCTTTTTGGGGAGGGTATAGATAACTCACTTGAGAGTTGGTCAACGTCGGGGCATGAGCAAAGGTCCAAATCAACAATACAATAGTAAAAGGCAAGTTGGCTAATAAGTGAGATTATCGACGCATGCGTTTGGGCTATAGTTGACGCATGACATAGCTAGTTACGAGTTAGAGATCAAGCTAAGGGTGCCATATACAACACAAAAATAAGTGATAATGGAGGAAAATTTTCCTTAAAATGTGGGGTATATTCTAGTGGTTGAAATGGTAAGTAAGGAGTGTTTATCTAAGGCAATGTGTTGTTGTGTCCTCCTTCTATAAAGGTGAACATGGGTTGCCAAGGAGGCTAACCAAGTAAGACGATAAGGTGTCAATTTCTCCTTGAATGATGTTGTATGATATAGCTAAAAGGTTGGGAGTGCTTTTACAAAAAGGGGGTCCTATTAAGTATGATTGACTTGATAAGCGAGTTATGTAAATCTATGTAGTTAGGGTTATCAATTAAAATACTATAAATAGGTATAGACAACCAAGAGTCCATAACAATTGTGTGTATTATACTTGAGTGAAGCAATTGGGGCTGAAACACTTAAGTGAGAGGTAAGAGTGAGGTGTTTGAAATTATATTTCTTTGTATACTTTTAGGGGAAACGTAATATAAGGTTTGAAAGATTCTTGTAAGTGTTATATGTCTATTTTCTTTCCTTGTATGCAATTCTATATAAAGTTGCTTGTGTTCTTATATATGGGTTAGGTTGAGACTAAAAGGGCATATTAGTGCCATCACAAGGCCAAAAATTTGGGTAAAGACTTTGGCACTATGACAATTGGTATCAGAAAGTCACTCAACCTATAACTAGTAGATCGACACTTGATGCGGTGCAAAAGCAGGTGACCAAGATTAAAATATTTCTTAGATAGGTCTTAAAGGAGTAGGTCTTTCAATCTTGGCAAGACTCAATGAATTAGAAAAATCGATATGTCTTTTACAATCTAATTATGATAGTCTTGATTCTACTTAGGTTTCTTATTTTGGTGAGATGGAAAAAGATGTTGTGCTCAAAAAGGTGATAGGTGATACCTAGCAAAGGGGTAGAGGGTTTTAGGAAGTTGAAAGTTCTCGAACCCAAGGCCTTTAAAGGTGATCAAAAACTTCTTGTGAGATATGAAGCAATAATTTAAAGTTGTCTATGTGCTAGATGTGGGAAAAATAACTCATAAGCTTGTATCTTACTAAGGATGTCAACCTGTGATGGTGAATAAGGCTTGATGATAATGTTAGTGTGGCAAACCTTGAATTGAGATCTAGGACATGCTAAAAATGGAATTGAAGGATTAGTTCCTACCTTATAATACATCATGCGTTGTAAGGAAGTCATTGAAGAGACAAAGCATAATGGCATAGTGCGTAATTATGTCAAAGAGTTTAGCTTCTTAATGTTAAACATATGCAATATGTCTGATAATGATAAGCTATTTAATTTTATGTTGGGGCTCCAACCTTGGGCACAAATCAACTTGATAAGACAAAGTGTGAAGGACTTGCTTTTTACATTTGTGGTTGCTGATGGCTTGGGAATGCAAGCAAGGGGAGGATTCTTTAAGTAGCGAGCAACCTAAAGACAAGGCAAGAAGAAGAAAGGGGATTCTTGGGAATATAAGCAAAGGGAGGATAGTAAGGGGAAAGGTAAAGTTGTTACTTCAGACCAAGGTAAAAGTAAAACAAGTATTGATTCTTTTATTTGCAATGGTTAACATAAGGCAAAGGAGTATCCAAAGTAGGAGAAAATGAGTGTTTGAGTGGTAGAAGAGGATGGAAGTGAAGTTACTTCAGATAATAGCAACCCCTCTTGGGTAAATCTTATATAATTTATTAATGCTTTGTGTGTAGAGTGTGCCTTAAAATTTGGCTTGATTTATGTCAAAATTGGGATAGGAAAGCATAAGTTGTTACTAATGGTGGATTCTAATACAACTTATAACTTCATTGTTGAATGGGTAGTAGGATCACTAGACTTCATGTGAACAAAAGTGGTAATCAAGTGAAGATTGTCAATTTAAGGCATGTGACATAACTGGAACAGTTAAAAGAGTTAAGGTAACTATTGGTTAGTGGATTAGCAAACTTGATTTCTCTTTAATGTCATTGGATAACTTTGATGTGATTCTAAGATTAGAATTCTTTGTACATGAAAAAATGGCACTAATGTCTCATATAGGTGGCTTGGTGATCATAAATAAGAATCAACCATGTATGTTGTTGGTGAGAAGCAATCTTATACTAGCAAGTATGAGATAACTTGTGTTATATTGTTTACCTTATAGATATAACAAGGGTAAGGAGAAGGAGATCAATAATACTTAGTGGCTTTAAAAGTAAAAGAACCTAAGATAGCAAAGGAGATTGCTAACAAGGGTGCTATGATGGAGAGAGTAAGTCCTTGTGTGCTAGCTAAGCCTCCTTCAAGGAAGTACACCACAAACCATAAGTCAATTTTGCATGATAAGGTATTATTAAGAAAGAAGCATTAGGTGCTTAGAAGTCATGTAAGTTTGATGCATGCATTATTTGTTGAGGTCTAAAATGGTAAAAATGAGGCATGGAGAATAATGGGTGAAAGCAAAAAGCTTTATGGGTTTTCTTTAAGGTACAATTTTAACCTTGTAAATGTTAATGATATGAGTAATGTTATTTATAAGTGGCAACAATCAATCTTGATGAATTCTATCCTAAAAGGCAAGGCAGCCAATGGAGAATTGGAGTTGCAAAAGTGGGAAGGATGGGCTACTTCACTAATAAGGGCGTTGTCTTAAATGGGTAAGAATGGTTTGTTAGTCCCTTAAATCTCTTGATCTAAAAATGCAAGTATTTGGTAGTACCTTATACCAATGTTTAGCATTACATTGGCATGCTAGGGTCATGCTAAAGGAAATAAGTGGATGTGCTAAGCAATGTGCATAGCAACAAAGATAGGAGAGACTAAATGTAGGTTATAACATTGGTAATGACTTGTACTAAAGCGTGTGGGTGGCATTATTATGGCATTGTGGAAGCCTTGGATAGCAAGTGATGGTATTGACTTGAAACAGGAAAGACATTTGGGCTGTTGATTGCCACGACAGCATATAGTAACATGTGTCAATGATGCTAGCCTAAATTGTTATAAGGGTGTGACTACTTAAGCACATCAATATTTTCTCTTATTAAATGGTCAAATATCCTAATACTCTTCAGAGGGTATGCATGACTTACTTAAGAGTTGGTCAACATTGGGGCATAAGTAAAGG
Source organism: Rhizophora mangle (assembly GCA_037832345.1). Classification (NCBI taxonomy): domain Eukaryota; kingdom Viridiplantae; phylum Streptophyta; class Magnoliopsida; order Malpighiales; family Rhizophoraceae; genus Rhizophora; species Rhizophora mangle. The sequence goes on along the minus strand of JBAPLJ010001639.1, from coordinate 567,164 downwards.
TCTAGGTTAACAATATGCAGCGAAAGGCAAGTTAGCTAATAAGTGGGTATATAAGTAGCTATGGCATCATAAGAGTTGGTATGCAAGCTAATATTTAAGCCAACAACATGTATGAGGTAGGCATGTATCAAAGGGTTAAATGTTGCAAATAGTGTCAGAGGACTAGATTTTACAAATGGCATCAAAGGGTTGTTAATGCAGAAGTTTAGGCTTAAGTTAATGCGTGACACAATTGATTGTAACTAAACATGAGTTGGGAGTACGGACCAAACCAAGGGTGCCAATTAGCACCATGAAATAAGGGAGCATAGAAATGTGGGGCATAATTTGGTGGCTAAAATGGCAAGTAAAGAGTGCTTATCCAAGGTAATGTGTTGTTGTATCCTCTTTTTGTGAATGGAAACAAGGATTGCCAAGGAGATAAACTAAGTAAGACAATGAGATATCAATCTCTCCTTGAATGGGGTAATATGATGTAGCTAAGAAGTGAGGAGTGCTCCTAATGAAAAGGGATTTCACTAAGCATGATTGACTTGATAGTCAAGTCATGTAAATCTACATAGTTAGGGGTGGCAATTACAACGCTATAAATAGATGTGAGTAACTAAGAGTTCACAACAATTGCATGTGCTACACTTAAGTGAAGTAATTGGGAAAATACTTGAGTGAGAGGTAAGAGTGAGGTGTTTGACATTATATTCATTTGTATACTTTTGAGAGAAAAGTAATAAAAGATTGATAAAATTTTGGTAAGTGTTGTGTGTTTATTTACTTTCTTTATCTGTAATTGTGTGTAAAGTCTCTTATGTTCTTATATGTGGGTTAGACTAAGACTAAAAAGACATCTTAGTATCATCACAAGGTCAAAATTTTGGATGAAAACTTTGGTCCTATGATATCAACCATGATGGAACCAAAAAGTTGGTTCAAGCAAGGTACTTGATAGACAAACAATTTTTATTTGTAGTACGTGTTAGTAGAATTGGGTAATTTATATGACTAATCTAATTGTCTTTTGTTGTATAAATATGAGAGTTAACTTGTACTAGATGCTAAAACATCCAAATTAAATTGCAATGATCCTTCAAATTTGATATAAGTCTCCTATAAAAGAGCTAAGCATTCTAGCAAATGGTATGAAATGAACCAACCAAAATTTGTGCAAATTTTTACCTTAGTTTTCATTCCTTCTACTTCAATAGTTACTAGGAAAAAAATTAATCACATGAACCAACCTTTGGATTAAGAGCCTTCACTTCCTCTTGAATGAACTGTCGGCTATAAGTAGAGCCACAGTCTAGACAAGATGCAGTATATACAGTTCCATGTAGTTCAAGTGGATTGCTTCCAGCTCGATGATGTAATCTGAAATGGGATATAAAAAAGTTAAGGTGACATTGGTTCCTTGTCCATGACATAACAAAGTTTCTGAAATAAAGGAAGAAGGAGAAACTGCTAGTTACCGATCAACGTTCTGTGTGACCAGGCGAGAGATCTTGCCAGTTTTTTCCAGGGTTGCTAAAGCGAAATGTGCTGCATTTGGCCGTGTTGAAACAAAACGTTTCCATCCAGCGTAGCTCCTCGCCCAATACTGCCTACGGGTCTGAATTGAACGGAGAAAGTCCTGTCGATAGAAGGTGCCACAGAAGGACGCAGGGAGCAGAAAATTTGACTTCCTTTGCTTTTAAGAGAAATGGATCAACTGGAGTGCACTCAAAAGAGTGCACCTTTAAAATGCTAAAGAAAGAAAACTATTTTTCTCTGAGTAGAAGGCTAAAAGCCCTCTGTTTACTTGGTTTTCTGTTTCCAGAACATCAGCAAGCTTCAAAACTTCTATATGTTCCAGGATAATATTATAAGAACCAGAGAATTGACATCACTTGTCCCTCGTTACCTGATGGGTAATTGGTTGGAAACCAGAACTGTAGGCTCCATGTGGACTGCATTAAATGTACCAAACAAAGAAGCGTCACCGTGGTCTTGAAAATCAAGCTGGCAGTTAAAGAACAGCTACTAAACACCAAAACCCAAGAATCATCAAAAGTGGGCCCAGCCCATTAAACCAGATAGCCTGTCAGCCACCACCCCGCCACCGCCCTCCCCCGAAAAAAAACCCAGACCCTGACCTCATATGCGGGCTGTGCCTCTGAAGCAAAAGAAGCAAAGTCGAATTAATTAAACACTGAAAAGCAGATAATGAGAGAAATTACCTTCTGTAGTCAGGAATTCCACATTCGGTACTAATTCCAGCTCCCGTCAACACCATTAGTCTAGTGCTGCAATAATACACAAAATCAAAAAACAAGTAGAGCAGAGGACAGTCAGGAAACTACCGGATCTAGTAAACTTCTTGAAATCACCCAAAAATAGAAATGAGCTTGTGTTACTTCAGACAGCAGAGACAAAAATATGGTCATAAAGTGAGAGAAACTTGACACCTTTTGTTTTAGAATCATACATAGCATGTCTGATGCAGATCTATGACTTGATAAAAAGAAAAAGGAAGAAGAGAAAGAAGAAAGTCAAGACCTTTTGTTAAGGAATTGATAAAAAAGATCGATGTCTTGAGCGCTGGGAGGCTTTGCTTCAGGAACCATCTTCTTGTCCACCAAGATGCTTGTACGGATTGCCTTTTCATTTGCAGATGTGGTCGATGTCTGCAGAAACCTGGCAGATCTTTCAAGAGAAATGGGCCCTCCCCCTATGCCTCCGGTCGTGGATGCTTTCCAAGCTGCGCCGGATGATAGAACAGCATCTGCCAGAAGAAGAGATGATTAACATGTGCTAGTCCGTTAGTTTTATGCAGTGATTACAAGTAAAAAGAATAGGAAACATGAAGCCACGCTCACCTTTGGCGCATCCCAATCCCTTACTTGCACTGCTATTAAGACCCTGCAAATCAAACAAAGCAGCAAATTGCTTTTGGTTCTCAAGAAACTATTAGCTCAAAAAAAAAAAAAAGAAATACTCAAAAAAAAAAAAAAAAAACGGAGAGAGAGAGAGTTCAGATAGAGAGAAGCTGTACATACAGATGAAGATGGACGGGAAAAGTGAAGCCAAAACATTGTGATGGCTGAGGAGTATGAAGCAGATAAATTGCTTGAAAAATTGGAAGAGGAACTTCAGGAGGGGATTGCCAGAATTGACCCCTGATTAGCAGTGTTGGAAGAACTCATTGGAGGGAGGCCACTGCTCCATTGTTGGTGGTGCCTGATTGATTGGCTTAGATTTTCATTTTTCTATTGGTGCAATGGCCAAAAGAGAAAGGGTCTCTCACTCAACTCGTTTCTTCTTCAAGATAATTTTTCTTTCCGTTTTTGGAAAGAATAGGCGAAAAAAATCATATGCACAGTCACATCAACAATGGAGGGAGGCCAGGCGCAATTTTTAAATAATACAAGGAGATTTTTTATTTGTTTAAATTTCAATATTGTTTAACATGCAAGGCTATTAAAATTTTAATATGGAGAGTATGCATTTATGACTCTACAATTATATATAGCGCTGATGATTTAGATCATATTAGAATTTTTTAAGTCAAATCTTAATAAAACTTTGATTCAAATCAAAGGATGAGTAGAATTTTGATCCAATGTCATCTTTCTCATTTCCTTTATAATAAAGTTTTGAGTTTTTAATTCTTTTTATTAAAATGTACTATAAATCTTACAACAAATTTGATTCTTATCTTAATTTTTATTACTTTGCTTGTTATTCTATTTGTTGCTGATATACATTTTAATTTGACATATGATGATAAAGAAAAATTGACTCTCCAGTTTTTAAAACTTATAGTTATTATTATTTAAAAAATAGTATAAAGATATGTCTTCATATAAATTTGAATATTAAATATAGACAAATAAATAGATAAAGGTAAAAAAAAATTTTTGATTTATAAAAATTATTTTTTAATAACAATAGAAAAATGTTATTTTTTTTTATAAAAAAGAGAATAATTATAATTTTTTATTATATTTTTAGTTAATACATACAAAATATTTATGTGTAAATTATATCTTTTAGTATTATTTAAATTTTATTTTTAATAAAATTTTATAATTATATAATCTAATTTTTTATATAACAAATTGATCCTAAGTGGATTTCAATTTTAATAACCTTGATTACATGAATCAAATTTGCAAACATTGGATCAAAGACTTTAATTGAAAATGAAATAGTAGCTATACGGGAATTAGAATATTTGAAATTTTATATCCTAAGGTTGATCATTGGTTAATAACATTAATCGAAGTGAAAGTTTGGTAATAATTTTGTGTATTTTCATACCTTTTAATTAATATTTGAATCCTTATGCTAGCTTCCCCCCACAATAAAATGAGAATTTTGGTGAGCACACTTGTTAGTTGCAAATTTGATACACCTTATCTAATGGAGGGAGACCTACTTAAAATTATTATTATAAGGGTGGTGAGTCTTTTATATAAGAAGGTTGAATTATAATAGTACCGAGTGAACCTCAACTTGAACCCATATAAATGATCACTAATATATACTCTTTTTTTTGTAGTTAAAAGAGTCATTGATTAATAATAATGAAAATCATATTTACTTATGACTCATGTCAACTCAAAATGAAGAAAAAAAAAACATATTTTTCTAATCTTCTAAAAACAAAAATCATATTTGATGCAAGATGAAAAAGTATGTTTCCAAGTACTAAATTTTATATATTTTTTCTAAATAACAATTTGAAAGTTATGATGTAGCCTCTTTTTTTTTTCTCTCTCTTTTTCTTAAGTGATTGTGGTGAAACTTAATTTGATAGGTACATTATTACATTGTTTTAATACAACCAACTGTGGTGACATTAAGCGAACTCGAAGATTTAAACCTATATTCAAATAAGTTTATGGTTTTGGTACCAATTTTAATTTTTTAAATTCATGTTACTAACTTTAAAATTGTCTAATTAAAGTAAGTATCATTAAGAAAGGTGTTTGAAAAGGACAAAACCATTAATTTTTTCAAAAATGTCATTGGGGGTTCATGTAAATTTGAAGTGTCCACTTGTGTGGTAATTTCATTAATTTGAGTTAGCAAAAAAGTCTACATGGACAAAAATAAATTTCACTCTCCTCCCATACTAATTTTTGTCTTTCCTCCCCTTTATCTCTCTCTAACTTCTCCCATTGCTCTCTCTTACATGCTTGCTTTGTTTATCCTTTCCATGGCAAAAACAATTTTAAAAAAATATATTCTTAGAAAATCCCCATACCTCCATTTGCCAATTTGTTTTTAATTTACTTAAATTCAAACAACTCTTATCTTTTTAAGACTCATATAAATGCAAGACACCATTTAACTTCTCTTTATAGATAATGGGGGATAAATAAATAAAATAAATAAATAAAACAAATAAATAAAAGTTAAAGGAGAAAATTTGAAAATAAGATTAAAAGAGTCACCACAAAAAAATTCATTTCCACCCTTAATTCAACTTCTAACATGAGAGATTAAAATCATAATATAGAAAAAAGAAAAATAAGAAAATGAAACACAGAATAAGAGCACGAGATAGAGAGAGAGAGAGAGGTTCACTCATTTTAAGTATAAATCTCAATCCAAATGCCAATTTTCATGTTTGGTTTTTGAATATACTCAAAAAAATGTGAAACAAAAAAAAAAAAAGAGAAAACAAATGAAAGAGAATGAAGACAAGAATAAGAAGTCAAGATTTAGGACTCAATTGAATCTTGGGTCATTAATGTAGGTAAACTCAATGAAGTAAACGACTAGTCTTCTTGAATCTGAGCAAGTCAAAGAAGTTTGATAAGGTTAGCTCATTAATGAGTTTTAGGACTAAGGAGATGAATATGTTGATAAACCATCTTAGGCATTAAAATTCTTTTAGAATCTCATAAGAATTCCCATTATAATTAAGCCTCATGTTTATTTAATTCATAGAATTGTCCCTTTCAATTATGGAATACCTAAATGGAAAATAACTATTCATTTATAGGCAAAAGTTAGCGTAATGGATTAGGGGCACCTTATTAGTTGCGATAGTTCACGAGGCAAGTGTATTAAACTAATAATATGTCATATCAAGTGGCTATGTGGGTGAAAAGTTGGCCAAGTGATGAAAAAGCATTGAGCTAAGATGCTAAAATTATTAATAATGTAACATCCCCATAGACTTTTATAATACACTATAATTTATATTTATATATATATATTTTTTGCTCTATGATTTTCAATTCTTCTAATATCTTAAGATACTATTAGGATTATTACACTTAAGAGTGAAATTGATCTTTGATTAGGGGATTTAATAATAATTATTGAAGAGAATCATATTTCATAAATAGGCGTCATCATAAAATCTTTAACTCCTTATTACTCTTCAAATATGGTTTCATCACTATTAGATTCTTCATAAATAGTTTGTTATGTTTATTTTCCAAAGAAATTATTATTGTAATGGGTGAGAGAGAAAACATGGTTGAGAGGAGAGAGAAATTATTTTTTTTCCAATACAAACTTTTTTGTAGACTAGCAAAAATGAAATTTGGCGTGAGAGAGTACATTAACTCCATGCAAGCACTTCATGATATTTTTTTTTTAAAAAAAAAAAAGGTTATGACCTATTTGGGCTTTTTTTTTAATGTATTGGCCTTAATTGAACAATTTTATATTTAATGATCTAAATTTGGACAATTAAAAATCTTTTAACTCAAATATAAACTTATCCTAACATATGTTATCTAGAATCATCAATTTCCTCCTATTTGCTCTAAAAACACCCCATTTGATAGAGCCATGACATGATTGATGAGAAGGCAAGGGTTTTGACTCTAATGTTGTATTTAGGAAAGGAGAAAAGGGAAAGGGAGAGAAAAATAAAAGTAAAATGTACTGTATTTATATTTGAAAAATATGTTAAGGGAGAAGAAAATTAATTTTTCTTCCTAACCCAAAATATTTATTTCCTTCAATTTTAGGAAGAAAATTATTGATTATATTTCTTAATTTATAAAATGATCAACTTATTCATTTTAACTTTTTTATTAACACTCATTAATTTTAGTATATGAGTAAAACTGAAATTATAATATGCTACTTGATTTTAAAAAGTTCAATTTATTCATATTAATTTTTTCTATTGACACTGATTAATTTTAATGTAAGAGTAAAATTGAAATTATAATATATTTTATTATTTTTCTCATTTTTTACTATTTCCAAATAAAATTTTTTTTATTTTTCTTCCTCACATTACCCTTTTCAAATACAAAAATGATAAAAAAAAATTTTCTCTCATCCACATTTCCTTTCCCCTTATTTTTCTAAGTAAAAAAGTAATTTTAGGCCAACTTGATCTCAAAATTTTAAATCTCAATTACTTGAAAAATTCTCAATTTAAATAAGAGAAAGAATTTGGAATTATGTGCCTATAAATATATTATTTTATCTTATTATATAATTATAAATATATTATTTCATTCTCTGCTTAATCATCCTTTGAATTACCAATATATTTTAATGTTGATTGGGCAAGAGATCCTGTTAACAGACATTTAAAGGACAAATATTATTTCTTCATGAGAGATTTTTTTTTTTTACATAATAAGAAACAAATAGTAATTATTCAATCAAGTATTAAAGTTGAATATTGAGCTCTTAAAGATATTACATTTGAGGTATTATGACTAAGATGGCTTTGATAAAATATAAGCATTCACACTCTTTCACCATACCTATTTATTATGACAATCATAGTGCCATTTAGACTACATATTGAGAATAATTGTCATTTTGTTCATCAACACATTTTATACAATACCATCCACTTAGTTTGTCTTATTTTTGTTGATCAAACTATTGACATCTTCACAAAAACTCATCCATCAAGATAGATCTTTTATCTGTTTCACAAACGTTAACTAGATGTATTACCATTTTAAGTTCAAAAGAGATTATTAAAGTCCAATAATGTTATTATATTCATTTTTGTAAATGGTCTAGGTTCAGGTTCACTATGCTAAGATATGATCTTATACCCTGTTTGAATTGATCATATCCTAATCCTCCTCCTTATCTTTGATTTGAATTTGTTATGTTGTATGCAAATTCTTGTTAAATTCATGTACCATGTTCAATATTAACACATAAAAAATCATTCTCTCTCAATTATCATTTAGTTTAGTTTTAGTTTTGACATTGTATCAAATTTAACCCTTTTTATATTTTTTATCTAATCAAATTAGTCTAGTGTTAGTTGAGTCTAATACTTGAATTTGACTCATTTAGTCTAATTTCATTGTGCCATATACTAATTAGACATAATACGTCTCAAGAAAGCTTATTAAAAGTATTAAATTTCACATTGTTAAAGTATAAAAGTTTAACATGACTTATGAGCTTCTTTACCTACTAATTTGAGATTTTAGATTTCAAGGTGTTATTTAACAAGATAAGTTGATGATTTTCTTAAGTCCTTAGTGATTTTCACACTGCAAAAGTTGTCTCCCCAAGCAAGAGAAACAAAAAAAAAAAAAATTTAATTTGCAAGTGGAAAAGGAATGATAAAATAACAATTCAAAAATAATTTTTTTTTCATTTTGATACATATGCACAACTAATTTCAGAAAGTAATGAAATTGAACTTAAATTAAAATTAGAGGAAAATTAAAGGACCAATTAAAAAGTATGAGGAAATTTTTTGTCATACAAAGTGAGCAATCCAAACTTAATGGGCATATCTTAAATGTATCCTTTTTTTTTTTTACACACATTTGCTGCAAAATGAGTCTACTGACTTTTTAATAAAAAGTCAATCTTAAAATGTCTAATAGTTAATAACTTAAATCCTTATTTTAGATGTTTTAAGTTTTAATTTTGGAAAAAAAAAAGTATAAAGTTTATAGGAATAAGGAAAGTTAAGTCATGTTGCAATGAACTTTCTAATAAAAAAATCAATAAAATGAGTCTTGAATGGTCTATTTCAACATTGAAATTTTCACTTGTAATGCACTAGTATTGCAATATTATATTGTTTATTTGATTGTATTCTCCTCCTTTTTATACTTATACCTTTTTGAAAATTTTTTTTAACATTTTCTTCTTTTTCCACTTATTTGCTTATATGCAAATTGAATGTGTGGATTTAGTTATTAAGAGACTTTAGTTTACTTTTAGGAATGGATAAAAATGCAAATCTTAAGATTAATTTAATGTAAAAAATAAAGAAAATCATCAACAAATTTTTTAATGCCATTATTTATTTTTTAAATGGACTAGAAGATTAGATAATACAAATACATAATGATACTATTTTGTTGTGTTATAAAAAAAACATAATAATAATAAATAATCAAAAGAGGCCTAAAAAGTTTTCCAAAACACTAAAAAGAAAAGAAAAGAAAAGAAAAGACCTAAAGACACAAAGAGAATATTAGAGAGAAAGAGAGAAGGAGGAGGAATATAGAAAAAGAAAAGAATAACTTCACCTTTGGTCACTAAGTTTCTATTTACATATATATAAATTGCAAACATAAAAATTGTCAATTTAAAGGTAGAACCGTTGTGCATATCGATTAATAAATCACTAATGTTATTATTTTTTTTAAATTGTCATTATGTCATGATGTGACATTCATGTATCATTTGAAGTGACCAATAATAAGAAGTTTAGTCAAAAACAAGTGTCATGGTAGACCGTTTTTTCTCTTATATGACATTTGCCAAAACTCTTCTTTAGTTTCTCTCTCCTTATCTTCTCTCTTTACTTTCTATCTTCAAATTATTTTTCCTAATGTCTTTCTTTTCTCTCTCTTACTTTTAAAGGTCAAATTTGGGTTACTTACTATTACGTAAGATTACAATTAAGGTAGTAACTTATATTTCTTATTATATTATGTTAATAACATTAATTTCATTTATTGGTTTAAGAATGAACAATAAAAGATTTTTAATTACATAATTTTTATTTGTTATTTATTTACAAACAAAATTAACATTATTCCATGATTAATATAATCCTAAGTATACAATGTACAACCATCTCAAGCATCCCAAAAAAACATTATACTTAGTATGTATCTTACGTGTAACTATAAAGACAACTACCTTTACCAAAATCAAATTAGGATTTTGGAAAGAAATATTATATACACCTTATAAAAGAACAAATTGGGATTATGGACAATGTATATGAACAAAAAACAAGACTTATTTTAAGAGTTAATTAATCATTATAGACTCTTAAGTACATACACCTTGCATAAGTCTCTTTAATTGAAGTGAATCTACCAATATCTCTTACAAAGGTTGACAATCTCTAATTTCTTTATTGTTATAGCTCCTAAGGATTGATTATATTAGAACATTGTCTCTCTATTAAACTTTAAGATTACATCCTTTTGCTTCTTTTGATTTGCAATCAAAATTGCATGTAGTTTCATGATTAATGAATCAACAAACACTTAAGAAAAATTTTTTTCTAAGATACCCCCTTGCTCTTAATGATTTTGAAGGATGAGGAGCTTAACCATTTTTGTAGCCTCATTTGTTATGCCCTAATTCATGACATTTTTTGCAAGTTATCATTGCTCCCTTTTGGTTAGCTTGTTTATGTATAGATAATGTCCTCATCACTTTTGATTATTTGCTTCTTTGGCTTGCCCATCATGAATATCAATGGTGGTGGATCATTTAGGGTCCTCTCCACTCTTTTCTCAAAAATACTAACCTTGCAAATGACTCATCATAAAGGAATGTCTCCAAGTATTTTTTCCTTGCTCAACCAAGGATGTAGATAAGTTGTAGGCTTTGCTTTTTTATGCATAATAGTAAAAATAACATGACAACAGGGTATATCAAATACATTCCACCCTTTGCATAAACAAATCTCTTATATAGGTTCAAAACCACCTTAACACCTCCATGAATTACTTCATACCTATTAACACCATTGAAAATCACTTCAAATTCAAAGCTTTCCTCCATTTTAACCCTTAGTTTTCTCCTGATCATATACCTAAGGTCATCCTTCCATTTTCCACAAATATCTCTACTTGTTCTTAGTCTCGTCATCATCATCACCCTAATTTCCTTAAGCATGCATAAAATTCACTTTAACTTTACTCCCACAATCCTACCTTTGAATGTCTTATACAAATTGTTGTCCAATGCATCTTATTTGATTGATATGTCAAAATATGCTCTGCAGCACCTCTTGACAAGATGTTTGAACTTTCATTTGCAATATGCTATACTCTAAATTGGGGATTTAGGGGCTTTGACACTATCTTAAAGCAATATTGATAATTCTTACCCTTCTCCACTTAGGAAATATGTGCCTTGCATAGAACTTATATTCTCCCTTAGGCAAATAGTCCTTTATAGCAATGCCTTGTAAACAAGTTTGCAATTGGGTCATTAAAAGAAAAATAAGTTTATAATTAGGCTAGTAATTATGACAAAAATTTATAATTTGGTTAGTAACTATAATATACGTGTACAATTTGGTCAATAACTAACATTTTTGTTTATTTAAGGTTTATAAATGTTTGTATTAAAGGATAGTGTAATGGGTGTAGAGATATAAAATTGAACAAATGCAGTATAAGCATTTGAAATTAGGGACTTACAAGGTGTTTATAAGAAATTATTGTCCAACCATCACTAATGTAGCATGTTGATGTCAAATTTGAACAAATAGATAAACTAGCTCCATGTTGTGGTTGTCTCCTTCTTAACCACTACCTAAGCTACCAGAACATCTGGTTATTTGCATATCTTCCAATAATTAACAAGAGGACCCTTTTAATAGGTCATTTTAGGAAAGAACCATCAATATCAATTATTTTCATACAATCTTTTAAAAATTGCCTTTTACAACAATCAAGAACCACATAAATATAATCAAATATTGGCAGTCTCCTCCTAAATATAGGCTTTTGAACTTCCAACTTAATTGCATTCTCAAGGTTAAACCTTAAAAGTTTTTTTTGGGTAGTCTCACAAAATTGCATACTCTTTACAAACATCTTTAATATGCATTTTCCTTACCAATGTTTTGACACTCTTTAATTTAGAGGTGTTGACATATAAATGATACTAATTTTTACACATAGTATGTATATTAGTCAATTTCATGGTCTCAATTCTCTAATAGCTCTTGAATTTATTTTCTAACAACCAAGGTGCAGCAGTCTTTTTGTTTTTAAACACCTTAACACATTTATAATCTTTAAAAAAGTTTAGTGACTCTAAAGGTAACTTTGTTAGACATTGCAAAAGTGATTTTTCATATATAGTTTTCTATAATGCAATGTGCCTTCATTAGGTTTCATTTATTTCTCACATATGCCATATCAACTTTATTAATCACTTTTTATTTCATTATTGCTTCTTTGAATTTATTAATATCTAAAATTCTTATTCCAATGAAAAATTGGAAAGTCTTTGAGTATTAATCATACACAAGTGTTATTTTCTTTATCTTGACATTTTCATCTCACTTACCATCTCCACCTAAGTCAACAGGCTTATAACTATCTTCCTTATCACTCTCAAAATATTTAGTTTCATATCCATCATCTTTATTAGGTTGATTTGTTTTGGGTTTATTGGCTCCATCTTTATCCACATTAGGTTAATTTTCTTTACTCTTACTAGCAATATCTTCTTCAACTAAACTCTTTTTTCTTGTATTAAAATCACCCTTATAAGTGCAAAAATGTTTAAACATGTTTCCTTGTATTAAGAAGCTCTTCATCATCATCTAGCATGGCTTCAACAAGAATTGGAACAAATTCAAGCTCAAAATTTACAATTTTACCTTCATCTTCCTTTGCATCACTAGCAATTAATGACCTGTAACCCTTGCTTCTAGGAGTTATTCTAACAAGGACATCCATAAAATATTGAAATCTAGTTTCTTCACTTTTGATAGTCTTCAAGATCTTTTTCTCACCCTCATTCCCATCACTTTCGTTCTCACTACCTTTATTTCTAGCAAAATTAGATCTTAATATTTCCTTTGCCCTATGTTACCTTTTATTGCACCTACATTACCTCCCTCAACACTCTCATTATCAACATTAGGCATTATATCTTTATCTTTGTCCATTTTTTTTACTTTACAATTATTTCTATTTCAGCAACGTCTCTTTCAATCATTATGCTCTTTACTTTCATTTCCTCAATATTAATGCTACCATGATGCTTCACATAGCAGTTAATTATCCTTTCCTTGCTTTTAACCATATGCTTAACCATATTACATAAAGCATTATCACTACATAACTCTCAAAGTCCTTTATCCAAGTTTTGACTTGAAATTCTATAATATATAGTTTTGACTCCATCATCATTTGATGTATCACTTATAATTAGATAATTTGCAATATCTTAAAGATCCCATAAATAGAATTTATTTAAATCAAACACATTTATCATGTGTTGTATACCCCCCATATAAAACACAAGAGTGTCTCTTAAAAATGAAGACAAGCTCAATCTTAACATTGTGCATAGTGCATCATATTCTGACATTTGTTAAAAGAAAAAAAAGAATGAAGACAAGCTCAATCTTAACATATAGTTATTTACAACAAGTGATTAAAATAAATTTTAACTATAGTTATTTATAATAAGTGGCTTATTAATAAACAACCAAACGTAAACAAACAATATGAAAACTTAATTATAGTTGTTTCTAATTTGAACAGGTACTACAGAATTTCTAGTGGATTATCTTACATAGGCATGGTTTAGTAATGCAGTTGAGGCATCAATTTATTGACAATATTCAAATATACAAAATATGTATCCATTTGTCATTTTCACAATTTTGCAAATATAAATGCTTCAAAGTCGATAAACGTGATGGGAGCATCAGTGACAAAATCATTGCCCCAGGGTGATCGATGGCTACTAAGAAAGAATTGAATCAGATTGCTTTAACATTCATTCAATGGACGCCGACCGACCAAGACAAGAAGAAGAAGAAGAAGTTCGTTCCCATTTCATGCTTTTGGCAAAGCAGCCCCGGTTGGGGACTAGTCATGCTGGTAAAATGGTCCAACAATGATTAGACTCGACAGCCATTACAGCACACCACTTGGAGGCACAACATGCCTCATTTCCTCTCCAAGCACATCACAGAATCCGTGTCCTTGCTGTGCAAAGGGGGAAGGAGGACTGAACAAAACTTCAACTGGATCACGCTCACTCACTGAGATAGAAAGGCATGTCTGCTTGATCATATTGTAAATTGGCATTCAAAATCCTGACCTAAAAAGAGGGAAAGAAAAACGAATCGTTTCGTGGGGTTAGCCCCATTCTAATTTACCTAGATGATTTAGGCATTGTCTACGTCAATTTGAAGGCTTGAAGCTATAAGGAAGGAAGATTATACCTCTAATTCAATATGACCAGCAGGCAGAGCTGGTGATAGACCCAACTTCAGGCACTCGTAACAGATAAAACAAAGCTAGCAGGACAAATGCCAATAACTAATTTCCAAGTTGGTTTCAGACCATACTTCTCTCCAGCCTGGCATTAAATCTTCAGGTGCACAAAGCTGTCAGCCCGAGTTTTGCCTAATTTTACAATTTCTGTGGCAGTGCCTGCCTCATGGGCAGCTCTGTAAAGTCATTTTCAAGAGCCATGTCGGCTGAAGATTCAACAAAGTGGAAAATTCTGGGCACCGATCACTCAATCCACTATTGTTCTATTTGAATACACAAATAATCAATTAATTTACACGTTTATGAACTTAATAGCTCTATTGTTTGACAACTGATTTGTAGGCACCCAGTAACAAAATTATCCATTGAATGAAATAATATTTGAGTATGTAATTCATCCACTACATTTAAGTCAACATTACTGCCATTATTGAGTTAAACAAAAAGCTTTACCAATTACGATTAAGACCACTAATTCAATTACATTACATTGCAAAAGATAAAAGCTCGTAACTGTTGATGTGATGTTCCCAATTTCACATAATACAGATAGTTATCTTCTGCCTTCTTGATAGTCAAATGAATCATACTGCATTATTAAACAGTGTAATGCTACATTTACCAAAATGTACCATGTCAAATGCACAGTTAGATTTGTCGGTTCAATAAGTTGATCCCACATGGACCAATTAATTCAGCAGCGCACACTTTCTGAAAAAAAAAAAAAAATGGAGAACAAGTTTTAATTGAAAGGAACTTTTCCTGAGACAGGAACCTACCAAGGAAAAAGGAATCAAAATGATATCGTATGCAATAATGAAATTGCTAATAATCTGAGCCAGAAGAAAAGCATTAAAAAAATATATCCACCTGACAAGTTGGTAAGCAGATATGGTCATTAGTGATGAACCGAATGCAAGGAAAGCATCACAGCCTTTTGCAGCTTTCATCCGTAGTGGGATCAAGCAAAGGCACAGAGCCGTGTTAATATTGATTATATGATGATTTCAAGTTCTCCAGAACATGTGGGGTCTTCTGTTTCCATCATACCAACCAACTCAAAGCCATATTTAGAAAACCTACCATTAGGAAAGCTAATAAAGATAACATGGTAGGCAAACCTTACCTCTTAATTTTATAGAGAGACTATTTTCGTAACTCAAACTTGTAACCGTTAGATCGAAATGAATTAATCTTACCATTACACCAAGGCTCATTCTTCGCATAAACCCAATGCAAACTACAAATCAATATTGCAGAAAAACCAAAAGAAAGTTTTGCAGGTCCAAATTTGTGAGAAAATGTTCCATACTCCATTAATTAAGTGAAACATAAAGCACCCTTGTAAGAGCCATTTCACCTATGAAGTCTTGTCCAAGCATTTATCAGCCCTAATTTTGCATCCCTTACACAAGTCACAAGTCTAAATCCTTCCCTAGAATCCCCATCCTACCCATGACCATGATACTAAAGTTTTAGCTGTCTCTAACAGTTTCATCTAAAGTCTATGAACATGAAGAACCTTTGTAAGAGCCATTTTGCCTATGTAGTCTTATCCAAGCATTTATCAGCCCTAATTTTGCATCCCTTGTTGAACATAGAATTGACAAGGATGCGCACAAAATAAGGTTACAATAAGTTATTTTATTTATGTGATTATAGAATCTTTTATAGACATAACATCTCAACCCTTCTTAACTTTTATAGTAACAACTCAACGTAAAATATTTAAAAAATAGATAAACTCCTAAAAAATAGTAAAAACTCCTAAAAATTAATAAGGACTCTTAGAGAATATCAAATACTAATTCTAATAATTAAAATTAGTTATAAAACTGTGTATAAATCTCAGTCAAGTGAAGTGTTACATGACTAGTATTGTAATCTTAACACTCCCCCTCAACGCTAGCTTCCATTCCTTTTACCATCTCGAGTTGCTGATAGAAACTTTCAAATTTGTTATTGTTCAAGCCTTTTGTAAATAAATCTACAGCTTGATTTTTTGTTTTGATCTACCTTAACTCAATTTTTTCTTCCAATACTCTTTCTTCAATAAAATGATAATGTATCTCCTCATGTTTAGCTCTTGCATGAAAACTAGATTCTCTGCCAAACGTATTGCCAACTAGTTATTGCAATACAAGGAAACTACATAATTTGTTGGTTGATGCAAGTCTTTTAGCAATTAAATAAGCCAAGTGCTCTCTTGTGCTACCATTGCTACAACTTGACACTTTGCTTCTGTTGTTAACAAGGACATAGTTGGTTGTCTTTTAGTGCACTACAAAATTGCTCCAAACCCAAGCATAAAAATATACTCAGTAGTTAAACTTTGAGTATCATGATCACCTGCATAGTCAGCATCACAATAACCAATTAGCTTACAATCTTCACCTTTCTTATACAAGACACCATAGCCAAGCATGCTCTTCACATATCTTAGAATTCAGTGAACTACTTCAAAGAGAGACTTCTTTGGATTTTGCATGTACTGACTCATCACACCAACTGCATAAGAAATGTCAAGTTTGGTTAGAGTTAAGTAGATCAAACTACCCACCAATTGTTGATACATCATTTTATCTTCCAAATTTCTTCCTTCATGGGCACATATCTTGACATTTGGTTCCACTGACATTGTAATTGGCTTGCACTTAAGCATTCCAAATTTCTCTAACAAATCTTTGGACTATTTTTGTTAATGAATAAATATTTCTTCTTGGATACAATCAATCTCTAAACCAAGAAAGTACTTAAGTTGCCCAAGTTCTTTTATTTAAAATTGAATTGATAAATTTTCCTTTGTTATGAAAATTTCTTCTTCACAATCTCCAGTTATAATTAGATCATCTATATATACTAGCACCATAGCTAGCTTCCCTTCATTAGCTTTGATAAATAAACTAGAATCTACAGGTGTCACAGAATAATCACTATAAGTTAGGAATTTAGTAATTTTACCATACCAATCTCTCAGTACTTGCTTTAATCCATAGAGTGCTTTTTGTAGCTTACACACATATTCAAAGTGATCTTGATTCTGAAAACCCATTAGTTGATTCATGTAGATTTAAGAATGCATTTGTTACATCCATTTGCCACAAGTTCCAATCTTCGCTCGCTGTAAGTGCAAGTAAGACTCTAATAATAGTAAGCTTTGCAATTGGACTAAAGGTTTCATCATAGTCTATTTCATATTGTTGAGAGAAACCTCAACCCACTAGGCAAGCCTTGTGTCTCTCAATTGATCCATCTATGCAACGCTTTATGTTATAAACCCATTTATAGGAAATAGGCTCGATATCTATAAGCTTTGGTACAAGCTTCCAAGTCTAATTTTGTTCTAGTGCAACAATTTCCTTTTCCATAGCTTTGGTCCACTATAGACATTGAAATGTTTCCTTAAATGTTTTTGGTTCACGTACACTTGATTCTTTTGGTATCATTGCATTAGCATATTTAAGATTTGGCTTCCTGATTCTTGTTGACCTTTTGAGTAGAGGTGGTGTTTCTGCTTCAATAAGATCACCTTGCTCATTTGGTTGTTCGTACACACCAGTTTGCCATGGACTTTGAGTTGTGCCTTTTTCGACATTACCACCATTATATGCATCTTCAACTTCAACTAAGTTAAGCTAGATCCGAGTATATTGCAACTTATCTTTAAAAACGTTTGAATTTAGTAACATCTCCTTCTTTGAGGACCATTATAAGGATGCTTTATCAAACACCACATCTCGTGATATGTAGCACCTGCTGATTGTAGGATCACAACATTTCCACCCTTTTCTTTGACTATCATATCCTACAAAGATACATTTAATAGCTTCCTTGTCCATCTTGCTACGTAAATGATCATGTACAAATACATAACAAACATTTCCAAAGACTCGAAAATAGCTAATATTAGGTTTCATATTCCACAATTTCTCAAAGGGTGAACAAAAACATAACCTATGTTAGGGAAGCTTATTGGTTACATAGGCAGTTGTCATTATTACTTCTGCCTAAAATCTTCCTTATACATTCTTAGTGTGAAGCATGCTTCAACAAATTTATGCAAAGTGTATGTTCTTTCTTTATGCCGCTCCATTCTATTGTGAAGTGTTGGCACAAGTAAACTGATGGCGTATTCGATATTCCTATAAAAAGTTAGCTAACTCATTTAAGGTATACTCTCCTCTGTTGTTTGTGTATAGACAACGAATTTTCTTACCAACTTTTACTTCTGCTACCTTTTTAAACTCTTTGAATTTTGAAAATATTTCAAAATTTTCCTTTGAAAAATAAACCCACACGTACTTGGAAAAATCAATAAAAGTCACCATATACTTCATCCCACCTATGAAAGCTTACTTTACAAGTCCAAACACATCAGAGTGAACTAACTTAAATGGTTCCTTTATTTTAAATCTAGATTCTTCATATGGTAATTAGTGCACTTTTTCATACTAACATCCTGCACATATTATGTTAGTTCTTACTTCAAGTTGGGGAAGTCCCTTTAGCATTGACCTTTTCATCATTACATCTAGCTTGGAATAGGTAACATGACTTAGTCGCATATACCACGAGTCTATCATCTCGTTCTTCCTTGTATTGTCTATGTATGCAGTTTCTACAAACATTATATAGATCGACTCTAATCTTCATCCTTTCATCACCAGTTCCTTTTTAATCTTAAGGTCTCAATATACTTTCATATCTTGTGGACCAAAAAGAATAACATGTCATAAAGATGTTAATTAAGCTACTGAGAGAAGATTTTTCTTCATACTTGGGACATGGGAGACATTTCAGAGTGACACCTTTGTGGCATTACAATAGGGAGAGACTGTTGTATTACTGATGTGAGTTTTCAATAACTTTGAGTTGTCTGTTATCACCACAACACGACTTCCTGTGTACTCAAACACATTTTACAGCTTTTCTTTATCACCTATCATATGATTTGAATAGCCTGAATCAACGATCTAATTTTTCTTATAATCAATTTGATTGAAAGTTGTTGCTATAAGAGCTAGCTCTTCCTCATTTGCATCCCATTTCTCTTCACTTTTAGAAGCAACAGTGTTACTTTCCACAAGCCCCTTTTTTGACCAATAATATTTCACCATATGGTCATTCTTTCTGCAATTATAGCAATTCCCTTCAAATTTCTTACTATTGTCATGGTTATTTAATGCTCCCCCTGCACGTGCACTTACTTCACCTTGATGACTTTTCACCTTATTCTCATCTATTTTAAATCCTCTACTAGCTGCCTAGAATTCCATCTACCTTTATCAACATAAAGTGCTTCCTCTATACCCTTTGACAAGACTCCTCCCATTTGCTTAGCTAGGGCTTCATGACCCATAAGCAAATTCTTGAATTCAGTAAGTGATGGCTAATTTTGCCATCCCTTTATTGTAGCAACAAAGCTTCATTCAGGTTTCAAACCATAAATGAATATTCTTTTCATCTTGGCTTCACTGATTGGAGCTTATGGATCTAATTCGGAAATTTCCCGACACAACAACTTCACTTTATGAAAATATTGAGTGATTGTCATGTCACGTTGAGCCACTGACAATAACTCACTTTCTAGTAGTTGAAGTCTTGTTTCATTTTTCTTTAAGAAGAGGTTAGTAAGTGTATCCCAAGCTTCCATGGGGGATTTGGCATCACGGATATGCTTTAACACATCTCCTTCGATTATTGTCTTCAAAGCAAACAACACTTTGCCTGCTTTTATCTTCTATTTTCGTAGTGTACCGTGCTCATCTTCTGCCTTTGGTTGAGTGACTTCGCTTCCATTCATAACATCTCATATGTCTTGGCCTTACATGTAAGACATCATGCATGTAGACCAAGCATTGTAATTTTGGTTATTGGGCTTTTTGATTATGCTAACTATTGGAAGATCACTCATCTTGTCAATAGATAATTGTTCATGAACCTAGCTCTGATACCATAATGTTGAACATAGAATTGATAAGGATGTGCACAAAATAAGGCTACAATAAATTATTTATTTATATGATTACAAGACCTTTTATAGACATAACATCTTAACTACATTCTACTTTTATAAAATCAACCCATCATAAAACATTTAAAAAAATAGATAGACAAACTCTTAAAAAATAATAAAGACTCCTAAAAAATAGTAATGACTCTTAGAGAATAGCAAATACTAATTTTAATAATTAAAATTAGTTTTAAAATTGCACATAAATCTCGGTCGAGTAAAGTGTCACATGGCTGGTGTTGTAATCTTAACATCCCTTACAACAGGTCTCAAGTCTAAATGGTTCCCCAAAATCCTCATCCTACCCATGACCATAATACTAAAGTTTTAGCTGTCTCTAACAGTCTACATTCCATAACCATGAAGATGCCACGTTATAGAATCTGAGACAAAGTATCCATTGTCTCATATCAATGTATTGTGATCCTGTTTAACCAAAAATCATCCACAAACTCACTTTGATGTTAGTAAATTTCACAAAAGGAATCCAAACAATCATTAATGAGGAAAATCTAATTGCACAAAGACCAACTTTTGGATTAAGCTCCTTCAGTTGGTCCTGAATTAAATACCGGCCAACAGAAAAACCAGTCTAGACAAACCACAGAATATGCAGTTCCATGTAGTTCAAGTGGGTTGCTCCCAGCACGATGCAGTAATCTAAGAAGGATAGCGGCTACTGGCACTTCCATGACAACACAAAGCTTTCCAATAAAGGAGGGAAAAACTTAAAGTTACCCATCAACATTCTGTGAGACCACCAAATTAATTCTGCCAGCTTTCTCTAGGGAACTCAAAGCAAAATATGCTGCACTAGGCTGTGTTGCTGCAAACCGTCTCCATCCAGCAAAGCTCCTTGCCCAAATACTGCTTACGAGTCTGAACTGAACGGATAAATTCCTTTTTGTTGAAAGTATAAAAAAAGTATGTATTGGAACAGAAACTTTTTTCCTTTTTGTCATGGTTTCTTACACAGAGGAAAATTAGCAGAAATTATGTGAATACTACAGAACCACGCCAACATTGGAAACCATTTGGCAAAGAGACAAAACATTCTCTTGGTAAAAGCTTAGAGACTTTAATGCTACAGCTTGAAGTTCTGCTTCAAAAACGAATCTCCATTTGCAATTCTGTATAACTTGAGTAAAAGACTGCACCATTTTCACTGATAGAAACATATACGCCACCTCATTATACATATCCAAAAAAAAGGCTTCCATGTACTGATTTCATGCTTATTAAAATACCAAGAATATCTTAATCACTGGCCAGTGCAGTTAATAGAATTGACATTGCACAAAGATAAAGAAATTGTGCCATTCAAGTATTTTTCAAAAGTTCCACAAATGATTGAAACTTTTGAAACAATAATAAAACCCATATATCAATTACCATTTCAGTAAATCATGGCTTGTATTGCCAGAATATTGAAGAAGATGCCTAGACCATCCTTCGCCAAAAATGTTTTCTTCCTACCACCGATTATTTGTACTCTTTCACAATTTATTCAAAATTAATGGAGTTCAAAGGGTTCACCATAAAATCAACTCATCGCATACAACAATCAATGAATTCAAATAAATTTTTTTTTTTTAACTTTTTTGTCCACTTTTCTATTTCCTTTTATGGACTATTGTAATCCTATGAAGATTAGCAGACACTGGTTGTTTTTAAGTGTAGGCAGCTTTTTTTAAAAAAGAAAAAGATTCTTGGGCAAATTACATCTGACACTGGAAGAGCAGTCCCCTATTAGATGCATGGTTCAGGCCACCATTTTGTAGAAACCTTGCAAACTTTAGTTTCTATAAACGCCAGCTTAATATTAACATATCATAGCAAATTTCTCCGGATCACCTGACGGGTAATTGGTTTGTAACCAGAATCATAAGCTCCATTTGGGCTGCAACAAAAGTACAAATCAAATACAAGTAAGCATTATAGCCACGAGGAAAAGGGGTTGATCAATAGGGACATTAGTTACGGGGGAGGGTAAGACCAATAACCCAGCAAACTGATCCCGCCCTCTATAGGGTCAACCTGTGAATCGGTTTGTGTAAACCAAGCAGGCAAGAGTAATTAATGACTACTGGGTCAAACAAAACTTTTAATTGTGATTTTGTAGCTTCTAGTCTACCAGACCTCATAGGAATTGTAGCAAAAGAAGTAAAGTTAATTATGTTAGAAAATATAAAGAAAAATTATAGAATATATATGTAACTGAAATAAAACTAAATAGAATAATATAATGTAAGTGTGCTTCACGTGGGGTCACGTTAAGCCTCTAATATCATACCAATATTTTGGACCATATACTTATTCATAAAACTTTTCTTGGATCCTTTTTTATTTATAAGGTATAAAACTAAATTTATCTTATAAACAAGAATAAAAAAATCTCTCCTTTCAAATGTGAAATACAAATTTTTTTAAAATGTATTTATTTTTCAACCATTCCTTTACATATTTTTAAATGATGAATTTTATCAGGTTAACTAATGAGTATATAATACATCATCTTTAATGTTTTTCAAGGTATAAACTAATGATTAAGATGTATAATTTTTAAAATTTAGAAAAATAAAAATTAAAATTTTTATAAACTGTAACTTTTTTATAAATAATAATAAACTTGACTTTATATTATATTCTTTAAAATTATACTATTTAATGCAATTTAGTATTGTAAGGCCTTATTCTTGCCTAGTTTAATTTTATGAAAGTTCTAGAAATCTTGTCTAAGATCTTATAGGAGTAACCCCACTTTACTCTCATACAATTGAATCTATCAAGTGTACAATTCATTAAATCGCCACCCATAAGGGTTATAAAATTTATTAAGAATATAACTCATCATCAAACATTGAAAATATTGCACTATCTACACCATAGGAAAGGAATTTGCAATTTTAATAGTGCACACAAGGTCAATTAGTAGTTGTTATTACCTATATGAATTTATTTCAAGGGATTTCTTATTACATATGTTGGGTTCTCATCATTCTTGATCATACTCTATAGGAATTAGTCTCATTCTCCTCAATGTAATTTCCACTAATTTTCTACCTAGTGGTTTAGTTAGAAAATTCATCAAATTCATCTCTAATCTTATGAAATTAATTAATATTACTTCATTGTTCAATATTTGATGTCACTCCATAAGAAGGGACTTTACAATTTTGATAATGCATATAAGGTCAATCAGTGACTTGTTGTTACTCAAATAAACACATTTTAAGGGAAATCTTATTACATAGATTGGGTTCTCATCATTCTTAATCATAGTTTATAGGAATTAGTCTCATTTTCTTCAATGTAATTTTCGTTAATTTTCTACCTAGTGGTTTAATTAGAGGATTTATTAGATTCATCTATGATCTTACGAAATTAATTGATATCACTCTATTATTTAGTATTTGTTTTTTCATTATATAACATGCTCTTTGCACTAGCAATAGTGGTTTGCCAATCACAATGCAACAACACTAATAATGTCAGTTTCCCTCACAATAGAATATCCATCATGAAATTTCTCAGTCAATTTGTAAGGTCATCTCCAAGGCAATAAACTCAGATTTTATGATAAACAAAGTAATAATTGGTTACTTGGTAAACTTCCAAGCCACTACTCTACCTTTAAGGGTGAATAAATAATTACTTATGGATTTTATCTTATCTAAACCAAAGATTCAATTAGTATCATTATACCCTTATAAATCAACAAAAAATTCATAATAGAATATATTATAGTTCATGGTACCTCTTAAATATTTCAAAATTCTTTTCAAAAAATTCTAAGGATCATAGTTTGAATTATGTATATATTTACTTAGTCTATACATAGTATATGCAGTATCAAGACATATAAAATTCATTAAATAAATCAAATTACTAATGATTTAAGCATATTGAGACTAAAAAAGATAAGCACCATAATGTTTTAATAAATGCATGTTTGCATCAAATAAAGTTAAAATTGGTTTCATATCAAACATTTATATTTTTTTAAAAAAATTATATACATAATATTCATATAATAGAAATATACTATTAAAAGTTCTAAAAATCTCCACTTCTAAAATAACATTTGTTTCTCTCAAATCCTTCATATTGAAGTGTGATGCAAGTAAGGATTTTATACTAGCTATCAATTCCAAACTATAACTAAACATGAGTATATCATCAACATATAGACATATAATAATATAAGTATCATTCTTAATTTTTGTATAAACACATTTATCAATACTAAAAATTACAACATCATCAATTTTTTTTTTTTTGTCATTGTTTGGGTGCTTGTTTCAACCTATATAGAAATTTAACAAACTTATTAACCTTTTTCTCTTAACTAAGAACACCACAACCTTCATATTGTGATATATAAATTTTTTCATTAAGATTACTATATAAAAATATAGTTTTAACATTTATTTGATGAACAAAAAGATTATAAGTTGATTTTAATTCAATTAATACTCTAATTAATGTGATTCTAGCAACAAGGGCAAAAGTGTCAAAGTAATCAATATTCTTCTTCTACATAATCTTTCTCAACAAATATAGCCTTGTACTTTTTAATAAATCCATTTGGTCTATAATTTTTCTTAAAGATCTATTTACAACCTATAGGTTTCCCTCCTATGGGTAAATCTATTTTTTTTACCAATATATTGGAGTTACTAAAGAATACTACTTCAAAATAAGTCAAATGATCATTATTTACTACTTAAGTGTAAAAGTCATCACCAAATGCTTTTTCAACTCTTTGCCTCTTATTCCTCCTCAATTTTGGTTCACAATGTGTAATAAATGATTTTTTTTCTAACACAAATATAAGGTAGGTAATTATGTTAATTCACTTTTCATAAAAAATATATATTCAAAAAATTTTAAATTTTTTGTCTTAATGATAGTATCAGTATAAAAAAGCATCACTCTTAATAATAAAAAAAAATGATAAGTAATACTTTAATTTGTATAATCTACAAACATGCAATCTAAGGTTTGGAACCTATTATTTTTCTTCTTCAATTTAGATAAAAGAACTTTAATAAGATACCCTCACACTTTCAAATAACTCAAATTAAAAGATTATCTTTCATATAGTTTATATGGAGTCTTACCTATTTCCTCTTATGGAATCATATTCACTAAAAAAAATGCAAAAATTATTATCTCTCCTTATAAGTTATTGGAAACCACAGACCTGACTAGCATAGCATTTATCACTTAGTATTTTATTTTTCCTCTCTACTACACTATTTAACTTCAATGAGTAACAAATAATGACCTCATGGACAAAATCTAACAGCTAAGAATTATATTCTTATCCTTTATCTAATCTAAACTTCTTTATCTTCTTGCCTAACTTGTTTTTTACTTCTCTCTTATATTTAATAAACATACTACATGTGTCATCCTTATCTTTCAAGAAAAAAAAAAAACTTTGGTGTATATAGAATAGTTATTTATAAAGATCACATAAAATCATTTATCACCTTTATTCATAGTGTTTTTTAAATCTCCCAAATTAGAATGAACTAAACTAAGCAATTTAGTTTTTTATTACAATAATTTGTAATTTTTGTTGTCTAATTTGGCATCCACACAAACCTCACACTTATCTACATTACCATATAAATTGTCATTTAAACCAAGTTATTTCAACTTCTAAATATAAAAATCACTTACATCTCCTAATCTAACATATTATAAATCATAAAAGTTAAGAATATATATAAAAGAAATAAATATATTATTATCTATAATACTAAGTACATTTAGAACAAAAAGTTTTTGTTATATATTTTTTTTTTAGTAACGACAACTTTGTTAAACTCAAAAAAAGACTTTTATTCTAACTTTTCCTAACAAAGATACAAAAACCAAATTGATATAAATCTTTAGGACATAAAGTATATCATTCAATGACAACACTTTCCTAAAATAGACTTGGTAAGGACTTTGCTTTACCTAGAATAGGTGTTGTTTTTGAATTTCTTATAAAGGCATTATCTTGTCCATCCCTTACTAATGTGTAGAAAGTAAATACATTTCTATCACCACAAATGTATTTTGTAGCATTAAAATATATTACCCACTCTTTTAAGTTGGTGGCAACATTAACTTGGGAAATGACAACAACAATAATATTTACTTCAACCAAATTGGTATTTGTTTTAACAAATATGTCACTCCCTTTCTTACACCTACATTAAGAAGCACGATGCCTTGGTTTCCACATATATAGCAAGAAACTTTCTTTATGAAGATTGGATTCTATTCTTGGACTTATTATACCTTGAGGACCTATTATCATACCTTTTTCTACTATAATGGTAATGATAATTGTAATGGCTTTTGTCTTTTTTCCTTTGTTCTACCACATTTACCTTTGATGTCATCTTTTTGGTCTTTGCTTCCTTTAAGCAAATTCTATTCTTTCTTTCAATTAGGATATGTATGATGACATCCTCCAATGACATGTACTTTCTCTTATGTTTAAGTTACTACTTGTACTCATTACAAGACTATATAAGCTTTCCAATAAGATAGCCTACTACATACTCCTCTGGCATCTTGATGTTCTCATTTCATTAATTTGGTCTCCTTTCATCACAGATCTGAAAATGCAAATAGTTAGCAATAACAAATTTTTGTATACTAGTATTCTTTACTATATATTTTTTGTTTATTTTTTCTCATATTTACCTAACTTCCTTTGAAGAATAATAGACATCATCAAATAGATCATTGGATAATATACTTAAAATAGTGAGATGACAAACTTTATTGACTTGTTCCTAAATAGAAAACGTTTTGTCAAAATTCTCAAAACTTGGTTTTTGTTTGGGTTAAAATAGAGCAAAGACAAAACTTAATACATTTAAAGCTAAAACAAACACACTCTTACAAGCATTTAAAATGAGAAATAATAAAAATTTCAATCTTAGAGGAATCTAACAAGAACTTAAAGGCAAGTAATATTGATTGAGTTTGAGAAGGAATGGAAACAAAATTATTAGTAGTAAAAGTAAAAGTAAAAGTAAATTACCTAATATTTGCATACATAATAATAAAAGTAAAAAAAAATATCCTTAAGATTGTTAGAAAATATAAAAAACAAGTATAGAATATAGATGCAATTGAAATTAAATTAAATTAAGGAATATGATGTCTAAGACATATTTGGCACTATTATTAAGGATAGTTTATGCTTCCATAGGCAAGGTTTCAATGTAACAGATTAAAACAACAATTCTCATATGATAAAACACATATTTCTATTAATATAAACTTTATATAGTGAAATAAAAAAATAGTATCAATCTAATTAATCTAACAAATTTTAAGGAAAAAAAATAAAATAAGATAAATTATAATATTTTCAAATATTTAGATAAAGAATAAAAAACTTTTTTTATATTATTTTTAATTTAATATATCATAAAAATAAATATTTAAAGTTAAATGTAATAATTAGTGATTATTGTAATTTTATTCTTATAACAATTAAATTTTTCTAACAACTGGTTTATTAATAACTAATTTTTTCAACAACTAAAATTATTTAATCAAAAAATAATTAATATAATTAATATAATATAAAAAAATCAAAAACTTTTAAACTATAAATATACAAACAAAGGTTTGTATTTTACCTCATGTATCAAGCTTATGTACGGTAAATTTTTTAATTTTTTTTATTTTATAAAATATAAAATTAATTCATTTTTATAGGAAAATATAATTCTTTTAAAACAGACTTCTTTTTTCTAACTAATAAAGTGACGCGGAGCAGCGAACGAGAGAACCCACGTTCAGTGTTCATTCCAGTTTTTCAGTCAGTCCATCAGTTCAGTGCTGCAATAATAAGCAAATAAAACTCGTAACTGTACTCTTTTTCTACATACGCAATAATACGCAAAGTGACACCTATCATAAAATATAATTTAAAAAATAATTTTTTTTAACCTCATAACTGTACTTTTTTTTCTACTTAAGGTTTTTATATAAAACAATTTAAACTAATTAAATTATTTAAAAAATTATTAAATTAAAGTAAATATCTAAATTAAAAGAAGAGGAAATTCATTATGAAGGCAATTTAAAAAAAAAAAAATGAAAGCAAAAGGAAAGTATAGGAAGTCGTAAATCATGTAACATTCATCATTTATCATAGGTGTACACATAATTGAGTTTGTTGCATCTAAATTTTTTAGGATAAAAATAATTATTAAATTTAAAATTTTAAAAATTTAAAAATTAATTAATTTAATTTAAATTAAATTAATAAAATTAATATTTAATATTAAATATATAAAAAATTTAATATTTATATATAATTAAAATATGATAATATATATAAAAAAAATAATTAAAAATAAAATAATTTTAATATAATTTATTATATATTAAAAATTAATTAATATAAAATAAATAATTTAATTTAAATAAATAAAAATAAAATATACTGTAATTTATATATTTTTATTTTAAAATAATTTATATATTTTTATTTTTTAAAAGATAAAAATATTAATAAATAAATAATTTAAATTAAAAAAATAAGTTAACAAATTTAATGTTTTCTTCTAGATATATTTGATATATACATGGATGTTAATAATTTATAACGAATAAATTAGGTAAAAATTATTTTATAATTTATATATTTTTATTTATAAATTAATCTATATGTGTATAAGATAAAGTTTTCTTTTTAAATTATATGGTTCATGATTTAGAAAAGACGTCATACGTAAAATACGCAGATTTTTAAGCAAACAGAGAATATTGTTACAAATACGTTTTGTTTATATTTACGTTATTAAAAGAAATAATAAGTAAGGAGAAATTAGTTGGAATAGATACTAGTCTAGTGGTACGAGACTGCAGTTAAGTTAAGAGCAACGCTTTGGCCATTTTAAAGCCTCGTGCTTCCTACGACGCCCCCCCCAAGGCTCCCACGTCATCGAAGTTGGTTCACGGTTGAACCAAATAAACCATAAAAACCGACCGACTAGGTTCTATAATTTTATAGTTCAATCAATATGATCACCGATTCATGACTAGTCCTCGCTTTAACCGATTTCTCAGGTGTGATCAAATTAAAAATTAGTATATATTTTAGTTTTATCGATTAAATCAGTTACTCTAATTTAATTTTTCAAAACTTTGATTGCGTTACCACCAAATGACAAAATCAAACGATATTTTTAGGTGAACCAAATGATTTCATACATGGAAATTCACACAATTTTTTTTTTTTTTTATAAATGTTTAGGCAAATGTAATATTTACTAACCATAAAAAAAATTAACGATAATTTTATTGATTTATGGTCTGACCAATCGTGTTATTGATTCTTGATGAAATCTAATTTTAGCTACTTTTTAGACATGATTATACCAAACATCAGACCATTTTTCAATTTTCTTTTGGTATGATTGACTAGAGAGTGGTACCACTTTTCAAAATCTAGATTTCGGCAAAACCAAATCACAAAGCCAAAAGAATTTTTTAGGAAGAACCAAATGATTTCATATATGAAAATTGATATGCAGTATTGCACATATTTTTAAAAAAATTCAGGCAACCGAGCGTTGTGCGGGTTAACAATTTTTTTTTTTTATTTTTTATTTGAATTTACTCTTTTTTTAATTTTTTAATTTTTTTTATTTTTCTGAGTCTTTTAATATTAATTTTTATACACAATAACTTAAGTTCTTAGTGTATTTGCCTTTTAGAAATATTTCAATATTTCTTTTGCTCTGATACCACACATCGATCTACTTTCTATTAATTTTAATAATATAGTAGTTAAATATTATAATTATACTTAATGACAATTGTATATCTGACTTTTTAATTTTCAAAAAAAATTTGTATCTGTCACTTATTAAATTTTTAATAATAATAATAATACTTTTGTCTTTGTAATTGTTGTTTTTCACTCATAAGTTTTTTATTCGTCACTCACTGTCCTTTTCAATTTTGAGTGTTAGATTAGATCAGAAATAGACGGAAGTTTAATTAGTTAGAAATTCCTCTTAATTGTTTTTATGGAAAAAATAAATAAATCTCTTAGTTTTTAATCATATTATTAAGGAAAGATTTAGTGCAACCAGTCCTAGAGATTGTCATTGACAGCCCATTAGTGAATTGCCATCTTAATCAATTAGTCATTACCTATCATGCAAAAGGCAATATCATTATTATTATATTAGAGGCAATATCAATATCATTAATGTTCGACTATCGATAAAAGGAAGGAGCTAAAAGAAAATTTTTTTCTCCACTTTCCAGATATGATATTGAATATAAGATAGATTTCGCTATAGATTAAAATTTGTGAACCTAAACACAATTATTTAGAAAATTGGAAAAAGGATCATTCAATAATAACAATCACATAAAACCATGAGTCAACATGATGGTTTTATTGCTGAAAGGACAGTACATGTCAAAACTAATTTACCTGTAACATGACATGCCGTTTGCAAAGACCCAGTTGGGAAAAGTATTATTCGCTGTCTCAAAAAAGGACTTCGGTATTAACAGAGCTTTTCTTCATGGTTTCTCAATGATACCCGTGGATACCATGCCCATACATTGGGAACAATGCCCCAACTTATGTAAAAACAACAGGGTCCCGTGTGCAAAAAATGAAGATCATTCAGCATGTTCATCAGAATCACAATATAACCTTCTCCAATGGTGTCAAGTTAATGGGGCATGTGCTGTTTGCCCACTGTTCAATCTGTACACACTAATCTGAAACTTCATAGCTATAGATGATTCGCAGCAGGTAAGTTATCACCTCTTTAGTTTAATCTTTGAAACTCTGACCAACAAATGCCTTCAAATGTTGGCAGTGTCCTTGAATTATCAGCTTCAAAATCTTAATGTCCTTCATTTCAATGAACTCACGTAACTTCATAACTTTGAGCGCTGCGCGTAGACCAGCACGCCAATTCCTGTTAAAACAACTGCACTTGCCAGAACACCATAGTGGAAAGATGACCATCCAGTTTTTTGGATGTTGGCTGTACCCAAATGTGATCTTGTTTGTAACTTTGGATCAGTGAGGTCCAGATGCAGCCTTAAAACCTGTGTGTGTGTGTGTGTGAGAGAGAGAGAGAGAGAGAGAGAGAGAATGAGTGAGTGAGTGACATACAGTAACACACACAAATAAATGTTAAACCTAGACAACTGACAACATCGACACTATATAGTATGGTTCAGTTACATGACTTGTGAACAGCCCGGGCTACTTAGTTTTTCCCCCAAAATTTTCTCCATTATCTTTTCTTTATAAGTACAATTCCACTATCTATGTCCCCTGTCTCGCATGCACACAAACAGACACACGTACAGTGCGTGCTATGCTTTCTTCTATTCTTTGCGGTGCTATCAAAATTGCTCCGATTAGACTCAAAAGCCTAAAACTTGGAACAACCAAAGTAACCATTGTTTACCAGCATCCAGCATAATTCAAGGAATCCCTTTGGTATGAAACACCTAAAATTCAGCCAAGCATCACCTAAAGCCATCATCAAGGTCCATTTCAAACATACTAAATACTGAATCTTAATCAACCTAAGGAAGAACCAAGTCAGATTGTACATTGAAGTCAGGTCTGGTGGAAGACTTAAGTTAGACTTGGAGTTATTCATTTTGATTACCATCTTATCTCTTTAGTCAATAAGTCAAAAGTTCTGTCTAGGTTTTTTTTTTGGGGGCATTTCATTCTCTACAAAAAGCAGAAGCTCTATTCCTATTTCTGCTTTATTTCCTCAAAATTCTGTCCAAGATTCTGTTCCTTTCCTCTTAAGTTTCTGTACCCTTTTTCCATCTTATCTATTGTAAGACATCTTTCACAAAGCTGTCCTACATCACAACCATAACAAACATTATCCAAACAACAAAGGAAAAGGGCCAGAAATCACTGATATGCACCACTTTCAACCAACCACAAGAACATACACTTTGTTGAATATTTCATCCATTCCCATTTTATTATCAAGCATCCCACTCCCATTTAATTATCAAAACATAAAGGTTCTAGCTACACAAACCATCTTCATAACATGATCTCATTTGTCCTATCTGACACTTCATAAAATCAGCACAAGATCAAGCATAGTCTCAAAATCAAAATTCAAATTTTCAATAATATTCTTGTAATTTATTAAGCTAAGCCAAACTTTTAAAAGAAAAGTATGATGTTTACAGTGGCAAGTTCCAATACAAACATACACAAAAGCAAATTATTACCTTCATTCCTGCTGATCTAGTGTGGCTGACAGCACCAAAAAGATCACTATCATTTGCAAGTAAAACTTTGTCACCTTCATCATCTTCATACTGCCAAAAAAGGAAAAAAAAAAAAAAAAGGTTTTTCAATGAGTGAACATCAAACATCACCAGGAGTTAAACAACAATGAAGAACCAAATCAAATTACACGAGACTATCTCACCAAAAGCTGAAGACAATCTCGGTCAACACTGGCACCAATCCTTTGCAAGATAGCTGATACAAGCTCATCTAAATTTTCGGTACCTGAAAGAAAGCCGAATAAAGACAAAAGTATCAAATTCAGCTAAATGGATAGCTTTTTCATTTGCATTCAGCTAAATAAAAATGCCTTTTCCCCTAGTACAACATAAAAGGAAGGTCTGTCACTTTTCCTTCTGCTATTATTTTGTTCATTTTACCTTTGTTGTTAGTTTCTTAAGTCTAAGAAATAAGCAAACACACACTCACTATACTATTGATTGATTGAGTTGGTTGAGATCAAAGAATTAAGGGATTTGTCCCTGCACTCAAAGAAAAAGCAGATTCACCTAAAAATCACTCCCATAATTTTCATAGTTTGTCTAGGGTAAAGGAGAGACAAAAAGCCAAAAGAGCATATATTAGCAAAAGATGGTAATGAATCACTGCTTACCGCAGTTGAATCGATGTACCCGACCCTTAAGATCCTCAAATTTGAAGGAAAATGAGTTTCCGAGACCAAGAGATGGATAAGAGTACTTGCCAAGCTCTGTCCCATCTGATGTATTCAATGCTGACATTTCACTGAAATCAACACTTCTAAAAGTTAGTAACAAAAGAAAACAGGTTGTTAGAAGCAGTACCAAAGCAATTGGATGACCTTTGGGTGTCATAATCTTCTGGTGGCTCTAAGGCAAGTGCAGAATCCCAGAACTTTTGCATCATTGTATTTGCCATGTCATTAACAGCTCCAGAGCTATCCTCAACCTAATGTTTGCACATAAGTCCAACTTTTTACACCATCATAAAGCATGGAACGCAAGAAAAACAACTGCAAGAGCTGAATTGTGCTTCAAAAGCTTCCTTATCTATGGCATTGTAGAATTATTCTGTAATATGATATCAAACAAACTTTCATAATTCAGATTACTCAACTACTCAACAGAACCCAAACCTCAACAACAAAGGAACATGCATTTTTATTGAGAATGAGGTGAAGATGAAGCAAATAGCATGCAAGACAAATGATTGCTTCCATCATTGCTAATATTTCTAAGTATTGATGTCAATTCTGAGAAATCTGTGAGAAGTTTGCAACAAGGCTTTACCCTAGATTTTCAATAAACAGGTTTTTCAAATTTGTGTCCATCGGATTCCAAATATATCAAACAGAAGACAACTAAATTTTCACGCACTAAAGAGGAACAGTAAGCACTTCTACAAGAAAACCACAAATCAGGCCTCATGTGAGCAAATTTTGCAACTGTAACATGGCAGATGAGGTTTTAAACCATTCTTCTCATTATGTTTTCAAACATTACACAAGTCTATCCCCATCAACAAAAATCATTACCATACTGACGGGTCAAATTTGGCACTTACCATAGAAATTGCAGCATTAGTTAACTGCAGAACATCTATGCATGCAACAATTGATCCATCTGCATAACAGATGTCAGTAAGTAGACTGAAATACAAATTGCTTTCTCAAGACTTAAAGAGGTAGTGCACACCTTTATCCATAACAGGAAGGTGTAAAAACTTCCCATCATGCATTACATGCAATGCATCCAGGATAGTGGTCTCCAGTGTTGCATGTTCAGGGTTTGGCGTCATTACCTAGAACATTAATGCATTCCAAAATCATACAAGAATCAAAAGACCAGAAGATAAAGTATGCTGGCACTATCAGAAGCTGGCTAGACTGACAATCTTGGTAGCAAGACATACTACTTATATTTTACATTTATTGTAAGGTAAATGGCAGGGCATCAAAATAGAGCAAGAACCAGAAGTAATATACTGCAGACAATTTTGTTTATTTCTAACCCTAAGTCTGCATACACTTTCTTTGGACCAAAGAGTGTGAGAGCCTCATGCATAGGAAATGCCCTCTTTTCATTTTTGTTCTAGATCCCTAACTGAAATTATTTAGAAAGAAGAGAAATAATTGAGCATGGAGAGTGAAACCCTCCTGAGCAAGAATCATCTTCTCATTATGTCCTTAATTGGTGACCAGTCAGGATCTGCCAGCAGATCCTTGCTGTACTTTTATCAGCAACTTACATAGTAGTCTCTAATCACCAAATTCTAACCGAACTTAGCCAGACCCCCTAATATCT
The DNA here is from genome assembly GCA_037832345.1 of Rhizophora mangle. NCBI lineage: Eukaryota > Viridiplantae > Streptophyta > Magnoliopsida > Malpighiales > Rhizophoraceae > Rhizophora > Rhizophora mangle. The sequence continues at coordinate 532,085 of JBAPLJ010001639.1, read as the reverse complement.
ACTTCAGATCTTTACCACATTTTCAATTCTTTCAGTTTTTTTCCTTGTCAGAAGTTTTTCTTTATAGGGCTGGTTTTTCATGGGCAGTTTCTTCAACCTCTTTTTTTCAAAATTTTCATTTTTCTTTTGACATTCAAACTTTAGTGGGTGTTCCTTCGCCAAATATTCCTAGTTAAGGTCATCTGAGAGTGTGGCGTTGGATTTTCCCTGACAAATCTGGTTGCACGTCTCAGGCACCATATTCCCAAATCATGAAATGAAGCTTGATTTTAATGTGTTCTGTGCCATTAATGTCCTACACGGGAAAGTGTGTAAAGGACACAACCCCATTTTCTCAGGCCTGCATGGTGTGGTGTTATTATGGCCCTGCTAAGCCTTGCCTGCAAGGTCAAGGAAAGGAGGCCACACCCCAGCCCCACTTTTTCCATACCATTTTTATCAAGTTACCAAAGACTGCAAAAATAATATAAAATAATATGTTAACTGCCTGTAAACAGGCTTGGGGCCAGGAACTCTAAACCCCTGGCCAGAATGACCCAGAAATATGAGCTATATGAGCCATGCAAGGCATGACCTGTGGCATGGACAGTGTAACTTAGTTCACACCTCTACATGGATATATCAGGCTTTAGGGTTTAAGTAATACTGGTATTTATAATTGCAAAGGGATGCCTGCTGCTTGTTGTATTAAAGATTTACTAATTTGATGATTAAACTTTGCCATGCAATGGAAGAAATACAAATAAAAAATTAAAGTGGTACAATAATGGAAAAAATAAGATCTTGAGTATGAACCTTTTCAACCAGAGTCGAATCCGGAGAAAGATTTTGTGCCACAACCCGCATGAGAATATCCTTCGAACTGCAATGCAGCAGCATCAGAACATGATAAGTAAACATCATAGACATCAAAGATGATAGTGGATATATCATTTCTTTTTGTAAAATCTGTGCCAGAAATTCCTACAAAATGGAGGTAAAAAAAGCCTTCAAGAAAAGGATAGTACGTTAGTATCCCTTGAAGTTTGTTCCCAGTCATGATAACAACTGAATTGACGCGTGACTCCCGCATCTTTTTTGCAGCAACATAAACAGGATCTGAAGGAGAAGAAAATGCAACCCTGCAAATGTGTAAGAGAGGCTTGGTTACACAAATCCAACCCTCAATGATGGTTAACTTATATACCCGAAAAAGCCAAAGTCACACTAAGTTTTACAGTTTACTTTGTCTGTTCAGAAACAATGGTTGACAAGGAAGGCTTGAACATCCGCTCCCTCAGAGTTTCAATGAATGCATATGGAGCTGAAACAGAAGACAGCAGGGAAAAAAGGTAAAATCAAGGAAATCATTTTATTTAAAGAACAAATCAGAAGTTCAAAACTTTAGAAAATGTGGATGCTTCAAGAAACAAGCAAAACCCATAAGAACCATATAAATCCTGTGTTTCAGCTCAGAAAATATTGACCACTATACATCTCATTTTTCATAAATGTCTCAAAATAATTCAGCAATCTTTAGTAAGTGATGACGTGCTTGAGCCTGACTGGTAACAGGTCAAGTGGGTTGCTATTTTAATTTAAAAAAAAAGGATATATAAATGTACATTAGAGAGATACAAGTGTAATAGGATTAGGAGTATAGACTGACAAGAGAAGGAATGAGTTGAGAGAAATAGTGCATCTCATATGCAAGTAATGATTCAGCAAGAGATAACGTAGGTGGTGTGGGATTGACAGAAGGAATGGGAAGTCATAGGGGACCCAAGTAATGTGACAAGTGAGTTAGATGATAGTCTAAGTACAAAGAGGTAAGATAATCACCTAAGTAAGGTATCTTTCTAGAATGGAAGGAAGATGTAATGAGAAAAGCTCTCCATGATAATGTCCATAAAAGATCCCGAATTGGGTATTCATAGATGTAAGGAGGTGATGAGGCCATGCAAATTCTTGGAACCTAGAAGAAAATTGTCCATAGCATGCCACGTGTCCAGGAGGACACATAGCTCATGTGAGATTCCACTTAAAGAATTTAGGACACCACTAATGGGCCCCAGCAAACCAAGAATTTCTAGACCATCCCATTGAACAGTCTTGCTCTAAGATCTCACCACCAATTCTAGAATAAATCCCATAAACTTCCATATAAATAATCACAAAAATTTAATCCTATACCATGCATAACTTCTCATAGCATTGATTGCAGGCCTTGGCATGAAACACTTAAGAGAATGGTAGATGGCAGAAACATGCTATCAGGAAAGCCTAAGGCAATACAATCTGATAGTAATATTTCATCTTATTTTAGTTTTGGTGTCTTCCTATTGTGGATTTTGTGATACTTTCAAGAGTGAGACCACTGTTTATACTCCTAAGCAGGGGCATCAAGGTTTTAGGATTTTTTTTCCAAAAAATGGAGGCTACGTGGCATGCTTAACCTACTTTTGATGGTTGATTATGCATATTAATAAGCCTTTAGCTTTAGTAGCATCCTTGTTGAGGCTTTGATTGACAATCATAGCATTCTCCCATCTTACCAGTCTTCAGATCGCTTCAGAACAGATTGTCCAACCTCAAACACTGGCTTTGGAAAAGATCAAGTTTGCCTGACAAATGAGAATCCATTCTGTTGAGCTCTGTTATTTGTTGAGATTCCTAAATCAAAGATTGCTGCCACCTTACATAGCAGTAATAACAGCCTTTACAGCCATTATGCAGTCACTAACAGAGAACTAAAAAAGACAACAGCCCTTTTCTATCTTTTTCTTTTGGATAACAGTCCAATCTTCCCACTTAACAAACCCTTGCAATCTTCACATATGATAATCTCATGCACCAATCCAACTAGACAACATGGCTTAGTCCCACTTTTTATGATCTTTTGCATGCAGTTCCATTTATGTTATACGATAAATCTCATGCACCAATTCTGACTAAAAAACATGGCTTAGTCCCACTTTTTATGATCTTTTGCATGCAGTTCCATTTATGTTGTGACTGTAGCCTCTCCAAGACTAAGTCACCAATTGAAATATTTGAGTTTATATACAATTAAGTCACCTTGCACAATATGATAATTTTGCAAGCACTTCCACATATATGGCAAGTGCCCATCATCTTTCAGAATAAAGAAGAACCAGCATTAGATATCTATTGAAAAAACAAAAAAGGTGTCCCAATGCACAAAACTCCCACTTTTGTAGGGTCTGGGGAAGGGTCAATGTGTGCAGCCTTCCCTTTGTTTTTGCAACGAGGCTGTTTCCAAAATTCGAACCCATGACTGCCAGGTCATAATAGAGTAACCTTTCAATCACACCATAGCTTGCTCTTCATTAGATATCTATTGAATGGTCATAAATATTGTAAACTGTTTTTTGTTTCCTTTCCTTCTTGGGAAAATACTCTTTCAGGCATAACAAAATCAAAACAGTATAACTAAAATAAATGGAAGTATACAGCAACATAGTCACAAAGCAAAAATTTTCACTTTCTTAAATTGACTGCATGATTGAAGCTTGCCCACAATGCAGAAAATAGGTTATAAATTGCAGGCGAGCATTATGCAAAAAGAAAAGAAAATTTTGCCTGTTTTTATTCAATATAAAAGTGAACTAGAAAGACCCACCAGAAAAGTTGTTCCCCCACTGGCGTTCCACACCTTCAACAGCAGCAGCTATAGCGCTTCCCTGCTCAGCAGCTTTTTCCATTCTAGAAATAGCATCATAAAGGCACTTTGTAATATCAAGCAATGCAATAACTTCACCATTCTCCACAACTGGAAGGTGCCTAAATTTTCCTGTTACACCAACAGAAAATAAATGAGAGGCCACTGAATGAATGTTGTCTTTTCATACTTCTGTGTATACCATGTTTCTCTGGACAGGAAAAAATCTCACAAGGAGGTGTGTCATTATTGCCTGACACATCATGTCTAGAGGCACACAACAAAGAAGATAGTAGACTACCTTTAAGCAAACATCCTAACAAGTACACATCATGCTCCTTTCAACAACAATATTTTGAATGAAGCTTACTACCGGTGGAAGATATTTACGGGCAAAGCATTCTGCTTTCAATGGCAAAATTGGTAGTAGAAATATATTCCCTCAGTTACAACACAGAATTAAAAATTTCTCTTACCAACACAATCCCCTATTCCATACATTCAGAATCCAATTCCAAATCAGTTTTGATTAATGGTTTCTTTATTTGATCAAAATCTTTCTCCACAATTCAAGACAAATAGATCATGGAAAGTGCCTTTGAATTGTAAATTCAAGTAGAAATTTCAAGATCAAGAACAGTAAAGAGCATTAAAGCTCCTTAGCTTGCAGTTGCCAACATCCATATTAGACCTCTTTTTTTTTTTCACTGGCTTATTTTTCGACAAAAGAAATCAAATAAGACATTTCCTTTACCAAATCCAAGAACCAGCTGCACCATAGGGAATTATCTACCATTTTTTTTTTTCCACAAACAATGTAATATCAAATAGGAAAACACCTAGAGGATTAAACAAATTACTCATTAATGGCCTCAAAGACAAAGAATGAGTAAGACAAGCTAACCCTGGACCATCTTCTGAAGAGCTTCAATAGCTAACGAATCTGAGGTGACAAAAATGGGATTCCTTGTCATAATTTTGGAGACTATAGTCTGCTCGGGCCTCAATCCCTCTGCAATAACTCTGGCAGCAATGTCCTATTATCCAAAACTGCCAAAGACTCAAAAATGGAAAAAACAATATATATCTATCATCAATATGTAGAAAATCGGCATATTTCATGGAATGAACCTTGTCAGTGGCAATCCCAGAAAGCAAAGCATTGGCATCAGTCAACAGAACAGCATCCACACGGCGAGCTGCCATCCGCCGACAAGCCTCAGAAACGGTGGTCCCTTCGGGAATGGTGAGGGCTTTGGACAACCTGAGCTTCTTAACTGTCCTCTCCGTGGCCCTTCAGAGGCATTTCCAGCAACAATATCAAAGCATAATCACCATAATTACAAACGCACGCACACACAGACAGAAGCATTTAATCGCTAAAATGGAATTCCTAATAATAATTAATACTGAGGCCATGCCAAAAAATTTAAAAAAGAGAGAGAGAGAACAATTTTCAAATATCAATGATTTACAAACATAATTTCGATTAAAATTTTGAAAAAGAAAAAAAGGAAAGAAAAAGAGGTTATTGAAACTCGGGGAAAACGTACGATTGAGAAGGTGGAGAGGAAGGCTTGGAGGAGCTTCCATGGGCGGCGCTACCATTCTCGGACGCCGCCACCGAAGACGATGATTTCTTGGACCGTTTGTGGCCCAAAACGCTCCTTCTCGGACCCGAAGCCGGAGGAGCCACCTGGCTACTCATCTTATCTTCGCCTATAAACTGAATTAAATTAAATTAAATCAAATACCAACGCTTTCAATTGATTGATTGATTTCAAGAGGAAATCCAAAGTAGTCTCAGATATGTAGTGAAGGGAGGGGGAAACAAAGCAGGGAAAGAGGAAGAAGAGAAGGAAATTAGGGCTTTTGACCCTCTTCCTCCTTGTTTTTTTTCTTTCTTTTTTTCTCTTTTTGTGAATTAATGCCTGCGGATGGCTGGCAAGTGGCTCAGGAGGAAGGAGACCTCAGGTCACAAATTCCCACCTGAGGTCACAAATTCAAATTGACTAGATCTTTATTTAAATAGAAGGTTTGGATTAAGACCTGACCTCACTTTTTTCTTTTTTTTCTTTTTTTAAATCCCTCCCCAATTTTCCCAGTCCGTTGATTTTTCATAATATAAGAATCTCAACATAAAAACAATAATATAAATGATAAAAGTATTATTAAAGATCAAAAAAAAAAAAAATGCAAACTATCTAACTAATGTGCGATACGATTCTCTAGTTCCTCTCTGAATTAACCTCTAATTGTACTACTTCGTTTTTTTTTTCTTTAAATCTCTTATAATAAAAATTATTTCGACAAAATAAAAAAGAAAATATAGAAAATATTGAGTTATTAATGTTTAAAAGAATAAATCTTAAATAATACAAAGATGACCGCGTCACTATCAAACAATTATTTTTATATAATAAAGCATATTTTCTTGCATTCAACAACAACAAACATAGGTCAAAAGGATGAAGAGGAACGACGATACTAAAGAGTAACAAAACATAAAGCAAACCATCCTTATCTCAGACCTCAGAACTTCAGAAAACTAAACCAAGAAAAAGACACATAGGAATTGTAGAGTGCGAGTTAATGCAAGAATGATTGCGAGAAGAACATGAAACAGGGAGGCGCGAGAGAGGTTCATTGAAAATAGAATCTCACAATACAGGAATGCTTCCTCATTCCCCTACCAAAAGACTCGCGAGGGCACTTTCCAGCGTCCCCCAGGCGGGAATTTTGACGTAGCAGTGAGGGTGCAACAATGGTGAGGGGGGTTTGACGTGTCATCTTAACAGAAAAAAAAAATAAAAAATAAAAAAAAACCCGATAAAAAAATGTCAGACTTTGGCCGATTCTATCAACAATGCACGAGCCCCAAAACATCTGAAGCGGCTCCCATCGCTTTGACTCCTTGGCTCATTTATGTTGATGGGACTTTCAGTAAAGAGCGAAGTGGGGCGAAATTTGGTAATGTGGTCCTTATAAAAAAAGAAATGTGAAGGCCAGGACAGACCATATGAAGTTCAATCCGACCCAAATTTAATACTGGAACTCAGATCACAACCGTTCGTGATTGGCTTGGTTGCTGCTGGCTTATGAGCTCTGCCTTTTGCTGCCAATGTCATTGGTTATAAATAAAAGGCAAATAAACAAAAAAAAAAAAAACATGATTTGCACCCCACATTTTTCCATTTCTTTTGGATTATATGCGCCGCGTTTGTACTTTTTAAAATAGATCACCTAGGTTTGTGTCGCCAATGACTTTGTCTCTTTTTCGTTAAACGTGTCACATGGTGTCATATCAATTGCTTGGTTTAGACTAGGATATTACGTTATAATTTTTTGATGATGTAATAATTTTTAAAAAATTTTAAATTTTGAAATTTCAAAAAAATATGAAACATTAAAAAGCAAACTGAAAATTCAAAAAATTAAAATTTTTTAAGAAATGAAAAATTTATAAAAAAATCCAAAAATTTAAGAAAAAGAGAAAGAGATCAATAGAGAGAGAATAAAAAAAGGAATTTTGTTTTTTTTTTTTCAATTTTTACTTTTTATTTTTTTTTTTGTGTTTTTATAAAATTTAAGGGTTTTTCTTTTTTGAGAACTTTTTAGATTTTTGAAAATATTTTATAAATTTTTTTAGTTTTTTATTATTTTTAAATTTTTTTAATTTAATTTTAGATTTATAAATTTTTTTCTCATTATTTTAGAATTTTTCATATTTTTTGATTTTAAAATTTTGAAAATTTTTTCTATAAAAAATTGACACATCATCAATTTTTAATATAAAATATTAATTACCATTGACTTAATACTACGTCACGTGACATATTTAAGGAGAAATTAACAGAAAAATGTAAAAAATTATTATCGATAAAATCGTAAAAGGTCTAGCTTGGCTGTGAGGCCACGGCCGTCGTCAGAGATGAAAACATCGTTGACGATTAAGGGTAAAAGAGCCGGGCTTTGCGAGAGCGGGCGCGTTTGCAGAGAAGCAATTGGATGATCCGAATCCGTATCCCGCTAAGTCGCTGATTCTCACCTTCTCTGTCTACCAGGATGTGAAGACCCAGGCCTACGTCAACAGGAGATATGGATGGCATCATCGAGGGCCATGCAGCATAAGAAGTAGTAGCTGAGGGATGACAATACCGTTATGGATAATGAGAAATGCATGAGCAGCAATCATTTATGGAAATTGTATTTTAAAATCCCCCTCCAACGTCATTGTTCTGAAACTCCAGAGGGTTTCCAGGGAGAAAACCGACGGTCCCACGTCACCGATCGCGTATTTGTCCGATGATCACAAGGCCGTACCGGTGCGCGATCCGTTCGAGGTTTACGACTGCGAGAAGTCGAGCGAACGACGCGTGGTTTCGTTGAATTTTCTTAAGTTGTTTCACTTCGACACCCTACGGTTCTCACCCTATTGGCTTCGGCGTATTGTTTTATGGAGCGAATTTCGTGTCTGGGATACCGGAGCACGCCCCCACCCTGTCCTTGAAGCCTACCTGGGGTCCTAGAGTCGACCCGTCGGAACCCTGCAGACTATTCGATTCTGATGTATTTGAGTATTAGGCAGATTCAGGCTGTCCGTCTTTATGGATCGACACCGCTCATGATTTCTCACGGTATGATTTCTGGTTAAATGCTGCAGACATGCGGATGGATGTGTTGGCCGATAGGTGGGCTGCAGAGTCTGCAATTTCTCATCCTTCCCAACGAGGACGCATTGATACTTTCCGGATGAGTGATGCCGTGTTAGGAACAGCGGAAAACTTTTATCATATAAATATGCCGTGCCAAGGAGATTTAAAATTAAATTAATTTTTTATTAAATATAATTATAATTTAGTATAAAATAATTATCAAAGTAATATTTAATTTTATTTTTTTTTCTTCTAAATATATATATATCGATAAGTTGTCGCAAATTACCATTGAGCAAGGTAATTTGCATGGACTAAGAACACCGACCATGATAATTAACACAACTAAGTAGAAAACAATTCTCAAATCCTCAAATCTTTACTGGAAGAGAAGAAGAAGGAATCTTAAGAAATATTTATAAAAATTTTGATTCTAAAAATTATGTAATTTTTAATAAATTATACTTTAATTCTTTTATTTTTAAATATTATATATTTAATTTTATAAAATATTTAAATCTTTTAATTAAATATAATTGAATTTCTATTTTATATATTTTTAATTATTTTTATATGTATAACTCATTATAATTATAATATATAAATAATGAATATAAATTATAATTATAAAAAATTAATTTATCTAATTTTTAAATTAATTTATTTATATATATATAAATTAAAATTAATATTTAATTACATATTATAATTATTTGAATATTAAAATTATCAAAATGATTTGACTAAGTCTTTTTATTACATATCTAATGTATTTTAATTTTTTTTTATCATATTAATATTTTAATTAGATATAAATTATAAAATTAAAGTCTATTTTATATTATTTAATTTTAATAATGATTGAATATTTATATAATTATTAATTTTATAAATAAGATAATAATTCTTTATTAATCATTATTTCATCTTATACAAAAAATTTTAGAATTAATACTAATTAAGAATGACAAATATTTTATTGATTATTCAACTATTTTTTTATAATTCAGGATATGTAAATTTCACTTTTATAAATAATTTAACACAATTTAAAAATGAGATGAAAGCATATCAATTTTTATATAAAATATTTTAATAATCTTAAATATATGAATTATCTATATGACAAACCCACTAGTAATTTTTTATTTGAAAAATTTTATGGCAGAATTAATTAAGTGTAATTATTCAACTAATAAACACTTATATATTTATTTAAATAATTTTTTAATTAAGTTTATGAAATTAATTACTTTATACATAAAAAGTTAAATATAACATATGATAATATTTTAAATTTTATTAATATATTATTTTGATGACACATTGATTAAAATATTTAAAAATAATATTTTACTTTAATAAATATTTTATTTATTAATTATAATTTTATCATAATTATTTTTAATTTATTAATAACTATGTCATTATATAAATAATAATGAGTATAAAAAATATTTTTAATTAATATATAATATGTATGAACATGCATTCATAATATAACTTATACATTGGCTATTAAGATATACAATAATAATCTTTTATTTGCATTGTAGCCAATTGCTTATGTATCATATGTTAATATTTTTCAATGTGACAATCATGTTTTTACTATAATAAGAACTTAATATAAAGATTTATTGAATCTTTTCAAGTGAACCTCTTTTTATCTTTACATTGTTTTATTCTATTACCATATACAAAAATATACTTAAAATATAATAAGGGTCTCAAGTTAAAACTCTCTAAATTTACAATCTCATCATTTAAAGTAATAAACATATTAAAAAAATGTTATTTTTAATCATGTTTAACAAATTGAAAGATATCATCTAAATAACATTGTACTTTTAGTTTAATTTCTATGTAAAATATAAAATTATTATTAATATTTCACAAGTTATTAAAAACGTTTTTCACAAACTGTTCAATCACCATCATTTTGAATCAATTCTGTTAGATACATTTAGTTTTATACATAATATTACATACACCAAATTTGACTCAATAAAAGACAGATCGAACCCTACTTGACCAGGTAGTTAAATGAAATAAGTTTTGACTCGACTTCATTTGTTCGCAACCTTAAGCATGCATGAATATAAATTATTGCTAATATTCTCTATCCCACTGCCCTCCGATTTTTTCTTATCGACCGTTAGAAGTTTTATGAAAAGAAGATACGACAGTATACATTAGACAAAATGCAATCACCAACGAATAACATTTTGCTTTTTCCGGAAGCAATAAAGAATTATCTTTTGTCCCAAGGTTATGCCACAGCCTGTTAAAAAAAAAGGAGGTCATGCTATGGTTTGCAGGCATCACCACAGCCAGAATTCGTCTTCAACCAGACACCCAGATATTGAAATCAATGGCTAATAGCAGTTAAACAAAAAGATTATTATTGATCTCAATTACTTAGAAACAAATTGCACGGGAACATCCAAACATAGCCAAACAAAACTGATAACCTCTTCACGGTCCCTTTTTTTTTTTTTCAAAATTTTCTTTCAGTGTAGCTTGACACACAAAGGATGGATGAACTATTTCTTTTCCAGCCTAGTAAATCAAATAAATAAACATTTTCCAAAAAGCACAATAAATTAAGAAAAGAAATACAGAGTGTGATGAAGTTATCAGAAGACAGAAGTGATCATTAGCGTTAAACAATGAGAAAAGAACCATTCCTGACTTGTAGTTTAGGATCGGTTGGAACATTCAATACACCAAAAACGAAGTAATAAAATGGACAATAAGCATGGCTTAATGAAACCAGTGCTCTCTTTTTCTCTCTCTCAATGACTTTTAATAGAGTGATAGGTAAACTTTTGCATATACTAGGTCTAAGACATATTCAACTTAAGACCAGATAGACAAATTTGACACATAATACATATAACATTCGAACAACCATTTGAGTTGTGTATAATCAAATACGTTCCACTTCAGATCATAGAAGCTGTGCCTAAGTAATTCATCTGCTTCACAAAGAGTCATACCAGAAGTCTGAAAATCAGCACGTGAGGTCAATTTCAATTTGGAACTTTAGCTATCAACTCGTATCCGTTTGACGTCATTCTCAGGAACATCTACATCACTGGCGTTACCCTTCACTGAAACTACTACTTGCCCCTGGATAAGCAGAATTGTGGCAATTACAATGTTACTGTATTGTAGCTTTCAAAGAAGGAAAAATAAAGAAATTACACTGCCACCTGCAGCCCTCAAATACAACCTCTTCCACACACAGGCAGTGGAAGGAATGCTATCCTATGTTTTCTCACAGAAAACATGTGCAAAAGGGGTGAAAGCTTTCAACAATTGATGCAATGTTCTGATATCTTACTCTTTCATCCACCATTTCATATGTGACCAAAGAACACGAGTTTAAGAATATGATAATCAGTTTAGAATGGCTTGACTTGGCTAATTATCATTTTACCAGTTTCAACTGACAGGAATTTTCAATGGAAAGTAACACTCTTGAATAACAACAATAGCTCAAAGAATAGAACATCTTCTACTTCATTTCTTTTTCTCATTTTTATTCCTTTTTTCTTGTTTGATAACCCTTCCTTTCTTGCTCCTTTTTCTCCTGCTGCAAATAAAAAATGTTTCTAACCCAAAAATTACATGTCTTGCATGTTGCTTTTGGAAACTTATTTTCAGAATTAGATTTTTTCACATTGTTCAATTGCAATATTTCAAGAGAGATTCTATGCACCTGGTTAGTCAAGGTCACAACGCTGAAACTTTAGGATGCAGAAGGATCATGAAAATTATAGTGATGCATACATCCAATACACAAAAGACAATGAAAATACTGCAAAATTACCCAAACAAAATCTTACAGTTTCATCAGGAACAACCGCATATCTCTCCGATGGTGACACCCAAGTTTTCCCTGCACAAGTAAAGAATCAGTTAAGACAACACCCAAAATTACCAACAAAATTTATTTCCATGTCATAATATAAAGAGGCAATGATGAACATGCAGCACCTGAAGTTGGATCAACCACTGAGGATTCTAGCTGCTGGTAGCCAGTTCCATCATCACGCAAAGCTTCAATGATCTTGGGTACATTCCTTTACAATGTCAAATAGGAAACAATCAATCTTTGACAAAATAGAGAAAAATTTGATGCTCCACACTTTTGATCTTGCAAAACATTTTTTGACCACTAAAATTTTGCGAGATAGAATGACAATTGTTGCTGACAATTACTCAAATCTACTAATAAATGTGGACAGAATTCAGATTGGTAAGGCCAATGGTCTTTATAGGCTCAAGGCCCCAGTTCAGTGCAATAGGATATGTTGATAAGCTCTGTCAGATTTCTGATCCCTCTAATAATAATAGCCAGAAAAAAACTACTAACAAAAAACAAAAAATCTTGTCATTGTGAAGCTCTTTTTGTTTCACATGTAGCTTTTACTACCTCTTTGTTTTTCAAATATGAATTTGTTTTGTTTTTTCGTTTTTTTTTTTTCTCAACCAAAAGCTATTGGTCAGAATCATTATTTTAAAAATTCATTGATTATGGATATTCAATTTTTTAATGCAATGAAAAAGAACTTTATATTAATCTTCGTATTATTTTTCAATTTTTTTTCTCCTCTTACATGCATAAATATAAACTACCCTCTAACCTAAATTTTTTGATTTGCTAATGTTTGTTAATTTTATGAACAATTGGCTATTTTCTAAGGCTCACTGCCACCTGTTGTATGCATTTCCAGACTCTTCTGGAAACATCCAGTTGATCTATGTTGAGGCTATTTACACCCTGAAAGCATATTCTAAAGACACAGCTTGTGACTGATTTCACAACTTTTTTGTTCTCTGGGGTTGCTCCACATTAGTTCACAACAAACTCTTTATCCTTTGTGTGATATTTGCAATTCTGATTTATCCCACCACAAGCATGCATAGACAAGCTTCTCACATGCACCTTTGACTGTAGAATCATGCAGAATAACAAAATATGTTGACATAAAGGTATATGCAAATCTAAACACTTACCTGTCTGTAGATTCCCCTTGACCAAGTTGTCCATTTGTACCTCTTCCCCAGGAAAACACATTTTGTTGTTCAGTAACAGCAAGTGTGTGCCTCCATCCACATGAGACCTGAACTACTTTCTGGCAAGAACAAGATCAACATGCACATAAAGCTCATATTTAGGCTCTGAATAAGCAGCAAATAATATAAAAGAAGACAACCTTCCAGACAACCAAAAGGCTAAGAATCATAGAACTGGATATCAATGTCATGGACTATAATGAACAACATGAGAGATACAGTAACAAAAATATGCCTGCTCATTGGGAAATTGAACTTGCACAGGAGAGCAATGATCAACATTGTTGCCAACTCCAACCTGTCCAAACTGCAAATGAGGAGAAGAAGCATAAATGAAAAGGATGGACCTGTACAAAAACAACATAGAAGATGAGGCAGTTCAACATGTTTCCATGTCCATAACATAACAACATCCCATCCTTCCTCCACCAAGAGAGAGAGAGAGAGAGAGAGAGATAGAGCCTAGCCAATAAAAACAGGCTTCGTTTTATTTACACCAATTGAATTCTTTTTATGAGGCTCATTTTTTCTTGGACCAAACCACTTACTGTCAACTATGAATGGAGCACTGTCTCCAATATAATCAAATCAGCAAGCTACTAAAAGTTGCAAACCTTGTTCCATCCCCAGCCATACAGTTTTCCACTTGACGTAAGTGCCATGCTGTGTCTCCAACCACCTGATATCTGGATATATTGAAGTCAAAATGGTAAACAAAAGAAACAGTCAAATAAGGCTTTAACCTCATTAAAAAATAAATATAATAAGCAGCAGGAGCAGAACAACCCCTTCATGTACATGGATGGATAAAAACCTAACCAGACTGGATACTGCAGGGAACAGGGGTCAAGACATTGCATGCCACAGCAGATTCCATTCAATTTAATATTCCCACAGTCTATCTCATTGGATTACAGTCAAAGATGTTTTACGCTAGAACCATGAAACACTGCAAAGGATAGCCTTCTGAAATATTTCATTCTTTCTGACACTTCTACTGTGGAAAACTAGTGGCATCTAATTTTCCTAAGGTTATTGATAACGTTGGTTGACAGACTACAATCTGTTATAAGAAATAGAATATCAGCCAAACAGTCCTCAAGAAAGTTAAAAAGCCAAAATATCAAAGAGCTCCTGACATATCTACATTTGATTGAAAATTCTATTTAGCATGCATCTGAAATACATTAAAGGAAAGTTATATGCAAATTGACTTTACAACCAATTACATATTGATTGAAAATACCCATTTGTTGCCAAGAAGTGAAAGAAAAGATAAATTAACTAGCTACTTGAACTCAAAACTACTGCCTAAACAACAAAATCTTTGCGATAACAAAGTCTGGTTAATCTGAAAGGGTCTAAGGAACTATTACCATTGTAGTGGACTAAGAAATCACCTGAGATATAAAACTGTCCTGCAATACTTCCAGCTTATAAGGAGTGAGGTGATCCTCAAAGTCACCATGTCCTAGTTGACCATATTTGCTCCATCCATATGTATATAGTCCACCAGAAGAGGAAACAGATATTGTGTGCCGCCATCCACAAGCAACCATAACCATTTTCTCCTCCTGTAATTTCAGTCACAAGAATTTTGTCCCTTAAAGTAAAAAGAGCATCCAGAGAGAAAGTAGGAACATTAAATCATTACTATAAATAAAGACAAAAGACCAAACACCAGTATCAAATCCTAATTTTTAGTTTCAAACAGTGGCTAACTCCAATAGAGAAACATCTTTCTTGAAGAAATAGCAAATATAGTATAACCTAAATAGTTTGTCCAAACTCTTGCTCTGCATTACTCAATCAAATATTTTGATTGTGGGTTTTTAATGAAGTTCCTAAAATTTCACTTCCTTTTGGCAACGCATTTATCATTTATTAGCAGGAGGCCAAACTAGTTTGATCAAATCAAAGAAGCAGTTTCTCATTTTTATGTGGGCAAAATTGTAATTACTGAAATAACCACACGAGTATGATGCAGGAAAGCAAATAATGGTCTGTGACAACAGAGGATAGCAGTCCCTGCCAAAAAATAAAGAGTCTTCATATGTCAAACTCAAAGTACACCATTTTGCAATTCTTAGTAATAATCCTGTATTCAAAACAACTATTCAGCATCAAATGTCAAAACAATTAGATAGAACATTCAAACGTTCACAGTTTGGTTGAATATTATCTGTAGAATCTTTTTCACAGTTTGGTTGACAATTGTATTTTGTTGATTACCTGTCTACCAAAAGCAAATGACATACATGCAGGAACTTGTAATGAAATATAGGTGGAAAAACCAAATTTTGCTTCATTGGGGTCCATGCATGACATGATGCCAGAAGAATAATATAACAAACCATGGGGAACAACAGCCATTTGTGATATGGAGGCCAAGCATCTATCAATATATCCTCTCAAAACCAACTGTCCATCAAATTAACTTTTGAAACACTATCATTGAATAACATAAAAAAATCACATGAAATAAATGATTGACAAAAATGGATGCCAACTTCCATCCATTCCTAATGTACAGACATCCACAAAACCCAAATATCATGAGACATTGATTTGCCATAGCCTGATGATGCCTCATCATCCTATGTTTGTTAGTAAAAGCTAAACTCATTGCAAAATGCCTTATTATATGCTAGAAACATACAGGGCACCTGCTACATGCATCCTAGTGGTTCCTATTGACTATAATTAGCCACTTCCAAGTGTTGATTAGCTTCATTCTCTTAATAGTAACACAACTCTGGAAGCTTGAAGTACATTGTTGCCTGTTTCCCAACAGTTTAAGCTTGTGGCATCTCAAATGGAAAACCAACATGAAATTAAAGTGGAATGCCTGGGTTAGTGCCCCACTATTGGTGAATTGTAACCATTGGGCCCTGGCTTGAATTTCATAATTCTGCTAGGACTCTTAGTATAACTGCAGGGTCTTCTACTTCCAGCAGAAGGCACTAGTTGGGCATAGCATATGGGGATAGTAAGAGCTTAAATGCCCAATATACAAGATTGGCCCGTTTCTTGGCAGCCAAGACTATACTTTTGGTTCATGTTTCATATTTTAAGCAACTAACATAGTGCACACAATCAATAGATTGGCCCTTTGGTTTGTCTATTTATATGTGTTATAAAAGATAATCAAATATCAAACTGAAATAAATAAAGCACAGGCATAAGATAACAAAATTAATCTTGGCAGGATACATTAATTTTAGAATATTTAATAGAAATAAAATAAAATAAAATTAAAAACATAACTACATGAGAAAGTTCCCCTGTATTTTATATTTTATTTTCGTGTACTATTTTTTTCCTTTTTAAATATGACAAAAAAACATATTTTAGATTTTATATGCCTAGACTTTAGTAATAAGAAATATGAGAAGAGTTTTTCTCGGAATATTATAACAAGTAATTAATGACAAAATTAACTAAGAATACATTTTTTACTAAGAATAGAAGCCAAAGATGTAGCATAGATCTTTTTTTTTTCTCCTTTTTAATAAAGACTAA
Organism: Rhizophora mangle; assembly: GCA_037832345.1. Lineage (NCBI taxonomy): Eukaryota > Viridiplantae > Streptophyta > Magnoliopsida > Malpighiales > Rhizophoraceae > Rhizophora > Rhizophora mangle. The sequence goes on along the minus strand of JBAPLJ010001639.1, from coordinate 515,159 downwards.
CAATTTTGAGAGGGAAACATTACTATTTTAACTTTAAAAAACTCATATTTACATACAAGGGGGAGGTTTATAAAACAATATTTGAGGATTTGCATAAAATACATTAGGATTAGGTATTATAGGACTTATATATTAGCATTTCCAGACATCAACAATTCTGAGACAAGCAACTTCAAGGCTAGTTGTACAAAAACCATGGGCTGATTTTGTCAGATCACATGCTATAATTAAGCTATCAGTGACTTAGGTGAAATGTAGTTAATAACACACAGTTGGCATACATGAGTAAGAGAAACTTTCTCAGGAACTAAGCGATCATTTCGGTCTCCAAGGCCCAAGTTTCCATACCGACCCCAACCCCAACCATAAAGCTCTCCATTCTCTGTCACAGCTGCAGTATGTTCAGCACCAGCAGCAACCATTTTTACAGCAACTGCCTGAAATATACATGCAAGGCCATTGAGTACATCATCACCATCTACAATCAGTTGAAAAAAATGCCTGATGTGACAGTTAGAAGCAATTTCTTTTCTGCTGTATCATTTTGCTACCATTGTTGTAGTGTTGTTTACTAGTGCTTCAATATAAAGTTTCCATTCTCTTTGACAAAAGGAATATTACAGTCTCTGTGCTACTGGTTCCCAACTTTTAAGCACTTCCTATTGTCAACAAACTAAATAAATGTATCTATTCCATATAATTAATCAGCCTTTCCACAACTTTCCAACTCTTCACCTTCATCCAAGAGAGACAATAAAATAAATAATACATATGCCCCTTATGTAGTGTCTTCCTACATCCCCAAATAACACAATTGCCCTTAAAATTGTTGGATTCAATTTATCCTTGATTGACATAGGATGACATGGGTTATAACACGGACATATACTGAGAACAAGCCCATGAGTCAATAAACAGCAATCCTAGAGACTCAGCTAAAATGAACAAACACTTTGCCTCAAGCTATTTAGGGCAAAATACTCTCCAGCTAAGTTAGGAATGAGTCATTTGTTCAGGTTAAAGAGAAGGATAAATAAAATATTGATGGAAAAGAAAAAAAATAGAAAATAAAAAATGAAATGCATGACATGTTAAAATGGAAATCTTTGGTACAAACAATTAATCTGAAGTACCTTAAAAGCTTTGATTTCCTGAGGCATGAGAGAATCTTCTGTGGTGCCAAGTCCAAGTTGACCATTTTGATTTCTCCCCCAACTTCATGAAGCAGGCAAAATCTCATTAAGTAAAATCTACACCTTACAACCAGTACTTGAATATAGATGTAAGTTTGCAGCATATACCTAATGATATGTTCTAAAATTGAAAGGATCTAATTGACATATAGTTACAGATGGAACTATATACAGTTACAACAACAACATAATAGCACATGTGAGAAACAAAAATTAACACAGAAGTTATGAATTTTAGCACAAATAAGTAATTTGATGATAAAGCAGCAAACAGATGATTGGCACAATATGGAACTGGTTTCCACAATACAACAAAGAATGCAATGTCTTTGTGGCCTAGGAGCAAAATTAGATGGAATGTATGACAACCTAATAGACACAGCTGCCATTAACCAAATAGCAGAAACATGTTATCTAATGCCTTCTTCCTGTGCAGACTACCTTTGCTTTTGATTCCACTTGTATTACCCATCAATAATGGCACCTAGGACTCATTGAACAACAAGCCACTACCTTTCACAATGTAAAGCCAAGTCCTTAGTTGAAGATGTGAAAAAGTTTCCCTTTGGTAAAGAGAAAATGAAAAAAAAGGGAAAGTATGACCTCAAAAAGGGCATTGACAGGTGGTCTGTAGAGAAGTGGGAAATTTTGAGAGAGAATCTCCTTGGTATAAAAAAAATGGAATTCGAGTCCAAGCAACAATTTTAATCCTGTTGCTTTGATAAACTTAACTGAGATATTGTTAATATTTTAAAATGCACCTCAATCAAAACAGAAGCATTACACATGAAAGATGACATTAGCTAAAATAAGCACAATAAATGAAAGTCAGTGTGAAACAACTGCAAGAGATAGACAAAAAGAGAGGGGAGAGGGAGAGAAGGGCGAATACTGACCTCTGCACCTCACCTTCCGTTGTCACGGCCAAACAATGGCTGTCCCCACAAGCAATCTGCCTTATTCTTATGCCATGTAATGCCTTGATTGGCTGAGGAGTGAACAATCACTAGCATTTCCATGACCCAACCTCCCAAAATCCCCCCTGGAAAATCAGGACAAGCGTATCCATGGTCCAGATATCAAACCCAGTTGAAAGAAAATGAAAAATTTTAAGTTAACCATAGTCCACCTTGGAACAGAACTCCCAGGAAACAATTTGCTAAAATGTAGAGGAGCATTAGATGATTGTTTCCCAAAAAAGAATTACACAATTATCATAGCCACCTTATATTAGTCTGGCTCATTAGATAACTCAGTATGTATGATATTTTGTCTACATACAATCAGAAACCATCTAAATAAACCATCAGAGTGCTTATATCTGACTGCCTTTTATCTTCAATAGTGTTGTGGGAAGGGAGATTCATGTGTTGTAGACACTGTTTTACAGCTAATGGACTAAACCAGGAATCATAATAAGAAGACAGCTAAATTCTTGTAACATAATCAGCAGTACAGGCGTAAAAATGACAACAGAATTTATGGCAGCCAAAACCCAAAGACAAGGAATTTTACCATTGGAGTATCATCATATACAATAACACACTACAACTAAAGAATTCAAAAGGCCTCCATAAAGGCCTCTTGAACATATATCCACTATAAAAGGCCTACAGGACTGCCTGATGGTTAGAAGGTCATTGCATGATGCAGTGCACAACTAAACCCTAGAATGTCCGGTAAGCTCTAAGGACCCAATTTACAGAGTTTTTGAGCTTAGCCAATGAATTCATAGGAAACAGAGCATTTTCCCTAGAAAATATGAACAATCAAAGGGCTATCTAAGGATTCCCCAATCACAGCATGCCTAGCCTGTATCTGACCAGAGCATGGAGGTAAACAGCAAATTTAGCCTGATGTGCATGGGTAGAACCAGGATAACAATTGACCACAAAAAACATAAAAAATAAAACTAAAAATTCATCAAGGTAACATGCCCAGAAAAACCTCAATCCCTTGATAAGGTAATATCTTCTCCAGAAGAGATAAATTAGAACCCTACACATGAAAGTCTAGCACCTGTTTCCATGACTTTTGCTTTCTCAATCACCATCACCCTTCATATATATATATATATATATATATATTCTTCCAAAATCTAAACTAGGCACTTTTATTTCCATTAACTGGGATTATCAAAAATGAACATTCTATTTCTAATTTAGCTCCATAAAGATGCTTTGGAAATGATCTTTATTCAATTCCCTGATAGTGTCCCATTAGAAGCATTGACCACCTTGACAATTAGCATGGAGGGAAAAAAAAAAAAAAATCCCTCTGTTATTATATCTTTGTAAGTTTAATTTGATGCACACATGCTCCACACACATTCCAAATAATAGGGAATATCTCCCAAACCATGAATTTATGGTTGATATTTACCCAGATAAGCTACTGGGATTATAAATTTTAAAATTTATAGTGCAAAATGCAATATTAATACCTCCCTTCCTTAAAGATGCTTTTGAGTTTCAAGTTAAAGAAAAGACCATATAAAAATTGATTAAAATTTAGAAACTCCTACAATGTAAAAAGTAAAAACCATTAGAAATTAAAGGTTAAAGTATAGAGATGAACAAACCATCCCCAACTATAAACTTGCATCTGGGACTCAGAATAAGCAATTGTATGGTCAGCACCACAAGTAACAAATACTATTCCATGGCCATCCAATGCACCCAAATGTGTAGGAGAAAGCCTGTCTTCAGCATCCCCAAGGCCCAGCTGCCCATCCTCTCCTCTTCCCCAAGTGCAAACAATATTCCCAGCTGTAAATAGACAAAAACTTCATTTTTTCACTGATTGATGCAAGTTCAAGTCGTCCTGATGATTCTTTCCCTTTATTTTTTATTTTTTTATTTTAACTCTTTTATTATTTTTCTGACCGATGGACAAACTCGACACAATTCTACTATTTGAAACAAATAGTTCAACAAGTTATGGTGAATATTTAATAAGTACCTTATGCCATCACCACAAATGGTAAGAATGGGAATCATGCAGTGACCTCACAGACTTACCTATCTGGATCGGAGTCCCATCCCAAGACAAATTAATATGAACGCCGTGTTCTCTATTCATTTCTTAATTCCAATACAGGTAATTGATATAACTTAAATAACTGCTAGAATGGCGAGACAACAAAATTAAAACGATGCAACAGCAGAAAGTAAAATCAACAAGCAAATCATCTCGATCAAGTTCATATATATATATATATATATAAAAAGAGAAGAGAACTCACGGAGAAGAGCGACGGAATGGCTTGCACCAGCAGAAATAATAAGAACACGCCGAATCGGACTCTCTGTGATTTCGCTGCTGCTTCTGCTTCCCTCCTCCTTCTCTTCCTCCGCCATTCTCTTCTACCACACACACACACACACTCTCTCTCTCTCCTTTTCTTTTCTGTTTTCTGTGTCTGTGAAATGAAACTAGCTAGAAGAAGCTCCTAGTAAACGGGCAGTTACAAAAGGGAAGAAAAGGCAGAAAAAGACAAGGAGGCTCAGAAGTTGGCAATTAATGATACTGGTCAGCCATGAAGGATTAGGTACTCCCAATTATTTTATTTTAAGAAAATATCTTACTTACGTTTTCATGTTTTGCTGTTTTTTAATTTTTACCCGTAATTCATTTTTCTTTTCAAATTTAGTCCCTACATCTTTTATTTTTATAATTTTAATTTTTTATTAGTTTTTCCTTAATTTTATCACATTATACCATGTCATATATAACATTTTAAAAAAAAATTAAAATTCAAAAAAAATATAATTTAAAAAAAATTTAAATTTTTATTTTAAAAATTTTGAAAACTCAAAATAAAATTTTAAAATTTTTTAAAACCTCAAAATATTTTGAAAAAAATTAAAATTTAAAAATAATTATAAAAATTTAAAAATTAAGCAAAATTTTTATTTTTAAAAATTTGAAAATTCAAAATAAAAATTAAAAATTTTTAAAAATTCAAACATTCTAAAAATTTTTACAATTACAAAACTCACAAATAAAAACTCCAAAACTAAAAACTAAAATTTAAAAAATTTAAAATATATTTTTAAAATTTTTATTTTTTAAATTGTAGGATTTTTTCAATTTTTTATTTTTTTTAAGTTTTTGAATTTTTTTATGAGTTTTGTAATTTTAAAAATTTTTAATTTTGTAATCATTTCAAGTTTTTTTTTAAAATAATTTTAAATTTTAATTAATTTTTAGATTTTATTTTGATTTATTGGATTTAAAAAAAGAACTTTTGAGATTTTTTTTTGATTTTATATTTTATATTTTTTAGAAATTTTAAAATTTTTTAAAAATTTCAAAATTTTTTAAAAATATCATGTCATAAAAAAAATAATGATATTACATCCAAGTTAGCACTAAGCAACTAATGTTATGTGTCAATGTGACAAAGTTAATGGTAAATTGATAGAAAATGATCAAAACTATTGATAAAGAGAATGAGAGGACTAAATTTAATAAAATCAAAATATTAACAATAAAAATTAAAAAAACGATGAAACATATATGACCAAATTAGACTTTTTGCCTAATATTTTATGAAGAATCTTAATGGCTTAATATTTTAGTCCTATTTGTTATCAAAATGACCTATTATATAACAAGAATAAGCAGATATAATTATAATGTTTTTGGGACAATAATTTTTTTTTCCAAAATCTAAAAAATTTGAATGAATTTTGGTTTTTAGTATGTGAATTAGGCCTTTATATTCTCATTAGATATATTATAAGTATTGGGGAGAGAATTTTAAATTTAAAGATTGAATTATTACAAAATCAACTTAAGAAGTAGTAAAATTTTAAATGTGGTGTAAAGTATTAATGGTGAGCTAGTGTCTTTTGACTTTTAGGATGTGAATTAGGCTTTCTAATTCCTGTTTAATACATTCTAATTTTTGCTAAGAAAATTGTAAATTTGAAGATTTCAATAGAGTTATTACCAAATTAGCTTAAAAAGTAGTAAAATTTTAAAGATAAGTTAGAATGTTGACAATAAGTTAGAATATGCTAGTAAAAAGTGGAGGCTTTTAGTGGAAGCAAAGTTTTTTTTTTTCTTTTTTTTTTGGGAAAAGTGGAGTCTTTAAGTCATAAGACTATTTTTAGGGTAAGTCATTCATCGCTTAACAATCAATTTTGGTGGCATTTAATAAATTTATGTGTTAAATGTCTTGTTTGCATATAGACTTACATTTTAGTATCAATTTATGTAGTTTGTAGAGCTTGTATTGTTGTATTTGTAAGCATAGTGATTATAAATTAAAGATTTTATTTTTGACCCATTTTATTTTTTCAATTTTCAATATTAATATACTATTGCTAGTTAGAAGAATAACTCTACAACTAGCTCTTATCTAATGCATTATGTGTTGGTGAAAATGTCACAACCAATGAACTTTATTCTTATTGGTAGTAAAATAGGTGACCCATATCTCGTCCTCTTCCCCACCTTTGCCACTTTTGTCTATTTATATGGAGAACTTATGTAAACACTAAACTATTAGTGTATCGTGCAATATGATCTCTTATGACATTGGAAAGTGATAGCTACTTTTATTTCTAAATTGAGAATCAAAAGAGGAAATTAATTTGGCTTCATTAGGGTGGAAAGCAATGAAAGGAAATTAGGATTAATGAAAATGTTGAACAAGACAAGCATTAGAAAATGTTGTCAACAGATGAATAATTTAGGTTTGTCAAAAAAAAATTGTCATTTGTTAGAATGAACCAACCAACCTTAACTCATATTGTGTCTATTTATAGGGATTGTAAGCCCTCTTTTAGCAAGGTTCATTGTGCCCCCTTCACACTACTTAAGGCATGCTACTATAGATGTCAAGTGTTTAGTTAAGGATTTAGCCTTTAAATAGACAGAGGAAAGCCTTGTATGGCTTTAAAGAAGTCTTGTTGGTATTGGTAATGATATGAGTTCCATACTAATTATGTTTTTGACAATTATTATCCTTTATTTACTTTAGTGGGGAGTAAAAAAGGGTGGAGGCTATACTAGTTTTTAATTTCATTATAAAAGAATCTCAAGTTTATTTTTGTTTTTGTTTTTGTTTTTTTTTTTGTCTTGTTTGACTACTATGGTGCTTTTCTTTTTTCCTTAATATACAATAATTTTTTATGCTAATTTTATTTTTACAATTATAGGAAATAAATTGAATAAAATGTTAAAATTAAATGCAATATGTGAATTCAAATGTTTGTTCCTTGAAAGGGTTGTGAATCTATGTAAAGTATGGGAACAAAAGTAGAATTTCCAAAAGAAATCTAGCAAATTCTTCTTACTAGATATTGTATGCTTATTTGCTTTCCATTTTTTTAGCCATTATAATGCTTTTAGGTAATACCATCTCTTCATTTAAACTTTTAAACTTCCAAGGTATTAAAGGTGACAAAAATATTGACAAAGAAGGAAAGTAATGAAGATAGAAGACAAAGAAGGAAAGTAATGAAGATAAAAAACTCTCTCATCCATTGCTTGAATTGATGAAGATGCTTTTTAATGTGGAAACATACAAGTATGAGTAAACTTTTGCATTTTATTTCCAATTTTTATTTTAGAAATTTGCATCTTTCAAACCTAGGTTTTGTGTTTTGTAGAGCTCAGATGATGGAATTTAAGATAAATATATTAGAAATACCATTTATAAAATAAAGCAAAAAAAAATTCAAAAAAGGTACTTATATATAACTATTTTATTCATACTTTTTTCAGCATGTAGATTGCTTATTTGTAACCTTTTTTTTAGATAAAATTAATTTAAAGATGCAAATTTAAGACCCTAAAACAACTCTTTGAATTCTTTCTCATATTTTTTTTTAAGGTTTTGATGGAGATCAAAACTTATTAAATAGCAATACTCTTGAACCTTTTGTAAAAGAAAGCTTAGGTTATATATGGTAGACCTTTACATATATATAATATTGCACATTTTGTATATGTTAAACATTTTTGTTTCATTTTTTTTTTTTGAAGGATATAAACATATTATGACATTAATTAATTATTTTTTTAATATGACAATTTTCATAATTGTCATTGTAAGATTTGCAATCCACTTATTAATTTATTCTCTATAAAATTGTTTTATGTTACTTAATCTGCATAATAAGATTCCAATTATTTTAATTATAATTCTTCTTGTATGTTATTTTCATATTAGAGAAGTAAGTGACTTTTATCTTACTTGACCATTTTAATATGATAATATAAAAATTAAACATTAGAATTTCATAATTTCTAAGGTCATTTGTCAAGCCCTGTGTTCTCTTAGATTATTTCTCTCCATTCCCTCTCTTTAAACATTACTTACTCTATCCCTCTCAATCATTTAATTTCATCTTTATCTCATATAAATGAAAATTTTCATATTATGCGGATCAACTTGTAATGAATTTATCAAATATAGATATTGAAAATAATAGTATACCATAGAGATACTTAAATGCCTTATGAATTATGAATATAAATAATTGAATGTGTTGGTTTTAAAGTGATTGTATTGTATATTAATTCATGGAAGACAATAAAAAACATTTCCAAAGTGACCATTATGCAATGACATGACATATAAAAGGCATAAGTTAAATTTTATAAGGATTAGCATACATAAAATCATAATCATTTAGTTATTTCTTATATCATTAAAGATTTTAAATAATTTTTAAAAATGAAAAATCAATGGGGAATATATTAATTATTAAAATTAGAATATATATATATATATATATATATATTTTCAAAAAAAGATAAAGAGAAAGAAGGGGAAAGAGAGATAATGAAGGATGGATCAATTTTATTATCATAAAGTACTACATATAATCACCACCATATTGCTTTACTATTCAAATTTGTTGCATAATATTATTATGTTTTGTGATTTCCTTAAAAATTTTCCATATAAATTGCAAGTTTTATATGTTACTAATAATAGTTATTTTTTGAAATCTACAAGGTCACATTTTAGGCCTTTTTTTATGATTTGCTTCCACACATATATTTTTGTTCAAAAAAAAAAGATATTTAGAGGTTTAATGTTAAGATTTGATATGTCTTTACCCTAATGTCAAATCTTGTAATAATATTAAAATGTTGTAAACTAAAATAATTGATAACATTGGTTTATGAAGGCAATGAAAATATTTTCTAAGACAATAAATATGCAATAGAATGATAGATAAAAGTATAAATTATATTTTACGTGGGTTAAAATGCATACTACCTTAATGAATGATAAAAAAAATATTATTCCCCATATAGATGCTTAAAAGTATAATAAATTGTGGATTTATATAATCAAATAAGTGTAAGACATGAGAATGTATCATTATTCCTTTTTTTATTTTTCAACCACTTAGACATTATTATTTAGACCCTTAATATATAAAATATAAGTTTATATGTCTATTACCTTACTATTGGCATATGAAGGTATTAAAGTATTTATAATGAAATATGTCTTCCAACTACTCCAACTTAAGCCATAAAAATGTACATAACATATAGTTTATTTATTATTATAAAATTGTAACCAATTGCATACTTTTTCTTGTTAAAGATAAAGACCAATTTATCTATTGCAGATTATTGCATGTATTATGAAGTATGTTACTTCAATATTAAAATTTATTACACAATTATTTAATTTTATTAAATATGTAGATAATCATTTCTTAATCTATATAATAGGAAGTCAGTTATTTTAATTACAATCTTTATTGCATATTATTTTCATATTAAAGAATTCAGTTCCTTTGATTTTCTTTAATTATTTTGATATGGTGGGATAAAGATTAAATATCAAAATTCACATATTTCAATGGTTGTCTATGCATTTTATATCACTCATGTATTAAAAGTTGCTCTCTTTATGAATACCTTTGAATTTTAATGTGATTCATTGGAAACTTGTTTTTTTTTTTTAATATTAAAACTTATGGCAAATATTTATCCTTCTTTAAAATTTCTTATTCCCTTTATTTTTTTAAATAATTTCCAAGGTAAGATAAAGAATAAATTAGTGAATTTAATCACTTATATAAAGATTTAGCTTTCACTAAACCATCATTTGTTAGGTAATACAAAAAATAGGAAGCTAACTATTTTAATTTGGAATCTTGTTGCAATCTTTTCTTTTTGTTTTTTTTTTTCCATATGAAACATTCTTATTTAAATAGTCTTGCCCAATCATTTTGACATGGTTAATTAGAAATTAAATAACTAAATTTTATGATTTAAATGGATGTCTATCTATTATAACCCTCCTATTTATTTAAGTTTTTTTTTTTAACAAACCTATCTTTTGCACTTTAGTTGACATCAATGAAATTTCATCATTTAAAAAAAAAAAACATGGCTATCTAATTTGTCATCAACTTGATGTTTGTATATGGAAAATAAAAGATAAATATTTGTGAAGTGCACCTAAACTTTACCCTTTATATTTAATATTTATAAAATAACTGCTTTTTTTTTTTTTGATCTATCATTCTACTTTGTTACAATAAAATGTACATGCCACCAAAGTTGTTGCTTTAATAATTAACTTTGTTGCACATTGTTTACATCATCAAATTTTCTATTCCTTTTTATTTTTGCTAACTATTTAAATTCCAAGATAGAGATTAAGATTTTAGAATCTAAGGATAAGTTTCTAAAATCCACATTGTACGTATCTCCATTTCTTCTTATACTCAACCATGCATGAACATACTTAAAATAACTTTTTACCCTTTGCTAACTATGTTATAAATTATTAAACCTATTACTTTAATATTTCATATTGTTTTTTTTATTTGAATCTTGGAAAATTATTTTTCTTTTTATCTTTCCAAACTATTTAGAAATAATTAGATTATCATTAATTTTGTGAAATTCATTATATACTTATTTGTCATACCATTTACAGGCGTCCATATACAAACTTGTTTATTACTACTAAGATAACCATACAAATATCTATTAGTTAAATCTTATAATATGGACCATCTATCTATATAATGGACTTAATAAGTGGTTTGTTTTTTTGGCAATAATAACTAGTTGCATATATATGCTTTAGTTTAATTGATACTTTTTGTGCTCAAATATTTATATTTGGAATGATGTTACTTAAGCATGAAATTCAGTTACATATATTTGGAAATATTTAAATTTTAATTCTTAATTTGTCATATGTGGAACATATCTCATTTTTGACTTATCATTATTATATGAAAAGTTTAAACTAATTAATAAGAACATATCATTGAAATTGCATAATTTAAAATGTATGATGCTTATAATGTATTTTCATACCATTTAATTATAAGTAGTTGCATAATTATCATTGTTAAATAAATTTTTTCCTTTGTCCTGTCCTAGCTGAAGAGGTTGATAATATAAGATGCATAATAAGTAACGAAAATTTTCATTATAATGGTTGCCTTTATGTGTTTTTTTTTTTCTTTCATAGACTAATGCCAAAAAAAGGGGAATAATGTTATAAGGATATTCAAATATATTTGATTTTTTTTAGAAAAATTATATTAAATTTCAAAATATTAGCTGTCATATATATTAGAAGATTATACTCATAATATTTACATTGTCATTAGAAACTTTCTGATGTCATGATATCTAAGTGTTTCTTTGATTACATTTCCACATAGATATTTATATTGCAAATTAGATTCTTTACCAAGTAATGTGTATATTACAAATTATGTGATCTTAATTTTGTATATTGTTAAATTTTTGTTTTACTCATAAATATTTCTTTGTTTATTTACTCCTTCATTGCCACTCTATCTCATTGTTGTCTTACTATTGGTGTATGAGGATGTCATAAGACACTTTATCTTTTCCATTATCTTTGTTGATTTTATAGTTAAAGATATTAACAACAATAGAAGGACACTTAAAATGACTACTTTCATCTATATATCTAATAATATATTTAATACCTTGTGATGAGAAATAATTTTTATCAAACGGACATATTAATGCACATATTATAATGACCATTATACAAACCTTAAACCTTATTGCATTTTTCACTAGTAATTGCAAAAGGAGATCTTTATTATAATGTTGATGAACATTATAAAAGTAATAGGAGAAAATTAAAAATGAGAAATACAATGACTAGAAACCCCTAAATGGTTATTTGAGGGGTATGCATATATAAAAAATGGGTGGATTATTTAATAACATAATATGTATTGATTTCTAAGGCAATCTAAAAGAGAAGTGAATTGAGTTTAATTAACACATAATTGCAATTCAAAAGAGAAAAAAAATAAGATAATCAATAACAAACAATAAAATATGCAAATAAATAATTAAAAGTAAAGAGATAAGGGAAGATAAATGGCATGCACAATGATTTATAGTGATTTGGTTTAAATTGAAAGCATAAGTTTGTTCCTTAAGAGTTAATCCTTTTTCCTTTTGTAAGATAAAGATAACTTTTTACACTACATTACTTTGACTTTAATTATAATAAAACTTTTGTAAATCTTTTACAAGAACACATTGGTTTTTCATTACTTAGGTTCATTATTTATTACTTTTCTTTATAGTATTATATTTCAACTTTTTCTTAGAGCTTTTGCTATTACTCAATGTTTTTTTTTCTTTTTCTTTGATTTTTCACTTTAAACACAATACAAAGTAATCAAGGTTATTACAACTTTGTTATAAACAAAAGACAAAATTAGTTGTTGAACATTAATTTCTTTCTATAAAGATAATTAATTATAAAAATAAAAAAAACTTTAACTATAAAACATTTGTTAATTACAACACTTAAATCAGTTAATTGACTCAAAATCTCAATATCTTATTACAACTTCTGCACTTTTATGTTGTACAGTTTCATTAATTAATCATAGGCATGATTTGGTTGACTGATATAAATTCTTTATAACTTTTACAACTTTAAGGCTTTTAGCTCTTTAATTACCTTTAATGGACTATAACTACTAGTTAGGCCAACAAGTCTAATATTTTTGTAACTCCTCTTTAAAGCTTGAAACTTTCTTTAGTGTTTGGTCAATCATAAACATTGGTTGAGTTAACTAACCATACTTTTATGTTTCTTTTTCATTTATCATCTCTTTTTGTCAAGTTATCTAGTTAAAGGTATTGATTGACCAATAAAAATTTTTTTCCCTCTTTGAATCTTTATAATTCTTTTAATCTTTCTTTGAGATCACTCAAGATCTCACTTAATACCTTTATAAAAATAAAAAATTGATAGGTGACAAGATCTTTGCACAATTGTTAGTTAAATTCAAATTTAAAATTTAAATATCTTACAATAAAAAGTATGAATCAAAATAATATCTTTTCAAATAAAGCTCACACACTTGTCTAACAAGAACATAAAAATATAATTTAAATAAATAGGCATCAATTATATGCTTCAATGATAATTTATACCCATTCAGCCAAACTTTCATCTCCAAAAGGCTATATTGGATTAACTAGTTTGCACCCAGTTATAAGTTATAGAAGCATAACTCCAAATGAAAATGCATCATAATTATCTATTAGTTTTTCACTTAATACATACTTTGATATTAGGTACATGAATCTAAACTTAATATTAATAAAAGGCTTTGGAACATGTATGTTATTGTGTAGCGATAATAAATTACAAAAGTCATTCTAAACACATAAAAATTTTAAAATAAGTTTTAAACTACATGTCATACCAAAATATTCTTTATCTATAAAATGTGTTTCAACCATTAGATAAAAATTATATGATAATTAATTATTTGTATGAGATCCATTGGAAATTCCATATTAAAAGTTTCATTTTTGAGGCCATTTTCTTTAGTGACTTAATGGTTAATACACCGAAAATGGGATATAAAGAAAGGGAATTTATGCACAACATAACATTAGACATGCAATCTAAGCACTACAACAATCAATCCTACCTAATGTGCTAATGACTCAAGTTGACACATGCATTTAAGTGGTATCGTTTGGATTGGAAAGCATAAAGTTAGCAACTTGTAGTTCAAATAATACTAGTAATTATAAGGTAGAACTAAAAATTACACTTAATAATTGTACAATAAAATAAAAGGTAATGGAATCAATCCATATTAAGGTTTCTTTAGAATATTCACTTTATTCTAAAGCTAGTTTACTAAGGCTAACACCTTAGATACTTTAGAGGAAACTATAGTTAAATTTTAGTGGCCTATACTAGGGAAATTATATTATACAAAGGGAAAATATAGTGATAGTGATTGATATTGATTATTCATATGCATAAAGTACTTAATCCCATATTAAACTTAAATTTCTATAATAGAAACATCAAGTTTTATGAAGGGAAAACATATAAATGACTATACTTGAATGACCACAAATAGAGCACTTGTGTAAAGAAAGAATCTCATAAGACTAGTTATAAAGTAAGGCTAATCACATAATGAAAATTTTAAATATATCTAAAAAAGATATAATCCTAATCTATTAAAGAAGTACTCTCTTTCAAACATATAGAAATTTTTAATAGTTTCAACAAACTACAATGAGGCTTTAGTAAATATAAACTTATCTTATAATGACATCCTATTTGCAAGTCATGTCAACATTCTTTTTCATTATTTCATTTCATTCCATGTAACCAAACTTATAAACCTAGTGGGGTGGGTTTATATCCAAGTAGCATTTGAGTGGTAATCATTAATTGATAGCTAACTTGATTAATTGACCTTTCTTTTATTTAGAAACATGTGTCATTAAGTTAAAAAATTAAAGGAGTTATATAAAAGGCAATAAAACTAGAATTTGTTTCCATGCAATACCTTAAAAATAAAGGATTAGAGAGAGCAAAAAAGGAGAACTGTCCACTTACTTAATTTGTAGATAGTTGTAAAATAATATGATTCCTACATCTTCTAATCTAGTTGTAGATAGAGTCCATACATGGAATTAATAAATACTTAATTTGCATTATCACACCAAAAATTCTATCAATTCTTTTATAAGATGAATAATAAGCACTATAATAAAAATATATTTTTTAATGACTTCAAGTAGCTTTTGTAGTTCATTAGGACATAAGTTTCATATAGTTTTTTAAAATACTTTAGTTTTAAAAGAATAATAGATATGCATAATATTTAGTGAAGGTGTAAAATAGTGAGAAAATCTTAGAAACATGTAAATTAAAATCTTACATATCATTTAAATTTACTTCACAATAGCATAATATAAATGACACTTTTATAATAAACCTTTTGAATATTTAAAAGAAGTTACGGGGATAAGTTAATAGAATTAGAAAGTTTGACTTTTTGCATGAAATGGACAATTTTTCACCAAAATTCTCTAGTTATTCTCAAATACCCCACTTAAGTTGTTTTGAACCCAAGTCCTTATGAACACAAATACTTAAGAGGATAATGAACAAACTTTGCTCTATATTTAAATATTTCATCTTACCAAAAACTACTCCTTTGTCACAATTTGCCACTTCAAATATGAGTAACTCCATTGACCATAATTAATTTTCAATGTTGTTATTAAATGCTACACCACTTTTGCAACAAATTAACTCTTCTACCATTAATAAGTGCTTTACATCAAAAAAAGCTCAACTACCTACAACATATTTCTATTTGATGCTAAAAATTCCACCATTTTCTTCAAGAATTATTATGTCATATATCACACACAAAATTTTAAGAACTGAATTAATTATTAAACCAAAAAGTTTAGAAGTTTAAAATTCAACTAGTTTAACAAATATAACTAAAGTGAAATTGGTAAAATTGATATTTAATATATATATATATTAAAATAACTAGGGTATGTGCAATTTGTTGGGATTATTTTTTATTATAATTTCATATTGTGACAAGAATCCATTTTATCACTTGATAATATGTACTCTAACAACACCATAGTTATGTCATGGGCTATGATCATTACTCACTTTTTCAAAGATTTTCAACATTAAAAGCCATGTACTTTTCAATTTGACTCCATAGGTTGACCACAAATTAGAAAAGAGCTTCCTCAAAACCTTAATTTTTCTTGATCCTAAATCCATTCCAAAATTTTCATATCAACAAAATAAGGTAATCAAATGAATCTCAACCTTTTCCACCTTGACTTCCCATAAAAAAAAAAAAAAAAAAACAAGTGAATAATGAAAAATAAGTAATTAAAAATGGAGCACCTAATGTGAAGATAATAAATTTTAAGCAAAAATTATTAAATATAATCCAGGTAAAGAGCATTGTTAGAATAATCCATACCAAAATTTTTATAGTTAGTATAAGTGTCTTGATTTAGAAATTGCAATTTATGATTCAAAAGTCATGATCAATTTGAAATTTCTTGACATAGATGATTTTCAAACTAACTTAAAGAAGAAATATATGATAAGCGTAAGACATCCAAAATCATATATGCAAGAATGTTGTCACTAGGACTTTTGAACATTAAATCAAGCAGTAGGCATGCACTACATTAGCTCCTTTTTTTTTTTTTTTTTTTTTTTGTATAAAGCCATTTAGCTTTGCTTTTATAACCCAACATCTTACAAGGATACTTCTTTAGAGGTGAGTACATGACCATGAATGCAAGACTTTTAAAGGATCAAAATGCATAGGAAGGCTAGTTTTTTGGTCCTTTGGTCAATCATTAGGCTTTATGGTAATCAATTTTTTTCTTTTTTTCTTTCTTGTTTTGAAAAGTCTCTTTAGTTGCATTTCATGTTATTTATTTGTTTGCTTCCCACAAAGATGTCTTTTGGAATGCAATCTATTATTACTTTGACAACTAACCAACATGTTTGATGGCCTCAATTTAATGGAGACAAATTCAAAGCTTACCTACTTAGGTTAATATATAATGAAGTATATAACAATATAACTATCTTTTGGATGAAATTATTAAATGATCACTGATTATTTCAAGTACAATCAATAAATTTTTTGATAAGTGTTTATTTTAATAACTTTGAACTTCAAGTTAATTTTTTTTGAATTGATGTAGGATATTATATAGGGCGTAAGTTTAGAGGTTTACAATGAGAAGATTAGATAAGTTTTGGTAGAAAACTCCAACTAACTATCCAAAAAGCTAAAAAACTACTAAAACATATGACTAGTGATGAAACCAATGTAATAGATGGATAGATAGTTGAGTTAAGAAAGTAGCAATATCTTAGACAATAAGAAGCAAAAATAGTCTACCAAGCTAAAACTTCTATTTAAAGTTAAAAGGAAATATATGTGTTAAAAAATTAAACTAAATTTTATAAACACGAGGTAAACATATTATTTTATTACTTAATGGTCATTAATATTTGCACAAACACATGATTAGCATGTTAAGTAAGAGTAAGCATTTTTTATATGAATCAACCTTACTTGGAATAAGAGTGATAAAAATTAAGAGAGTTGATGAAACACCTTCAAATCCTCACTCGCAACTTTTCAGGTGCTTATTTTCATTCATTAACTTAACCATTTCATTAGCAAATTAATTTATTAAAATAGTATAAAATTTTGAGAAAAGTAGGCAAAGAGGATTATGTATATATTTATACATATATATAAAGGTAAATTAAAGATTTGGAGGAACAAGTTTCCAAAAATTAAAGGAATTTGAAAGAAAATGTTGAATTTTGAAGAAACTTGAGCTCAAATATTAATTGTTGGAGGAGTATTAACGAGAGATTATGAAATTGGGAGGCAATTTCATAATAATAGTAAGAATTAATGGCAAAAGGGAAACTATAATAGGAAACTAAGAGTCAAATTAGTTTTTGTTAAGAAATAATTTTTTTCAAATCAATTTATTTGTAAAAATTTGATTCAATTTACTAATTTTTAAATAAATAAATCAAATTATTAATTTTATAATAATTATTAATTATAAAAAAATTAAAAATTAATTTTTTATTTTAATAATCTCTTTAACTTATAAATTTAGATATTAAAATATTAATTACGTATAAATGTAAAAAATTTTAATTTTTTTTTTCTTATTTGTACCAAAGCGAGCCTTTTTTTTTTAATTTTTAAAATTGAAATTCAAAGTTACAAACCTCAAAAGAATTATTTAAATTATTTATATTTTTTAATGTTATTTAATTGTGAGATGCATCTTACACGAGGCCTGTGAATTTTTTTTTTTCTGAATACTTTTGTTTGATTATATAACATTGTCTTTTATATAATTGGAAAAGTGTTGTTTGATTATATAACAATGTCTTTTATGTAATTGGAAAATTGTTGGTGTATGCAGACTGGTAGGCTGACGTATACACCCAACCAATAAAACAAAGGAACAGTAAAGCCATAAAAGCGACAGAGGGTGATAAATGTTAAAATTTCGAAGGCGGAAAGGAATAATGTAAACACCGACAAGAAAAAAGAATTGTGTTTGTTTTATGATACCTTCCAAAATGTGGGACAACAGGATATAACAAGCTCATAATTTTTCATGATGACGAAGATGACGACAACGACAACGATAATAAATGAAAATTATAAAAATATAGTGCGAATAATCTAATATTCTTGAAAAATATAAATAATCATTTAAAGAAGCATTTTTATTTTTTTTTTTTAAAGAAATCGTATCATCCAGGGTAAATATGACAATGATAAATGTGGTTTGTTGGGTGTCAGAGCTATTAATTTAATTACACTAATGGCATTTATTAAAAAAAAAAATATTTGTGGAGTGCGGCCGCGAGAATGACACTGACAACTCTCCAAGTCATCACGGACAAAGCAGGGTTGATTAGACGTGGAGTTGGTTCTCTGCACATGCCTAAGTACTTGAATTTATTAGATCTGCGTTCACATGGTCAGCCTGCCGTTTGACTTGGGACGCGTTTTGCAGAACTGTGGCACGCTTGTTGTATTCCTGTCAATCAATCAGAGACCATTCCGATTAGATAAATAGGCATGGATACTTTAGAAAGGCCCAAAAAAAAAAAAAAAAAAAAAAAAAAGAAAAGGCAGGATGCACGGCGCTATATGATTTTATTTATTTTTTATATATATCACTCGGCAGATTTCACGGCATTCCTGTGGCTCTCGGTCTCCATCGACAGAGCCCCTCTATCGACAAAGCACCTCCACTGTCCCTCCTTTCTCTCTCGCTCCCTCTCTGTCTCTCGTGCTCAAATCCTTTTTGAGTAAATGTATCGTAATGTAATGTCGCGTCGTTGTTAAGAAATAATCATTAAAACCAGCCAGCTGGCATCTTCCATCTCTACCTTTATTTGTATTTGCCCAGCCGCTCTCTTTGCACTATTTCTCTCTCCCTCTCTGTCTCTCTCTTGTTTCCGTAAATATCAAGTAATCATCCATCAGTTGATTTTTCCTCTCCCTCCCTCAGCAAGGAAATGAACGAATAAACCCTCAACCCCAGATCCCTTTTCATTCGTCTTCCTTCGCAATTTGCTGCGAGGTAAGTGTATGCCCTCTGTCTCTGTCTCTGTGTCTGTGTCTGTGTCTGTGTGTGTGGTTTTTTTTTTTGTCCTTTTGTTTCTGTGAATTAAATGTGTAATCTTTGCGTTTCAAGTCACATTCACACGAAATGGTTTAAGTGCAGATCTGTTTGATTGACTTATTGGACTGAAAAATTAAGCCTCTGCAGAAATGGGTTTTTTTATTTTTATTTTTATTTTTTTGGTTTGGCCCCCGGGGGGGCGGTGGGGGGATTAAACCAAATAACGGGATTGAAAGTGTGAAAATCTCCATAGTTTCAAGATCCGGTTCCGGGTCCTATTTCTTTTGCTGCTGCTTCGTTGCAGATCTGATTTAGTTTCTTCACACTTTCACTCGCATTCCCTCACATTGTATGGTCCTCGTCTTTTTCAGTCTGTTTGGATTTGGATTTTATTTTATTTCTGAGCTATTTCAAGGAGTCTTTTCTTTTTTCCTTTCTAGTTTCTTTCTAGTATGTTTGCATGTTGATGTTTTTGGATCCAAAGTTTTCCTCTCCGTCGGCCCATCACTGGTTGGGATTAGTGGGCTTTCGTTGATATAAGCACGAGATGTCCGCAAGTCCGCCAAAGGCCACGGTTTGGATTTCGCCTCTTGCCGTGCGTACGAGCTCTGATCTAGTCTTTGATCTAACAACCCCGTGTTCTTCGATTGGCTCAATATGTTTCCAGGCTTGCCATGGATGCAAGCATGCAGAGACTTGTTTTTGTGTTTTGTTTGAGGCTTTGAAAACATGTCTACAACATTGAGGCTGCTTACATCTAGCTTGACAGTGTGGGTGTCTTGTGTTTCATGACACCATTTAAGAACTTGTCTACGTTGCTTGCTTGTTAAGTTTGTTTCTGTAACTCCCATTGGAGCTGTAGCTGTCAGTATCCCAAGTGTGCGTGTGTGTATATGTGTATGCAGTGGGTTATTACTTGAGTTTATGGAAGTTTTGACTTTGTTTACCAGGTGTTGAGCTTACAAGAATTGATTGACAAAGGTAAAACATGGCTTTAGGGAAATATTCAAGGATCGACAATAGAAGACAATCATCAGGTTATTGCTCCACAGTGAGTATTGTAGTCCTTGTGGGGCTCTGCTTGGTTGGAGTATGGATGATGACATCATCATCTGTGGTTCCTGGCCAAACTGTAGATGTCCCTGCTCAGGAAAACAAAAATGATCTGAAGGAACAAGTGATTGAGAGCAATGAAACCAATACTAAGCAATTTGAGGATAGCCAGGGTGACTTGCCTGATGATGCAACAAAAGGAGATGACAGTGTGAGTGCTGGTCAGCGAGAAAATGACACCAGTGCAAAAGAAAACCAAGACGAGAAGATAGAAGAGAAGCCTGAAGAGAATGCAGAAGAAAAATCTAATGAGGATCCTAATTCTGGTAAGTCTGGTGATGAATTAGACAAGAAGACTGAAACTGGGATAACTGCTACAGAAGATGTGCATTCTAAGACATCAGATGGAGAAACAAATACAGAATCTGGAGAGGGAAAACCAGATAATGATGAAAATAATGTGGCTGGGCAGGGGGATTCCAAAGAAAATTTAATGGAGACCCAATCTCATTCAGCCGAGTCTGAGAAGAAACCTGATTCTGATGATGCTGGGAAGAAGAATGAAACTGATGAAAAGGAGAAAAAATTTGATGATAACTCTGGTGAAACGAAGGATGAGGATGCAGGAAATGGCCGCCTAGAGGACAATCTGGATCAAAATGAAAACAAGGAGTCAGAGAAAAGCACTGATGTGCAGGGCAACAATCAGATTTCAAGTGAGGTATTTCCTTCAGGGGCTCAGTCAGAACTTCTGAATGAAACCACCACACAGAGTGGTTCATGGTCAACTCAGGCTGTAGAGTCTAAGCATGAGAAGGAGGCTCAATTATCTACTACCCAACAGCAAGCATTCAATTGGAAACTGTGCAATTCCACTGCTGGGCCTGATTACATCCCATGTCTTGACAATTGGCAAGCAATTAAGAATCTTCGGAGTACCAAGCACTATGAACATCGAGAAAGACATTGCCCTGAGGAAGGTCCAACCTGCGTTGTTCCTCTTCCTGAAGGATATAAACGCCCAGTTCTGTGGCCCAAAAGCAGGGAAAAGGTGTGAAAAGCTTCCCTTGTGCAACATTTTGCTAGTTCACCTTTTCTTGCTACAATTAACAATCTTTCATTTTGTTCACAGATTTGGTATCACAACGTTCCCCACACCAAGCTTGCAGCAATTAAGGGGCATCAGAATTGGGTGAAAATTAATGGTGAATTTCTTACTTTCCCTGGTGGTGGAACCCAGTTCAAGCATGGTGCTTTACATTACATTGACTTCATAAATGAGGTAAGTAAGATCATTAGAATATAATCTATTCATTGCTACACCAATATGGAATCATGTGTGCACCAAGCATTGGAATATTTTATTGTTGTCTATTCACCACCACCATTAACAATGGAGCCTTATTCCCAAATTTAATTGGGGTCAGCTATATGAATTTTGTTTTGCCATTCCATTTTATTATGAGCTGAGTTTGGGGTGAGACATAGGGGTTCTAAATACTTTTAACCAAAGATTCCCAAGTCAATTTAGGCCGTCTTCTCATCCTTCTCTGGTACCATGCCTGGATATAATCCTCCTCTTAATTGGAGCGTTTAAAGGTTTACATTGGACTTGTCTATACTAATGCAAACGTCATTCCTTCAGTTTATCTCCAATTGGTGTTACACTTTACTATGAATATTCTCATTTCTAATTTGGTTCTTGGAGTGGTCACAAATCCATATAAGAATTTTCATCCCTGCTACTTATTTTTTCGACGTGCTTCTTGACAGCCCAACACTCACTACTGTACAATGGGTTCAAATTTGTCACTGTAAGCTATGGTTTGCTTCTGTTAAAAATTGGAAATTCTGTCAGAAATTTTAACTTGATGCACTGTTTATTTACTTTTTGTTACTAATTAGTTGAAGTTGTTAAAAGTAGTGGTGATCCTTAGTTGTCAGAGAATGCTATTTGCTTTTGACTTGTACTTTTGTAATGTATCTAATTCATATATAAGTGCTGCTGCTAAAATGAATGTTTTCTGAGTGAGTTCCTGAAAATTCAGTTTTCTCTCTTCCTTTTCTTTTCTCCGTGATTTCCCTGTTCTCTCTTTTACAGCATCTACTAGAGTCTTAATTTTTTATTAGGATCTAACATGTCTGATTTTCAACTATGCATAGGATTGTCAATGCAGTTCTTATTTTTATTGTCTCGTAAGAATCATGCACGCTAATTACTCGTCTCTGTTGGATAAAGCAGACTTGCTAGAGCTTAAAGCATCTCACTTGTGCTTGATGTATCAGACTCTCAGTTTCAAAATGGGATGTAGGTTATATCAAATTCATTGCAGAATCAATATTCAAGGTCACAAGGACCATTTCTAAGGATGCCATTTTTATTCAGTATGCTGACAAATGATGATTTTAGGGTAACATTCTAGTTGGAGGTTAGGTGGTGTAGTTGTTTTCATAAAGGCATGCTTGTCAGGTCTGCCTTATTCATGTTTGAAAGATCATCTCAGCACACACTTTTTTACAATCCCTTCTCAGTGAAAGAAAAGATAAAAAAATTGACAATCCATTATCTCCACATTTTCTCATGTTAGCATAACCTTTGATTGTTTTGCTAGCAAAAAGATCTAGCATTTACTTGACTCATTGGACAAGAAAAAATCGTGAACATTCAATGGATTTTACCTGATGAAGGAAAATAATTTTATATGTTTTTGAATGCTTTTTTTTTATGAGTTTTTCTTGATGTTGAGATTTTCATTCTGTAGTCTGTTCCTGACATTGCATGGGGAAAACACACCCGAGTGATATTGGATGTTGGATGTGGGGTTGCAAGCTTTGGAGGCTATCTCTTTGACAGAAATGTACTTGCAATGTCATTTGCACCTAAAGATGAACATGAAGCTCAAGTGCAATTTGCTCTTGAGAGAGGAATCCCTGCTATAGCAGCAGTGATGGGCACAAAGAGACTTCCTTTCCCAGGAACTGTGTTTGATGTTGTACACTGTGCACGCTGTAGGGTTCCATGGCATATTGAAGGTAGGGACCTACTTGTGAATGTTAGTCATCAAATGAGATCATCTCATCTAAACTTTTGATTTTCCTTTGGTAGCATTTCTGTTATTTATGAACTCAGCAGAATCTTATGTCAGGTAGTATTCATAAGTTGGCTTCCTTAGATTAGCTCCTCCCCCCATTTATGATGTTATATGGTCAATAAATTCATGGTAGAAGAATTTGCATAAATTTTTCTTGTATCTTAATTAATAATGAATAATTGCAGGTGGTAAACTTCTTTTGGAGCTGAACCGTGTGTTGCGACCGGGTGGTTTCTTTGTGTGGTCTGCTACTCCTATTTATCAAAAGCTAGCTGAAGATGTTGAAATCTGGAAAGGTATAGAGGTTTTTATGAGACATGCTTCTATCTCCTGAAGTGTGTTGGATGATTGTTAACTTTTTCACTTTGTGGAAACTTCTTGCAGCCATGACTGAACTTACAAAAGCTATGTGCTGGGAACTTGTGTCCATCACTAAGGATACAGTGAATAAAGTGGGCATAGCCACGTATAAGAAACCCATATCAAATGATTGCTATGAGAAAAGAGCACAACAAGAGCCTCCTATCTGCAAAAAATCCGATGAACCTAATGCGGCCTGGTAATTTTTGTCTCAAACTGGGAGATATTGGTTTGAAATTTGCTGGTGAAACTTAAATTGTGGATGTGTGCCTTTTATGGCTTTAAAATCTTGTCCATAAGTGTCTATGCTGATTCTAAATATATACCAGAAAGAAAAGAAAAGTATGTGAACATGTTGACCTCACCAGTGAATTCCCTGCAGGATATTGGTCTTACTTTGCTTTTCCCCTGAGCAAATTGTTTCCCATAATTTTTTCAGTATTTATTATTTTCTAGAAGCCTATGGCCCAACTTTTTAATTGATTTCTCTTGCTAGGAATGTAAAACTGCAAGCATGCATGCACAAGGTGCCAACTGATTCACAGCAACGTGGGTTTCAGTGGCCAGAACAGTGGCCTGCAAGGCTGGAGAAGCCGCCTTATTGGATGTTGAGCTCTCAAGTTGGTGTTTATGGTAAAGCAGCACCAGAGGATTTTGCTGCAGACTATGAGCACTGGAAGCAGGTTGTGTCCAAGTCATATCTCAATGGAATGGGAATCAACTGGTCATCTGTGAGGAATGTCATGGACATGAGGTCTATTTATGGAGGGTAAGCATAATGACCCTTGTTTGTTAATTATATGAATGCTGCTTTGTTTATTTTTATGTTTTTCTGTTTGTCTTTGTGTCTCTGGCAGGACATAAGTTCATGCTTAAGATCTTTATACAGGCACTATTACAATTGTTTAGAGGACTGGCTTCCTGTTATAATAAATTTGTAATACATTGTCATATTTGTGAGATGTCTTGGTGACGCTGATTGTATTTGCTTGGCATAAAATGCATTAAATCATTTTTCCTTGAGTGGCGTTCAGGATCATTTGTCAAATTCACATGACTAAGATTTTTTCTAACTTCATTTTCTTGGTTCTAATATTGCTGCTGTCCTTGCAGTTTTGCTGCTGCTTTGAAGGATTTGAGTGTATGGGTTATGAATGTGGTCACAGTAGACTCCCCAGATACCTTGCCCATAATTTATGAACGTGGCCTCTTTGGTATTTATCATGATTGGTGTGAATCATTTAGCACCTATCCTAGGTCTTACGATCTGCTTCATGCCGACCATCTTTTCTCAAAGGTTAAGAAGAGGTGTGGATCTGTACCGCTTTAACTTTCTTATTTCCTTTGTCATAGTTGCCATCATTTGATATCACATTATGTTAATGGTTCATGTATCTCACAGGTGCAAATTAGCAGCCGTGCTTGCAGAGGCTGATCGTATCCTAAGGCCCGAAGGAAAGCTGATTGTTCGAGATGACATTGAAACCATCAGTGAGCTGGAGAACATGGTAAGATCCATGCAGTGGGAGGTCCACATGACCTACTCTAAGGACAAGGAGGGGCTGCTTTGTGTCCAGAAATTTACCTGGCGACCCAAAGAATGGGAAACAATCCCATATGCAATCGTTTAATCTCGACTTCCAATAGTCCCTCTTCCGCTGTTGAGGCTACATTGCCTTGGGAGGTTAGGTGCCCTTTTTCTGCCAGTTGCTCATTACAATCCATGGTAATTGTATCTCCACATTAGCCGATGTGCTCAGTTTTGTTTCCTTCGTCCCAAAACAAGTGTTTTAAGTTTCTCACTTGTCAGTGTAAGTTGATGCCATGATTTATTGATTGAAAATGAATGCGTTCTTGAATCATAAAACGATTCCATTGCCACAAATTAGGCAATTTCTGCGTCACTGAAATTGTGCATTGCTGAATTATTTCCGTGTTCCAATGCATTTTAGATTTTTTGGCCACCTAATTGTTATTTTCCTTATAGACGAAAGGAAGAAAAAAAAGAGATTAAATACCAATGAGCTACGTGCTAGCTATTGTGATGTTAAGGTCTTGTTTGGTGTAACATGAGCACTCTTGAATCCGTTGATGATTATCGTTTTTGGACTAAAATGGCTAACGAACTGAACATGCATTCAAAAAGTTGCTTTGCCACTTTTTTTTTTTTTTTAATTTCTCGACTTTAAAACTAATAAGTACTTGGATTAATTTTAACCATAAAAATGAGACTGCCTGAGTCTTGGAGAAGCCTCAAATGTTCACCTTGCACTTGAGTTGGGTGCGTGAGCTCAAGCTCGAGTTGGCAAATCAAGCCTTAGTGTACGCGTTATCTTAGTACAAGGATCTCATCAATTGTCTCTGTAGTGTTTAAAATTCATTATGAAAATATATATATAAAGAGTATAGTATCCCCTCTGGTGTGAGTAAGAACGTTTGTTGTACCTTCTACAGAGGAATCTCTCTTCTCCCTAAGATTGCTTATTCACATATTGACTTGAGAGTCGAAGTACTATTGTTAGGAAACAACCTAGCCCATGATCCCCCATTTTTGGCAGGCTCATTCACAAAGCTGAGATCATTTGTTGAGTCCACGTTGGAAGTTGCCAATTGTGAAAATGACATGTTGTGTGTGGGTGTGTGTGTGGGCGCGCGCGCGCGCGTCTCTCTCTCTCTCTCTCTCTCTATAACAATTGTTTTAATTGAGAAAGTTGTGGCAGCATTTGGTACCTATTGCTAAAGGCAAGTAATACTAATGGAACGTACCATAATCCCACTCTTTCCACCCGCTACACGGTTGCCCCAAATTTTGTCTAACTTCATTCCACCACTGTAAACGAACAGGCCAACTTCTCTTTCTCGTTTGCTCCTACAATGCCTTCTCACTTAACATGTTCCTTAAGACACAAGACATTCTTGCTCCCAAAGTGCCAAAGAAACCTCACTAGTCCGGGAATGCCAACATTGCAAAGGAGTTGTCATTAGAAATAATGAAGGTCTTAACCAACCACCTTTTCCACTTGCACTAGAAGGGTGGGATCCTATGAAAGTCCCTCCCATGGAGAACTAAGAGGGAAATGCTTGGTGTCCATAGCATATAGGAGAATCCTCACTCAGGTGCAAGGAAGAAGCTAATTGGTGTTCTTGCCCTAGGGGCTCTAATAATTCCTCATTAAGATCTTCCAAAGGACCATGACATTGTTAGTGTGCACTTTAGAAACCCCTTAATGGTATCTTGATGGAGCTCCATAAAGCCCAATGGGATGAGGTGGTAGAGTCACAACATGTTGCCTCACCTTAACAAGAAGGGGACCAAATAGCCTAGCAACTGAAAGACATGCATGCACAAATTGTAGCGACATGCATCACACAAGGAAACCTGAAGAAGTTTTAAACTTTCTCTATCAAAGGAAATATAATAAGTGATAGTGCCATGGAGGTTTAAACTCCCCACACTAGACTCTTGTGCTGAAAAAATGATCCTATAAACTATTAGAGCTGATTATTGACTTTCAAGTTGTTACATGTAGCCTTGGATGCTTGCCAAGCTTTCTCTATGACCCTAAAGGTTGTTGCACAATGTTAGTGCTTTAAGCACCTAGCTTATTCCATTAAGAGCTTGGAATAGTTGGGTAAGTTGTTCTTGACAAGATTTATCATGAGTAGTAGATAAAAGAAGAACTCCTCATCTCTGTTCCCCATCCGATAGCAACTAAATGAGTCACTAAGAGAGTACATAGTTTGATTCAACGTTGTTATGCTTGACATCAAGGATTTAAAACTAGAAACGATGATGACCATATTCATGGAGAGCTTACGAAGGTCAAAGTTTGCATGGTCATTTGGTAAGAACCCCTTTTGAGACTTATTGACCTAATGTTGAGACCAGAGTGATTTATCAAAGCAAATGAAGTGGATAGAGTCCAAGATGAGCTAAATGAATCTTGAGTGACTTATGACCACTTTGATTGAGGCTTAAAAATGTGTTCTAAGAAGTGCGAAGAGAAGAGGACTAGTCCTACTCCTAAGCATAGTGCTTGAGATAACAATCTAGAAGGATGCAAGTAGTCCAATTATACAATGCTTATGCCTCTTTTATCATAAGTTTTGCTCAATATACAACATAAGAGCCTATTAGCTCCACCTCCTTACACAAAAGTGTCTTTTATTTGTTACAATGCCTAGAAATATTGTCATTTCAATGGGGATCATGATAATAACATTAATAAGTTTTATAAGCTTGCAATGAGCTAGAAAGATTCACTAGAGAATGTTACCTTTGATAGTTTGTTTAAGATCCTTTTAGAGGAGACTAGGCATAACATGAGAATGAGCACCAAGTTTAAGATCTTAGCCATAAGAGACATTGTGAGCTTGGTTAATGAGTTGGTCAGAACTAGGAGTAGGTTAGCTCATTGCTAGCACCAACACCAACACTAGAAAGAGGCATGATTGAGATAATAATGGGTAGACCATCCTTAGAATAGTGGGATAACCACCATAGGTAAGTGTTGGGGGATAAGCTCCAGGTTTTAGCCCTTAAAGACAATAACAAAGGTAAAAAAAATAATTGAAAACAGGAGACAACAAATTTTACGTGGTTCGGTCAATATGACTTATGTTCACAAGTGAAAGTGGAACCAAATATTACTAAAGTGGAGAATACAAAAGAAACTTAAGAGCTTTGTTAAAAAAACCTAAAAATGGGATTAAAGGCTCATGGAGATGGAGTTTTAACTCCCTTACATCATCATTATATTTCTGTGGCGGTCAAATTTCTTTTCTTGGTCTATCTTTAGCTATGGAATAATCTTTGTCTTGAGAGGAATTTGCAACATCTAATGAATTTGACTAAATGTGAGGATTTCGTTGTTGAACATCTTGATTAACAACATCAAACTCTACTTGCTTGTATGCATTGTCACCTTTACCTACATCAGAAGGCATAGAAGACTCTCCTTTTGGATGTAACATAGAGGATTCATTAAATGTAATATCTCTGGTAATCACAAATTTTGGTGGGTTAAGACACCACAAACGATATCCCTTCACTCTAAATACATGCCCAAGAATAATACACATTTTAGCTCTAGCTTCTAATTTTTCATCATTCATATGCATATATGCAGGACATCCAAATATCTTCAAATTAGAGTAATTAGCAGGAGTACCTAACTAAAGCTAAAGGTGCACGATTAATGATATGACATGCTGTAGAGATTGCCTCCACCCAAAAGTCTGTTGACAAACCAGATCATACAACGAGCTCTCTTTAAAAGTGTTCTATTCATACATTTAACAACACCTTCATTCTCACAAAATGCATTGAATTCACCTCCATAAAATTTCCATCCATTATCTGTTCTGAGCCACTTGATTTGCTTGCCTCTTTGCTTCTTAATCAATGCTTTCCACTTCTTGAATGTTTGGAAAACATCATTCATGTATTTCAGAAAAAAAAACCTAAACTTTCCTTGAATAATTATCATTGAAAGTCAGCATGTATGGATTACGAGATGACCCCCAAAGATTTGAGTGAATATAATTCAACATGCCTTTTATTTTGTAAACTGCTGGAGACTTGAAACTGACTCACTTTTGCTTTCCAAAGATGCAATGCTTGCAGAAGTCCATCTTCCTAGTACGTTGTCCACACAGAAGGTCTCTTTCACTCAACACAGATAGACCCTTCTCACTCATGTGCCCTAACCACATATGTCATAGTCTCATAACATCTGTCTTTGTAGAGATTGTTTGTTGGGAGATGGGCTCCAAGTTATAGCCCTTAAAGATAATAACAAAAGTAAGAAAAATAACTGAAAATTCTTTGTAGAGATTGTTTGTTGGGGGATGGGCTCCAAGTTATAGCCCTTAAAGATAATAACAAAAGTAAGAAAAATAACTGAAAATTCTTTGTAGAGATTGTTTGTTGGGGGATGGGCTCCAAGTTATAGCCCTTAAAAATAATAACAAAAGTAAGAAAAATAACTAAAAATAAGAGACAACAAATTTTATGTGGTTTAGACCTACGTAGGTGAAAGTGGGAGCAAATATTACTAAAGTGGAGAATATAAAAGAGACTTAAGAGTCTGGTTAACAAAAATAAAAAATGGGACTAAAGGCTCATGGAGATGAAGTTTTAACTCTTTTAATTTTCCCTTAATTCTCTTATTCATAACTCATTACATGACTCCTTATTTATGATGAGTAAAGATAACCAACTATATTTTTATTCTTGATGTGGGATTTTGGCCTTCACCCTCAAAAGTCCCAATGTGAAACTTGAGCTAAAAACTAACAAATCTCCACCTTAGCTCAAGTCTCATGTATAGCTATAGTAATAATGCTCCTATCATTATCTCACTAAATATGGGTGGTTTCCATGTTAAACGAGTCATGGTTGATGTGGGAAGCTTGATGGTCATATTATACTTGAGTGCCTTCAGGCAAATGAAATTCAAACTTGTTGCTTTCCCTTTATATAGATTCTTGAGAGGAGTTTGTCATCCTATGATGATGTATTAAGCTCTTCATTACCATTGAATTTGTGCTAATGGCTAACATGGCCACATTGCAACTAGTAGTGGTGGATCTTCTATCCTTTTATGATGTCATTTTAGACCGAATTAAACTCATACGCTGAATATTATTGTTTAGATCAAAAATTTGAAAATAAAGTTATGCACACCTTGGAGGATTAGTGAGGTAAAGGACATGTAAACATAAGTACATGAGCTTTAGGTCACCTGAATGAAAGGCTAAGAGAAGAAACTCTTTAGTGGATGTGACAAATTTGGACTATCAACTTGACAAGTGAGACAAACAAGGAATACCTTTAGAAGGGCTTGTTCAAATTCCCTTGGATCCCTTTGATCCCACACAAATCATTTAGAATGGTGAGAAGGTAGAGGGAATGGTGAAGGATGAGCTCATTGCTTTCTTTCAAGCTCATTTAGAAGTCTTTTGCATGGATACTCATGGACATGCTAGGGGTTAACCCCAACAACATGGTTCATAATTAATTGACCAATAAAAAACATCTCCAAATAAATAAAAGAAGCATAACATGTCTTGGGAAAGACAATTTACCATTGAGGAAGAGGTCAGTATGTTGATCAAGGCCAATCTTTTTCACAAGGTCATGTATCCAAAGGGGCCGACCAATGTTGTAATGGTAAAAAAGCAAAAAAGTAAGAGGTGAATATGCATAGATTTTATTGATCTCAACAAGGTCTACCTCAAAGATAGCTATTCCTTACCTCACATCAACCATCTAATGTATGGGACATCAAGGCACGAGCTCCTAATGTTCATGGGCTTGTTCTTGGTGTAACTAAATATCCTTATACAAGTTAGATCAAGAAAAAACTTTCATCATAATAAAGCAAGGTATATATTGTTACAAAGTTATGTTGTTTGATTTAAAAAATACAATAACACCGTATCAAAGATTAACAAATGATATATCTTGATTTTGTCTACTCTAATTGAGGACCTCACTCTCGACACTCTTATGTTTGGATTGTGGGAGAAGTATGATTGTGATTAGATTGTGATTTGTTTATTTAGATGCACCAAAAAAAAGAAAAGAAAACAAAAAAAGAAGAAGAAAAAGCTAAAAAAAAAAAAAGTAAAAATAATAATTAAATTATTGTAAATTAATTTATATTGTCTAATATATAGCTAAAAGTCTAATATACAAAGCATGTCCATCTTAGGAAAGGAAAAGTTGACAACTCACTTGGTCCTTGGACTAAATCTAAAACTAAAAAATTACTTTTGGCTATAAGTTATATTATCAAACTAGGAAGGTGGCCTTCCCCTTCTAAAAACCCTAGACCAAGTACACAAGTGCAAAAATATCAGTTTGCCAACTCTTTCTTCATACTTTAATGACCTAATCTTAGTGCAAATCCTGCAAGTCAATAGCCCATAAAATATTAAACATGTGCCAAAACAAAAACAAAATCAATTTGAATCGTCCAACAAAAGGCAGTGGTCATGATCGAGCATCCATTCTCTATAAAAGGAAGGCCCCTTTTGCATTAAAGGAGTCAGAAGCATTAACAACAAAGCCAACGGCCAAAGAAGAGAGAGACCTAGAAAGAGAGCAGCCACAAGAGAAAGAAAGAAGCACATCTATGTCAAGAGAGAGGCAAAAGGTTCATAAACATTAAGAGGCAAAAAGCAACGGAACAACATAATACCAAGAGATTATTTAAGATAACCCAAAGAGAGACTACGAAAAGAGTAAAGAAGTTGCAACACCAACCAACAAAACAAACTTGACCCAACAAACGAAAAAGTGTCAAAAACACAAACACCAGCTAAAAAAAATGGTCCAAGCAACAACCTAAAAGGAGGAGCAGATTCCTCAGGCCCTAAATGGCAAGAATTAAGGTGCCCACAACAGGACTATTAGCCCATTAAAATGTTTTCTTCCATTTTTTTTTATTAAACTTTGCATTTAATACACTTAATTAATAATAATAATAATAATAATAATAAAAATAAAGTAATTTGGCTCAAATTTAAGCTTCCAAGAGGCAATATGGTGAATTCTCTCTTGGTGAGCTAGTAACTTATCGTAGAAAAAGGAAAGTTTAGCAA
The DNA here is from genome assembly GCA_037832345.1 of Rhizophora mangle. Lineage (NCBI taxonomy): Eukaryota > Viridiplantae > Streptophyta > Magnoliopsida > Malpighiales > Rhizophoraceae > Rhizophora > Rhizophora mangle. The sequence continues at coordinate 482,341 of JBAPLJ010001639.1, read as the reverse complement.
TAAATCTAAAGGCAAAACGATCCACATAAATAATTTGGGTTGAGCTTAAAGCCAAGATCATGCCAAAGAAATAAGATTAAATTCAAGTATTAATGACCAAATATCTAATCACAAGCACTATTTCATCCACCAATATTGTTCTCGGTGACCATCAAACACAATTTGCCATGATTTATTTGGCATAAATTAACCTGAATCGAGAAATTGAATGATAGATTCATAAACAAGATAACAGCATATCAAAAGCTCAAACCAACACATGTCCAACACCAAGAATTGGCCCGAAGAAATACTTATCTTGAACATTGCAGCCTTTCTCCACCAAGAAATCAACAGGGGCCCCTTGCATAGAAACAATCATGGGTTAGTTCATTGACCTTTTTTAGTATTCCATTTTTTTTCTTTTCTTCCTTTAGCCCAAGAGAGAAATGGAGTGAGAAAAAAGGCGACGTGACCTTTGTCGGCACCAGCACCGTCGCCCGAAAACTAATTGAGTGCCATCACTGAAGCCGCCAATTGCCAATCTATGTGTTGTTAGAGGCCACGTGCTGTAGAGAGGTCCGGAAGTGTGTCAATTGGTGAAAAATCAGAGTGGGCCACCATTAGCCGTTAGAGCGCGCGCCGTCGTCGAAAACCATTGTCGTCCCTTTTATTCTTGAGAGCGTAGGATAATCATAAAAAAGTATCTAAACTCTTCTTAACAATTTTTTTAAAAATTTTACTTTATTTTTTATGCAATCACCGTAAAAAACATTTTAATCTTTTCAAAGATTTTTTTTAAAATTTGTATTATTTTCTTGGTATACACGACTACCATAAGAAGCATATAAATTCCTTTTTTTTTTAAAAAAAAAAATAGTTTACTTTTTAACGTAAAAAAAACATTAAAATCATCTTTTTTTTTTTTTTTTATATCTTTCTAAATTCTTTAAAATTATGATATATGTGTGTTTGTAACAAATCATACTTATAAATAAGAGAGAAAAAAAAATAAAATATCAACAAAAAGAGCATGAATGTCCAGATAGATGAACATTAGTATCACTGTGTGCAATAGATATTTAGGATAGTTGTAACTTTTGTCAAATATAAACATTCTTCTGAACCTTAAAGAAGTGATTCAAGTAGATAATGGAATCTTTGTATGTCAGAAGAGATATGTTGTTGAGCTATTAAAGAAATTTTGAATATATGATTGTAATCTTATGAGAATTTTTGTAAAAATTGCTACTATTTTGTCTAAAGAAGGTAATTAAGCATTTATTGATTCCACACATTTCGAATAGATTATTAGGTGATTTAAATATCTAATATTCATGAGGCCTAATATATTTTATGAAGTTGATTTGATTAACAAATTTCTAGAGTTTCCCCACCACTCTTACATGAAAATTGCTAATAAGATTATGTGTTACTTTTGAATACTACTTTAACTTGGAACTACTACTCGTTTGTAGCTATAGTTTCAAGTGCGTGTCAAGTTATTTGGTTTCATAATTTGCTGAATGAGATCTATGTTCCCATTGAAAGTTCTACAAAAATATTTGTTGATAATATTTTTACAATTAATTTGGCCAAAAATCTAATAATACATGAAAAGACTAAGCACATTGATACTCATTTTCATTTTTTTAAGAGATCATATTGATAAAAAGAGATTAAATTAGTTTATTGTAAGTCTAAAAATCAAGTGACCAATATTCTCACAAAATCATTAATGAATGAAACATTTGTCAAGTTGAATCATAAGTTGGGATTGAAAACATCACCAAATCAGGATTGAAAGGGAATGTTAATGTTAATTCAAATTAAGAGTTTATTATAATAGAAGTAAGTTTAATTAAGATCAATTTGAGCTAGACTATTTGGGTAGATTTAAGTATTTATAATTATATAAAAACATATTGCCTATATTATTATGTGTTTACTTATCAATCATTATATGTGACATTTTTATCATATCAATAAAATTACAAATTTTGTATAGGCAACATGTTTTGAGGGACCTATGGTATAAGAACTTAAATAGTAAGAACTGGGATGTTATTCTCTTTGAGGAACTTATGGTATAGACCTTGAATAGTAAGATCTGAGATATCATTTTCCACAATAATTCATAATACATGACATAAATAAAGTACCATTATTGAATCTATTAATGTAGATTAGAGTTTATTATGATAGAAGTCAAATTGGTTGAGTCTAATTTGAGTTTGACTGTTTAGGTAGATTTAAGTGTCTATAATTATATAAATTAGGTTATTTATATTATTATTTGTATGATTCTCAATTATTGTCTATAATATTTTTATCAAATTAATAAAATTATAGTATTCGTATAATTTTCCAATAATGGTATTGGTGTTGGTTTAATTCGAGAGTCATTATCAAAGCTAGTTTAATTGAAAGCTAAAGAAAAGAGGAAGTTTCCACCAATTGCCATCATTAGTTGCTAGCCATCACCAGAGATTTTTTCAAAGTTAGCAAGTTCATATAATTAATCTAGTAATTTTATCATAACAGGTACTTTATTTACAAGAGAAGAAGCTCATAAGTCTCATTGAATAACATAATTTAATTTAAAAGGGATAATATTGAAGTAGTTAAGAAAAAAAATGAAGATTTGGACTTGAAAATGAATTTAAGAGTTGAATGGTGATAAGTTATTGAAACTTATATGGTTCAAATATAAGGGCATGTGGAGTTATTGAGTTGAGAGTTAAAGGTAACATAATCTAGTTTTCTCATATAAGATGGAAAATAAGGAAGTGAAATATTCATATAATAGTACTTTACATATGTCATGTATTATAAAATGTTATGGAGATTGATGTCTCAGATCATACTATTCAAGGTCATATACCATAAGTTCCTTAACAATTCAAAAGTCAAGTAAAAATTAGTTAAGCTTAGTTAAGAAAATTGTCAAGGAAACTCTTAATAATCTTATTGATATTAATGATGATAATTTAAGGTTTGCAAAAAACAATCATTGAAGCTTAAAGATTATGTCAAATTAAAATGGATGTTGTGAATGACTATAATACCAAATTAAGATTAAGAGGGGATGTTGAAATTAATCTATATTCATTATAGATTATAAATTAATGTTTCAGTAGAATTTAGATAATTGAGTCTTATTTGTTATGGTTTTCGTATTAGATTAGGAATAAATATTATAATTATCTAATATATAAGAACTCGAGTGTTTTAGTTTATTGTGTGTTAATAAGGAAGATTTCATACCTATGTTATTTATGTATGTACTTCTAAATTCTTGTGTAACATTTTTATCATATTAACAAAATTACAATATTTATATAATTTTCTAATAGTAGTGTTAGAGCTATTATGCGTTAATAATGGTATCAGAGTTATTATACCTTAACAATATAAGAAGCCACATGCAACCTCATGCACTATGAATTTAATCTTTTAAAACTTTTTAGTTAAATTCAAATTGAATTCAACCAAACTGACTTCTATTATAATAAACTCTTAATATAGATTAATAGATTTAAATAATAATACTTTACATATGTTACATATTATAAAGTATCATGGAGAATGACATCTTAGATCTTACCATTCAAGGTCATATGCCATAAGTTCCTCAAAGATTCAAAAGCCAAATAAAAATGAGTTAAGCCTAGTTAAGGAAATTGTCAAGGAAACTCTTGATAATTCTATTGATACTAATGATGACAATTTGAGATTTGAGAAAAAAAAAATTCATTGAAGATTAAAGATTATGTTAAATTGAAGTAGATGTTGTAAATGATTACAATACCAAATTAGGATTAAGAGGGAATATTAAAGTTAATTTAGATTTGTTACAAATTACAAATTAGTGTTTCAGTAGAATTTAGATAATTGTGTCTTATTTGTTATGGTTTTCATATTAGATTGGGAATAAATGTTATAACTATCTAATATATAAGAACATGACTATTTTAGCTTATTGTGTGCTAGTGAGCAAGATTTCATGTCTATGTTTTTTATATTTGTGCTTTTAAATTCTTGTGTGATATTTTTATCATATTATCAAAATTTTAATACTTCTATAATTTTTTAATAGTAGTGTTAGAGCTATTATGCCCTAATAATGGTATTAGAGTTATTATGCCTTCACAGTATACAAGGCCACATGTAACCTCATGCATTGTAAATTCAAACTTTTAAAACTTTTCAGTTAAGCTCAAATTAAACTCAACCAAATCCATTTTTATTATAATAAACTCCTAGTATGAATTAATAGATTTATATAATAGTACTCTACATATGTTACATATAATAAAGTGTCATGAAGAGTGACATCTTAGATCTTACTATTCAAGGTCATATATCACAAGTTCCTCGAAAATTCAAAAGCCAAGTAAATATCAATTAAGCCTAGTTAAGGAAATTGTCAAGGAAACTCCTAATAATCTTATTGGTATTGATGATGATAGTATGAAAATAATGTCAAATTAAAATAAATATTATGAATGATTGTAATACCAAATCAAGATTAAGAGGAAATGTTGAAATTACTCTATATTTGTTACATATTAAATATTAGAGTTCCAATAGAATTTAGATAATTAAGTCTTATTTTTTATAATTTTTTATATTAGATTAGGAATATATGTTATAACTATTTAATATATAAAACTTGAGTATTTTAGTTTATTGTATAGTTGGTGAGCAAGACTTCATGTTTACATTTATTATGTGTGTCCTTTTAAATTCTTGTGTGACATTTTTATCATATCCACAAAATTACAATATTTGTATAATTTTCTAACATTAATATCATAGCTATTATTCCCTAATAATGGTGTCAAAGATATTGTGTCTTAACAATATAAAAGGTCATATGTAGCCTTATGCACTATAAATTCAAACTTTTAAAACTTTTTAGATTGTCTTAGTTAAATTAACTATTTTTACTTATTGAAAAATTAGTTGTTATAACAATAAAACCAACAACCATTATTTTCAATTTTAATATTCATCTTTAAGTGACATTAAACTAGAAGTAATATAAAAGTGTTTCTTCTTCTCCATTCAGTATACACCTAAAAACCATCCTTTGTTCCTCTCTCATTTTCCTCTAAAAATAGTTGGGTTAACTAGATCATTGTTATTTTTGTTACCTTGCTATTTAAAGTGTACATTAGTAGGAACTTGTATTGTATCTTGAGAGGATAATTGACGTAACTTGTTATATTGAGACATTATCTTGGGGGGCAAAAACTATTGTTAAGGACAGTGCCAAGTAAACCTCAAATTTTATATCCTTCTTATTTTATTTAATTTCCTTTGTATCCATATTATGTATATTTCTATATTTTTCCAATAATCTTAAAGATAATTCTTCTTATTTTATTATTATAAATGTAACTATTAATTAAATAGTTTTTGCTACTAATCAATAAGTTATTATTTTTTCTTAAACTTAATTAGTTTCTCTTGCTTCCAAATTCTTTTTAGACACCTCTAAAATTTAAACTTTTTTTTTTGTTCACACTTTCAACACTAGTAAGAACATTTTTTTTTTCCTTTGCTTTAGATGTTTTAGGAATTGCTTTTGCTCTTATTGAACCAAAAACAAAATCTAGTTCTTAAAATTATGTCAAAACATTTTATACTTAGGAATAAACCAAGAAAATTTGTTGTTGCACTATGTTAATACATTTTTTAATGACTTTTTTGATATTGTTGTTCATTAAAGGATGTTAAAGAAATATGGATAAAGATGAATTAAAAAAGTATATTATTGAGGATAATTATACTTAAAGTTTATTGTTACTAACTATTTATATTTTTAGATGATGGATAAAAAGAGTGTCAAAGATAAAATGTACAAATAATATAATCTATTGGATAACTTGAAGAATGAAAACATTAAGGTACCAACAAATTATGTAATAGGTTGTGTCATTAAAAAGCTTCCACATTCTTAGAATGACTATAAATAGCAACTTAAGCATAAGAGGAAGCACATGTCATTGGAGAATGTTATTATGAATATCTTGGTTAAGGACAAGAATATAACACAATTGAAAGAAGCAATGACAAAGGAGATAACATCAAGGGTAAATTGTGTGGAATGTAAGAAAGGTGAAAAGAGGGAAGAAAAAAAAGCCACCATAGTCATCATTACCATCATGGTAGGGAGAGGTATGATAATAAGTCCTAAAGGTATGATAAGCCCAAGAACAATAATCTAACTTTTAAGAAGAAAAGCATGTGTTATACGTGTGAAAAAATTGAGCATTATGCTTTTGATATAGGCATAAAAAAGGAAATAATATACCTACCAAACCAAATATCAATTTGGTAAAAGTGAATGTTATCATTGTTATTATTTTCCAAGTAAATGTTGTCACCAACTTGAAAAAGTAGACAATTCATTATGATGTTTTTGTGAGGACATAATTGCATTTACCTCTTACATACTAGTAAGGAATAAATAATCAAATGTCTTTATGGGAGATTTAAGAACATTACCTATTTTGGGCAGGGGCAAAGTTCTTATCAAACTTACTTTAGTTATCCTTAAGCGATGTGATTTATGTCCCAAAAATTCACATTAATTTTTTTTGGTGTCCTTGCTAGGAAAAGTTAAAGTCAAGGTCTCTTTTAAATCTATCAAAGCTATCATGACTAAGAATGATATATTTGTTGAAAAGGGCTATTACAATTAAGGATTTTTCATTCTAAATATACTTGATTTTATTAATAATGAAAATATATATATTCCTCCTACTTAAATTATAGAATCTTACAATTTATAGCATGCTAGATTGAAACATGCGAGTAATCCTCATATTTAGAAACTAAAACAACTTGATTTGATCAAAAATTTTACATGGTGACACAAGTAAGTACAAGTTTTGTGTGGAGGTCAAATTAACTATGAAGAGTTAGAAATCAATTTAACAAGAAACTAAATTACTTAACTTAATTCATTCTAATTTAAGAGATTTGAAGAACATGATGACTATAGGTAACAAACAATTTTGTGTGACTTTCATATGACTATTCTAGATACAACAAAATTTTCTTGTTGAAAGATATGGATGATGTATATGATGTATTTATTAAATATAAGAATAAAGTAGAAAACTAGTTATGTAAGAAGCTTAACAAACTTAAATCAGATAGGAGAAGAAAGAATAGTTCATAATTATTGTCAGATTTTTGTGAAGAAGAGGATATTATTTATAAGGTCACACCTTCTTACTCATTAGAGTCAAATGGAATAGAAAAGAGGAAAAATAGAACTTTGAAAAAAAAAACATGATGAATGCTATGTTAGTTAGTTCTAAGATTCTCAATAATTAATAGGGAGATACAATACTTTTTGCATGTTATTTGTATAATAAGAATCTATATAAGAAAACTAGTAAGATTCTATCTAAGTTGTGGAATGAGAACTCTCCTAATTAGTGTTATTTGAAAATGTAGGGATGTCTTCTTAAGATACTTTTGTCTAAACTTTAGAAAAGGAAAATAAATTCTAAGACAACATATTACATATTTATAGGTTATGCATATCAAAGTGTCACTTATCTTTTTATTGTTATTATGAGTGATGTTCTTGATATTAACATTAACATTGAAATAAAGAATGTAGAGTTTTTAAGCATCTATTTCCTGTGAAAATAAAAATTAGTATAGTCATCTACCCTTAAAGTTAAGTTAAAAGGAGTATATACCTTATCACATTTTTTGAACTAGACTTAAAAAGGGGAAAGAGATAAAGAGTAAAAAAGACCTTTGGTGATAACTTTTATATTTTAGAAGTAAATAATAATTTTTTGACTTATTTTAATATCCTCTAATAATTTTAATTTATGAGTAAAAGTCATACAAGGTGAAATTGATTCTTTAAATCAAAATGACATATAGGAATTAGTAGATTTACCTACAAGTGCCAAACTCATAGGATACAAGTAGATCATTAAGAAAAAAATATAGACTAAATGGATTTAATGACAAGTACATGGTTAGACTTATAATAAAAAGGTATACATGAAAGAAAGATAATGATATTGATTATTTTGAGATGGTTACTCATATTGCTAAAATTAAATCTACTAAAATCCTAATTGCATTAATATCTATTTATAAACTTATTGTTCATTAAATGAATGTTAATACTTCTTTCTTATATGGTGATCTTAATGAAATTTACATGTCACAACTTAAATATTGTGAAGCTCTTGGTCAAGAGAAGAAAGTTTGTAATCTTATTAAATCTTTATATAAATTAAAACAAATAACTAAACAATGGTATGAGAGGTTTAATATAGTTTTAATTTCTAATAGTTTTTTTACTATTAATATTGATAAATGTGTTTATACAAAAATTAGGATTCACATTTGTGTTATAATATATTTGTATGTTAATAATATGCTAATCTTTAGCTCTAATTTAGAAATGATGGCTAGTATAAAATCACCAATTGCCTCACATTTTGACATAAAGAATTTGGAAGAAGCAAATGTCTTTTTCTAAGGGTAAGATTGATAAAACACTTAATAGTATATTTTTGTCACAATAGCATTATGTAGAAAAAATTCTTAAAAAATATAAATATTTTGATGTAAAACTAGTTACTAGTCCTTTTGATGCAAACATGCATTTATTAAAACATGATGATGATTATGTATTTTAGTTTAAAAATGTTTAAATAATTAGTAGTTTAATGCATTTAATGAATTTTATATGTCTTGATATTACATATGTTATGTGTAGACTAACCAAATATACACATAATCCAAACCATGATTATTAGAATGCTTTGACAAGAATTTTGAGATATTTACCATAAATTATGGTATAATTTATAGTGTATTTTCCATTATACTAAAAGAATATAACAATACTAACTAGATCTCTAATTTAAATGAGATAAAATCCATAAGTGACTAAGTATGTACCCTTGGAAATGGGTAATGGCTTAGAAATCTATCAATCAAATAATTATCACTTGGTCCACCATAGAATTTAAGTTTATAGCCTTGGAAATGATTAATGTTAATGCAAATTGGTTGAAAAATTTTTTGATGAAAATTTTATTGTAGGTAAAACTGACATCATTAATGTTATTGCATTATGATAGTCAAGTCATTATTACTCAAGAAAAGAACAAATCTTATAATGGAAAAATAGATATATTTATCAAAGACTTGAATTAGTAAAGCAGTTGTTGAATAATGTGGTGAGATCACTTGATTTCATAAAGTTAGAAACGAATTTGGTTCATCCTCTAACTAAGTCATTAAGCTAAAAACTAGTGGAAGATGTGTTGAGAGGAATGAGATTAATACTTATAAAGACTAGTCAAGAGTAATGAAAACTCAATCTATATAATAAGAGATCCCTTGAAGTAGGTTCATATGGATAATAACAAATCATTAATAGACCTTCTATGCACCAATAAAATTTATGAAATCCTTTCTTGTAGTGTAGATAATACAATGATTCCAATGATTAAAGTTGAGTTATATTTTTGATGAATTTTATATCCTTTAAGGGTGGTTTGTTGATAGAAATACACACTTTATAAATTCAATTATATGAGAGCAAAATAAGGTCACTCATATGAGATCTTAGGTAAAATCTTTAAAACTCTTATGAAAATAAACCAATCAAGCACTAGGCTTTAGAGCACTAAAATGTGTCAAACAATATGATCCTAAAGAATATAACATGGAGGCAAGTTCACTATTATTCATTAAGAAGTTATAATTCATAAAAATCTTTATTTTACCATACTTTTAAATATCAAAATTTGTATGCCCTAATCTTTGGCACCTAATCTTTAGTTTATAGCTTGATAGGCATTAAAGTTGATGTGTTATATACTTATTGATTAAGCTAACAAAACTTAGTCTTTTAAAATATACGCGAAAATGTTAGAAAATAAATATATTTTAAAAGGTTTGTATCTCATATTGAAAATAAGAGACATTTTTATGCTTATTTATAAAACAATATTTATTTCATATCTTGTAAAATAAAAAGAACACAAAAAAGATCTTACACATATGAGAATGACACAAACCAAGGCTTAATATAGGAGGTCGAATGCAATCTCATATTGCCTAAGCCCAAAATTTTGAGACTTTTCAAATTGTATTAATCAAATTAATCTTTTTTTTTTTTACTATTGAAAAGCTAGCTATTACAGTAATAAAAATGTCAACCATTACTATTAATTATTATCTTCATTCTTAATATTTATCTTTATAAGATAATAAGTTATAAACAAATATTTTAATATGAAACATTCTAAAACAAGAAATGTGACAAAAATATGTTTTGGCTTATTTTAAAGGGAAAGTTAAAATTCTTAGAAGTTTGTCATTCTATCTGATAAGAACTTAAGGGCTTATTATCATGGCATGTCATTTATTGCATAATTTGATAAAGAAATATATACCTATAGACATTATGGAGGAATATCATAACAATGTGAATGACCAAGATATTATGAACACAAATAAAATAAAGTTCAATTGAGCAATTAATACATCTAATCATTAGTCTAATTTTCAAAATGCACTTGCTTTAGAAATATTTAATGATTGGAGGACTCCATGACTAGACAATAAAGTTTGATTTTTTTTTCTTTTTCATGTTTTATATTTGACATCATTATTACTACATATACTTATGTTATTTTACATATATTTATGTTGCTTGTTAATTTTATTTATAATTCTCTATGAATATGAAGAATGATATGATATTTATTTTTTTATATAAATTAATGAAATTGATTTATGAATTATGTGGGTATTTTATTTTTTTAGTGTTCTAGTTTTATTTTAATCTTGGAATGAAGGATATATTCTATTGAAAGCAACCAAATAAACTGAGGTAGAAGCAAAATCAAAAGACAATGGAGTGCACAGAAGACCAATCTTAATTGAAGTTCAACAAGAGGTGGCTACTAAACCAAGGTAGAAGGGTGAAGAAATGGTTATCTTTCTTGAGTTGAACTTCCCAAAACTTCCCAAATGTGGTCTTAAAGCCTTTCCAAATGTTGATTCTAGATGACAAACTTTGAAGCTAAAACATCATATGCCATCTGAGATGGTGGACAAATTTAGATTTACTAATGTAATAAAAACAAGAAGATATATGGTTATTAGAGTGCTTACAAAGAATGGTACAAGGTACATTTAAAATGCAAATCATAGGTTAATTACTTAATTTTTAATCAATAAAAATTTTCAAACCATTATATTGTTTCTAATATTTGCAGGTTCACAAAGATACAAATGGTTTGTTAAATACATCTTTTCCTTTATTTGATGGAATTGGAGCACTAGTTGGAAAAGATAGAGTGATTAAAAAAGAAGGTAAGACTTTTAAGAGAACCATAGAGAAGATGGACCAAGAGATAGAAAATGAGATCGTCAATATTATCTGTGACAATGATGATTTTTTTTGCAACACAACTTGCATGTCGACTAACTTCCTCACAATCAAAGGGACAATGAAACACACCTAAGGGGAAAAAGCTAAAGGAATTACGAAGACCAGTAAATGTGATTGTTGATTTTCATGTAATGTCCACTAATATTGGGACTGTTCATGCACGAGACAAACTCAAACCTTAGTGCATTAGCAAATACAATGTCTCGTAGTAAGTAACATGGACAAGCAATGTCAAATGAAGTCGACTATGTATACATAGTGAGTTGAGTAAAATTGAAGGACTTACTGGCATTCAAATTTTGGATATAGTTGAAATTCTTGCCAAAAAGCTGCACAAATTGCAACTATTTTATCCAATTGAATTGTATCTAAGAAGAAAGCATGTAATGGGTCTTTTGAGCATTAGTGGCAGTTACAATGAAGGTTGATTCGAGATTTTTAGATTCATAATTTCATGTATTAAGACTTCTATAAATTTTTTTCTATTACTAATGTTTCCTTTTTTGGTTGTGACATAGATATTTTGGTACAATGAATTTTGCATTTAATTTTACTTTTTATCATTTTTTTTTTCATATAATATGATGTTTATTTATAAAATTTTGACATTAGTTTTTCATTTTTAATAAAAAAAATTATTTAGTATTTTGTCTCTTATTTTCATATTAACAAAATAATTTATTAATTATAATTCTAATTCCCAATTAAATCAAATGATTAAAAAAAATTAATTTTAATTATAAAATAAATTTAAAAAATTATATATTTAATAATTTTAATTTTGATTTCGCTTTATTATAATTTTAATTTTATATTATAAATCAAACAACTTTTAAAATTTGAAGCATGTAACTGAAACTAAAAACTTATATAATTCTGTCACTAAATTTTATGACTAGTAATTTTAATTAAGATGAAGTGAATAAGAGTGATTGCACCTCTAATTTCAAGGCGTATATAAGACGAGGGTCCAAGAGTGACAAACGTGAATAGCTTGCAGGATAGCATTCCCCGTGTACCTTATTGTCTCCCTCTTGCAATCTTGGATATTTTGTCTGTTAACAAACAGGATTGGCCTAGACTAACCCTTCTAAAAGCCTTGATGAATAGTTATGCCAAACATAGTGCTTCGCTAGGCATGCTCATTGGTGTGAAAGCCTTGGTGTACAATGGCGAATGAGGCTTGCCAAAAATATAGAAAACCATCCTTTCCTTTCTACTTCACCTTTGCCAGCATGTGACAAACTCGTCCCATTTCGCTGGCAAACACTTGTTCAGAGAGGGACTTTGCTATTAAAGATAGCAAGTCCTCCCACGCTTCCTAGCTTTGAGAGTTTCAGGAATTAAATTCTGTATAGCCAAGACCTTTTTGTAAGCGCTGATTTCTCACATGGGCATTTCAGAGCTGGGAATTAAATTTAATTTCTCAAACTTGTTCAATAATGAACTTAGTGGCCCTTAAGTTCGTTTGAGGAATTAAATTGTGTACAACCGGGACTTTTTGTTAGTGTTGGATTGTTAGTAGCATCAAACAATTCCCACACGCGAGACGCAGTAACCTTGGTATGTTGTTGCTGCGATGTGGGTTTATTATCTCACCATCAGTTGCAAAACATAATTAATGGAATGGGTCTTCTCTGTACATGGAGAGCAACCCCCTTTATTCAGTCTAGCAATTTGGGCCCATCCCTTATTACCCATTGGGCTAGGACTTAAATGCTTGGTGAAAGTCCAGTCTAACCTTTTCTAGTTTCAAATGAACCGCCTGGTTCGCTGGGTTATTAGGTGAACAGTCTGTCTGGTTCAATCTGGTTCACACAATTTTCTTCAATTCAACTTCCTGTATGGTTTAATACGGTTTTCTTCAGCTCAACAATCTTACCATAATGTGCAACTAGCTGTAAAAAGGTACAATTACATTATATTTATTGAAATTCACTGTTATTACACTTTGTTCATATTTTACTGTATATTATATTATACTTAATATACATTCTAATATTCTTATTATGATGAAAAATTTAATTTTTTTTTTTTTAAAATTATTAATTAATTTGGGTGACGCCATGTTGATTCGTACGATGTCATGTCGTAATGCGCTAAAGTGCTCCAACGACGTAGCGAAGCTCGACTGGGACTTGACTTCCCTGCTCGATTGCCTATTTTGATAAACCACTTTTTCAATTTTATTTTCTAATCGAGTCTACTTTGCATGCCATTGGCAGGTTGACGCAACTTTTAAACGAACATCTTGCGTTGGAACGTGATGAGTAGAAATGAATCGAATCATCAAGTTGCTTTGTATTTCAATAATAAATCATACGCGCCTCCTATTTTCCACACTAGGTTTTGGAGCAGTATCTTGCATTTTACTTCTATTTTGCCAGTTACGTTCGCTTTGCCACTCGTTGAATGCATTTGAAAAATATCACATTTGTAAGAAACTTGTTTCTACTAGCATTTACAGGGGTCCGAGCTTGTTGACTTCCACGGTTTGACAAAAGCCGAAAAGCCCTCTGATAAGGAGAGATTGTAGGTGCGTTTGGTCCACAAACAAAATAATATAAAAAATTAATAGTGCAAGATAGGATGTAATAAAATAAATAATTATTTTATTTTATATTTAAAGTTATTTTAAATAATATAGTTAAAATATATTTAATATTATTTTATAATTTTTTAAAAAAAATTCCTTAAAAAATTATCAAACAAAAATTTTTATTTTCATCATTATCACTTGACAATTTTATTTTTTTCCCTTTCTTTTGTATCTCTTCCTCTCAATTTTTTTCTCTTTTTTTTTTTTACTTTTATTTCTCTTTCTAGCGCACTCTCTCTCAATTTCCTTTTTTTTTTTTTTTTTATCTTTCAATTTTATATCTATATTTTATTTCTTCATCTCTCTTCTTCCATTTCTCTCATCCATTTCTCTTTCTTTAATTTTATAAATAATAATAATAATATTTATAAAAAAAGTATATGTAAAAATTGTTTTCTTAGAAGAAATTATTAAGTGTCAAATTGTTTTATAATAAAAATATATGTAAACAATTAGAATTTAATGTAAAAAAAATTACAATTAGTAAAAAAAATAAAATGCAAATGAGATTAAAAATGGAAAGAAAATATGAGAGTTTGTGTGATAAATACAATAGGTTGGGATAATTCTAAGGATAATTTTGAAAAATAAATAAATAAAGAGGGTCACTTTTTGATCATTGCACAATTTGGGAGTTTTTGTAGGAAAATAATTATTTGGCTTGATCTTGAAAAGTCATGGGGAGTAACAAATATAAATTAATCAATCAATGTTTATTTTTTAAAAAAATTTCTTTAAAGTAACGAATCATAATCATCAAAAAAAATTATTATAACATGAAATTGGTGGTTCCAACAAGTTTACCACCAAAGAAAAAGAAAAAAAAGACCACTCTATGGATGTAAGTCAGAGAGACACAAGCGAAAATAAGGAACCGTGACATCCTTATTGTGGTTTTCATCCGGTCCATTTCATTTATCGGCCTGGTTCCCAAAGAGAGTACATACCTTAATTGAGTCGGGTCCTGACTCAGTTAACCCAAATTAAGGGGTCGGTTCATTCCCAATTCAACTCAACCTTGGAATCAAGGTTACCCTACATTCTGGATTACTTACGCGTATGCTTGCACTAAGAAGCACATTTTATTGGCATATTAGAGATACGAAACGATCACAACCCTGTAAAATTCGAGCAGGAGACTAGATTCCAAAGCTGCCCAACAAGGTGGGGTTTATTAATTTTCCCATTGTTGGACCCTGAAATTAAACAACTCGCTAGATTTTTTTTGTCGCGTAGTATTTCTAATACAATTCAATTCATGATATTAACTAAAATACAACTCGGATTCAAGGCAGAATCCGGGTTCTCCACTGTAATGCTCGAAAGTTTAACCATTAAGACGTAGATGACAATAGTTTCTCCTAGTTGACTTGGACATTATGTTATGTATGCTCATATACCAACTTGGAGCAAATATACAAAGAAATTGCCAGGTAGAGGTGGAGCATATGCAGTAAGGAAAGGCATGCTTCCTGCCAATTATTGTATCAAGAAGCATCCAAAGCAATCAAAAGTTAGATGCTTTTAGAAGAAGGAAGCCACTGCACGAAGCTTTGGAGGGTAGCAGCATCAGCTCTGTAGTGCTTTTGGGTAAACTCCAACAGGTCAGACCATGTGAAATCCGGGTACTTTCTTGGCACTTCTCTGCTAACAAGATCTTCTGGGGGTCTCACTGCCTTGTCCTCTTTTGGACTGACAAAGAAAACCAATGATCTTCTTTCACTGTCCTTGCTTACCACTGCCCTATGCAAGCAACTCTTGTATAATCCATTGGATAATGCCTGAATATCAAACAAACAAGATGACATCACCGAATACATTGATTGGAACCCTGTAATATATACACATATATCTGTTAATATTTCTTAGGGGCCACATCTCCCCGTTTTCAAACATTAATTTTTGAGTCTATAGCTTTCCTATACAATGTAGCCCTAAGGTCCCACGCAATAATTTAAGGTGTACATCTCCCCATTTTCAAACCTTAATTTATGAGTTTATAGCTTTCCTGCACAATTTAGCCCTAAGGTCCCACGCAATTTACTCTCATATTTGTCTTTTTATGGATTAAGAAGTGATGATTTGAGTTGACAACATAGGAGGTGAC
This sequence comes from Rhizophora mangle, assembly GCA_037832345.1. NCBI lineage: Eukaryota > Viridiplantae > Streptophyta > Magnoliopsida > Malpighiales > Rhizophoraceae > Rhizophora > Rhizophora mangle. Next base: position 466,192 of record JBAPLJ010001639.1, on the reverse strand, counting down.
AATCTTTGATGAGAAACAACTACAGTATCATACAATATAAGTTAGATGAACTCAAATGTGGGTTTCTTTTTGTTCATCACTGCCAGAATTTGTAACACGATTGTTGTAACTAAGAACTCAGTTTCTTTGATCGATGTATAAACCTAGTCTAATTAACCTCAAAACATAGAATATGAAACTCTCAATGTCACTTATAAAAAGAGAATGAAATTCTTCATGTCCAAGCATTGTGCGTTTCATACTTAAATTTATAGCTCAACAAATGCAATGGTTATTTATGACATGATATGAATGGAAATGAGGAGTGAAAAAAGAGAGATGAAAATGATGGAGGTCAATTATACCATGAACGTATCACCAATGTTTATGACTAGGGCATGGGGCCGGGGTCGAACTGCTTGCCATTTGTTGTTTGCGAAAACTTGAAGGCCCCCGACTTGGTCTTGGTGAAGAATTGTCAGCGAAGTTGGGTCACAATGAGGACCAGTGCCGAGGGTGAGAAGAGAATTTTTGCATGGGGGATAATAGTTGCACCGCATAATTGAGCTACCATCTTCAAAAAATTGCCGGTAGTGCAGACGATCAACTCCCAGGCTAATGGCCAGGAGCTCAAAAATCAGCAGAGATACTCTCACCATTGCTTCACAGTATTCTTCAAATGTCCGCCTGCAAAGCCAGTACTGCTCATTAGTGTTTTTCTTTTTCTTTTTTCTTTTTTTTTTTTGTTTGCAATATTTGGTGTTGTGATCATTAAGACATAATGCATTTCAGGAGTTGTATCAATTTTTAACTTTTTTCAAAGTATAAAAATGGTTGAACAATTAATATTTTCACTAGCTTTTGTTTACTAAGTGATGTCAACATCATACCAAGACTTCAATTATAAGCTACATAAAAAAATAATATTAAATCATGATCAACTGATTTTGACCAAAGTTCAAACTCCAACCTCATATACTCTATTATTATATTAAGATCAAAATCATCGTACATTATTTATTTTTATTTTTAATTTTTGATAAGCAATTCACAGACGACTTAACAAGAAAAAAGGTCACATATTCTGTTATAAAAAGAAAAGTTTACAAAACAAAATTTCCAATCCAAACTCTCATAATTAAGCCTTGTAACCGAAACCCCCCCACATTCTCTAAAACGCATCGACGAGGAAGACAAACTTAGTAAACTAATAATGTATTATGGCCTTCTGAGGGCTCAATTCAAAAATATTTTAGGAATGCAGATGAATGGAAATAAAGGCGACTCAAGTTTATATATTACAATATTATAGTCGTTAATTTTATAATTTCAGTCTTTTTATTCATAATTGCAATCAATGATTGTGATTAAGAATATATAACTAAAGTGATAATAATTCAATATGAACCCACGTAGGTTAAATGTGTGTAATAAAGAGAAAATAAAAGTTGAATAAAAGAAGATATAAACTGAGTATAATTAGCTGAAGGTAGCCAACTCAAAATTTACCCTGTGCGTTCAAAATTGTCACCTAAGACAGATTTGAAGTAGTCAACCACTGGTGACTCAGACTTGGCTTGGTTCCAACTGTAACTGTAACTGAATGAAAATGTCTCCTTCCATGGCAGCTTTGAGGAGTAGCGATCAGCATGGGCGCCAGAGTATCCACACACGCTTCCTGGCTTCCTGCGAATTCCGAGCTTCTTGTCAAGGGGAAGCTTGAATATTGTATCAATTTCTTCATGTGCGGCACAAAAGAGACTCGGGTCGACCCCATGGTTGATGACCTGAAAGAATCCATGGTTCACGCACGCAGTCCTAACAAGCTGAGCAGCATGGATGGCGGCCAACTCGTCGCCTTTTAGGAATCCATCCAAGTCTACCAAAGGCTCTTTAAGCTCGCCATCATCACCATCGACGTCGTCATCATTGTCGTGACTTTGGTTTTGACCTACGTCTCCATGTGGCCAGATGAACTCGGCTGGCAAGTTGGCTTGTTTCTGCAACAAAGATGCGTCAAAAACGAGAACGTCCGGCCGCTTGGTTTCACGATCATCGTTTTCCGTTTCCTTTGGCGGACATGACGAAAGAAGACCTGAATCACTCGGGTTTGTGTCCATTAGGAGGGACATTAACTCGCAAAGAGTTGGTATGTTGATGCCTGAACTGAGCAATGCATATATGCATAGAGGAAGGAGGAACACAAAGAGAGATGACGAGACAGCATCCAGTATAAACGGCAGGCCCCGGAAAAACCCACAAGAAGGATGACAAAAAATGAAAAGAAAAAGAGGAGAAAAAGAGAAAAGATATCTGGGAAAGGCCACTTCATGCTCCCTTCTAAATCACAAGACATGGAAGCTTACCGGACGCTCAAAAAACAGAGCTATCTATTAATCCACCATAAAGCAAGCAACCTATCATATGGGCCCCACTTATGTTCCCTGTCCCCACTCTATCTTCTCCCATCGCTTCTGCCCCGTTGAAAATTGGAGTTGTTAATTTCCCGTAGTAACAAACATCCATAAATTGATTTTGCAAAAGATTATTAAAAGCCAAATACTATATATTAAAATGTTTTCTTTCTTTTCAAAAAAAAAAAAAAAAAAAAAAGAAATCACTAAGTTCATCGTCAACCCTTTACAAATTACAACAGCAGCTAATGAGATCGAGCATGATCGCTGCTGCACATATATTTTTGCCAGCTATCTGGGAGAACTTAAAGAGTCAACTAGTGAATAGACGTTGGAATTGCAGGTCAGTACGTACGGTCCAACAGGCAAAAATCATGATCATCTAGCGAATATAGATTTATTGGAAGGTGATATAATATATTTTATTTTGGTCCGTTCGATTGCGGGTAGGCGCACAGTCATAAATAGTACCGTTTGTCTTTTACAACAGCAAAATAAGATTCAGTGCACGTATTAAAAATTCTCTACTTACTAAAAATATTTAATATACCATTTCATTCTTTTTAAGAAAAGTAGAAGCCAAGGAAATGCGTGTTTCGGAGCTCCATGGGTCAGTTCTGTCCAAAGAGAATTTTGTCTCCGGGGGTCTAGCTGGAAGCCAAAAACCAAAAATCAAGAGAGGAAAAGATGTTCACGTGGGCTGGCAATGCAATTTCTCGAAATTAAAGTCGACAACTGACCCAAACGAAAACCTCGCGCGCCGTGTTCTTGTTTGCATGTCCCCCATCAAGTTTCGTTGTCCCAACAAATTAAGCGTTGCCTCGTGTGGCTGCACCATATGCACGTGAACAAGACTGGAATTGGGGCCCACCAGCCAAGCCTTGCCGCAAAAGTCACATGCTTTGGTTTTTTAAGGTGGTCTAGTTGGATGGTGCTTTTTGTACAATTTGAATCCAATAATTACTTATTTTTCAATGACATTTTTGCTAATCACTATTAGTGAGAAACATGAAAGAGTTTAAAACGGAAAAGGGGAGAGAGATTATCGATAAAGAAAGGGAGAGTGTAAAAGCGAAGAAATAAAGAGAGAATTGAGAGGAGAGAAGTATTTTCAAAAGTAGTGTACGAAATTTTAATAAAAAAAAAAGATTTATAATGCCTTTTTGTACTGGGTATTGAGGAATACTGTTCATAAATGTCACTCATGAGCATGATTCACAGTGGCACCCAGATATTTTTATATGCGCCCTGGTCACTTGACATGTACACTTGACAATGTAACAAATTATTACAATTTAATTTTCTTTTTTTGATAATTAATTATTTATTAATAATCATAACATCAGGAAAGCATTAAGAGGGTCTAGATTACTATTTTCATTGTTGGAAAACAAAAGCAACTACAAGGCCTTGACTTCATTCTTCAAATGTAATTAAGAAAATTTTATTTTATCTTGGGAAAGAATTTATACAAATTTTATTACAAATTAGTTGAGAAAAATGTCTTAAAAAGAGTAATAAAATTACACATCTTGAAGTAATTTACAAATTTCAGAATCTTCAACTTTTGGTTCAAAAAAAAAAAAGGGTATGCAAGAGAAAATATAAAAAGAAAGATGAGAGAGTACAAATATAGAAAATGTAGAAAAAAAATGCGAAAAGAGAATATAATGAAATAAAAAGTTTAGAAAGAATGTAAAGAGAAATTTGGAGAAAGTTTGAAAAGAAAGCGGAGAGAGATAAAAGAAAATGTGAAAAAGAAAAAAAGTACAAAGAAAGAAGCATGGAAGAGAGTTAAGAGAAAAAAATTTAGAGAGAGAAAGTATAGAAAAAGGAGAGAGTATAAAGAGAAAACATTGATTTTCCTTGAAGACAAATCGTTTGAGAGGAAATTAATTCTATGTTCTTTCTCATTTAGTTTTTCTCTAACAATATTTTCATGTGTTAAAAAAAATTAAAATAAATAAATAAATTATAAAATTATTTTAAACAAAAATATCAATTACAAATAAATTTTTAATAATGTAAATTTATCATTTAAAATAGAAAAAAAATTCTATTATACTTAAATTTTTTACTATTTTTAATACAATATAAATATTTTAAGTTATTTTTTAATAAACATTTAAATTAGTAATTAATAAAATATTTAATAAAAAAAAAAAATATATATATATCATAAAATAATTTTAAAGATATTTATTAAATATAAATATAAAAATTATACTTTTATCATATTGATATTAATATAATTAATATTAAAAATAATTATATATAATTCAAAAATTTTAAATTTATATAAAGATAAATAATATGATAATAAAAAATTATATTTTATTGAAAAAAATAATAAATTCATTAATTTATTATTTTTTTCTTTTTATAAATTTAATTTTTAATTTTTATTTTATTATAATAAGATAGATATTATTATATTAATTATATATTTTTCATAATTTTTGTATTTATTTAAGTAATTTTTTATTTATATTTATCTAAATTTTTTATTTTAAATTAATTATAATTTTTTTAAATAATAAAAAAAAATTATTTATAACTTAAGTAAAAAAAAGAGGACAGCCAATTATATACAAAAAGCATCTTGATCCTGTTGTGAAAACCGAAATACTCAAAGACTCAAGCACATAAAGTAAACAAAATTGTAATGGGGTCAACATAACCTCTGATTTGCGGCAAAAATTTTTCCGCAAGAGATCCACAACAGCTAGTAGGTCGTTTCAACCACAAAGGAAGCCTCCCTAGGCAGCTGATACAGCAATCCTCAATTATGTATGAAACCTAACAACCAAACATTGATGGCCAGTGGCCTGCCAAAAAGATAGAGGGTGGGCTCCAATCGTGACCCCCCCAAAAGATTCAGTCATCTCGAGAAGGCTTCTATATAAACAAAACATATTTCAGAGGCATAAACACAAAAGCATATTAGAAACCATTCCAATAACCCTGATACCAAAAGGACGCAGAAATGACACAACCCCAATGCCAGGCAAACTCCCACACATTCATGCAGAAGATACCCAGTATAGAAATCAATGGCAGCCGAGGGTTCCAACATCCAAGGATACCACACGTAGACAGGCAGTAGGACCATAAATGTACAGATGCAACACCAAACCGGTCTGTTACAATAGCCAGACCAACCAAACCTGTCATGATCACGCTAGAAGTTCCTGGACTCTGTAGACCCCTATGTTAGCAAGTCCATTAACAAACATATTAGGCTCTCATCCCTTTGACGACCCTCATAATCTCGTTGAATTTATCCCATAATTTCCGAGGTTTATTGATTCAGCCATGGTATTATGACTACTGCTGAATCACTTTATACAACTTGCTTCTTCCCCTTTGCCTCATTTCAATTTTCCCAACGATTAAAGACAATTCTAATAGCTTCTTACTCTGCCGCATTTGGAGTGGCCACTCCAATTGCTTTGGAGAAAAGACATCGAACCTGTCAGCATGGCTCCTTAGGACCCTACCTAACCTAGCCAAACCCACACAACCTAGGACAGCCATTTGTATTAAATTTATACTGCATCGTTAAAGGAGTTTCCCACATCCCATTAAGATTCTTCTCTTCCACTCTTTTTGGAATGCAGATATTAACAATGTTTAATAATAAATCATTCAAAGAGTAGGAACACCCCTCCCACTTGGCCTTCATTCACCATAACATTTGCACTTTAATGAGGTCACATACCTTCTCCACACAAGATGGTTTCCCTTCAAGCATCGCCAAATAGACTATATAATAGTAAAGCCCCCATAGCCAAATCCCTCTGGGCAACAAACCCTTTCCAAGTGCTTCCCAAAGAGTCCAGAGGTAAGAGAAATGAGGGATTGACCACCCATCTCAGCCTCCACTATGGTACGCAAGAATTTCACACCTCCCAAGTACGTAAATAATGTAAGAAAAAAATGAGAAATTTGTTGATATGAGCTGTCCTTGACTGTTAAGAAAAAGAAATTATAAGAATTTTTTGTGATCATTCAAGTTTAAAAGTTTATTATTTAGTTCTCATATAATACATGATACTCCTTATTAAGATTATATGGAGTGTGTTGCTTGTAGATGTTATATATTCAGTCACTTGTGTATGGTGCACATAAAGCATATGCACAAAATTCATAAGAAATATAAGAATTTTATTTTTCTCAAAAGCAATAAAAATCATCATTCATAATCTTCTTTTAAACCATAATGGTATTAGAGCAAAGTTCTTAGGACTTTGTGAACCCACCCAAAGTAATGATTGACACAGAAGTATTCACAAGACGTTCTCGAGGAGAGGATTCAGTCCTTACAAAATCGTTCTCTAGAATATTACAAATATTGAATAACACATTAATTCTAGTAAGTCATGATTTTGGCTTAATAAACATCAGCATCAAGTTGGATGACTCTAACTATGGACTTTAGTCTCAAGTTGTCAAGATATACATCTTGGCAAAGATAAACTAAGATACATTAATAGAGATCTTCCTCAACCTAATGAGGGTGATGCGTCTTATAAGAAATGTAGGATTGAAAATGCAATTGTCAAAGGTTGGTTAATCAATCTTATAAACCCAAAATTGATTAGCAACCATATTTAATTTCTAATAGCAAAAGCAATATGGGGTGCGGTTTCCACTACTTATTTTGATGATATTAACACCACATAAGTCTATAATTTGAAGAGAAAAGTGATGTGCCTTAAGCAAGGAGGAGGATCACTTGAAACATACTACAATAGCCTTTAAGGTTTTGGAGGAAGATTGATTTCCATCACCCTAACCCAATGAAGTGTAATATTGATATAAACAATATAATCTTATGATATAAGAGGATTGGGTCTACACTTTCTTGGACAAGCTTAATGATAGATTGGACAAAATTTGAGAGGATGTATTGCAAATGAAACCATTCTTGTCTATTGAGCAAGCTTATGCATTTGTTCATAGAGAAAATCTTCGACAAGCGGTAATGCTAACAAATGCTAAAAGTGATATAAGATCCAACAGAGCCATGTTGACATAAGGAGGATAGAAGCAACCAATCCTAGGGCTAATGCTTGATTGGAAAATCTAATATTGTGACAAAAGCAAAATCTTAAAGAGATAGTGGAGGTTGCACTTATGGCAAAAATCCAAATCACACTAAAGAAACATGTTTTAAATTATATGGATATTTAGAGTTGTGACATGAACTCAAAACTAAAAAGAAACATGATGCTAATATGGGTGCTAGTGTAGAAGGGAATGCTAGCTAGGTAGCCCTTATGGATGCAGGATCCCAATTGTCTTTCATACAGTTGGAGGACTTTAAGTAACAAAAATTAGATTATTGACTTAAGGGTAATTGATCACATGATATATGATCTATAAGACTTTGTTACAATTACTCTTCTAAATCAAACATGTGTTTCCAATGCTAATAGAATACCATACCTAATTACTAGAGCGAGCAAAGTGACATTCTCACCTTTTCTTAATTTATCTAATACATTCCTTGTTCAATCTCTTATAAACAAGTGGATATCCATTAGTTAAGCTACTAAGGAATTAAATTGTTGTGTATTAATTTGTCCAAAATTTTGTTTATTTTAAGATATTCTCACTAAAGAGATCATTGGTCATAGTATTAAATGAGGGGGATTTTATTACTTGGATGACCTTAATCTTGGACAGAAAAATTTTATAAATGGAGTTAGTGTTAAAACATGACGAATCTAGTCGTGGCAAAAACAATTGGGGCATCCAATTTATATATATATATATATATATATATATATTTGAATCATTTATTTCTAAGGTTATTTTTTAATTTGGATGATTTTATTTTGAAGTGTGAGATATACATTTTATCAAAAAATTATCATGTTCCATATCTTGTCAATTTAAAATAATGTAAAATTTCATTTACATTAATTCATTCAAATGTTTGAGGCCCAGTGTTGATATCAAACTCTTTAAGAAATAGATGGTTTATAACTTTTGTAGGTGTCTACACAATGACTTAGCTTTGCATGTTTAAAAATAAGAGTGAAATCCTTGGTATTGTTCAATCATTTCATAATATAATTAAGACACAATTTTCTACTAATTTCAAAATATTTTGATCACATAATAATGGTGAATATGTCAATAAGGAATTTTAAAGATATTTTCAAACACATGAAATGTTATATAAAACTATATATCCTTAAACACCAGAGCAAAATAGAGTAGCAAATAGGAAAAATAGAAACATTTTTTGAGACTATAAGGACACTTTTAACCTCAGTTGGCACACTACCACATTTTTAGACCAATGTTGTTATTACACCATCTACTTGTTGAACAAAATGATATCTCAAGCTTTAAATTTCAAAACTTTGTTATAAGTTCGTGCTACTCATGTTCCATTGCTTACCATTCTTATTCTTCTACCTAAAATATTTGGGTAAGTTGCTTATGTCCATTTACATAGAAATTAGCAAACAAAATTGGATCTATGTGTTATTTGATATGTCTTCCTAGGATATGGGGTTTACAATAAGGGATATTAATGTTATGATCCTACAACTGAATGATTATACACTATAATGAATGTTATTTAATACGAATCAAAAAAAATTATATCAATACTCAATGGTTGTCCTTGCCACTATAGGCTTTTGCACACTAACCATCCTTAAAACAAATTTAAACCATTATGAACCATTATATAGGAAGAACAAAGAGACGATAAATGGGTCTAGGCAATTAATGAGAAGATGGTAGCTTTGTAGAATAATGATACATAGGAATAGTGTCTTAAGTAGAAGGAAAGAAAATAGTTAGATGCAAATAGATGTTTTCTATCAAACATAAGCTGACAAGTTAATAAAGTGGTATTAGGAAAGATTGGTAGCAGAAGGCTATACCTAAACCTATGGTATCGATTATCAAGAATTATTTTCTCTAATTGCAAAGCTAAACATTGTCTAGGAGTGTTGTCATTGGTAACAAATTTTGAATGGCCCTTACATTAGTATGATGTAAAGAATGCATTTGTTCATGGACATTTATTAGAGGAAGTATATATGAATATTCCACCATGCTTTAATGTCTCATCATCGACTATATGTGTATGTCAACTATGAAAAGAAGTTTATGGGCTTAAATAGTCACCTAGAGTAATATTGATTATACTCTCTCTCTCTCTCTCTTTTTCTCTCAAGCATCGACGAGAGCTGAATATGTTGTTAATAATTTATATGAATGATATGATAATTATAAGTAATAATATATAAGAGATTGCTAGCTTGTAATAATGTCTATCTATTGAGTTAGAGGAGTTAAATAATTTTTTTTGGAATTGAAGTAATTAGATCAACTAAAGGAATTTTCTTGTCCCAAAAGAAATATATATTGGACCTACTAGCTAAAATGAGAATGTTATATTATAAGCCTATGGATAGACAAATAAGATTGAATAATGGATTAGGAGAATTAGTAGACCAGACAATTACAAATAAATAGAGATATCAATGGTTTATCGAAAATTTGATTTACTTATCTTATACCAAACTAGATATTGCATACACTATGAGCACCATAAGAAGATCATATGAATATTATGTTTCAAATTTTGAGGTGCTTGAAGGCTAATAATCCAATTTCCTTTCATGAAATCTAAAGATCAACTAATTGATATTCTTACAAAGGCTATCACTAGCAAGACATTTCATGACTTAATAGTCAAGAGATATCTATGCACCAACTATTAGGAGGCTATTGATGTGAGTTCTCCTTAGTTGTTAAAAAAAAGAAATTATAAGGATTTTTTATGATTATTTAAAATTAAAAATTTGTTATTTAGTCCTCTTATAATACATAATAATCATTTATTAGGATTATAAGGATTGTTGCTTATAAATGTCATATATTTAGTCACTTATATATAGAAAGCATATATATAGAATTTATAAGAAACAAATGAATTTCATTTTTCTCAAAAGCATCGTTTATCATCTTCTCTTAAATAATCAAAACTAACTCTAGAAATTGTTAAAGAAGGGACACATAAAAAAAGAAAAAAGTAGGACTAATAAGTTATTAAAGTCTTTCTTTGACCAAGGCTTTCTTCATAATAATTGCCAACAAAAATAAAAAACTCAACTTTTGTTGTTACGAAGCCCTTTTATATATTTGACCATTATGAATGATGTGTCTCACCTTTTTTTCTTAGCCTATACATAAAGCAATCTTAATGTAAAATCACCATTTGATGCCCTTTTTCACATTAACTTGTCATCATTATCCTCTATAAGTGTAAATAATTGTGTAGTTTATATAAATTGATGGAATTGCTAAAGTTCTCAATCAAAGAAAGGCCTTATCTACTGTATATCCTACTTCTAACCCCCATTTACCTATTTCTTAAAGGAAGCCACTTGTCCCTCTTTTTGAGTTACCAAAGTGAATATGTTAAGGAATTATTCTTTCAAGTTCTCTTTCCTAACTCGTACATGATTTGAAAAGTTCACTAACTTACCATTACCAAGGAGAAAAGTGAAATTTGATTATAATATATATTAGCATATTTGCCATTCTCATTAGAAATTGAGTTAATAGATCTTCATAAAAGTGACATTCTAGTTGAATTATGCTGCCAAAGCCATGACCAATTAACAAGTAACCTTATCTTTCCCTTAGAGCTTTGACCCAAAGGGATCCTTGTTCCTTATTCACTCTTTATAACTAATTTTCCATTAGTACTCCATTATTATTAACTAAACTATGAACACTTAAGTCTCCCTATTTCTTTCTATCAATTGTTAATCCCAATACACATGGTGAATCCTTTTTATTTCATTGATTGTACCAAGAAAGAATGCCCTTTGTAACTTTTTTATTTGATCAACCACACCCTTTACATATTTAAACAATGATAGGTAGTAAATAGGCAAGGAATTTAGATAAGCCTTGATGAGCATAAGTCAAGCTACTTTTTATAAAAATTTGCATTTCCAAAAATTTCCCAATTTTTTATAATTCACTCATCAACATAAAGAGTTAAAGTCAAATTTTTGTAGTAATTAGCATTTAACCTTGAGCAACATTGGAAGCACTTTAATAATCATTTATAAATATCCACTAAGTTAAAATTCACATCACACAACAAAGTAATGTCATATATAAATTGCAAATGAGAGATCATGGTACCATCCTTATCACAATTGACACAAAAGGAAATGGTGGTCAATGTGGGGCCTTATAAATGAATAATGGGTGATAAGCCACTAGAAATTGTAAAAAGAACTTAGTTCTTTTTGTGCTTAATTTGACAACTTTTTTTATCTTAAAGAGTAATCCAAGTGTAGAAAGTCTTCTAAGCTTATTAAAAAACCTTCTTACTCTCAAGCCCAAAACCCTCCAAAATATGTCCATCATCAACCCATTCCAAAAATTCAAAAACACACCAAAAAGCCTAAATAGTTGTTCAAGCCCAAAACCCAAACATTTCCAAGTGCTTTAAAAACTTGCATCAGATGTGGCTAGCCTAGACATCTAGCCTATTATTATAGGATTCAAAAGAAACTCCAACCTCTTCAATTCCTTAAACTAATTTATGAACAAATCTAAAACCTATTAATCAACTCCTTAATTTTGACTCTTCATCGGATAATGAGTAAGCCCTTGAAGTAGATGAACTTGCCACCTCATTTACTTTAAGCAGTGAAAAATAGGTAAGTGTTCTCATTAAAGACTAAGAACTCATCTTAGAATTGATTGATTCTATGGATGATCCATAAGTCAAAACTCAATATCTTTATAAGCTTTTGACTTAAGCACCTTAAGCTTTACTCAACATCTTATGCTCTAACAAGTTCAAATACTTTACAATCTTACAAGCATACCCAAGCAATTTAACCAACTTAAACCTAAACTTGTTACCCTTCAAGAACTTTAGTAAGAAGTTCATTAACTTGAGCTAAAAATCAAAGACTTTAAGCAACAAAGATTAATAGGTCATAATTTATTGTTATCTCTTCTTCATCAGTCTCCATATGAGCCAAGTGGACCAAGCCCTCCTCAAGCAAATCCATAGACATCTCAAGATTCCAATCTTAACTTATTTATCCTAGATCAAGGTAATTTTTTATACTTGTTGACAAAAATTACAACCTACAAAATGGCTTAATAAAATTACCATTCAAATTCATGATTTCAAGCTAACCACTATCACCTTGTTAGATACTGGTGCAAACTTGAATTGTATCCAAGAATCTCTTATCCTAACTAAATATTATAAGAAAACCTTAAAAGGACACAAATTTGTAAGCAGTCATTCCCTTCCAATCTCATATAAACTCTTTAATGTATGTATATACCAATCATGTATTATAATCAAAGCTTCTTTTAATTTGATCAAAAACCTTAAGTAAAAGGTTATTTTAGGGATATCCTTCTTTAACCTTATCCAACCATTTGAAATTTTACATTAAGGAATCACCATTACCATCCTTGGTCAAATATTTCAATTTTAATTCATACACAAGCCTTAAGTTAAAAATCTCAATCTACTGAAGGATAATTCAATCTACTTCTTAAAACCAAAATATTTTGTATTTACTACCTTTAAGATGAGATCAATTTCAAGAAACTTGAATACTAATTGATATAACCAATTCTTCAAGCAAAAATCCAAAGATTTTGAGACCAAATAAAAATCATTATTTGTTCCTAAGTACCTTCTGCCTTTTAGCATCGTAAGCAACATATGGTAGATTTACCATAAACCAAACACTTCAATGAGCATCAAATTCCTACAGAAGCACACCTAATTCAAATGGATCCATAATTAGTGAAATATTGCAAGCAAGAAATCCAAGTTTTACTTGCTAAAGATATCATTTAGCCCAACAAGTCACCCTGGAGCTATGTAGCATTCTATGTGAACAAGAATGTTGAAATAGAACATGGAACTCTTAGTTAGTTATCAATTACAAGCCTTTAAGCCAAAACTTAAAGTGGATCAGGTATCTAATTCCAACTCATAAGGACCTTCTTTAATACTTTATTAAGGCTTTGGTTTTTTCAAAATTTGATGTGAAATCTAAATTTTGGCAGGTTTAGTTCAAAAAGGCATATCGATATAAAACTACATACATTACCTTTTAGCCAATACAAATAGAATGTAATGTCATTTGGACTAAAAAATGTACCCTCTAAGTTCCAAATAATCATGAATGAGATTTATTTCTATTATTGTCAATTGTTAGTTGTCTATATTGATGATGTTCCAGTGTTTTCATCTAATGTGAATCAACATTTCAAGCATTTGACTATCTTCGTAAAGGTCACCCACAAGCATGACTTAGTTGTTTCTAAGCCTAAGATCAACCTCTTTCAAACTAAGATAAGATTCCTTGCTTATGATATCTATCAAGGTATTCTTATCCCTATAAAACTATCAATCCAGTTTGCTAATAAGTTTCTTGACCAACTTATTGACAAATCCTAGCTTGAAAGGTCCTTAAGAAGTCTTAACTATGTCATAGACTTTTATCTTAAGCTCGACTTAGTTTATAAGCCTCTACATGATAGACTCAAGAAAAATCTAATTCCTTGATCTTTTAAGCACATAGTCATAGTTCAAGCCATCAAGTAACACGTCAAGGACTTTCCTTTTCTACACATTTATGATTTAAACCTACCTAAGATAGTTGAGACAGATGCCTTAAAATTAAAATATGATGGGATCCTCAAGTAAGTCAATGGTAGATATAAGCAACTTGCTTGTTTTACCTCAAAGTATTGGAATGATTGTCAATAATGGTATTTCACAATAAAAAAAGAAATTTTAGTCATTATTTATGCATCTTGAAGTTTTAAAATGATTTGCTCAATCAATGGTTTTTGCTTTGTCTTGACAATTAAGTTGTCGAATATGATTTGCAAAAAAATGTTCAAAACCTTGCATTAAAATAAATTTTTGTCACATGGAAAGCCATTTTAATATTTTTGACTTTGTTATTGAGTTTGTGAAAGTTAGTTCAAATTCTCTACTTAATTTTCTTACAAGAGAATTGTTGTAAGGCTCTCTACCACTACAATGCCTCGAAAAAAGTCGATTAAGTCTTTCTTTAAATCTTCAACCAAATAGCTCAAAACGTGGGTTTAAATTTTTTAAGAAGAAGCAATAGCCCAACAAAAATCCTTAAGCTCCTCTAGCTCCCACAATTCATCCTCAAACCTAACCATAAGCCTAAAAATAAAAGCAACTCTTTCAAGCTTACCTCTAAAAGCTCATTAAGTATTTAAAACTTGGTTAGCCTTTCTTCCAAACTATCCAATATCATGAAAACCTACTTTTTCAAAGCAAATCAAGCCTAAAACAAGCATTGGTGTTTCTCTTGACAAGAACACCAATCAAGCAACAAGTAAAGAGGTGTTCATAGTTTCACAGACCCCTCTCTCAAAATCAATTTCAAAAGGCAAAGAAGTGGTTGTTTCAAATACCCCTTTTCAAATTGTTTTCCTAAGCAAGTTTCAAACAACTTCAAAAAATATTTTTCCTTATATTATTAAGCCTCTTTTTAAAACATTGAATTGATTGAAAGATGATTTCTTAACACTAACCCTTAGGTTGTTACCAATAAAATGTTTTCTTTAAATTGATTTTACATGCCTTGTGATTCATAAAACCCATGTCATTTTAAGAAACTATAATGATCAAATCTAAATCATTTAAAATCAAGCACCATTACCAACCAAATAATCCAAGCCATATTACCCATTTAAATGTTCAAATTATATAAGTCCTTCAACCATCAAATTAGCTTGAATCACCAAACCATTATTAAAAATTTCAAGCTAGCATTATTATGTCCTCAAGCTTCCTTCCCAAATTCAACTATTAGGGTTATAAACATGCATAGTTTAATGCTTTCTATTACTAAAATAAATCCCACAAGTATTCCTAAATGTTTTTTTTTTTTTTTTTTGTGGAAACCAAGTTTACCATTACCTCTCCTCTTTAGTTTAACCATTGGTGAAAATAGTTTGGTCTAATTTTTGAAATTTTTTTAAACTCAATTCAAGAAATCTTTCTTGTAACTTTTTTTTTTTTTAATCTTTGAACATATTCATAGAAACAAATATCAAATCTGCCTTTTCTTTTTCTTTTTTTATTTAAAAAAATAAAAACCTTTCATTTAAACACAAACTCATACAATATCTATTTTAATGTTACAATAATCAATTAAATGATCTAAACACTAACTAGTTTCTATTTTTTGGTATCTTTCTTTGTTGACTCATGATGTTACGGTGCACTGATGAATCTTATTGGGTGCAACAAACTAAAATATTTTGAGTTTGGGTTTAATGATAATGATGATAACTTTTTTAGCAAAATAAGTGGTCCTTTTTACCTTTTTTTTTTTCTTTTTTATATATTGTTTATGATGATCATTACTTATCAACTTATGTATGAACTCTTAGTAATCTAGGTATATATTTATGATTAGTTATTATTTGTTTTCAATGTTGTGTGGGTTAATGAATTTAATTCTCTACTAGTGTTTTTTTCAATTATATTTCCTATTATTTTTTTGTGTGTTGTCCTTTTTATGTCTTTTTTATTATTTTTTATTAATCCTTTAGACCTCTCTCTCTCCATTCCAGCCTTTTAAACTATCCTTAAACAGCTTAAAATGCCATATACCTACCTAGTTTTTATTAACTATGAAGTGAGAAGAACAAGCTTGCTAATGATTGTGATAGTTTGTTAGAGATAATAATCATTGGATTTTTATAAATTTTTGATAATGTTTAGTTTCATTCTAACTTTTTTATTTTTTTTTATTTTTTTTAGAGTTTTTAAGTTTTATGGGCTTATTGCAAAACCTTGGAAATGAGCCTTAACTTGGGCTGAGTTTGATTGACATGAAGCAAGGATGGGCTCAATATTGGGCTTGGGCTTGCTTGGGCTCTTTTGTATTATGTGTTTGCTATCTCTTTCTACTTTTGTAATTTGCAATGAGCTCTTAATGAAGGAACCATCGTGTAGACTAAGGTGGAAAATTGCTAGCCAGCGACTATAAATCCGACCAAGATATTCTTCCAAGGCTCCATAGCAAGAGCTCTTTTTCGAAGCCTACATAGTTACAATAACCTCGGACCAGAAAATGAAGATTTCAAATTCAACCGTCCTGCTCGCTACTCTTGGGACAGATTTTAGACCATTTAATTATGTTGATAAGAGCGCCTTGTTACGGGATGAGTTTGTGGACACTCTAAACCCGCGCGACACTAGACAACTTTAGGGGAAAGTTGCTAGTAAGCCTAAAGAGAGAGAGAGAGCAAATGTAAAGAGGAATTAGAGAGGCTTGGAGAAGGAGAGATTGGATTGGTACTTGAATACTTGATGATACAAATGAATGAGGCTTGAGGAATATATAGCCCTTGGCCTTGGATCTAGAACTTTCTTATCCTAGATATTTATAAGGAATATTTTAGGGAATATTACATTCTAGAATTATATACAAGGAATATGTTGGGGAATCTTCCCAGGTCCTTCGGGCCTCTAGTAGCGGGTTTGGACTCCTTTGATGGATTGGGTCTACATTTGTCGACCCGTGACATTCTCCCCCACTTATTTCGGCGACATCCTCGTCGCTTCTTTATCTTTGTAGCGCTGGATTTCATCGAGGAATTGCCATAGTGTGTCCTCTCGTTCCTAGCTGGCCTCCTCGTGAGGATATCCTTTCCATTTCATAAGGTACTCCGTATAATTGGGTACACCCCTTCTCCATATCCTTCGATCTGCAATGATGCTTTCTACTTCCTTGTTGAAGGCAGAGGTAACGGCCGTTGGTGCTCGTTTGGACTTTTTCCTCTCAGGGTCTTCCATGTCTTCATGGTATGGCTTGAGGAAACTCACATGGAAGACAGGATGGATTTTGAGGTTGGGCGGTAGTTGTACCTAGTAAAAGACTCTCCCAATGCGTTTTATGATTGGAAAAGGGCCTTCGTACCTTTGAATTAGCCCTTTGTGGACCTTACAGTGGGACTTGAATTGTTGTGGGAGTAGTTTGACAAGCACTTTGTCTCCCTCTTGGTACTCAATGTGCCTCCGTTTGTGATCCGCCCATTTCTTCATCTTCCGAGCAGCTTTATCTAAGTGAACCCGGGTAATATCAGCTTGTTCATGCCATTCCTTGGCGATTTGGTGTGCCATGGGGCTCTTGCTGCTGTATGTGGAGGCCATGGCATGTGGTGTCATGGGCTGTTGGTCGGTAACAATCTTGAAGGAGCTTTTACCTGTGGCCTCGCTCCTTTGGAGATTGTAGGAAAATTGAGCCACATCAATCAACTTGGCCCAATCCTGTTGATGGCACTTACATAGTGCCTCAAATACAGCTCCAATAGTCCATTGATGTGCTTGGTTTAGCCATCACTTTGGGGATGGAAACTGGTGGAGAAGTTGAGATCGGTCCCTAAGAGTTTGAAGAGTTCTATCCAGAACCTTCCAGTGAAATGTGGGTCTCGATCGCTTACAATGTTGCACGGTACTCCCCAAAGTTTGATGATGTGTTTGAGGAAAGCGCGGCAGCTTCCTCTGCGGTGCAGTCCCGAGAAACTGGAATGAATGTAGCATACTTGCTAAATCGATCTACGATCACCATGATGCTCCCATAACCTTCGGACTTGGGCAAGGCCATGATGAAGTCCATGGACAAGCTTTGCCATGGTCTTTCGGCAATTGGCAATGGTTCCAAAAGACCTGCAGGGTGGTGTAGATCGACCTTGTCTTGCTGGCAAACAAGGCATGTCCGAACGTATGCTTCCACGTTATCCCGCATTTGTGGCCAGTAGTAGGCGGATTGGAGAAGGGCAAGGGTGCGTGCAACACCAGGATGTCCTGCCCATCGAGTATCATGACACTCTTTCATGATCTCCCTCCTTAAGTTCCCGTACTGAGGAACCATGATTCGGTTGCCGACGGTCAAAAGTAGCCCATTGTCTTCCCAAAACTGTCGAGTCTTGCCTTCACGAGCTAGTTTGAAACGGTTTTGCATCTCGGGATCCTTGTCTATGCCTTCCTTGATGCGAGAGATGAGAAGGCCCTCCGGTCGACTGAGAGTTAACGAACTAAGCTCCGCTTTCCTGCTAAGTGCATTGGCTATCACATTAGCCTTGCCTGGCTTGTACTTCAGCTGGTAGTCGAACTCGGCAAGGAAATCTTGCCACCGAGCTTGCTTCGGGCTTAACTTCTTTTGGGTTTGGAAGTAAGTTGTAGCCACATTGTCGGTTAGGATGGAGAAGTGTGAGCCAAGCAGGTAATGTTGCCATGTCCGTAGGCAGTGGATAATGACTGTCATCTCCTTCTCTTGCACGGTGTAGTGGTGCTTTGTATCATTTAACTTCCGGCTTTCAAAGGCAATTGGGTGGTCATCCTGCATAAGAACACCTCCAATGGCAAAGTCAGAAGCATCGGTGTGTACCTCAAAGGCTTTACTCGGATGCGGAAGGTTAAGGACTGGCTCCTCTGAGATGGTTTTCTTTAAACCATCAAAGGCATGTTGGCATTGTTCTGTCCATCTCCATGCATGATCCTTCTTCAATAGGTCGGTCAAGGGTGTCATCCTTGCTGAGTACCCATTGATGAACCAACGGTAGTAGTTGGCTAGACCAAGGAAGGATCGTAGCTCCAAAATTTTGGTTGGTGGCTCCTAATCCATGACGGCTTTCACCTTTACTGGATCCATCATGAGCTGTCCATCCCGAATGCGGTGGCCAAGGAACTCTACTTCTTGTGTGGCGAATGAGCACTTTTCTCTCTTAACGTAGAGTTCATTGTCATGTAGCACCTAGAAGACTTGTCGTAGGTGCTGCAAGTGTTCATCAAGTGTCTTGCTATACACCACGATGTCGTCTAGGTACACGACCATGAATCGATCAAGGAAGGGATGAAATAGCTTATTCATAAGCATGCAAAAGGTTGCCAGTGCATTGGTGAGACCAAATGGCATTACCAAGAATTCAAAAGAGTCATACCTTGTCACGCATATTGTCTTAGACTCGTCTCTAGCTACAATGCGTACTTGGTAGTATCCCAAGCGTAGGTCTAGCTTCGAGAACCATCGTGCATCACCAAGCTGGTCGAAAAGATTCGAGATCAAGGGTATCAGATACTTATTCTTTATGGTGACTTTGTTCAATGCTCAGTAGTCGATGCACATGCGGAGACTTCCATCTTTCTTCTTTTGGAAGAGTACTGGGGCACCATAGGGAGACTTTGAGGGTTGGATGTAGCCTGAATCCAATAGGTCATGGAGCTATTTACGAAGCTCCTACAATTCAGGTGGTGCCATACGGTATGGTGCCAAGGCAGGAGGCTTGGCATTCGGCTCCAACTCGATTTCATGATCCACCTCTTGCCTAGGTGGAAGTCTCTTCAGTAGCTCTTGTGGCATGACGTCCTTAAACTCTTCAAGGACTTGTGCCACCTTGGTGGGCAAGGCGACGTTGGAGTTGACATCCCCATCATTGAGTTCACGGATGGTAGCAAGGTAGCTGGGGTCAGATTTCATACCTCACTTGAATTGTAATGCGGACAAGGCCTGATCCTCCAACCCTCGAGCATGTTCCGCAGGGATGGTGCAAGCCCTTCCTCCCTCTAGTATTCCGAGTGAGTTGGAAGCTGGGAATAAGAAGGCTTGTACCTTATCGAAGAACTCCATGCCTAACACCACTTGGAAGTCGTCCATGGGGACTACAAAGTAGTTAATGCTTCCTTTCCATGCACCAAGAGTTGTGAGAACACCTTTAGCAATGCCGGCAATTGGTTTTGCTAGTGAGTTCACTGCTTTAAGAGTTCCACCCTTACTTGTCAACTTGAGGCCAAGCTGCTTGGCCTCCTCCATGGAAATGAAGTTGTGGGAAGCTCCAGTGTCTAGCATGGCTCTAGATTGCTTCCCGTTGATGGTGAGTTGGACGTATAGCAAACCCTTATGGTCGACATGGGGTTGTGCGCTTTTCCCCTTCATGGTTGCCAAGATTTGAAGTGATCCCATCTCGGATTGACCTTGCTCGTCTTGTGAAGAGTCATCTTTAAACTGGCTCATAATGGCGTTGAGGGTCTTGCACTTAGGGCAATCCTTCATCCAATGGGAACCATTGCAAATAAAACATGGAGTTTTTGGTTTGGGGGAATCAGACTTACCTTAATCATGCCATTCACCATGTGACGAGGCTTTGGCCTTCCCTTTATCCTTTGACCCTTGATCCTTATGTCCAGATTTTTCTCCCCCACTTTTACCCTGGTTGGATCGTTTTTCTTTGGATTGGGTGTTGTATTCCATAAGAGACTTGGCAGCTGCGATGGCTTCATCCAAGCTTTGCACATTACGTCTCTCCAGTTCAACTCTAGCCCAATCTTTTAATCCATCTATGAAGTAGAAGAGAGAGTCTTTGTTGGACATGTCCTCAATCTCAAGGATGAGGGTGGTGAACTCCTTAATGTAGTCACGGATGGTCCCTCCTTGCTTTAATCATCTGAGACGACCTCGAGCTTCCTTCTCGGCATTGCTTGGGCAGAAGTGCTTCTTTAACTCCCGCTTGAAGTCTGCCCAAGTGTCGATTGAGCAAATACCTTTGCCAATCTCGCCATGCTTGCGACGCCACCATAGTTGTGCGGCATCTCGAAAGAATATGGGGGCAGTGCAGATCTTAGCTGCATCATCTCGAACAAACTTGGCTTCAAAGTATTGTTCTAAGTCAAAGAGGAAGTTCTCTACTTCCGTAGCATTGCGAGTGCCATTGTAGGTAGCCGACTTAGGCACTTGGATTGTGCTAAAGTTGATGGTGCCGGTAGAACATGAGCCATTAGCAATGGCTTGTTTGTAATTAGCACGAACATCATCTACCTCACGTCTAAGGTCTCGTAGCTCAACTTCAGTAAAGGAACGATCATTATATACCTCTCGTCGGATGTCGTCGAGATCACGCTTAAAGGATTGACTGATCTCCCGAAGGGTGGATTTCACCACGTGAGTGACTTCCCTGAACTCCATCTCCATGTTGTCAATTCGGGCAGCCTGCTCCTCAAGGGCTGGTTCGATCCTTGAGAAGTTCTTCTCCAACTCTGCAACACGGAACTGCAAGGCCTCTATTAGAGCGATCTTTGATTTACCGCGCTTTGTGATGTAGGTGCGTTGTTCCTCTCGACCACGGCTTTGCTCCTCCAGACAAACTTCGTTGACGGAAGCCATCTTTGGTGCTTAATGATAGCAACCAAGGCTCTGATACCAACTGTCACGGGATGAGTTTGCGGACACTCTAAACCCGCACGGCACTAGACAACTTCAGGGGAAAGTTGCTAGTAAGCCTAAAGAAAGAGAGCAAATGTAAAGAGGAATTAGAAAGGTTTGGAGAAGAAGAGATTAGATTGATACTTGAATACTTGATGATACAAATTAATAAGGTTTGGGGTATATATAACTTTTGGCCTTAGATTTAGAACTTTTATATTCTAAATATTTATAAAAAATATTTTAAAGAATATTATATTTTAAAATTATGTATAGGGAATATACTGAGAAATCTTCACAAAACTTTTAAGCTTCTGGTAGTGGGTTTGTATTCCTTTGATGGATTGAGTGTATATTTTCCCACGATAGCATCGGATGTTACATTCAACTTTGTAATTAACTATTGGAGTCCTTTCTGGGCCGAGACCGGCCCGTTAGATTGGTAAAATCAGGAAAATTATATATGATTGGCTCACATATACCCGGATTCCCCCCCCTCTTTTTTTTATGTATTTAGATTAGCAACCCATTAAAGTATAACACAATATACTAGAATTCGAGGTCGCCAAGACTGGACGTTATTGCTCTGATTAAGGTGTAAGTAAACGACGTGTACGTTTGGTGGAAGGAAGAGAAAAAAACAAAAACATAAAAAACTATATGTAACGGCGTGTTTGGGTTTGGCGCAAATGGCATCCCACTGCAAGTCCGTCTCTGCCATCTATGTCACTGTTAAATCTTTACAGTTGTCTTCACGTTGCGTTCCATTGTTCTTACCTGTCAGCTCTCTCTCTCTCTCTCTTTCTCTCTCTCTTTTTCCGCACAAAACCACCGCACGACTGGTGATTTCCGTAACCGATTCCGTCAAATTCGTAATTTCTAAGGTATTTCTTATTTTTTAAATTCCTCTTTCTATAGAAACACAGGCATCCCATCTCTGTATATAAATTCACACACACACACACACACACACCACAATACAATACATTACAATACAATGTCTTGTGGATTTTTGTTAGATCTCATCTCATAGTGATTAAAGGCTATATATTAGTGTGACCTTGGGTTGGATTTGATTATGGGGGCAGAATTTGGATGTGATGAGTTGTTCAGTTTTCGTCCAACACAAGGCAAATTTTGATCTCTTTTCTTTGTGTGTGTGTGTGTGTGTGTGTGTGTGTTGGGGGGCCACTGCTGATTGATCTGTCATTGGTTTCTTTGTATTGAATTGTACCCATTTTGTCTTGTCTGTATCCATTTATGCCTGCCTATTTCAATCACCCTCTAAAGCCTTCAGTTGTATTGTTTTCGGGTTATTGGGTATTGTTCTTCTCTTTGTGTGTCTTCATTTGTATGTGTTTTATATGTTTGTATGTAAGCTAGCTTCTCTTTTAGAACAATGCATGTCGATTCCAGGATGATCTCTTTCTTCTTTCTTTCATTTTTCCTTATATTTATTCGTTTCCTCTCTTTCGGGCTGCTATTAGATATGGTTATTGGAATTACCGGCATACCTACAAATATAAGTACATACATCAAGGCTGTGATGGATAGGTTCTTTTATTGACAAGTCAGTTATGGAATATGGATAGGTTTAATAAGTTCAGCTGGTGCCCATTGCGATACCACGGCAATTGGGACTTAAAGTGTTATTGCTTAAATCCTTGATGGACTCAAGTCAGCTGGAGTTTGATTACTTGTTCAAGTTGTTGATGATCGGGGATTCTGGTGTTGGGAAGAGCAGTCTCTTGTTGAGTTTCACTTCTGATACCTTCGAAGATCTGTCACCAACCATTGGTAAGTGGCACTGCTACGTACTCATCTGTCCATGTATATGCATTGATGTTGGGATTTTCCAATTAGCTTTCAGTGATACAAAGACCCACCCACCAACAACATCAACACAAAACATTAATCTAAATTTACTTGGGGTGTGATAGCTGAATCTTTTCTTGTCATTTTTGTTCTATTAAAAACTGAGTTTAGTGTGAGACGATGGTTTTCTAAATCATTCCTGATCAAGATGCAAACCAAATTGTCCTCTCGCTCTTCTCTTGGGATCCACCTGGATTTGGTCACCGTCTCAATTGGATCATTTGTTAGTCTATGTTGGATGTGTCAAAACCAACACAGACTCTAGTCTCTTAGCTTACTTCCATTTGTTGCCACACTTACTTTGTTATGAATATCCTTAGTTCTTATTCAGTCATTTTCCTAAAGTAACCACAATTCTATCTAATTATTTGCATCTCCACTACACTAATTTTTTTTAGATATGTTGTTTATTGACAGTCCAATACTTACTATTGTACAATATCGCATGTTTGATGCCACAATAACAAGCGGTCTTGGACATACCTCCTATTCTTACAAATTAAAACAAGCATGATCATGGTCCATTCTTCATCCATCCTTCCCCCAATATGACCTTACAGTCTTTGCACAAAGCATAGTCCGTATGTTTAAGGCAAAAAAGAGAAAAAAAAAAAAAAGATAAAAATAAACAAGCCTACTTACCCTTTTTATCAAATTCATACTGTTCTGCTTTGTCCTTTATTCTTCCAATCTTACCTTCAATTATATTGCCATCAGCTTTTGCATGAGTATTTCTTTGTTTTTCTTCTTTTGGGTTGCTGAAGTTGAAAGTTTGGACCAAAAAAAAAAAAAACACTCAAATTATTTTCTTCTGTGATTTTGATCAGGAAGATTAAAAAAAAAAAAAAAAATCTTTTTTCTTGGCAATGTACCTGTATTGAAACTATTTTTTTGATGTGCAAATGAATGGGAAGTTCTTTGGTTCAGATCTGTCAAGCAGTAGATAGGTCACTTTAGTTATACATTTGTTATATATCCACTCATATTATGGCTTGTAAAATGTATTCTAGCTGAATTGCAACTTTGAAATGTAAGTTGTTTTATCCTGTTTTTTCAATCTGGCTAATTCTCTGGATATTTAACTTATGAGGTTAAAATTTTTATCATCTTGTAACCATCAATCTTCTTTGTAAAAGTGGACACTAGTGAACTTTTCTTGAGAGACTTACATATGTTGATATTTGTTCTCTGCTGTAGGTGTTGATTTTAAAGTAAAGTATGTCAATACTGGGGGGAAAAAACTGAAACTTGCAATTTGGGATACAGGTAATTTCATTTTTATGCTTTGCATGATACTTGATGCCAACGACAATTTATTGTACTTATTTCTTGCTTTGCATTCACTTTTTATGGTAGACTTTAATTTTACTTTTATCAATGTACACGAAATTTCTGTAGCAGTGTGACACAGGAGTTGTGCTTGTGCGACAGAATACTGATCCTTGACTGACCACTTAAACATCTATTGACAATTCATATAGTGGGTTCTTCCAAAAGTTCAAAGAAATTTATAATATTTTAACCATTCTTTGTTGTGGATGGCTGCTCAATACAGCATGAATTAAGGTGGTTGGCTTTGGACAGATATCTTTACAAGACAAGCTCAGTGGCATGCCTGTCCAGAGCTAGACCATGAGTTGCCTTGCATAGATTTTGTTTGTTTTCTTATAGTTTTTGTGAGGAGGAAACAGCAGGTGGCATAAAGGGCTAATTTAAGTAGATAAGTCCTGTAAAAATTGAGCCTTTCCTTTGCCCTACCACTCCACAATGAAAAGAAAAATAAGAATGTGAATTAAGGTGTTTGACTTCAGTTGGATATCCTCACAATGCAAGCTGGATAACTGGATAGATAATTAAATAGACTGACCAATGCCAAGGAACGATAATTGTTATTTCAGGCCTTTGTACTTCAAACTATTTTTTCCCTGGAAATCTGTAATATTTATGCCATCAACAGTTATTTTGTTTTTCCAAAAATTGTGAGAATCTAAACATGGTTTTGATCATTTTAGAGGTTTTTTCTCATAAAGTGCGTATACATGTGTTCCTGTGTGCTTGTTTGAATGTCTTTGCATATGCAATTCCAAGCAGGCATGTTTGATTGCCTTACCTGCTCATTGAACTATATTTCTTAGTCTCCCTTCTTTGTAGAGGTTCATTGCCCTTTGTGCTTATGTTTTTTTTTTTTTTTTCCTCAAACATTATCTTGCAATTTGGTTTGCTCTTTTTGCCTGCAAGGAAGGATTTGACTATGCTGAATTCTAATTTGGTAATGCTGAGAATTTTATTGTGCAGCTGGTCAAGAGAGATTTAGAACATTGACAAGTTCGTACTATAGGGGCGCCCAAGGGATTATCATGGGTACCCTTCTTTTAAATTATTAACCGTTTAATTCTTTTATTTCTTCTGTATTTAGCAGACAATATCTTTATTAACCTCATCGTGATATGTTAAAAATGACAATCCTAGGAACTTCTTAAGTTGCATTGTAATGGCTTCTCTGTGCCACATGTGAAGTGCAGATAGTGCAAGTCACTGTCCATTTTTAGCAGAGTTTATAACATGCAGTTGCCTTAAACTATGGATCATGGTCCAATAAGAGGATCTAAACCTTTAGCAAGCACATACAGTTGTTGTATATATTGTTGTATTCTTATTGCTACATACTCTTTGAGATCATAAGAAATTAAATTTTGGGATTTCTAATTTTTGCTCACGGTAAAATTGGGCCAAATTGGATATTGAGTTTTCTCTTTTAAAAGAAAAGAGGATAAGATTAACTGAGATCATATTATACTCTGGGTAACACATTATTTGATGGGCAACCACTCTCTTTGTATATGTTGACTGTCGGCCAGCAATACAGATAGTGGCTACTTGTAGTTTTCATTTTCTAATTTTTCTAAGTGAGTAATTTTAGAACTATTTTGGGCCAAAATTATGCACCTCAAGTTAGATTTAGTAGAAAAAAGTAGCAGGTAACTTAATTGAAAATTATAAGGTAAGTGTAGGGGAAAAAGATGGAAACTGTGTTAAACTAGAAGACATAATTGCAGATACTGGATCATAAGGCCAATAAATATTACCATTAGCAACCAAGTTCAAGGACTGTATGATGGTTTTGGTTGATTTGCACACGACAGCTTGATTGTTTTTTCTTATTTACATGTGCACATGCAATTGTGCTTATGGGTATGAGTATACCCAGTTATTTTTCACCCATTTTTTCATATTAAAGCTTTTATCTACTTTTCTCCCAAGATAACCTGATTATCCAAAACAATTTTGCAATGTTGCTTCTATCATAACTCCATTTTTTAATTATGACATTTAAAATTGATTTTTGAACTTTTGGTGAATTCACTCATTAAGAATCAAATGACTTGCAACTTTAATGTTGAATTCCTGATTTTTTGTTGCACTTTTTACAGTTTATGATGTAACTCGGCGAGAAACATTTACCAATCTTTCTGATATATGGGCGAAGGAAGTTGATCTGTATTCTACCAATCAAGACTGCATCAAGATGCTCGTTGGGAACAAGGTTGATAAGGTGATTTTCTGGAAACTACCTGCTCTCCTCCAAAACAAAACAAAAAAAAAAAAGAGGGGGGGTTGGGGGCGGGAAAGAAGAAGAAAGAAAGAAAGGAAAAAGAAAAATCCCCCCTGGAGAAAAAGCAAATCCTTGGCAGGAAGAACCTGTAGGAAAATTTATCCCTGGATCTCTCTCTGTCTACATTATTATTGAAGTCCACTCAATGGGCAATCAATAGAAGCAATGGATTTAAAATCTGTGGAGAGTGGAGAAGGCTGCAGTGTCTGGGGCATCTTCCGTTTCTTAATATGTCTTCTTTCTGTGTTTTTTTTGGTCTGTCTTTCTTGGTTACAATCTAAGGCACTAAATTCATGCTAATACCACATATAGAGGTATCAAAGGTCATGGCCAGTTGTTTCCATTGCTTGAGTATGTGTTGGTGATGTCTGCAAAGTCAGAACTTTGATGGCTATTACCTTGAGACACAGTATGTTCTTGTCACATAAAATTAAAAAATATATATATATATCTCCTGTTTGTTTCTTGGATCTAGTGATTTGGGTATAGGTATTAAAACTGGCAGATTGGACTGGTTAAATTTCTTAGTTTTTCCGGTTTGTTATGGGACTTGTGTGAGACATCATCTTTGGGCAAGGGTGGAAATAACCTTTTTTTGGGTAAGTAAAAGTCAGGTATCCCTTTTCGGAGTGCTTTGTGGTTTCTGGTCCATTGTATGAAATGAGCTTGTGTAATTGTTCAGCATGTGCTTTTGTTTGTTGCTCACCATGCCTCTCATATTCATGCATGAGAAACACTAGTATTTAGAGAATTTCACACCATTTTTCTGGTTGTACTGCTCCTTTTTGTTTTTGGAAAAATTGAGGAGGTTAACTTGAATGTATGAATGTTGGCCTATTTCAGGAAAGTGAAAGGGTTGTAACAAAAAGAGAGGGCATAAACTTTGCTAGGGAATATGGGTGCCTTTTTATTGAGTGCAGTGCCAAGACTTGCAGTAATGTGCAACAGTGTTTTGAAGAGCTTGTTCTAAAGGTATAAAATACAGTAACCTTTTATTGTATTTATATGTAATGTGCAGCTTTTACATTATGGAGATGTGTCCATATTCAGTATTGGTGACACAGTCAATTACACTAATAGGTCATGATTATTTTTCCCTTTTTGTTGGTGTTTTTTTTTTTAATGACTTTGGAACATGCTTTTTAAGTGTGCAAAGTTGCATGAATTTATGCGGTAGTTTAACTTGGTTTGATTCTATCCTTGGGACAATGAGTGATATAAGCTTGAATAATTTGGTAAGCTTACGAATCGCAGATTTTAGACACACCAAGCCTTCTAGCAGAGGGCTCCAGAGGCACGACGAAAAAGAACATATTTAAGGAGAAGCCACCTCAATATGATGCATCAACAAGCAGTTGTTGCTGATAGCAGTTCCAACTCAGTGTATCTTGAATTTCCAGGTCTCTTAACTGCAAATTTTTTTATTTGTTTAACATGGGGTCAGAAATTACTTGTAATATAGGCCGGTTGCAATTTCTTTGATGCATTTTTCACAGCTTTTATGTAACAAGGGATGACACCTCTAATTGGAATTCAGTTGATTTCTGTGGCATCAACTGTTTCCCATTACCTTGCTCGAATTGTGCAGAAACAGATAACGCCATGTTGAATATATACAAAAGAAACACACGAGTAAGTAAATTTATTGGATTATCAGAACAATTACTTGTCATCAGGGCAATGAAGCCATGCGAATGCCTCTCGTTATTTTTTTAAGGTGAAATTCCCCTAATTATTTTCAATGTATATTTGTCACCCAACAAATATATAGCTTATGTTTAATATTTATTGTTAAATTCTTTTATCACATATTAAATTAAAAAATAATTCCATTCGAAGCACATATATTGCCTAGTATAGAATAGAGATGTGTCCCACTTTAGTTATAAATATTTGTAAATTTTTTTGTCTGTAGCCCCTTAAACTTTGTATTGTACAACTGTGATAATATAGTTTTAGTATTTGTTTTATTGAGTTTGCTTTTAGATTGAAATTCGTCAATTTGTCAAAAATTATATTTGAATCAAATAGAACACACAAAAGAAAAGGAAACAAAAAAAAAAAAAAGAAGAAATATATGAATTGCTATGTCTATTTTGTTACTGAAAAACATTGCACATGTTTTGAACGTATTTCATACCTTGTTTTACTTATCAAAGTGGTCTTATACATTTATATTCATAATCATACACGTCTAATTTTAAACTTCTCTAGTCAATATGCTAAATCCTTATTGGACAAAAAAAAAAAAAAAAGGGCAAACACGAATAAAAAATAAACATGGAAAGCACACACATATGGACATCTAGAAAACATACAAATAGGCATTGTTTGCTTAGTAACAGCGAAAGACACATGCCTCAAAAGAAGAAATCATCGACTCAACGGCAATTTCATTATATATATAAAACAAAGAGGTACAAGAGAAAATTAAGAAGAAAAACTTAATAATAAAAAAGTGATGAGTTCTTTTTAATTAGAAAGTTATTATTATTAATTATTTTATTTAATATTTAATATTTATTATTTTTAAATTAATAAAAATAATTATTTTGGTAATAATAAGTAATCAAATATATATATTTGTAATACTTTATTATTTTTTATTCAAATAATCAATAATATTTATTAGAATATTTAATTTATTAAAAATTAATCTCCTTATTAGAGTCTAATTCTCTCAAAAGAATCATTGGAAGCAAATTCTCTCAAAGTAATCATTGGAGGCTTATTCCTCTCAAAAAGATCAATTTCATCTCTTATTTTCATAAAATCTCTATTTTTAATCTCTAATTCTCAATCCTTATTTCTAATTCCTAATTTCTAAACCTTAGATTTTCAACATCTAGTATCATAGTAGCATTCATAGGGTTTTTACTTTTATTTCATCCTCTACCACAAAAAAAAAAAAAATTGTTTATGTTTCTTACCCATCAACAAAAGAAAAATCTAGATATCATTGATTTGTAGTCTTACAACATGTTTTCACACAACTTTTCCAATTCTAACGATAGAATGTTTCAAATTGAAGAATCATTATCTCTCATGCAAGAGGCTTTTAAAAAGTTTGAGCAAATGGTTCTTCCATATATAATCAATCAAGAGATAATACTTCCAGATTTACTAACAAACAAAGAGAACTAATGGAGTCCTATGGAGACACTAGGTGTGATAATACATAGCCACACTTAAGGATGGACTTCCCTCGTTAGGATGAAATTCACCCTGTAAGTAAGATTTCTTGGGCTAAAAAATATTTTCGTTTACATTGTACGGCAGAAAGCTCTGAGTCAAAATTACTTCTATTCAATTAAAGGGTCATGCAATCCAATAGTATAATTGACTTAAAACATTTGTTAGAGTTCCAACTTGGGCTAAATTCACCAAAAGCCTTTTTGTACACTTTCAGCCTTCATAATACCACATGTTGATGAAGTGCTCACAAAAATTTGTCAAATATCCATCATCCAAAAATATCAAAGTCAATTTGAGCAACTCGTCACTCAAGTTGAAGATTAGCTAGAAAAGTAATTGATGGGAACATTCATTGAAGGCCTTGCTCTTACCATTCGACGTGAAGTCAAAACTTGCTAGCCATGAACAATGATAGCAACTATCTCCTTTGCCCACCTTCAAGAGAAAAAGTTGGGTGTTAAAATTGATCACCCAACTACTAAAGGATTCAACAAATTTACTAAGGGTAACATTAACTCATACTCTTCTATTTGCCCTTTTAACACTAGACATCTGACTTAAGAACAATTGAGAGACTGGATGGCAAAAGACTATGTTAGCACTGTGATGAGAAATGGTATAAAGAGCACCAATGTAAGTAAAGGAAGATCTTAATGATTGAGCCTGTAGAGGAAACTGAAGATGAAGATGACGACTACAAATATCTAGATGTTGGTGATATCTTTGTTCAATATACAGTCAAGCTCACAATGCATGCCTTGGCAAGATATTTGAATCCATAAACTATGAAAATAGAAGGATCCCTTAACGAATGATTAATGATGGTGTTAGTTGACTTGAGTAGTATCAATAATTTTATAGATAATAAGATTGCCAAAGAACTTACTTTGTCAATAGATGACTATTACAAGTTTGCTGTAAAGGTTATAAATGGAAGAAATTTGATTTTCCAAAAAGTGCATAAAGGCAAAACTTTGATTATAAAGTCAAATTGTTTATATTGATCTTTTCTTATTTCCTATAGAAGATTATAAGATTGTTCTTAACATTGATTAGTTACAAACCTTGAGAGACATTACTTGGAATTTCTCCAAGTAAAAATGAAACTTTTATTTAATGGACATATAGTAGAATTACAGAGGAGACATAGTAATAAAATAACTACTATTAGTAATCACCGTATTAAACAAGTCCTACGTGAAATAGATTAAGGGTTCATCGTGCATGTCATAGTTGGGAAATAAATGTTACAAGATGTTTTATGGAATCTTTTAGAGACAAATTACGGTGTTAAAGTCAATACAACTCTCAAACACTATATGGAAAAAGTTGCATAGAAGAAGGTCAAATTGAAAAAGATAATTGATTGGGACCAGCCTTAAGGATAAGGCTAATTTGAAGAGTGAAAGAATAATAAAATCTTCCTAATTATAAAATTATTATTATTAATTATTTTATTCAATATTTTGTCTTTTATTATTTTTAAATTAATAGGTATAATTATTTCAGTAACAATAGGTAGTTAAGTTTATATATTTGTAATGCCTTATAATTTTTTATTTAAATAATCAATAATATTCATCAGAGCATTTAGCTTATTAGAGGTTGATGCCCCTGAAGCAATCATTAGAGGCTAATTGCTGCAAAGAGATCAATCTCATCTCTTATTTTTGTAAAATCTTTATTTTCAATCACTAATTCTTAATCCCTATTTCTAATCCCTAATTCTCAAACCCTATTTTCTCAACAAAAAGCTCACCTGGAGAAAACCCAAAAAAATATGACATGGGCACATGTACAAGTGAAGGCTCCCATTTCTTATCTCATCACCGAGTTTTATAGTCAGTGCCACTGTTGTCACCATCTATTCCATTAAGCAAGCACTTACCATTATTTTCTCTTCCATTAAAGTGACAATTACTTATAAGGCCTATAGATATGACTACAACATTTATAAGTTACAATTATATGGTAAATAATTTTTTATGGGTTTTGAAATAAATGGTTAAATTTTTAACTATAAAACTCAAACACCTATTAATTAAAAAATTATTATTATTTTCTAATAATTTTTTTTCCTTAACATCTTTATTATTATATGAAGCATCATTTTATTTATAAAATTACTCTAAAAAAATTGTAAGTATTTTAAAAAACAATTATGAAAATATAAAAATTTCTTAAAAGTTTCATTACAATAGTGTAATATGTAGTTAAATTTATTAGTGAAGGTAAAATTTATTTCAAAAAGTGTACTATCAGATATATAGTTTGAAATGATTTTTTTTTTTTCATCTTTCAATATAATCCAAATTTTTATTTTAATAGTCTTAAGTCAAAATATTTTGCTATGGTAGGAACATTAAAAAAAGTCACTTTTAACTTTGTGAAATTAAAGAAGTTGATGGGATAAACTATATTCACTAATATAAGAGACTTTAATTTCTATAGTGTCATTACAAGTTACTTATATTCTAAACACTACAAAATTAGAAGAGCCAAATAACAAGACTATTGTCGATACCAAAAATGAGACAAAAGTGAGAGACATATGATGAGATATGCATGGATACATCTTGAATGTTATAGGTGATTTATTATTTGATGTATACTATAATTTTTAAATTACAAAATAACTAAGAAAGAAATTAGAAACAAAATACACGTAAAAGAATGCAATAAGTAGGAAAATTTCTTATTTCTAAATTCAGTAATTATAAAATGATTGATAATAAACCAATAATGGAATAATTCATTGAGATTAAGAAAACACTTAATCATTGTTTACAACACAAGATGTCTATTGATGAAATCTTTTTTATGAGTACCATAATAGATAAATTGTCTCATTTATGGAAAGATTTCAAGAGAAGTGTTAAGCATAAAGCAAGGGATATTTCTCTTGAAAAGCTTTGTTGACTATCTTTTTGTAGAAGAAGAGTTTTACATGTAGTTAAGGAAGAAAACAAAGAGCAAGGCTCTTGTGTTTTAAAAGTGCTTGTAGTTAAGGAAGGATAATCAAGCAAGTTCTCTAACAAGATGAAGAATGAATCCAATAATGACAAAAAGCAATACAAAGGGCAAAAAAAAAAATGACAAATGCCATTTTTATCAAAAGAAAGGGAATTATAAATTTAAAGGTCCTTTTTTTTCAAAAAAAAAAAGAAAAAGAAAAATTAAACATCTTTTGGAGTAATAAATGAAAAAATAGTTGATATGATCACATACCTCAATTTGGTAGAAGATGACTTTATTTGGTGGATTAATTTTAGGGCTACTCGATATGTTTGTAAGAATAAAAGTCTTTTCAAGAGATTGAAACCAATAAATTATGGTACTATTGTATACATAGGAATTTTTATTGTAATTCCTGTGATGAGAATTAGAGAAGTAAAGTTATAATTCACTTTTAGGAGAGTTATTACTCCTATTAATGTATTTTATGTTTTATATTTTAAGAAAAATCTAGTTTTGGATAATTTTTTAAACAAATATAGGTTTAAATTTATATTTGAAACTAATGACTTTGTCCTCTCCAAAAGGAGTGCATTTGTAGGAAAGGCTTATTTTTGTGATAGGATGTTAAAATTCAACATTACTACTAAGAATGATACTAATATTTTTACTTATATTATTGAACATTTTTCTTTATGACATAACAGATAAGGACACATAAATTTTAAGAGTTTACATGATATAGTTAAATTAGGATTATTGTCACATTTTGATACATCTAAAGATAAATGCATAATTTAACAAAAATAACTAGAAGTGTATTTTCAAACCTTTAATGATCTATAAGATTATTTTAAATTATGCCATGTTTACTTATTGTATATTAGAAATAAAGTTCTAAAAGATTTAAACTTTATAATTTTGAAGTTGAATTGCAATTTAAATCTATTATTAATAGAAGAGGAAAATATTATAACATTGCATTCTTTGAGTTTATGAGATTTATTCATCAAATAACAACTCCTTACACACCATAATAAAATAATGCTATTGAATTTGAAAATCAAACATTGATGGAAATGGTTAGTATCATGTCATTAGATTTTGGCTTAAACCATTAATTTTGAGGTGAGACATTATTTACAAAATGCCACATTTTAAATAAAGTTTCAACAAAAAGAAACAAAATGACTTCATATGAATTTTGGAATAAAGGGAAACTAAAATTTAATTACTTAAGAGTTTGATGTTATAGAGCAATTGTTAGAGTTCTTAAACCCAAAAGGAAAAAGCTTGGTGAAAGGAGAATTAAATTTATCTTTTTAGAATATGCTTATAATAACAAAGCTTATCGATTTATGATCATAAAGCTAATTAACTTTATATTTATTAACACAATCAAAGAATTGAACAATGTTATTTTTGATGAAAATAGATTCATCTTTATTTATAAAGTTTCAAAACAAAAGCAAGTTCCTAATAAGGAAAATAATGCATTGGAAAAAGAAAATGAAAATAGTAAAGTTACTTAACTTTGTAAAAGTAAAATAATATAAGAGAAAGGAAAGAAAAAACTTTCAATTTTGATTTTTTTATGTTCTTAATAGAGGGAAAAAGAGAATCAATGAGAAATCAAATTTTGTATTGCTTTAACACTAAAGATAATCCCAAGACATTTAGTGAAATGATGAAATCACAAGATGTGTTTTGGAATAAGTGATAAATGATGAAATGTACTAAATTATGTGTGATAAGACTTGAAAATTGGTAAACTTGCCACTTTATTTAAAGCTAATTGGATGTCAATGTATTTTCAATAAAAAAATGAAGGTTGATGGAACCATTGACAAGTTTAAAGCTAAGCTAGTTATAAAAGGATTTACATAAAAGCAAAATGTTGATTATTTCAATACATATTCATTAATGGCTAGAATTGCCACAATTAGGCTACTTATTGCACTTGTCTCAATTTATAGCCTAGTATTCATCAAATGAATATAAGAATAGCATTTCTAAATGATGAATTAGAAGAAGAAGAAGAAGAAGAAGAAGAAGAAGAAGAAGAAGAAGAAGAAGGGTATATAAAGCAACTTAAGAGATTTGTTGTACTTGGTAAAAATAAAAAGGTGTATAAATTGGTTAAGTTCCTGTATGGATTAAAACAAGTACCTAAGTAATGACACCAAAAATTTGATCAAGTGATGCTTGCTAATGAATTCAAGATTAATGAATTATACAAATGTATCTGCAGTAAGTTTAAAGAAGAAAAAGGTGTAATTATTTATTTATATATGGATGACATATTAATCTTTCGAACTAACTTAAAATAAGTTAAAGTTACCAAAATGTTTTTGCCTAGTAATTTTGATGTGAAATACATGAGTGAGGCAAATGTTATTCTTGGAATGAAAATCTTGCAATATCAAAAGAGTATAACAATTACTCAATTGCATTACATTAAAAAAGTTTTCAATCTAGCTTATAACCATTTGATCCTAATATGAGTTTTACTAAGAATATTGGAAGTCTTATGTTATAACTAGAATATGCTAAGGTGATAGGATGTCATATGTATGCAATGACATGTACAAGGCTAGATATAACTACTATAGTTAGCAAAATGAGTAGATACATGAGTAATCTAAGTGATACACATTGACATAAAGTAAACAAAATCCTAGATTACTTAAAGAAAACAAAGAACTAATAGATAAGTTATATTAATTACCCTTTTGTTTTAAAATAATATTCATATGTTAGTTGGACTACAAATAAAGAGGATCATACTTTTATGGCTACAAAATTTTTTAAGGTTTTAAGAAATAAACCTATGTACCAGATTCCACTATAGTTACAATATTTATAACATTAGCTTCAACAAATAAAGAAGATGAATGATTAAAAAATTTGTTTTATGATATTCTTTTGTGGTATAAGCCAATAATACCCATTTATATTCACTGTAAAAGTGTTACGACTTTAATAAGGGTGTATAATCAAGTATATAATGGTAAGTCCGAGCACATTTGAGTTAGACACAGTTAAGTGAGAGGCATCATCCATATATTGCCCCAATCAGAAGCAACCATTACGAATTTGTTGCTATACTAGCCATAAGGTCATTAATATCATAATGATCATTTCCATGGATATTTCTCTCTTTGTGCTTATAGCCATAAAAGCAGTGGGCCATGGAGGCTAATTATGTCTAAAACCTTCATGAAAGTCAATAGGGCCTTAAGCCTTTCATCATTGGGATTACTTTTGGAGAAGGATAAGCCTATTCTTTGGACACCACCACTAAACCATGGGAAGTTATTGTTCATGTCTAGTAGACTATCATGTAATTTATTGTTATTTTCATAAGCTTACAATAATGTAAATGGTTCACAAGTTTTAAAGTTTTGAAGTAGAACTTAAGCCCACCAATTATTAGGATACTTCACAACATGCAACATGGAGAAATGCAATGCAAAAGGAGATGAATTCAATCCAAAAGAAGAAGACTTGGTTTTTGGTCTGTAAACCAAATGACAAGAAAATAATTATAATCAAGTGGATGTTTAGAAATAAACTTAATTCATAGTACAATCAATAATCTAAAATTCATACTGATGGCAAAAGGTTTACTCAACAACTTGGAGTAAACTACATAAAAACATTTGCACTATTATCAAGCTTAATACTATAAAGCTCCTACTTGTTATTACCACTTAAAAAAATTGGCTAGCACATCAACTAGATGTTAAATTAGCTTTTCTTAATGGTGAGCTTTAAGAATAGATTTATGTTAATCAACCTAAACGCTTTGTAAAGCCAAGAGAAGAAGACAAAGTTTATCTCTTTGAGAAAGCCGTTAATGGACTAAAGTAGGCTCCTAAGGCTTAGTATTCAAAGATTCATGAATATTTACTTGGTTTTGGCTTTAATAGAAGTAGTAATGATGTTACTCTTTATGTTAAAAGGGATGGAACTCATCTTCTCTATGTGTTAGAATATATAGATGATCTTATGATCATTAGAGACTCCCTTAAGTGAATTTCTCAATTTAAGAAAGTAATAAAGAATCAATTTGTAATGATAGATCTTGGTGGCATGAGCTACTTCCTTGGCTTGGAAATTCAATAATCCAAGTAAGGAATTTTCATACATCAAACAAAATATGTTAAGCAAGTGTTACAAAAGTCCAAAATGGTGGAATGTAAAAACTTCACTATTCCTTTAACTCTTAAAAGCAAATTCTTAAAAGAGGATGGCTATACTAAAGTTGATGAGAGCTTTATTAGTCTTGTTGAGTTTATGCAAATAAGAGAGCAAAAGAAGAGGAATTTTGTTTTAATTAAACTAATAAAAATCAAAACAAAAAATTAATTACAAATAAAATCATAGATGTATACACCTTCAGTAATAAGAATATTTAAATTATTGGATTCACACATTGATTATTGACACCAAAAATCATCAATTTTTTAATTGAATATTCAACTTAGAATAATTATAAATTCTATTATTTTAAATCTTTTCTTAATTAATTGTTAATTGAGATAAACTTTTCAATTAATTTCTTATCAATTAAACTACCTAAGGCAGGCTATCTAAATATAGTTTTTTGGAAACATTAAGATAAGAAAAATGGTCAAATCTAAATAAAAAATTCATATGTTGATTTATTTAATTTTAAAAAATTTTCTTCATAGAAATTAGACTAAAAAAAAAAATTTGACTATAACTATCAATTTCTATTTGCTAGTTAATATTAAAATTATTAAACAATTATAAACTTAAATTCTAAACTAATATTAGATCATAAATTTAATTGTCTAGTATGTAAATAATTATAATAGAAGAACACAAGAATTCAAAATAAAGAATAATATTAGAAATAAAAACCAAGAAGTGTCATAATACTTCTTCTAATGACTTTAATCTTTATAATTAAAAATAAAACCTTAACTTTGTATATTATAGGCATATACAAGAAAGAAAGAAAGGAGAGGTTTGTATGTGCATGTGTTTTTGATACCTTAACATGTCTATTTATTACTATAATGGACAACAAAAATAATCTAAAGAAAGATGAATACTTCCTCTTTAGAACCAACTTAGCTTATTTGGAGTATTACTTTTTAATTGAATTAAGTTAGTTTGACTAACTTATAAGTTGGATTGAAAACATCAATTCCTAAACTAATATTTTTTGGATATTTGCAAATAAGTTCATTCTATAAAGTTTTTATTTTAATTCTTATGAAAGCCCCAAATCCAAGTAGTAATGTTTAGAATATAAAATTTACAAAACAACTTCTAGTTGTCCAATTTTCTCAAAATCACATCTTCAAGCTTCCAGATTGCTCTAATCTATTCAGTCTTCTCTTAAAAACATAAAATCAATTCAAATAAGCATATTTAGGATGATAATATACTAAAAGACGTCAAATATAAGAGAATAAATATAATACATATAACATACTTATTAATATTATGTATTTAGTGAGTTTGCTTTTGAGGTTCATGCATTCTTCTAGTGAAAATTCATCTTACACAGCCAAGAAAATTCTCATATACATCAAGGACACTACTGAGCTTGGTATAATGTTTAAAAGCAGTAGTGAAATGAAATTAGTTAGCTTTACTGATAGTGGCTGGACAAAATTACTTGAAGATATGAAAAGCACATCTAGTTATATGTTTTCTCTTGGATTTGGAGTTTTCAATTGGAGTTCAAGGAAACAATCAACTGTGATATAGTCCACAGATGAAATTGAATATATTGTAACAGTGAACCATGTCATTTGGATTAAAAAGATATTTACTGATCTAAAGTTAGAATAAACAAAGGCAA
The DNA here is from genome assembly GCA_037832345.1 of Rhizophora mangle. Classification (NCBI taxonomy): domain Eukaryota; kingdom Viridiplantae; phylum Streptophyta; class Magnoliopsida; order Malpighiales; family Rhizophoraceae; genus Rhizophora; species Rhizophora mangle. The sequence continues at coordinate 427,030 of JBAPLJ010001639.1, read as the reverse complement.
CTCCCTTTTTTTTTTTTGTGATAATTAGTCCACCATAACAATTTCAAGAATTCTAGTGCAACATGAAAGAACAAAGCATGTTAATATCAAATTGCTTTTCATAATGAAAGCACAAAAAAAAAAAAATGGTGAACTTGACTTGGTTTATTATAGCACAAAAAAAAAAATCAGATTGCAAACATACTAACAAAAAGTCTACACAAACTAAGATTTGAAGAACTGAGGAATGTTTTGGAAATGCAAAATAAGAGTACCAGGGTGGAGTGAAGTTCCTAGTGGTGCTCCCATTTTGCAGCTCCGTGGAAGTTAGTTGTCAAGATGTCTTTTTCCCTCTTAAGTTTGCAAAGCTATTGTGGCAGTTAGAACTTATAGTTTCTGGAGTTAGTCTGATTTTGTTGCTCTCATTTATACCGTAATTTGTATTTGAATGGTTTAATTTGTATTTCAAATGTTTTTGTTTGTAATTATCTTGATCAATCATGCATCGATCTTAAAAGCTGTCAATCTAATAGCTAGTTATTCAAAATTTTGTATTTTTAAAATCCTCTTATATAATGAGGATACAAGTCAATCCATAGCTATCTAAGCCATTTTTACCAGAAGATTTGTTTGCTAACTCTTCTCATTTAGCACCACTTTGCGTTATCTTCTCTTGCTGGTCTTACTGTTCACTTAATCCAAAACCAGGAACAAAAACCAGCACCTGAGTTTTCTGGACAGATGCCATCAAATATTACAAAGATTTTTGCATTCCTGGAATATGCCAGGGTGGGGGGAGCATTAGCCCTTTATCAAAGTACACTGCATCAGCTCTATGTAAATTTTTTGTTCAATCGGAGTACATGGAGCACTTGCAGCAGCATTAGATGTGGATAAGCATGCCCCGCTAGTGGCTGAAAATCAGTTTGCAATTGCAACTCTGCTCGATCCTCACTACATAGACCTCTCATGTGTAAAAGAAATCAAGCACTGGCCTCCATGTTTGGTGGGTTTTTTTACAACACTCCATTACACTTTCATGGGAATCCTTAATATATCTGATAAGTCCCGGCTGTACATAACAGTTGTGACCATCTCTGGAGCTTTGGTTCACTTATTACTGTTGGCTTTTCGCTTAAAAGAGTCCATTGTCAAAAGATATACTGTTGTCTAAAGATAGAGTGAATGTAATTTCAACTCATTTTTTTCCCAGTGACTTGCCATTTTGTCATTGGCAGGTCATTTTATTTAATTTTATTTTTGTTGGGTATCAGGGCTATGAATTATCACCATGCTACCAACTAAAGACATGGAGACCGTAAACCCAGACCACAGAAACTGGATAGTGTTGGCCATGGGAGACCATTCTGTGTCCGTGATATTCTTCAAGAACGAGGGGAAATTCTCTTATCCAATCTCATGTTTGACTGTTAGTGGGATTTCTTTCCGTTTTATTTTTCCAATCTCTTTTTGTCTTATTCAATGAGTGGGGATGTACATGAGGCGTATTCTTTTTCTAATCATGCTGAATATTCAATACCCTTGACTGTTGACTGTTGACTCTAGTTACTCCTTTTCACTCCTACATCACTTTCCATTGATGCCATCCACGTTCCTTGTTGGCTTCTGCGTTTTATTATAGAGAACCATTGACTACCAATCTAATTTCTGTGGACTATGATTTCACAAACGAAATGATATTTTTTAGTAACCAATTCTGTTGGTTAGATATTCCCGTTTGCTTGCCCGTCTTCGGTAATCAGGACTTACGTACCAACCACATTGATATGCTTCAGAAATTACCCTTTGATGGCATCGAAACCGTCTCCCCTTCCCGACATTGCCACTGAATTCAAGGTTGTCCACGCCTTAAAAGAACCTCTGGGGGGGGGGGGGGGGGGAAAGCAGCACTACCCCCCCATTAGACATTAGCTATATTTCAAAGTTGAGTGTGGTACACAATGATTCTCTGTTCTTGACTACTAGAATTGAGGAGATTAAACTTTTTGAAAATAGTTGAGAACTACTGTTTTGTAACGTAGCATAGGTAGCGTGTGGAGGCATAATTATTCTTCTTTCCTCCCCCACCCGTGTGCTTTGTTCCGTATTACCTCACCCATTTCCTGGCCGAAAATGTAGACCGGTTCTTTGTTCCATCTAAGATGGTTTTTTGCCTACAAGTTTTTACTTATTTGAGAGCAGGGGCGCATTCTCAAACTTTGACTCTTTGACTCTCATGATCCCTGGAGCTTCTTTTGGTTTTTTGGAGACTACTCCTCTTACTTTGGTGTGCCCCGCCAGAGGTATTCTAATTGGATATTCGTACCCAAAAACAACATGCAGAATAAGCCACCGGTTTGGCTAGTTGTGATAACCTTTGAATCTTTTCTCCATCAAACCCCATTTCTGTTCCTTACCTGGAGTTGGCCAAAAAGTTAATCCAATTCAAATAACTTTTAACTTGTCTCAAACCACACGAAACCCAATTTTATTGACTGAACCTGATGACTCGTGAACCAAAACACCCAAAATGAAAATAATTTGGAATCCAAATAGTTAAAATAAACTCATAACTTCAAAAAAAAAAAAAAAAATCAAATTTAATATATTAAATTTGATAAATTTAAATTTTAGAAGTCGAATATGTAAAAGTAAAGAAACGAAAATAAACCAATGGAAAAAAAAAAAAAAAAAAGAGCCCCTAAATCACATCGATTTGCATTGGAAAATTGCAACAATCTGACGAAGAGTTGAAGCTATTATCATAATTGTAATGCTGAAGTTTTCGAGGTGTGCTCATCCACAGCCATCAATATTTGACCCTCTCCCATATCCTACGGTGTCAGACTCTTGCACCAGGATTTCTTTTTATTTTTCCTTTTTTTATTGGTAATTCTACAGCTGTGGCTGGAAATGGTTGAAAACTCAAGGTACCGAAACAGACGGCTGACGATTACCATGTTCCTTTAATTCACCCTGGAAGCTTCTCTAATACGAGAGATTTGTTTTTCGCCTGCTCAAAATGTTACGACAACAATCTCTATTATCTATCTGCAATGTAAGTAGGAATTGGCTTTTAACGACATGAATTCGACTGCTAGATTGCAGATCTTGGAGTCGTTTTTGGCATATGTAATGGATATCTGCAACCAATTGCTCCGTATTGGCCCCAGTCAAATGGTGTTGTGGATAACTCTTATCCGTTCACTTAACATGCCGGGCTTTTCGGAGGTAAATGATACTTACAATCAAACTGCCAAGCACGTAAAATTGACCATTTACAAGAGATCGAAGTGATGGGAAAGCCTGTACATCAAATAGTAACTAAGACCCTTAATAGGCATCAAGCATCCCAGTGCATCGGACCTTGAATGACTTCATCAAACTCCCAATACTTTTTGCAGCTTACAGATGCTTTAGTTCCTCAGCTCACTTGGATTTGAGTAGCTTGAGCAGCATCCTTGATATTGTTTTTGTCCCACCATTACACTGGCTCTGTAAGAGCAGGAGCAGCTGAGTTAAAACTCCAGCACGAATTGCTTCTTCCCTTGCCTGTAAAGAATCAGTGCAAATGATTATCAGTGATCTTACAGCGCTTTCGCTGCCTTCATGGTCTGATACCCTGAAAACCATCTTAACTAGAGTATTAACACCATTAGGGTCATTGATCACAGCTTCTTTTGCACTCTCAAGTTCCAGAAGAAGCTCAATTACTGCCATGACTTTAGGCGCCAATGTTTTTTGATGCCTTTCAGCATCAGAAATGTATGTTAAGAGTACATTAATGGCACCCTCTTGAACCAAATGCTCACGATTGGATTCTATGCAGCACAATGCAGATATGGCTTTGACTGCTGCTTCCGATACTTCATGATTCTGATGAACAACATGAACAACTAGACTTTGCAAGAGTTCTCGGCGTTCGCCGAGCATGGAACAGAGCTCTCTTGTCACCAGAGATGATGATATCGCCTCCACGAGATGACATAAACTCACTTTGATAGTTGCAGTGCCTAGATCAAACAGAAGTTGAAAACATTCCAATTTAGACTCTTCTTTCAGCATATTCACGGATTCAAATTCGTCAAGGGACAGCAATTTTAGAACACAAGGGAGTGCTTGTTCCGTAAGCCTAAAGCGTTCATGGGACAGTCCTGTTTCTGCTTCTCCAAAAATGACTCTCAATAACAAAGGCAAGAAGCCTAATTGGAGCATACAAGAACCTTTAGACGGTGACTCGTCGGATAGAGTTTCGATGGTCTTGAGTGTCTGAAGCTTCTTTTCCAAGATCACATCATGAGATTCAAGGTCGTGCTTAAGTGAAGCTAAGAGATCGACGTTTGTCAGATAGTAAGAGTCGAATTGAGGACCCTTTTGCAGCCATTGATCGATCAAATGACGAAGAGTATTATTAGGCACCATGGATACATCATGAAGCTTCTGCATTGTGACAGGACATGTGAGATGACCTGCGGCAAGCCATTTCTCTATGCTTGATCTATCATAGGTTTGGCCTGTGCATAGAGTCACTGGATCTTTGAGCAAGTCTAGGCTAATTGGGCACCTGAACAAGTGAGGTATGGGCATTTCAGATTGTTTCATGGAACAAAACCAACCAGATGCTCCAGAAGACAAGAAGATGTATTTGATGATGCCGGCTGCAAGTTTAGAATCTAATTGGGTCCTAATGCCACCAAAAGTTTATAGCAAGGGAATAGGAGATGGGAGAGATGGATGTTAGCACCTCCGGTCCATTACAGCCACTGCCAGCCGCAGCCAAGACTTTGACAATGGAGACCTGTCTGGGCTGTCTACAATGACAAAAAACACATGAGTGAGAGAGAAAGAAGGAAAGCAGAAAGGTGCAGTCTTAGCTGGAGGAATCAGATGATTACACCCGTATGCAAACAATAAATGGCATCAAAGATGAGGAAAGGGCCTTATCCTATTGCATATTAAGAATAAGATTGTGACGAATGATACAGAATAATTATAGGAATGGTCCCTCAAACTCTGCCTCTACTTCTCCCTTTACCTAATCAGTGCAGTCAACCTGACCCACCTAAAACGGAAAAAGAATTAATTGAGATTGCCTTTCAAGTTTGAATAATTGAATCCAGCCCACTTCGCGTTGGTCAGAGGATTCATGAGAACACCAGTACCATGGGATATAACACTAGGACGGAACCCCGCACCCAAAAAAGAAAAAAAGAAAGAAAGAAAGAAAAAAAAAAAAAAAACAAAGATGGAATCCAAACAAGAATGTTGGCTAAATGAGGTGAATTGAATGTGTTTGAAACGTAAATTCTCTTATGACTATGAATTATATATTTTTAAATTTTTTAATATATAATCACACTAAATAATAAAATTAATGATGCAATATAAATGTGTTTAGTGTGCCTCAAATTAGCCATATTCATCTGGTGAAGGTCGTACACAAAAATAGATGGAGCTTGGAGCAATGTGCATAAACTGAATTACCTTGTGGGGTCATGGTCACTGTAGCATTTGTCTGCCTTCCCACATTGAGGTCGCTTGATGATGGTCAAAGACTGAAGCTTATGCCCCCATTCTCTGGATTATCTGGCCAATCTAATTGGGACACTGTCATAGACGACACTCAAACCAGGTAGCCATTACATGTTAGCTAAGCAATGTCTTGTATAGTCAATTCCTACATGGTCTATGCTAGCTCATTCAAAGGGGAATTACAAAAAAAAAATAAATAAAAACGTCTAAATCCTTAATTTATTTAATGTGCAGACAGATATGTGACACTTTATAATAGCATTAGCACGTGAATCTATATATATATATTATTTATTTATTTATGGAGACAAATTGATATTATATAAGAAGATTTTATAAATATAAAATGAATTCAATGAAGTAGTAGCTTATAGTCAAGCCCTTAAAATAAATTATTTTATGCATCATTAGAAAGAGTATCTAATTCATCGCAAGAATTCAGAACTACAGTTGTTAAGAGCTTCCCATTTATGCTAAAAGATAAACATACAGTTTTGTATAGAATGAAGATTGAGGGTAATGGTTTTCGGTATATAAATAATAAATCGATGTACATACTTGTATTTACAATAATAAATTAAAATTAATCAATTAATAGTGTTTTAGTTGATTAATATTATTAGATAAATATTACTAAAAAATAGTCTAGTAAAAAGACACTTCTTAACTCGCTTTAAAAAATGAAGTAACTTAGTAGTTAACTTATAAATAACAAAAATGTTATTTTCTCAAAATAAAATAAAATAAAATAAAAAGGTTAACTAGTTTAAGATAGTTTAGTTGCCCAATCACCTTGAGCTACTAAAAAATAAATAGGACACCTCTATTTTTAAAATTGAAGGGACAAACACATCGAACTTGATTAAATCACAGTCGCCTTAATTGAAATATATTAATATTAGGCAAGTTCATTTTCTTTTCTACCTCCTCGTTCTTGCTACCTAGCATGTGATTGCAATTTGTAATCCAAAGTGGGGTTTGAATTTTCCGAGCATGCAGGGTATAAAAATACACACACGCACGTTGGTGCATAGATGGAATAGCAAGAGAATTTGCTTACGCAACAAGGGAATGGAATCAATCTAGTGGTTATTGGGCTACTTGGACTTTTTGACTTGCCAAAACTCCCACCACAGGCTAGCATTTTATTGATTTGTCAATTTATAGCAGCAAGTGTGGGGTCCAGTTTCTTCCCTCATCTTGATTCTGCAACTAGGAGGGTATCAAGTGAACGGAACTTTGCCACTTTGGCTTGATGCCAATTGTTGTTTATCGACCCAGCTGATTGGCCTCCCTTTACACTTCTACCCTTTTTTAGTTCGAAACACATGGCTTATTTCACCACAAAGTACCTAATGTTTCTACAATTTCCATAAGTTGGAGATCATCATCATCTGGCAAACGAACTAGAAACAATAAGTGCAGTGTATAATATGAGGGAATTGTGCTAAAGGCAACACCTCTTTTTTTCAAGCCATTGGATTCGTTATGCGTCTTTTTCCACGGAATTTGGAATGTATACCATCCGAGGTGTGTACGTTAAATTATGAGGTAAATTAAAAATCAATATTCATTCAAAGTATCATGCAAGGGCTATCAGCGAGCGGCCTTGATTAGTTTAAATTCGGTTCTTTTTGTGTATATATGTCAATGTCATGTGCGGGAGTGTGCGAGAGAGAGAGAGAGAGAGCAGAACCGAGGGGTAGCCAAAAGGAAAAGGGCAAAGAGATAAATGAATCTTAGAACTTTAAGGGTTAACAGGGAAGACATTTGGGCTTTGAACGCTATACCTTTTCAGCCATTGTGTGGAAGTTTGGAACAATTAAGCTTCCTCAAACAGTAAGAAATTAATGACGTTTCTCAAATACCTAGAGCCTGGTCAATCTCAACTTCCTAAAATTGGAAAATTGACAAGAAGTTTAAGAACCAACTGAAGACTTTTAATTGTGGAACAACAAGCTTTAGGTGGATAGAGACCAAACTTGGCGCAATCAAACAAAGGCAAATGCACAGTCCATTAGAGACTTAAAGAAATAATTTTCAAATTGATTTCATATTCTAGCCAGCGCCCAAAATGAAAACAAATTGAAGAGAGCAACGGCAATTAAGCCACTACTCTGTGCAAATGACTCTATAAACAAGGCAATTAAAAGCCTTGAATGAATGATCAAAAGTGATATCTTACTAAAAGAGCAAAATAATGAAACAAAAGAACAAAGTGTGCTATAGTGGAAACTTTTGCAATCTTTATGAAAAAGCTTTCTGTTCCAAGGTCAAATGACCTGGGTTCTAAATGCAAGAATGCTCTAGTGTAAGAATTTGATTAGGTGATCAAAGGACCAAAAGGAAGAGAGTAAGTGTGCTTTAGTGTATTCTTGGTCAGGTGATCAATTGTTTAGCAAACCCAAAATGTGATTGGGATGAAACTAATAGGGAAAAACTACCTCTTAATAGTAGAGATATGTGTATTTATGTGATTCTTTGAATGATAACGTTTATGCTAAAGTTTTTAAATTCCCTTTTATTGATTGTTAAGGGGATAAGAGTTAGAGCAGTAAACCATAACCACTGCTTATATGGCAAAAACAGCTATGCAATGTTAAATGTTATGATTAGTGGTTTTAAGTCTGCTAAATTTGCAAGCACTACAATAGATCTTTTGCAACAGTTTCCTTGTCTTATAACAACATATATAAACCTACTATACAAGTATGTTTTGGGCAACAGTTTTAAATGATTCATGCAATATTTTTAATATTACATATACACTACTTATGAATGTATATATGATGGTTATGTTATTTTAGAGGATATTTTGTTATTTGTTGAGGCAATAGTTTTTTACATTTAGTAACAATCATTGAAAAAATAGGCTACAATTATTGGAAAAATAAGGAGTGGTTCTTTATAGAATATGTAGTAATTTCTAATGGAACTTGAAGTATTTACTATATATTGGGTAGTGGTTCGAATGAACACCAATTTTTTAACAAAATATGCAACAATTTATAACAAAATAAGCAATTATTTCTAGCAAAATGCTTGGCAATATCCACTTGGCAGTAGTTTCCCATTAAATAAACAATAAATTTGGTATAATAATGCAACAACAAATATTATAGTAAATGTAATCAAACAATACATTCATAAGTTCACAAAATGGGCATCGCATAAAGTAACAAACATTATAATAAATGTAATTAAATATTACAAGTAACAACAAATAATTTAACTAATATTTAGTCTCTCATATAAAGTCAAAGTACATTCACAAGTTCTAAATGAATATGTACAAAAAATATGAAGTCCTCAACTTTGATTAAGTTCATTATCCTATAAAAGATAAATAAAGCTTTTGATGTAAAGTTATAAACATTTAAAATAAATTAAAAAACAAAAAAAAAACTAAGAAAAAAAAAGGAAGAATATTACTAGTATGCCTTTGAAGGTTATTGGAAATTTGGACAAAAATGATCTTCCCTAGTTCTATTATTTTCCTATAGGAAAGAACAAGTATAAATGAAATTCTCAATGTAATTATCAAACGGATTCTCCCACCCTATGATACAGCTAGTATGCCTTTGAGGGTTTTAATATTTGACTTAGTCTTTGTCGTTGGAGTTACTAGCTAAGTGATCATCTTCACATAATGTGTAGCTTTGTGCACATTTCATGTTTTCCTTCCAACTACTCTTTTACATGGGTAATATTATGTTAAAATGCTTATTTTTTGTTTTTTTGGTTCACATAATTTGGTATATGTATGCTTCTTTGAAATATTTTTTCAATATTTATGTTTAGTAATATAGCTTACCCCTCAACTAAAATTTAACAAAATAATCTACTTTAAAGGCCTATCCTTGTTAAAATTACCTTTTAAAATGGTAATATTGGTGGGTGGAGTTGAATTTTACAAATTGAAAGCTTAATTATATTGTTGTGTGTTAAAATATTTAACTTTTTATGATTTTTCTTTTTTTAAAATTTAGATGAAATTAATAACAATAAAAAATGATTTTCCTTTTTTTAAAATCTAGATAAAATTAATAACAATAAAAATTAAATTATAAATTTACTTTGAATAGTAATATATATCACAAGAAATCATAATAATAGCAAATCCATGGATGACAAAAATGAGAGTTAAAAGAAAACGAGCAAGTGACCTAGACATTTCATCAAACAAAAAAAGAGTGTAGCATAAAGTAAGACAAACAAAAGAATAACAACTTAAGAGAAAAGATAAGAATACCTTATTGTTCCTTAAGAGCACCATAAAAATTCTTGTACAATCAATTCAACCAATGCCCTTGTAACAACCACTTAAGCCCCTAAAATTGCAACAAGCTACCAAAGTTGCGAAACTAACTCGATAACAAAATAAGGTCTTAAAAATTTGAGGAATCAAAGGGAATAAGCTCTAAAATTATAAATATAAACATAAATCAAAGAGATTAAATGCACATTAGAACAGGCAAAGAGATAAAGCAATCTTATAACCATAACATTATCCTTTAAGCCGAACCTAAACTTATTTCATACCTAGAGAACAATGGAAAAAGAATATACAAATAAGCAATATATAAGAAATGTAGAGGAATCAAACCTTATATTGATGGAATTTGAGGCACCAAAGAAATCATAGTTACCAAACTAAATGATTTAGGGATTTGGAAGAGGAGGATGTTGAAATATATCAAAGGTAATGAGGGATCTAGAAGAAGAAGATGTAGAAATACAAAAAAGGTTGAGGGATTTAGATGAACTTAGATGTTGATTTTAGCCAAAAGATGGGAAAGCACAATAAAAAAAAGGAAGCTAATGAGGGTTTTGGAGCTTTAAAAATGGCAAGGAGAAAATTTAGATTGATGCATTATCCTCTTAAAACTATTTCTAACTTTTCGTGCATGAACTATTGCTAAAACATTTCAAACTCACTACATTTTCCCCACATAAGTTAGTAGTGTCAAACCATTGCATTAAAATCTAGCCTCAATTTTGCTTATACTAGAAGTTATTGCATTATCCTTTTAAAACTACTATATTATCCTTTTTAAATTATTGCTAAATATTGGTTCAAAAAGTACTGCTAAAACATTTCAAAACTATTGTATTTTCACAACACAAGGTAAAGGTTTTAAACCACTATATTAGAACTCCACACTTAAATTGGCATGTTAAAAGATATTGTGTATCTCATTCAAAACCACTATGTCAAAATATAAAAGATATCAATTTAGTTGTACTGCATAAAAATCATTGGTTAATAGTAGTGTGGGTTTGCAGCTATTACAACAAATTGTTGCCTTTGAACATATATCATGTTGGTTTGTAATCATTGCATAAAGCCTATAATTGCCACACATTATGAAAATATATGTATATGATAATTATAACAACTACCTTAATGTTTTCAGCAATAGTTTTAAATTGTCACAAAATAATTACTACTATAGGTGATTTATGGTGTAGCAAAAGAAAAGCTTGATTTATTACTTTATTTTCAAAGACCACTAAATGATAAATTTAAGTTGGGCTTTAATCTCTCATATCATCCACATAAAGTTCAAGTTATGGCTAACCACATAAATCACATGCATCTTTATCATCTAGAAGAAAAATTCATGTATTTATGTATGTATATGCATCACAACATGAAGCTCCTCATAATTCGACTAGAAAATTATTTTGGCATAGCCACCATGCATATAGTGGTACAACCAATACCTCGTCTCATGCTTCTTAACCTCACATGCACAATTTTATTAAAGTATAATGTTCATTTTTGCATAAGAAATATCATATTAAATGTCATTACTACAGTGATTTTAAATATATGATTCATGCATGCAATATTCAAAAAAGTATTCATGGCATAAAAAAATTTTATAATGGTACAAAAGGTACCATTACCTAATAGGACCTAAACAAATTAAAAAGGTACCTAAATTTAAAAAAAAAAATTACAAAGGTACGTTTGAAAAACTAGATGAAGAAAAATAAATGGTATATAGATAATGATACTCTAGACATGTGACTGATACTATGAAAAAATTTCTTTCTCTCAAAGTAACTAACAAAGAAATGTAACATTTGGTGACAATGCCAAAGGTAAGACAATTGACATTAAAAGATTGATAGGGGAAGTTCTCTTACTGTTAATAATTTCTCCTGGGTTACTAGTCTCAAATTCAATTTACTTAATATTAATCAGCTTTATGATAATATTTACAAAGTTTCTTTTAAGTCTAATGTATGTGTTGTTTCCAATTCCAAAACAAATGAAACTTTTTTCACTACAATAAGATATGATAATATTTATATTATTAATCTCCCTTCCCTTACTAGCCAAAATGTTAAGTGTTTAGCTTTTGTAATCTTGTATAAGGATTACCTAAGCTAAAATTTGATAAAGATAAACTTTACAATACTTATTAAATAGGCAAATAGGTATAAAGTCATTTTAAGAGTGAAAAGGTATTGTCTACTTTTAAACCTCTTTAGTTATTACATATGGATCCTTTTGGTTCATTTAGAGTTCCACTTTAGGCAATAAGCATTATGGATTTGTCATAATAGATGATTACATTAGGTTTGCATGAGTATTATTCCTTACCCATAAGTATGAATTATTAAAAGCATTTAAGATACTTTGTAAGCAAATGCAAAATGAGAAGAAATGCTCAATAACTTCAATTAAAAGTGACCATGGAGGTGAATTTGAGAATGAAGGCTTCAAAAAATTCTGCAATGCCCAAGGAATTTCTCACAATTTCTCAATCTCAAGAACACCTTGATAGAATAGGGTTGTTGAATGCAAAAATAAAATCTTACAAGAGATGGCTTAGATAATGCTAAATAAGTTTAGTTTACCTAAATATTTTTAGCTCAAAGCTATTTATATGATATGTTATGTGTTGAATTAGTTTTTAATTCATCCCTTACTTAAAAAGACCCCCATTAAGTTATGAAACAAGAGAAAGTCATAAATAAATTATTTCAATTTTCTTTGAATACAAATGCTTCATCTTGAACACCAAAGACAATCTTAGAAAATTTGATTCAAAGGCTAATAAAGGTATTTGATTAGGATACTCTTCATCAAATAAAACATATAAAATTTTCAATAAAAGATTATTGGTAATAGAATAGTCCATTCATATTAATTTTGCATAAACAAACCCTTTTAATTTGAGAAAGGAATATGCTTTTAAAAATACAAGTTAATCTCAAATGATTTACTAAGTAAGGAAATAGAAAGTAATGGCAATAACACTAAAAAAGAGAAACTTAAGCCAAGCAATTTAAACCTTAAAAATTTAGCTAGTTTGTAAAACATGGTTCACAGGGTGCCAAGAGAATAATAACATGTCAATCAATTATTCCAAGATCAAATTATTGGTAATGTCTCCAATCCTCTTAGGATTAAATCATCATTTAGGTACTTGAAACCAACTTATCACTTATTTCTCAAATAGAATCCAAACATGTAGAAGATGCATTTAATGGGTGTATACCATGAAGGATGAGTTAAAATAATTTAAAAGGAATCAAGTATTGACCTTAGAACTTGAGACCATCTAATCATAGGCACCAAGTTAGTGTTTCATAACAAAATAGATAAGAATGGAAAGATAGTCTAAAATAAGGATAGACCAAAGGCTAAGGAATACAATCAAAAAGAGGGAATAGACTATGATAAAACCTTTACACTCATTGCTTAATTAGAAGCCACTTATATCCTGTTAATATGTACATCTTTCATGAATTTCACGTTATATCAGATGGATATAAAGAGTAAATTTTTAATGATTTTATTTTTAAGGAAGTATATGTTAAATAACCTTTAGGTTGTAAAAGTGTTAAATTTCTTAATCATATGTTTAAGCTTGCTAAAGCTCTATATAGATTAAATTAAGCCCCTTGAGCTAGGTATAAGCAACCTAGCTCCTTTTTTTAATTCAAAAAGGCTTCATCAAAGGTAAAGTGGACACCACGTTATTCATAAAGGTAAAACATAAAGATTTATTGATTGTCTAAATTTACATTGATGATTTAATTTTTGGTGCCATTAATGATTTTCTATGCGAGGAATTCACTTCTTTAATGGTGAAGGAATTCAAAATGAGTATGATGGATGCACTTAGTTTCTTCCTAAGCCTATCAATCAAGCAAAGCACAAATGAAATTCTCATTAGCCAAACTAAGTGTGTGAGAGAAATATTAAAAAAATTTAGGATGAAAGATTCAAAGTCTTATGGTACACTAATGCCAACATCCATGAAACTTGATAAGGATGAAATTGGCAAGAAAGTAAATGATAAACTACATTAAGGTGTGATCAGAAGCCTTCTTTACCTTACTACTTGTAGGCTTGACATTATATTTGCTATATGCTTATATACACTTTTTCAATCATTAACTAGAAAGTCACATTTAATTACATTGAAAAGGATACTTCATTATATTAAAGGCTCTACCAACTTAGGTCATTGTTACCTTGGAGGAAAGACATTTAACCTTATAGGTTACTTAGATTTTGATTAGGTTAGTGATCAACTTGATAGGAAATGTAGCACTAGTACATGTCAACTCTTAGGTGGTGTATTAGTTTCGTAGTCTAATTGGAAGTAGAATTCCATAGCACTTCCTACAATTGAAGCAAAATACCTTACCACAGGCATTTGTTACTCACAACTCCTTTGGATCAAGCAAACTCTTAAAGATTTTAAATTACACTATTCTAGAATTCCTATTATATGTGATAACACTAATGCCATAAACCTTACTAAAAACCCCTCATTAAACATTTTAGAATTAAGCATATAGATTTTAAACATCAATTTATTTGAGATCATTTGCTAAAGGGAGATGTTGTTCTTAAGTTTATAGGTACAAATTATCGACTTACAGACATCCTTACAAAACCCTTAAGTGTGGATAGATTATTAAGCATTAGAATGTTTCTTTATTCTTATTGTTATTTTTATGGCCTAAGATGCATTTATTTTTGTAGTATCAATTAAATATAATTTATTGCACAAATGCAACCATTGCAATTTTGATTAGATTCCTTATTTCCTTTTTAAGTAATCCCTTTGATTGATACATTTTATTATTCTTTTAATTTTGCCCTTCCATGCCTATGTATCTATTGTTGTCTACTTTTTACTTTATATTTATGTCACTCTCATAGGCCAATGAGAAAAGCTCACTTTGGGCAATTTGGAAAATTACTAATTGTTCCATCAATTGAAAAAGCTAAATCTTGTTCATTCTTTATTGGTTCATGATCATTCTTGAAATGTTAACTCTCAACCATTTTTTATTCTAATGGAAAATTTCTATGGTTATATATTTTTTTTGGAAAAGCACTACAAATCTTTTTTGTTGACCATTACAAGTTTTTTTCTTCTTTCTTGACATTATGGTATTTCCTTATTTGTTGGGATGTCAATAAGACTTTTTCCATGTACCCATTTTGGCTTTCCACTTCCCTTTTAATCATAATGTTTCACATTCCTTTCAAAAAAATTTTTCCCATTTGATTATCATCCTACTAATCTATATATACATTGATGTTAAGCCTTCTCTTCTCCACATTAATCATCATCCTTCTTTCTTAAAGCCACATAAATAATCTTGCACCACGAAACATGTAAACTCATCACTAGAACCAAACCCATCCACAACCAAAAATTACAAAAACCTTAAACCCAAAAACAATTAGCTTGTACTCCTTCTCTCATCCATCTTTCCAATGACATTGACTTGCTGTCCCCACTTACAAAACCTTCATCACCAGCCAAAGGTTCTTTAATATCATCAAATTCTCCACAAGGAGGAGCCTCTTAACCCCTTTCACCTACTTTTAGTTCACCATCCTCACTAATAGAGGATTTACAATCAACCCCTATGCTATTTCCAATAATGTTGGCTTGATCCTTTGAGTTATAACTGATCTTTGAATGGTTGTTGAACTTTTACATGAAGACATAGGCATTATTCGCAAAGTCTTAAATAAAATCCATACTACTCAACATGGATTTATCAATAAGTGTTCCTCTTAGGTTACTATAAAGCAAAAAGTGGTTCAATATAAGTTTTCCCCTTTAATGATATCAAAGGAGAAGTAGTATTGGTTCTCCTTGTTACCATGCTTAGCTTAGTTTTAATTTATTTTAGATAGCTTGTTGTCTTTGCCTTCTAATAATTTTGGGCAACTTGTTCTCAATTGTTGCTTATTTACTATCTTTATTAATTAATATTATGAATTCTTAATTTACTATGCATGTTTAAAAAAAAAAAATTAATGCATAGTTTAAAGGGGAGCTCTCATAGAACTTTAATAAAATTAATTATGCTACCATTATAAAAAAGAGAAGAATGTTAAATAATGCATTATTTAATTTTGATATGTCAACATAGTTGAGTGATTTACAACAAACCATAATTATCCCTATAATATTATTTGCTAAATGAATATCCTTCCGTAGTTAGAGGGAAATTCTATTATATTTCTCCTAGACTTTTTGCTCATAAAAGCAAATTTAGAGCTAGAAGGAATGTCAAAAATCAGAATCTTTTGTAGCAAGAGTGAGAGAGTGGGAAAGAGGATAGTTAATTTGTAAATTATTGACCTTGAGGGTATTTAGGACATACAAATAAAAAGAGTATGAAATTACTAGTAGTTTTATATGTAAATAAACACCATAACAATAACTGGTTGAAATTATAAACTATCATTCTTTATTGACCTAAAGTTATTGTCCATTTATTGTATATTAAAGTTTATGTGATGCAATTAATTTTTTGAATATTAAGTTTGCATTGTTGAAAATTATTAGTAACACTTTGCACTAGTGAAACTTTTTTTTTTTTTTATGTAACTTGCAACTTGATTAACACATTTCAAAAAATCCAAGAAAAAAAATTATCTTAGCAAAAACCTCAAAATCCCATTGTTAGAATTATTATTCGTACACAATGTTCAATTTTCGATAACAAAAGGAAAATTTCTTAACTAGAGTAATTTGACCCAATACTAGTAAAATCAATTTGATGTCTTATAAGAATAGATTAATTCTTTAGAGCACTAACGAGACAAATATTTTAATTTGGAAAATCAATTTGGTGCCTCATACAATCAAATTAATTCTTAAGAGCACTAACGAGACAAATATTCTTGAATTTGGAAAGTATAACCTTGAAAGTGCACTAAAAAACAATTAATTCTTGATATGGAAAATGCACTAATAGACTTGCATTTTTTATTTTGAATTTTTAATGGGCATTTAATAGTTCTTTTAGGGTCTTGGTCACTTTTGGCTTTAAAAAACCCATTTGCAGTAGCAAAATTGAACAAAACAACAAGCTTATATTGAGTTATTTTTTGTTCAAAAAGTTAAGAGTGCACAAAAGAGAAAAATTTTTAGGAGCAAACAAAACTTTAAAGAAAATTTTGTAATCATTTTAAGGTTGTAAAATTGAGAGATTAAGAGCTTAACAAATACATTTGTGTGAGTGTATTGTAATAAGATCATAGATATTTATGAGGTTGTTATCAAGGATCACATTATTATTGTAATTGTTCTCTTTCCTATTAGGAAGCTTGATAGTGAATTTGAAATTCCCAAAATAGTGATCTTGGGGAAATGATGTAGAAATAAAAGTTTCAAGCCTTTACAAATTATAGTGTCATACTCTTCTTAATCTATTATACAAGTACATACACAAAAAGCAAGCTTTTTACCATGACACATTTTAATTAATTTTATTATGTGAGTTGATTGCTAGTCTTACAAATGCAATTGAGGCAATAGTCATATTAGCTTTTAAGTAGCATGAGATCTCATGATTAGCAAACTACAGCACATTCTCCTTATGTGCTACAAAGTTGCCAACACTTTTAATGATTTACATCTTAAGTTCCCTTTTCTAAAATGCACTTTTAAAACTTCCTTAAAAAAAAAAGCCCTTTGCCTACTTTACCTACTTAGCAAGGAAATATAATTGTTGCATGCTCAACTACTAACCATAGGGGAACACCTTTATGAGATTCGAGGAACAAAACTTGTTTGGTTGCTCTAGGCTATACAAATGGTTAAATCTTTTTAATCTACTACTAGAATGGATGAACCTCGGCAATTGTCCTTGTGATCCTCTGTACATTTTCTTTACCTTCCATTTGAACAGGCTCAAGATGGAGATATTAACAATTTGTATTTGATTTCATTTTTACTTGCCTTTTGGTTTATTCTTGATATCCTGTATTTGATAATAATTGACTAATCAATAAACACACTAGTTAAAATTTTTATACGATATATTTTTATAAACTTGTGATTGACTCTATAATGTTTTTGTTTGTCATTTTTTAAAAATCTAATTCACTCACTTTTAGGTGACGATACATATAAGGAAGAAATTACATAGTCAAAATAATATTATGTCACATTTACTTTTAAAAGGGGATTATATCTATCAGTTAATCAATTGCCTTGTTCTTGTATATTGCAAGAATTTTGATTTATTTTGATTGGCTATTTTTGCAAATTTTCCTTTAAATAAATTTTTTTCCTTTTTTTTTTTTTTTTTGCACATTTGCTTTTATTTTGCAGGAATCTGAGGAGGGAAAATAAGGAAATTTTTTCTTGAATTTTAATTTTTTTACGAATTTTTATTCACAAACTTATGTCAACATACTTAATGATAGAATATGGTCAAGTTTTATAGTTCCTCCCATTTTTGCTTATTATATATTGAATTAATGTTTAGTTGTTTATAATTCAATTTAGTTAATGCTAATATATGTTAAGAGTTGAAGATTTGATGTAGGCACTCTAAAAATAACTTATTTGTTTTAATTTTGAGACTTGCCTTAAGTTAGAGATGCTAATATATCCTCACTCAAATTTTATGTGTTTGCTCTATTGTTTGAAATTCATATCTCCACCACTTTTTTAAACCATGCATTAAAATTAAAATATTTGTTGCTCATTTTTCGTTCTTTTTTTTAAAAATCATAATAGTAATAATGTGTCCAATTAAGTTGCAACAAAGTTACATTTGAAGGTAAAGGCATGCTTATACTTGTGAGAAGGGCAAATGTTCCCATTCAAAAAAAAAAATGTAACTTAGTTTAAATAAAATTTTTTGCCTAAAAAAATTATGTATAAAGTAATACTAATGATTATATATATATATATATATATATATATTCCTTTTAGATGAAATGGTATCAGAGTCATACTACCACACATGTCATCGGGGTTCGAGTCCCAACTAAGCCCAAGCTGGCAAGTTAGGAGTTTAAGTGTGAACTACCATGTGTCGGGAGTTAAGTTTGTAAGCCAAGTGTAACCTAGAGTGGTCCCAGCTGTAAGTCCCTGAGGTCGGTAATGAGACTATTGGTCAGCTCCAGGCCATGTGGATAAATGCCCTGTATGTGGACGAACACCCCGCAAGCTGAAATGTAGGGTAAGACTCGCGCTACCGGAGTGTGGTGGGATATATGGTAAACTAGGTCTAATCTAATGGGATATCTTTTTTGATGAAATGAAAGTTTGAATCTAAATACTTGGCATTGTTATACCAAAGGTCGTTCCAGGATTAGATCCTTTAGGGGAACGGTTATTTGTTTCCAACCTATATACTTAGATCAAAAATATTTATTAAAATAAAACTTTATAAACTTACAATGGGATTTATACAGAAGAGGAAGAAGATATCTAAAAGCTTGGTTTTAATGGGTGCTTGGCTTCTCTTTTATAGTCTAAGGGAAGTATACAGTTGTTTGATGAGCTGTGTAACCAAAAAAATTATCTTTCGGTGATGTTGGCAGACAATCTTGAATGGATCTACATGGCTGATGGATGCTTTTCAATGTTTGTGAAGTTGGCAGACAAAGTTGATAGACATGTGATAGTAAAAGTAGAATTACCCTAGGTAATTTTGCTTTTACTTTATGTTGTCATTTGTCTTTTTTCTTTGATTTGGTAAATGCCTGTTGAGTGGAGGAGTTAGCTTTGTCTGCAGGTTCGTAAATGTACTCAAAAGGATCTTGGGATGTCAATGCTGAGTTGAATTGTCTTTTAGCATTGGCTAGTGTTTATTTCAAAGAAGAAATGTATTCTTCTTGAGATTTGGAGCCTGCAAGTTGGGCCTACATTTAGGCTTTATAAGCCATAAACTGTGATGTTGAGACTTCAACTTGGTTGCTTCTGTTTGGATGTTTGTTGAACCATTCTAGGATTCCATGGGGATGGGCCTTCTATTGGCGATCTTCATTGAATTGTTGCTAGAACTTAACTTTGTAAGTTCTTCCAGAATTGGAGTGGCAGTAAATGAGTCTAGTTTAAATTGGAAGTCCCACATACAACACTAGGGCAACCTGAAATAATAACAAAATAGGAGAAGTATAGGATATGCATTCTCTGTTTGTGAGAAAGAATATTTTTCAGAGAAAATTTAAAATCCCTCCTAGATGGGTTCAAGAAAGATTAGAACAACAGGGCCGAACCAAGACCACCATTGTAAAAACCATAGTAGGAATTTGTAATAGTTTGGGTTTCCCAGAAAAATAATCAGGAATGTTTAAATTAAGAATTTTGCATATAAAGAACATTAAACCAAGCTTGTTTATAATCCCAATAATTAAAGTATTGAGCAAATTTTGAATTTTGGAAAACTGAGAACCGAAAAGATATCCGAGAGCAAGGATAATTAGGCCACTTAGTTGGGTGGAGAACTTGGATGATTTGGAGGGTAGAATATCCTACTTCATTATTTTGGGAATGATGGTGAAATTTGGCAGAGTATTTATCAATAAGAATGGCTTCATAAAATTTTGGGGTTTTGAGGGGATCCCATGGTTTGTAAAACCAATCTTCTCGAAACATGTTTTTTGCACATTTTTTTGGATCATCGTTGTAAAACCCAGTTTTAACGAGTTCAATGTTTTGGAAAACAGATTTTTTAAAATAAGTTTGTGGGAAAATCTTTTGAGGGGCCTTTTGAATGGCTACCTCTGATTTTGGAAAATTAATTTGGAGAGGAGGGGGCTGAGAGACCTACCATGATGGCAATATAATTGCCTAATTTTTAGGAGGTGATAAGGTTATCACATGTTTGCCTTTGATAGAAGACTTTTGCTGTTTATCTTCTTCTAGAGAAGATGGTGGTGTTGGCCCGCGTTTGGATTTTGTTGTAGATTTGTCTTCATTAAGTTTGATAAGGAGGGCCTTTAGGGTTTTTTTTGTTGTTGGGCTGAGTTGGTTAAAATTAGGTTCGAAGGAGTTGGATGAATTAAAGGATTCTATGGTTGGTTGTTTTTGAAGTTGGGATATAGGTTCGTAATCTAAATCAATATTTTAACAGGCTTCAACCTAAGTTTTAGTCTTTGTGGTTTTCTTCTTTCAAGGCATGGTTTTCTCCTTGTAAGTATTCCCTTGTAAGAAAATCAAGAAGACTATTAGAAGAACCTTTAATATATTCAATATCAATCATAAATGCTTAAAATTACTTGCCATTGGGCAAAAATCTATTTGGAAGCAAGATTTTGAACATCTTTTTTCAAAACATATTTAGCTGCTTGACAATCAATTCTAAGAAGAAATTTTTAATTTAACAAATCATTTTAAAATTTTGAAATACATAAAACAATTGCTAAAATTTCTTATTTGATAGTGAAATACTTCTTCTGGCAATCATTCCAATGTTTAGAAGTGTATTTCACTAATTGTTCTCTCTAGTTTTTTGCCTATTTAAGAATACCACCATATCTGATAATGAAGGCATCAGTTTCTACAATTTTGGGTAGAGATGGGTCGGTTAGGTATAGACACAGTAGAGTTTGAATCTAAATTTTTACCTTCTGGACTAAGTGAGTGAGATCCTCATTCCAGGGTTCTGAAGAATGTTTCTTTGAGAGTTTATTGTGAAAAGGTTTGATAATGAGGTGTAGATTTGGATAGAAGTTAGCAACATAATTAAGGCTTCTAAGAAATCTTTGTAGTTGGGTCTTCTCAGTAAGTTAATCGGGAAATTTTTTTGCAAAAGCAAGAGATCTAGAAAAAGGTGTAATGATTCCTTGAGTGATAAAATGTCCAAGGAATCTAACCTTAGTCTGAAAGAGTTCCATCTTTGACCAAGAAACTAGTAATCCTACTTTCTTAGTCAAATGCATGAAATGATGTAGATGTTTGATGTGTTTCTCAATGTTTTCAAAGAAGATAAGTACATCGTCAATATATACAATTATAAAATGCATACATGAGATATAAATATCATTCATGATATGTTGGAATTCAAATGGTGCATTTTTCAAACCAAATGACATAACATTCCACTCAAACTGTCCAAATGGAATAATGAATGCAGTTTTGTAACAGTCATGTTCATTAATTTGAATTTGCCAAAAACCAGATTTCATATCAAATTTTAAAAATATTTGAGTATGCACAAGTCTTTGAAGCAAATCTTTTTGGATTGGAATGAGATATCTAATCCATGCACAAGTTTATTACTAGACAGGGAACACCACACTCAAGTTTGGCATTCTCTTTGACATAGAATGTTGCACAACTCCACGGCGATTTGCTTGGTCTAATGATTCTTTTGTTGAGTAGACTATCAATCTCTTGTTTACAATGTTTGACCAATTCAAAGTTCATTTGAAAAGGTCGGGTTTTGGTAGGAATTTTTCTTTCATTGAAGTCTTTGGCATAGGATAAAGTTACAATATGGTGATGTCTATGCCAAAATGTGTTTGGAGTGTCAGAACAGATGGATTGTTCTATTTGGGTGCGAATAATTTGGATTTGGTGTTGGATAGTAGGTGTTTTAAGTTGTTCTTGTAGTTTTTTGAAAAAGACTTCAGTTTTGAGGTGGTTTATTTAAGATTTTTTTGTTTGTAGTAAGATGTTGATTTCAACTGACTTTTGAAGGGATAGATTTTTTAGGAGGTTAATATTTCGAATTTATGGTTTTTGAATGAATTCAAAGATAATATGTTAGCCAAGGATATTGGTATGAATTCCTTAGCGGGTCACGCTAAAAGGTTTTCATAGAATGAGAAATGGGGTACCAAGAATTGCTTTCTATTTAAGGTTTCGGACCAATATGAAAGAAGTTTTAAGGGAGATACCTTGTTGGCAAACATGTACATCAAAGAGTTTGTAATCAACGACTAGTCGGTGGTTGCTTACTGATTTGAGTCCTTCAGTTGTTTTTCGAAGAATTTGGTTGGGATTAATCCTTTTTGGATGCAATTGAGATCTGCACCAGTATCAACTAAAGCAATCATTTGTAAAGAGTATTGGTTAGCAATAGTTAGTTTAATATTGATCAGCCATTTTTGGGTAGTGACTTCTGTTAAAAGAAACAAAAATTCATTATTGGATTCAGTTGGGATTTCTGATGGAGGTGATTGGAGCTCAGTTTTTGATGAGCTAGGTAATTGTTTATGGATTATATTAAATAAAGATAAAAGGGTTTGATGGTCATCATCTTGTTTCTGATTTTAGGAAATTTATTTCTACTTTGAGGTCATATGTGGTAACAGGTCTAGTTTGAGGCTATTCAAAGTGATTTAGGATATACTGGAGGTCATAAGGTGTCTGTGTTTACTGAAGTAAATCATTGGGTTAGAAGGTGCTTTCAAAAGTTTTTCAAGAAAAACGGTTTTGGCTTGATCATTACCTAAATTGTTAAGGATGTCGAGAATTTGTTTCTGATCGCAAGTTAGTACAGAAATCTCGTTATCAGAAGATGTATCTGATCTAATCTCGTCAGGTTGTAGTCCTTCTTCTTCAGAAGATGCATTGGATCCTTCTAAATTGCTGTCAATAAGCATGGTTTGGATTTGGGCTTGGACTTAATCAATGAGTTCAAGTGTTTGTAATTTGGTGTTTAGTCTATAATATCAGGCGGAATGGCCAGGTTTTTTGCAATTGTAGCAAATGATATTGGGTTTTTGTTCTAGTTGGTAACTCTGTTGGAGAAAAGGTTTAAAAGACTTTGTTTGGGCTTAGGTTTCTGGTATAATGGGTTAGTGTTTTTGGGTTTGGTTATTCTGGGCTTAGGTTTGGACTTTCGTTTGGTTTTTTCTCTTTGGTAGGCTCAGTTATCAAACTGGGCACAAAAAGATCCAAGCTCCTTCTAAGTCCGTTGTTTTTCTCTTTTGATTTGCTTCTGAAGTTGTAAGTCACTGCAGACCTATAGACCTTCTTTTTGAATAAAACTAATTAATTCACCATAAGAAAAAGTGTCATAAGGAATTTGTTTATTGTAAATATCATAAAGTTTGTTCCTTACCCATTCTCCTAAGTTTAGGAAGACCGGCTAAGAATTTTTTTTTTCCAAAATGGTTGGTTTGCATCTTTTCACTGCATAACATGAGTTATGAAAGTATCTTTATACCAGTGAAAGTTGTGTAAATATTTGCATCTTAAGTTTGAAAGAAGTTCAGTACTTTTATCCTTTAAATGGGAAGGATCAGCAATAAAATGTTTGGTAATGGTAAAAATGAGAGTTGTTACCGCATCAGGAATAGTATTTTGGTTTTTGTTATGGATTGGCCTTCCTTCCTCATCACATTTGATGCTAGTGAAAATTTCTTGGTGGTTGGTAGGCATAAGATGTTATCCCACCATCCTTTAAGTTGTCTAGAAAATCCTGCAATGAGAATCTCTGCAATTGTTGGATCAGAAGTTTGGCTATGGGTTCGGTAGACATTGGCAACCATAGTCATTTGTTGGAGAAGATTCAAGATCTGGTATTCAGATAGTCCATCTATGTTCCATTCATAAATTGAATTGGAACTGTATTTGGTTTGAATAAAAGATGGTTTTTCTTTAAGGGTAATGTCAGGTGTAGTTGGCCTAGGGTAATATATTTGTATTGGAAACTTGGATGTTTCCATTTTTACCCTTGGGACTTTGAAGGAGTTTAAAAAAGAATCTGAGGAGTCAGAAGTCTGCAAAACCTACACGATCTTGCTAAAAGAAGCTTTTTCCTAAAGAGCCTAATATCTCTAAACTAAAGCTTGTTGAAATTCATTTAAAGTATTATTAGAAATTTGAAATGGTTTGAATATGGGTGCTGAAATTGGTTTGGAAAGGTTTTTAGTTTCTATTTTTATTTTTTTAGAAGAGTTTGTGATTGTTTCAATATTGAAAACTTGGTTTCCTACAGTTTGCAAAATTTTGTTTGTATAATTATTTTGTTCAATTATTTTTTAAAAATCTTTTGGAGAAGAATCTTCATGTTCTCTTCTAATTTTGAAAGGAGAAGCATAAATGATAGATCCTTTATGTTTAAATTAAATTTCACATAATGAGGGATGTACTAATTCTATTTTAAAACCATTCATCAAATCCCATTATTGTGTTGCAGTATGTGTTTGCAATTTTTGTTCTTCCTTGAAGGAAGTCCAATGGTAATTGAAATTCTTTTGAAAACTATATTCGTCAAACCAATCAAAAAATAAAATTATTTTTCTTTTATTAGTCATCCAATTATTATAATCCTGTTGGATGGCTAATCTTTTTTCATTTTGAAAAGTTTTTAAAAATTATTTCCTTTTTTCATTATTCCAACTAGAATAAAATTTTTTTCTCAAAATTTCTTTATTTATTTGAAAATCATTTGGTAAATCTTTTTCAAAAATATTTAGTTCAAGATTTACCTCAGACTCATCTAAAAACTATACTTGAGATGCAAATGCTCCCAAAGAATCTAGAGATGTTGGTGAAGTCTCATTGTAAGTTGGTCTAGGTATCTGTCGTCATAGATCAATACCTGAAAAGTTAGAAGCATAACTATTTGTCCTAGTATGACTAGGAAGATGTCTTGCTGAATTACTCCTTTGCAAGTAATTAGCAATACGAGATTGGAGATCATCATCTTTAAAAGATGTAGATATGGAACTAGTGGAATGTCTTGCAAAAGAGACACTAACACTTCCATCATTATGTTGGGTAATCCTGTTGAAATTAAGATTAATAAAAGGTTAAGGAATAGTAGCGTTGTCAATTTTCCATGTTTCTAGAATATCGACTTCGTGACATTTGATGTACTTTGGAGTTTGGAGGTTAGATCTTCGCATATCTGTTTGCCAGAGCACCATTTCGCCTTTGTCATTAGGGCCACGTAAAATCTTTGTATGAAGAGAGGATTTCATGGCATTGTATTGGATTCTATACATCAAGCTCAAAGGTATAGATCCTTCTGTAAAACGATTGTTGTGAATCTTGATTTACAAAGTTAAAACATCCAAAATATTTTTGTCATGCAGAGAGATAGTGAAATCAAGATAGCAATTAAAATAAATAGGTCCAAAGCAGAGACTAGATTCAATAATGTCAAGCAAAGAATCATCAAAGTTCAATAACCGACAATCTCTTAATGCAACAAGTATTGATGTATCTAATCCTTCTCTAGATAATGGTTTAATTACTATCTGAATCATGCCAAGATGCAAATAATTGTAATGTTTTTGATGATATTTGATAGAATCATAAAAAAGCAGTTTAACAGTTTCTACAGATCTAGAAAGACGACAATCTCTTTCAACAGTTTTGTAGATCTGTTTCTCAACAAGTTTGGGAATCTGCCAATTATCAATAAATTTGTCAAAGTTTTCAATAAGGATCTCATCACGTTTTATAATTCTAGAGGAAGAAACTTCAGAATCATGGCTAGATGTTTGAGGTCGTAAGGTAGACACACTTACCACCAATCAAAATATACCTACAGATGAAATGATTATGAGATTCATAAATAAAGGCTCAGGGTAATTCAACGCTCTTACTACCTCACAGGATCTTGCAGCCTGGTATGCCCTAAGAGACTGATCTACTCATACATATCTCACAGGAGTTTCGCTCAATTAATATTTTATTAACTACACATAATATACTTTTATTTATTGTATAAAAATAAATAATTAAAATATTATTAATTATAAAATTTAAATAATAAAATTTGATTCAATAATAATAATAATTACATATAACAATTAATAATTCACGTCTATTATTTTATTTTTATTTTTTATTAACTAATAATAATAATAATAATAATAAATAATTAAAATTATTTACAAATGAATAAAGTAGCGATCATATAACATAATATATTTATACAAAGAATGAGCGGTTTTATATTCAATCCCAAAAATGAAAGAAAGAAAAAAGAGTGGCTTCCTAAATCTGTTCTACTCTCTTTTACACTTTGCATGATTATATCATTCTCCCACCTTGTTAGACTGGCTTGAAGTAGGTCAAATTATGGGCTTAACCCCGCAGATTGGTCTCTTGGGCCGGGTGATCTGTTCATCAGTTCCAGGGCATTGGAATAGCGGTCATGGTCTTGATGAAAACCTTGGAAGCTGTCAGGTGTTGCAATCTCCTCTCCTGGCCCTCCTCCGTTTACATACTGTTGCACAACCAGCACTGAAACTGTGGATGCAAAATCTGATGAAGCTAACAGATCACCGATTGCCCCAAGCTCTGGACACTCACTCCAATCCATAAGACCGGCAGTAAGTGGAGACATCATCCCTTGTCCTCTACCAACTATAAACAAGTCGTGTGAGTTGTCCATTGATCTTATCACTGCAACTGTTTCCTCTCCATTGTTGATCACTTTCTCTACGTAAAGGACTGACTCGTCGTTGGCTTTCACTTTCTTGAATTCATTTATGTACTCTTCATCGAGTTGCTTCTCCCTTTCTCCATCTGTGTCTGTTTCAACACTTAGTATCTTTATCCTGGCGTCATTATTGTCATTTTGATGGCTGTGACTGCTGCTGCTACTGGCACTAGTGCTACCGTGCCTCTGTCTCGAAAGCCGATCGCGGTGGGCTTTTTTGGCCTCCTCACTTGGAATGAAGTGCATCACAGTTAGTGTCACCCCAGGATGTTCAGATATCCTAGATGCATATGATAGAACTTCTCTGTCATCTGGTCCCCCGAAGAAGAGAACTGCTATATTGTGAGATTGAGATTTCTGCATGTTGTTTGCTGTTAAGACGCACAAACTAGACCCATTAAAGCCTCTGTCCACTAGTATCCCCACGGAGCAAGGCGCATTGGCTAACACATTTTGGTTGATCATTCTAAATGCAGGGTTTGTGGCTTCCATTCCGCCGTCTACTGTTTGTTGCTTGTGAAATGGAATGATTATAAAGGCAACTCTCTTGTCTTCTGCCAAATTGCAGATGTCTTCGTGCATTGTGGAGTAAGGGGAAATGGCCGTGAGCGGCTGCACTGAGACAAATCCTGCGTGCTGCTCATAATTCTCAAATGCATGGATGATGTGATCTGATTGAGCCTGTGTTCGGTTGAGGGCTGGCCGACCTGACTTTCGGGTATTGTGAACAATGAGCATGGCAGATGCACGGCCAGTGAGTTCAATGAGGTGGAGCACATAGACACAAATTGGGGATTTCTTGGTAGGATTAGAGAGTTCAAGAAGGTTGATTATTGTGGAACATTTCTAGGGGTGTGTACGCTCACGAGTACTCTTAGCTCACCATCTGGTTTTGATCTCTGAATTGTTCGCCGTTTGTAAGGTATGAAACTCCTTCCTGGTCTGTATATTGTCGTTATTACGGGGGAGATGATTCCAGTCATAACAACAGCTACAATTATCATGATCGCAAATGCCTGATCATCTAAGACCTGCATGCCATTGGCATTACGTTCCATCAATGTCATGTCCAACTCCAATCAGCAACAAACGCACACATACACACAACCACACACAAACTCACACACGCTTATATATTTGGGCATTTCCGGCAATAGCATTGTAGTACCTTCTGGTCCCTGCCGACATTCAGAACAATGATTTCAATGAGGCCTTTGGTGTTCATGAGCAGACCTAGAGTAAACCCTTCGAGCAAAGGCATCTTGTGAAGAGCTGTAATTAACATGGTACCAGCGATTTTGCCAGCACTTCCAAGCATTATGACAATAAATAAAGTTCCCCAGGTCCTGCTTTCATGGATAGCCCCTATATTAGTCTTTAGGCCACTCATAGCAAAGAAGAGAGGGAGCAGAAGTCCTGAAACAAAATCTTCTAGCTTGTCTATGAGAGTAACTCCAAGAGGTCCATTAGGAATGACCAGGCCAAACACAAATGCTCCAAAAACAGAATGTGTCCCAATGGCATCAGTAATGAAACCTGATATCATTACCCCAGTGAGAATTAGACATATGTAGAACTCACTGAAGGTCTCTCCCTCTGGAGTTCTTCGAATTACCCACAAGATGGCAGGCCTAACAACAAAAATACACAAAATAACAAATGCTGCACTAGAAAGTACCACCCATAGGGTAGCCAAGGAGGCAGATTCATGCTCGGCCAAGGCAATGGCAAAAGCTAAGAGAACCCAAGCAACAATGTCATTGAAAAGGGCTGACGACATTGCAAGCCTACCAATCTCTGTGTTGATGAGTTTGAGCTCTGCAAGGATTCTCGCAAGCACAGGGAAGGCGGTAGCAGAGAGGGTTACACCTAGGAAGAGGACTAAAGTTGCCTGGTGGCAGGCACGAGAACCGTCACGAATGACGAAAGAGAAGGCAATGCCAACAAGGAATGGCAAGAGCATGCCTGCAACGGCTATGGCTAAAGCCCTTTTCCCAGTTCGTTTGATCACAGAAATGTCCATCTCTACTCCAACCAGGAAGAGGAAATATAGAAGTCCAACGTTTGCCATTGTTTCAAGCACCATCACACTTCTCAGAGGGAATATTGCCTCTGCAAACACTTTGCTCCGTCCAAGCACAGACGGACCCAACAGCACTCCGCCCTGTAATTTAACATGTATTAAAGCTAAAGGCCAGTCTTTGATACAAATCAAAATACATACAAATATACCATATACGGTCTGACTCTTGAGCATTAAGTTTACATCAACTGCAATTTCATGCATTCCTTAGAGTTATTGTTACAAAAGAGTCTCACCCTCCTCTTTGTGCTAATAAGGATGTATGTACGCATGATGCATACCCGTATGTCTATTATATGGATCATTCATCAACCCACATGCAGGCACGCATACATTAGAATAATGTATTAATTTTGTAACAAAATTTTTTATTTAATGAAGAGAAATGGATAGAAGGTAATTACGGTACCAGGATCTCCGCAATGA
Organism: Rhizophora mangle; assembly: GCA_037832345.1. Taxonomy (NCBI): domain Eukaryota; kingdom Viridiplantae; phylum Streptophyta; class Magnoliopsida; order Malpighiales; family Rhizophoraceae; genus Rhizophora; species Rhizophora mangle. The sequence goes on along the minus strand of JBAPLJ010001639.1, from coordinate 397,356 downwards.
CACGAGGTTGGCGAAGGGGCTTCAGGGCGAAATCAAGGAAGCGGGTGGTGACAACCACCAAAGTTAACTGCAAAATGAAAAGAGGGAGAGAGAAATCTAATGGATTGTCACCTTGCCATACACCATTTGTTGTTATCATCATGGGTGCATAGCACACTATCGTCGCCTCTGTCCCGTTCGCTGTTGTTAGTAGCTCACTGTCCATGTTTCTTCCCCCCTAGCTTGTTCTCTCAATCTAATGCAGCGTAGACTCTCTGTTTTATTATTTTTTTTTTTTTTTTTTTTTGAACTGAGAAAACAAAATTTCAACTGGTGCAAAATATGAAATGGGATGAAGATGAAAAGCAATGCGAGAGAGAGAGAGAGAGAGAAGGGGCAAAAAGGACAGAAGAAAGCTTTTCCCGTCTTACTTCATTGATTTGGTTATGGTATCTCTGGTGGCTGTCCGCCCCGCTTGGAAGCTCTCTGTTTTGTGGTGTACAATCGAGCGGATAGACATTCTATTTTAAGAAACATTGTGCCAATGTCACAGCTGGCCAACTGTCTTAATCTTCTCTTGCATGCATGTATGTATAGATAGCTTACCCACATCTTGAAATTGTTGCAAAAGTGTATGTATAGATAGCCATCACAACTCACAACTACAGAGTCGCGCGAGAAAAACACCCATAGTCTCATTCACTACGGATCAAATCTTGACACCGATAAATCAACAAAAACAAACGTTCACCGTCCGGCCTATTGACACCTGGGTTCTTATGCTCATGTCAAATTGCCATAAAAGAACTGGTTTTAGTGAACCCCCCCTTAAATCTTTCGTTACGCTGTTTAAGGCATTAATTAGGATCCATATATATACTGAGTTCTTCTGTAATAGCATAACGTAATTCCACTTTCTATCTTCTGGGTCTCTCTCCCGCTCTATGTTGTCTCTCGATTTCTTGTCCTCAAGTTCCATTTTATCCAATTGAAGCTCCTCAAGAGACTTAAAATGATGTTTGTAACAACCACGGTAATAACGGAGAACAGGAGCCAGACAGCAACTAAGCTCATGGATGGCAAAGGCTAAAGACGAAGTTAGTAAGAAATCTGAAGAAGAAGTTGACGACATTGAGAAACTGAGTTTGTGGAGATGAAATCTTAAGAAATGAATTTGAAATTTACGAACATAAATAATAACAATAATAATAAATTAATTTTATCGTGTAACTCACACTTGAACAATAAAAATGTGAATCAGATCATGCAAGCAACAAACATAATCTTATGGAATAAAAACTGAATTTATTTACAGTTGTAACTAATCTAAGTTGGAACGTCTGATGGGTAATCCTGGGGGTGTTTCTTGACGGTCTCTCTTAGCCACTTCTCCTGCTCTAAAAGATTGGACGGAGGAACGTCGTATACATCTGTAAAAATGTCTGCAACCGGTGGTTTCTCAGCTGTCTCCGCTACTTGAATTGCGTGCAATAGCTGTCGCCAAGTTATTACAGGTAAGAAACTTTGCAAACCTTCTCACTGAACTACACAAATCATTAAATCAAAAAGTTGCATAGAGGAAATATGACAAAACTCCATGCAATGTTGATCCTAACTTTACAAGCCTTTGTGGGAAACTTATTACAGTAATGTTATGAAACCTTGATTACTCTTGCAAATTAACCATCAGCTGCTGTATATCCATTCTTTACCCCCCCCCCATCATAAAAAAAACGCGCCAAGCTTGAAATTATTTCTGTATCATTGAAATTTAAGAATATGCGTTATCGAGGATTTTAGATCAGTGCTAGAAGGTGCTATCACAAATCATGATTTTCACTTCATTTTTTTTCTTTTTCACCTTCAATTTTTAATTTCTATTTCCAGCTGCATTTATCTTACACTCAACTATCAAAACAATGCAGATATATCATGCTCCGCCAAAACACCACTTTAACATCAAAGTTGCCAATAGTTTTGGATTTGGATAGCCATGCACATCTAAGACACAGGTCTCCCACAGAATTTGAAGTTTGAATCTCTAAATGCTGGCAATTCAACCACAATTCTTACCTGCTTCCTCACATTGCTTCTAAGCTCTAACTCGGCCTCATCACTCCACCAACCATTGCTTTCTATCCAATTTCGGAATCTGGTGACAGGATCTCGTGTGAGTCTCCAACATTCAATCTCATCAACTGGACGATATTTTGTGGAATCATCTGATGTGGTATGGTGTCCCACTCTATATGTCAGGGCCTGTTAATAAAATGAACCAAGTCAGGCATCAAAAGATTAGGTAGATAAAGTTTCAGATTTCTGAAATAAACAGTCGCAAAATTGGGTAAAAAGGTCAAAGAACAAGCAGATCTTTTACCTCGACTAATATAGGCCTGTGTTCATTAATTGCCATTTCACGAGCAGCATGAACGGCACTGAACATGGCAAGAGCATCATTACCATCAACACGGATGCTACAAACTCCATAAGCCTGCCCTCTAACAACAACGCCATCACCTGCCAATGCCACAAATATTCTTGCCATATGGAGCTTTATGCATTTAATTCACCCCAGGAGATCAATTTTGGGGGGGGGGGGGGAGAGGGGAGAGAGAGAGAGAGAGGTACTTCGAAACTGATCTGAGACAGGGGTACTAATAGCCCATCCATTGTTGCGACAGATAAATATAACTGGGGCCTCCATAACAGCCGCAAAATTTAAAGCAGCATGAAAATCTCCCTAGAATTATTTGATCTATTAGAAAATGAGCGACAATAGGAAAAATTCACTGAGATGAAAGAGTAAATTGACAATTCTAGACAAAATATTCACAAGCATACCTCACTTGAGCCACCATCACCAAAATAAGTGACTGCACATGCATCTTTGCCATCCATTTTTTGAGAATATGCAGCACCAACTGCATGGGGAAGTTGTGAACTGACAAGCACAAAGAAATTTTTTTTTGAATGATGTCCTGAAAATAGAAAAGTTTTGAAATGGAGGTATCCAACAAATATCAATATTCAATCTTACGCAATTGTAGATGCTACAGTGAAATAATTATGCTTTTTTGATCCATAATGGACGGGCATCTGCCTGCCTTTGCAATAATCACTGTGGTTACTTAAACATTGGTTTGCAAATTCTTGAAGAGTGAAACCACGCCACAATAAGACTCCTGGCTCCCTATACTGTATGAAAGATGAGATAAATAATTATTTTTCTCTATTTTAGAGTGTGTGTGTTCATCTAGGTATTTCAAAGTTATACAAGCATAAGATCTACATATATCTGTGCATGTACAGCATTCTTCAGGGGGCAAGAGGTGGGGAGGGGGAGTCAAAAGATGCCTGACCACATGGCAAGGGATATGTTCATGAATGTGCAATGTAACCTGAGGGACAACAACATCATCACTTGTGGTGGCTGCAGCCGATGCAACATTGATGGCCTCTTCTCCAAGTGCGGTAACATAAAATGAAATTCTTCCTTGTCTCTGAGCTTCATAGAAGATAGTGTCCATTACTTGCACTGTAACCATGTTATTATAAATTTTTCTAGCAATTTCCCTGCTGACCTAATTGCAAGATAACAGTCAGTCTTTTCTGCTCAACTTGTGATTAGAAAGGAAAGAAATTGAAATTTAAGTATATGTAAGGGGATACAAAAAATAACTCATGGAAAAGCACCTCTACAAAGTTGCTGTACGGAATCAGTTTACCATTGTCATCAAGGACTCGGTAGCAAGGAACACGATCCTCAAGGGACTCAGATATGAAACTCATTTTGGAGGTAAATGCAACTTTTCCTCCTGGAAAATCCAAAACCTGAAACAAAAGGGAGCTCCAATGAGTAATTCATGCATCCTTTACAAACATTTTGAGCTCCATTTCCAAGCAACTTCAATCATACAGCAGTTGAACACCAATTTCTTGTTTTCTACAGCAGAGAAACTAATGCACATCCTCTTACAAAGTATGAACCACATCAATTGTTACAGCCTGCAAGATTTGATAGCAAATTCTGCAGCGATTAACCATAGACTGTACTAGTGTTTTTGCAACATTAGATGCAAATTTTCTTTTCTATTAAAACTTTTTTCTTCCTCCATTAGGAAAGGTGGATTGGTCATTATCTTCCTTTCTCCAGTTACTCAAAGAAAAAAACCCAGAACCAATTGCCTACAACCATAAAATAGCACCATGTTCTCCATGGCAAAAGAACTCTGATATCAAGAAACACTTCCTTTACATTGTAATAATATCGGATAGTTTAATGATGACGCTAAGAAATCTACAGTGTTATAATAATTACAACTCCCGATAATTAGGTTAAGAAAGCTCACATCAGGCATCAGAAACGACAGGTTGGCATGTATTATTAAGGCTACAGCAAACAGATTGGCTGTGTCATCTTCTACGTAGATCTGTTTCTTAAGCTAAGAGGACAACTGATCCTGTCATCAAACACTTGATAAGATGCCAATTACCACTCACATTGCATCAAAGAAACAAACATCGCCAAATTTGCCATTTTGATTTAAATTTCGCAGCAAAGAATGGTCCAGTCACACGACTTTGAATGAATTCCTCTGCGCATTATTGTTCTACATGGATTAACTTTCTATTGAAGCTGATTCAAGAACAGAACACGGTACAAATTTAAATCCGCTCACTAAAGTGTATGTACCTGACTTTTATCAACCGTATAACGTGAATCCAGCCGTGTTTCAGATTCCACCGACGCAAAATGGCGAGCCATCAAAAGGGAAGCATTGTCATGGCAATTGGAATACGGGTTCTTAATAACCCGAGTCATGATTGAATTTTGCTGGTTACGGGCCAGAAAGGACATGCAAGAACAAGGAATGACAGCACCTAAAAATCCCATCTTGGATTTGACATGGTTGATTAGATATTTCGATTTTCTCCCCCGCAGAGCCATGAAGAACCAACGACGACTAAAGATAAAAGACAGAGGTCGCTCGCTCCAAGGAGTGGTAGTCAGCTGATTGACAACTGATGATTTGAGAGAGAGAGAGAGAGAGAGAGAGAGAGAGAGAGATTTTTCCTCTCAGTTCAGTTAAAGTGGTTGTGGTCGTGGATGTACTTCACAAGAGAAGACAGAAGGCCTCTCGATAAGCTCAAACTCAATTGTATTAAAATCTTTTTTAAAATTGAGTTTGAGTTTTAATTAATATCAACAATAAAAAATTTAGATAATTTAATTTATAAAAATAAAAAATATTAATTTAAATAAAAATAAATAAATATATAATATCATATTATTTATTTAAAATTATTAAATTTAAATTTAAAATAATTTATGAATTTTTATGAATAAAATTATTTAAAAATATATTTTACTTTTAATAAAAAATAAAATTACATATATAATGTTTTGCTTAAAAGAAAAGGCAGAGAAAAAAACAGTTAATCAAATCCAAAAAAGAGAAAAAAAAAAAAAAAAAAAAAACTCTAAATCGTATTAAAAACTTCACAACACAGAAAAATAAATAAATAAAACAGAGAGAGTGTGAGACAGGCTACGAAATTATCATCTCCGAGGCAATATTCGTCGTTTTCCGTCAAGGTGACAAAGGCTAGTCCTCAGGATCACCAGCTTCAATAATAAAAGACAAAGAAAAGCTCCCAAAAGTTAAATTTGGGGTTCGCTGTTAAAAGGATATATAGGGGGGTCCACAAGATTGAAAAATCATAAAAAAAAAAAAAAAAAAAAAAAAAACAGGAACCATTGTCTTTAAAATCGAAAAGAAAGAAGAAACGGTCGTGCGTCTTGACAGGCTTTTAAGTTTCTTTTAAAGTTTCTTATTTTTTTTTTCACTAATACACAATCAATTTTCTTTAATTGTGTGCTTGATTGTATGGCTTACCGCGGCGGGGAGGGAGGGGGGGGGGGGGGGGGTGTACGCATCAATTTCACCGTGTTATACTGAAGTCCCGTCCGTAACTCAGTAAGCTTTGGAGCAACTCATTACGAAATTAATATCATCAGTCTTTGTTGTCTCATTAAAGGATCCATTTAAACCATCTGGGTATGTCATGTTCTGTCAATCAAACTGATCGAGTTGGAATAAACTTCCATCATTTACATCAAAGATACAGCGCCTAATGATGAACAATGGTCATTAACGCAGAAAAAAGAAGCAATGAATCCCTACAAGGAGAAATGTTTTGAATGAAATCATACCTGAAACAACTATTGTAATTGATATATACTAGCAACAGAAGGTTTACAAAGGCAGGTTCTTCACACACGGTAAATGGCAATGCATTGAACGTATGCCATCTATTCCAAGTATCTACGGGCCAACCTTTCGACCAAAGTATGTACCAGTTGGATTTTTCTGGGTGGTATGGCTTATACACAGCTTCACTTTCATGTAGATTCTGAACTAGCAGCACATTGCGTTCTTCGTCATTGCATAAATAAGGCAAGAAATCCTCAAAGGGAATGCCAGTGTTTAACTCCCTGTATTGCTTGTTTCACCTTAGCCAATGGTTCTTCATACAAAATTGCAGGGTTATCAAACTCAGATGCCAAGCTTTTCTCCTCAAGGAAAGCACGAAATGAGTCTGCCACCGAATGTGAGAGGGAATCGAGATTATATCCTCCCTCCAAGAAGAACACACAACGGCCACCACATAGATCTTTAGCCAGTTGTTTGATATTGGAAGCAAGCATATAGTATGTCCCTGTTGTGAATTGCAGGCTGGCCAGCGGATCCAGAACATGACCATCATACCTGGATATATTTTGTAAAATGATACGAATATTTGACACTAATTTTGTAATTGAAAAGGAAGACAGTTCCATACCTTATTCTTATTTTCTGGCGATGCTGGAATGATATTTTCCAACTTCAAAATTTTGTTTAGTTCAGTTAGATTAACTAGTTAGATTTTGATTGATTGTACTGTTGAATTTTACTGTATGGCGGAATGTTTGTTATGGCTTAAAGAGGGAAGCTGAGTAAGATATTTATCTTTTATGGAAAACAACACAAGTTTTGGGAGCAACGGGGGACTGCATAACAATTAATTCCTTGTGCTCTTGAGCACACTCACTTTCGATGGTAAAAGAAAGCAACTTACCCAGCAGAGACAAGAATTATGTCTGGCTTGAACCTTTGAGCACACGGTACAATGACTTCGTCAAACACTGTCCTCATGGCAGTGTCACCTGAGCCTCCTGGTAAAGGCAGATTTAGAGTTGCGCCTTCACCATCTCCATGACCTATCTCATCAACTTTGCCAGTACCAGGGTAGCTTCCATGCTGTTCCATCAAAGATTAAAAAAAAAAAAAATTGAATGGTTAGTTGGCACATTCTCGTTTAGAGTTGAACCTCATAGCAACAAGAAAAAGCATGAGGCAATGGCCTTGGACAGCAAGATGTTTGATGGTAGACAGGATAGACATTACAGGAAAATATAAGAGAGAAGGATTATCTTCCTCTTTCTTCCTTTCTTTATCCGTACTCTTTGTCTTTCTTTCCTATTCAACACTAATATTGCAAATTCAAGCCACATGACATTGAATACAATTTCTAGTGTGCAGTTTTCTCTTTCTCATGAATCTAGTTATGCACAAGGCTATCCAGCCAAAGTTACTTGTGTACCTTTTCCTTCCAGGATGTATGGGTACCAAACTAATTATCCATTTCCATCTTTTAACAATAATATACATAGAAATTCTACCAAATTTCCCCTTATTTCAGTATTAGAGAAAATTGTACTAAAAAAAAGTACAAGGGAAAAGGGAGTGAATTGACACTTCAATTAAAAACTTGATGAAGAAAGAAGAAACTAAGGCAAGTAACTCCTAATCATACAAAATCCAAGTCAATTTGCTATAATATGCAAAACAGAGTCCAGCAAAGACAACACTGGTTTTCAATAACTTTCAATCTGAATTTCTAGCTATAATTACAGAAAAGTGGAGCAATAAAAGAAATTAAAAATAAAAAAAGAGGAAAAAGAAAGTAAAATATGTCATTTGAGTCAAAACATTTTGCCACTGGCAAGGTGCAAAAAGAATGTTGACATCAGCAAGACATTATTATAAACCCCTCCCACCCAAAAATAAAAAATAAACAGATGGTTGGAGATGACTTAGGCATCCTCTAAATATAAACAAAACAAGGAAAATAAATAAATAAATAATGCCTTCTAATCATGCTCAATGCAGAGAGACACATGGTTAAAAATCTCAGGAGCAGACACCAAAGGGGACTCAATAAAATAGTCCCTTTTCACAACAGCTGCAAATGTGTCACTTGATCTAAAAGTCCCAGTGTTCCTATTGCCAAATACAGCACAATTCCATAGCCTCTGAGCATGATTTCCCTGTGCAACTATTCAAATTTTTGCCAAGAAAACTTAAAAACCCCTCAATAGAAGTAAAGATCCTTGAATAGGTACACTAAGATATAAAGAAACATGATTGTGAGACTTGTTATTTATCATACCTACACACAGCATAAACCTAGAGAGGCTCAAGATAATCATCATCAGGTTTTGCTCAACTAAAGAAAGTCACTGTGTTCCCCTTAAGGAAGCTGACTAACAGAAGCCCTAACTTTCTAGAGTACCTCAGCCAATGGGTGCTGATATGACTAAAGGACATGCATGATGAGAATAATTAAGATGGACAAAACAAAAATTAACATAAAACACCATATAACTTTCTAATTAAATTCAAACTCTATGATGTTACTGAGAAGAGGAGTGGAAATCATCAAAGGTGTCAAGAAACAAAGCTAGCTCTCAAATGTCTTTATCCTAATATGTCTGGAATACTAGAAGTTCCAATATATGGAGTTTCATTTACGCAGAGACAAAGGTTAAACAGGTAAATTTGTCTCTAGTTGAGTTGATTTCACTAACTATAGTTCTAGGAGGAAAGCAATTATGATTAAACAGTGTTTTAAACGTCCACTTGCCTACATTCTGTAATAGCCAACACCCACCATACATTCAAGGATAACACACAGAGAAGAGGCCATAATTATTTGGCAAGATCAAAAACTGGAACTAGTGAGATGTGTGTAGATTGAGGTAGAACAAAACTCAGCTTACTTGGTGAGTTGACAGGAAGAATATATCTGGATCATTATAAAATGCATCATTTGTCCCATTCCCGTGGTGAACATCAAAGTCAATGATGAAGACCCGTTTTAATCCATGTACACGTTGAGCATGACGAGCTGCAATGGCCACATTCCCAAAAACACAAAAGCCCATAGGCCCCTTTGGAATGGCATGATGTCCCGGAGGTCTTATTAAAGCAAATCCAGTGGGTGGATTCCTGTTATTAACTGATGCTGCAACCTGAAAAGTGACAAGATTTTGGCTAATAATGCAATCAGAAATTACTTAGAAGCAGAATGGCTTCAAAGTAAGGATGATCCAATTGCAGATATAATGTCCAGCTGGTCATAAAAAATTAGCTTGGCTCTCATTCTTAGCATGCCAGAACAATAGGAATTACTATCATAAAGTGACTAATGACTAACATGCTAGGTAGAGACGTCACCACTGAATCCACCAATGCTAGTCCTGCTCCAGCCGCCAAAAGTGACTCCTGGAATGTCTGCACCACAGATAAGGTAATAAGAAAGAGTATAACATAGGGCATATAGCTTCAATATGCAAAAAAAAAAAATAAAATAAAATAATGATAACAACAAATTGTTAAGCAAGCTCCTTATGACATCTAAAGTTGTTCATTAATAAAAGATCAAAAAGGAGTTTAACAAACATAGAATCACATCTCTTGTTTATATTTTGAATGGTTGGCACCCTTCTACACCAGTCATGCTGAAACAAGAGTATCACTTTGACCATAGTAAACCAAGGACATTTCTTGGACAAAATTCATGAGCAAAAACACAAAATTAGAAACCACATTAATCTCTGCACTTACAGTGGTAGTCGCATATGTTGGTCCACTTCCCTCAATATAAATAAGGCCCTGTTGCGAAGCTTGATCCATAGCCTATAAGGAACAAATGATCAATTAACCATGCTAGTGATCTGGTTACACAAACATACACACAGATCTGTGCCACAAACCAAAAAGGAGAGAAAAAAAAGGGGAGAAGAGGAAGAAGAAAAAGAAGGTAATCAGGGATATCCTTGGTTTCTTACACATTGGTAGATTTTGCCAAGCAAGGAAAGAGCGGGCGTGCACATGTGTGTGTGTGTGTGTGTGAGAGAGAGAGAGAGAGGGAGAGAGAGAGAGAGCAAAGAAGGTCAAAATCACAAAACCTTCTCTAGACCAAAAACATAATTTTTGGTATGAACATTTGCAATGTCATCAACTGAAGCAGGCTTGAAATCTTGAAGTTCAATGATCTCTGAACCACGAAACTGAATATGCAAAATGCTATTAGGATATCAAGAACTGTAGCATGGAATACAAATCATTGCACAATTGTGCATCCCACGGAATGAGGTTCAACATCATCTACCCTTTTTCAGTACCCTGCAGTTTCCAAGCAACTCATGAAAGCAATCCAAGCCATTACCTTTCTTTACGATTATATTCATTAATGGTGCACAAATAGAGTTGTATCATTCTCTCATGAGTCCACAAAGATCTACTGCTTAAACATCTTCCATATCCAAGCGCATGAGGGTCCTTGGAAATTAAGGAACATATAGCAATTGTTGTATCAACTTGTTTCTTTAGAATTATTACAAGATATTTTATTATCCATATAGCTACATAAAGGTGTATACATGTGGAAACATATTTACATACACGTCAACAGCATGGTCAAAATTTTCCACTCTGCACAGCAAAGTGATCAAATAAAAAAAATTTGATTGGACAACTTTGGTAATTTGAGCTCTGCTCTATTAGCATACATGTCTTAAACAACTTTGAGAAATTAATACATCTGAAAACTAACACAAATTCCAAAGAAAAGTACTGGGGAACCAACAAGGTTTAGATCTCAAGTAAATCATAGTGTGGCATCAACAAGAATAATATATCTGTTTAAAAAGGTTTAGGCTTGACATTGGGAGTTAGTCACAGAGCTACAATGTCTTTTGTTAGCCATTTGTGTTTAGGCAGCACTTTAGGAGCATTCCAACTTACACCTGTAAAATAGAAGATCTATAGACTACATACAGAAGAATAAGAAAATACAGGATGCATTTTATATATCAGATGTTACATTGACAATTGGCTAAAGAAGAAAGTAGCCATTCCAATCATTCATACTTGTGCTAGGGAGACAAAAGGTGACATTCACAATGTACAACAACAACCATACAAGCAGATTGCAGAACAAAAAGGTTTAAGGTTCTTTTTTTTTTTGGTCTCTGATGTGTGTGTGGAGGGGCTAAACCTTTTGTTTCTATACATGGGTAAAAAGGCTACGGTCTTGACCAGCATATTTGAAATTCATATATTAGTGTGTTTACTTCATCAGCCATATGAAAATTTTTGGTGCTAATTTGTGTAGCAACATAGAAAGGCAAGAAGGGATTTTATTATCTAGTCAAATGCCAAAAGCCTTGGTTGCAGCTTGCACCAACCATGATATGAACTGCCCTTCTATCTGATAGCTTATCAATAAAAATGTTGTTGTTCTTATTATTAGTTCTTACTGGTATGGATTTAACATTCAAACTCAAGTTTGGCCAAGCTTACTGGGGTATTTTGGGGAACAAAATCTTTTTCTTTTTGTGGATCAGTAAATTTCATTCATAGACTTGTCTGCTAAACGTCAAACAACATAGGTCCACAAAACATCAGATGAAAGAAAACTAGAAAAAAAAAATCACCATAGATTGAATGCTGTAGCAAGGAATGATGGCATAGCCATTATAATCCACAAGACCAGAAAAGAGGAGATAGTCATACAATACAGCAGTCAATACCTTAGATGTAAGCTCCATCTCTTCAAGAGCATTAACAATTGCAGGAACTCGAAGATGAGATTCTGGATGTGCCTCCTGTTGGGGCCACCATAGGAAAATAACATATCCAATCAATGAGGAAAAACACGTATAGTTTGATGATGAAGGCAGCATCATGAGTTAAGTATTACATCCCAGAGTTAGGTACCATGTAATTTTTCAACTCCTCAGGGAAAAATACAATTATTGCGCCTTCCATCTGCTAATTTCAGTCCTTACACCTACTTCACATACTTTGGATATCATGACTGAAGGATAAATTTGGACAAGGATGAAGTATTACAATCAATTCCATAGATAGAAAATTTTTAATTTTTTATAAGCAAAGTTTATAAAAACTGAGCGTAAGGGGTTGCAACCCAAATATAGAAGAAAAAAAGTCATATCCAAACCAAAGAATCAATAAAATCTACCCCATCCTAAGAACCATCAGAGCAGTTACACAAAAGCATAAGGGGTTGCAACCCAAACATAAAAGAAAAAAGTCGTATCCAAATCGAAGAATCAATAAAATCTGCCCCATCCTCAGAATCATCAGAGCAGTTACACAAAACCTAAAAAAATAATGGTCCTAACAAATTTTCTACAAGATTAAACACAGAAGCTTTTCTCCCTTAAATGCCTTTCTTCATTCACTTCTCTCCAAACCAGTTATAAGATAAATTATACTATTGAGGTTGAAATGCTTTAGAGATTATCACTCACATTTTATTTGAAATGTCAGTCATATTGTTCCATCCATTTTGTTAGCCAAAAAACTCTATTTTAGAACCTCTAGGCAATTTTATTTTGCCCCCTCCATGACATTTTGACAGTAGTCTTTATAGTAGGGGAGATGACCATATGTCAAAGACCAGATTTAACTCTTCAAAAACCAAAAATACAATGAACCAGAGCTAAATGCATCTGATGTACAAACTCATATTAAGGAACCTGTGAGAAGGCAGTAAAGTTAGAAGAGCCCCTCATATTAATTATTTCATGGGTTTATCATAAAATTCAGTCCCTATTCACTGAAACAAAGATAAAGTTCTACACGAATGATAACTATCAAAGCAGTAGAACTCAAGCTTCAGCAAATCAGGAGAGCACTCTGTGGCACAATTGGATATAAGGCATGGTCAAAATTTAACATTTGAAAGTAAGCTTGGAAGCACTGCCCTTGCAGGTATCAAGGAAGTAAATTTTCTTGTTTCCTGGCACAACAATTGAGTAACAGAACTAAGACATGGACAAACTTCAAGATTTGAATCAATGTCCTCATATCTAGCAGGGAAACCACATTTCTTGCTTACTATCCCAAGAATCAGATTATTGGTAGTCTCCAAGTGTGTAAACTGAAGATGGTCATCATAACTTAAAAAGGAACTTTTAGTAGGATCGTGCATATTAAGGCAAGTAACTCAAATAAATATACCTGATTGTGACCCATGGCAGGAGCTACACTATATATCACTTTGCAACCCTCTAGCCCTCGACTACCACGTAAGTCCGGATCCTTCTCCAAACTACATGAACAACAAACTGAATGTCCAGTATTTTTTATGCAGTACTGCCTTCTTGATACCAAATGCTTCAGAAGATGTCTGCATCCCGCGTGCTCAGGAGCAAAATCGAGCCTCCTACAGCTGTTCCAGTTGCACAAATGTCGCCCCAAGGACATGTAACCTTGAAGGAAAGCAAAAGTGCCCCTCCCTGCGTTAAGAAGTGAAACTTCATTCATGGCAACATCAACAAATCACTAAATCAGATTTTCTTTGAGGGCCATACGCGATTAATCTCAAATTCTAGGAGATTGTTCAGTAACGATGATAACAAATGGCAATTCGCCAGATTATGAAGTCAACTCATTGAATACATCGACAAGCAGATACCCAACTCGAGTGTCAAGAAACCGCTCTAACAAAAGCTTGAGCTGTTGGGTGAAGCCCAGGAATGATGATGAACTCTGACGGAAACGAACGGAAAAACTCAGACAAGACACCAAGAACTACCTTAACCATATGTCAGCATGAACTGAAGTACACAAGACAAACTACGTGCAAGAAGCTATCCAGTCAAGATCAAGTAACATAGGCAACATCGAAAAAAACACCCACATTCGAAAATCAAAATAATCCTTCAAAATTAGTAGTTTCATAAAGCGTAGGGTGGCAGAGAAAGACCTGCAAAAGATAGATGATGGAAAGTTTGAACCTCCATTTTCTGAGACACGTCGTCTATTTCAAAATAAAAAATATATATATATATATATATATTATAACCTTTATATTTTTCGACGGTTTTTTTTTTCTCTTTTTATTTTGGCACATTATGTGGTTGCCACAGTTTCGTTATCTTGTTAGATGCTTTTAAAATGATAAATTTAATTAAATAAATTTTATTTTTAATATGATAATGACATAAAAATAATTAAATTATAATTCATTAAAAAATAAAAATTATTATGATAAAAAAATTTATTATTTATATTATTTTAATAATTTGTTATTTATTTTTTTATTACTTAATAATAAATTTATATTTTAATTATGTTATTTTATAATATATTTTTTTTTAAATAAAATTTTTCAAAATTCGAAAAAGCAATTATTTACGAAAAATGTACCTGTGCATTGTAGTTACCTTATCTTAAATTTTGTTTGAATTTCATTATATATATATATATATATATATATATATATATTATTTTTTCAAAAATAATCTTTAAAATTTAAATTTTAACTAAAAAATTCATATAATTATACCACTAAATACTACATTATTACTTATATTATATAGTTTTATATGTCACTTACTATAATCAAATAAATAAATAACAAATGTATTTTTTTATTAAAAAATTTATTAAATTATAAGTTATATAATAAAATAATTAATTATTTATATAAATTTCATATTTTTAATTAAAAAAATTAAAATGAATAGTTTAATTTCTTAGTTATTAAGGGCCCTTTTCAGATATAATCACCATTGTTTTTTTTGTTTAAAATTTAAGTAGTCTAGTTCCACAGTTTAATAGGCCAGCTCATCTGCCTCCAAAATCCTGTCATATGAAAATTCATAATTAGTTTAATAGAGCCTGGTGTTAAAGTTTGAATCTTGCTCTTCTATAAGTTGAAGAGCATACACTCATTAAGTAACGTTGGAGGTTATATACCTTGTTATTCTCCAAAAGATATAAAAAAAAAAAAACTAAATCAAATAGCACCAACAAAGAAAATTTTTCATGTATTGCACAGACTGGCAAGTACACTTAACAACAATAAACACATCTTGGAGCTCTTTATGACAAAATTTTTTAGTATTTTAATTATTTTATTTATTTATTTATTTTTTTCTTGGTTGGAGGCCCTTCTTTCAAATAAAAGTTTCAATTCAAAAAGAAAAAGCTTGTCCAAATCTAGCACCGTTCTTTTTCTAATTATATTTATAGCTCGCTGATGTCTTTGAAGAAACTTTTAGTAAGGATGCCCTTGATTTTCTTGGCAGTATATTTGAGAAGTAGCCAATTTCTTTGTCTCTTAGGTCAAACAAGTCAAACAAAATAAAAATCGTGGACACTACTTTGTCTCAACGAATATGATTTGAGTATCAAACTGACCAAATGGATTTATAATCGTTCACATCAGTTTTAACTCATTTTACTCTTGTTCATGCTGGATTACAATCTTGAAAAATTGTGAACCACTGTTAACAATTGGTTCAAACATGAGTATCAAACTCGATTTGCTTACCCTTTACCCTTTAAGTAGGATTAGTCCCTTGGTCCCCATGAATTAAAGACAAAGAAGAAATAGTAGAACAAGTGATTCAACTGCCGCTTCATTCATGCACGGTGGTGTTTCTTTCTCAGCGTTCAAAAGTCATGCATTTAAGATTGCAGCAGGATACATACAGTCCGTTGTCATGCAAATTTCAATACAGATCCTATGGTACACGGGGTACACAAGAAGAATATGCCCGTATGAAGGGTTGACAGCGCATTATGTAACAAGATTTGCCAAAAGTGGATCAGTGAAGGGACAACTTTGCAAGGGTCAGTGCTAACACTCTCACCCCATTTGCAATATCCTCAATGGAGGCATACTCTTCAGGTTTATGGCTGTATCCTGCAAAACCATAGATAGATAAATATCAGTTGGTTTTGTGATATCACTCAACCAGCAAGTTAAATCATCGTGCGGTCCAGAGGCTATATTTGCAAAACTGTGAAAGATTACACAACAAAGTGTACTGCAATTGCATAGAGTAGCAGTTACAGAAACTCAAGGGAGGACGCAAACAAGCATTATGCTTCTGGTGCGTGACATTTTTCCTCCAACCATGACAATTTCTATATGAAAAGTAACTGTTATCTTTAATAGCATTTCTGAGATTTTTGGAGAAGCATTGCTGACTATGAAACAATTGAATTAACATGGTAACAATTAATGTACAAAGACACAAATGTTGAAATGGTGGTCGCAAAGTAAGGGAAGCTAGACCTTTGTAACATGGAATGAACAGCATGCCCATTGGAGATATCCTGCAGTGAAATGTTGCATGATCAGCAGCTATTCGTGTTAATTTTACAAAGGAGAAGTGCTCCAAGTGTCCTAGTTCAAACCTTTAGAAGGTCTACAGCTGTATGCTCATGTGCAGTTCATTTAAAAATTATCCAATGTAGCCAGGAATTTGATATTAAACAAATGGATTTAGCAACAAGGAAATTCAAATAAGTTTACACTTCACTGTTGTACTTGTCTAGAGGTTCACAAACAGAGTGAAAAATTATACATTTGGTATCAATGCCAGTTACAAAAATCCAGCATCCATGCATGCATTTTGCCAGTGCTTCTATAAGTTCAAACATCAATATGTTTCATACCTAGCCATGAACAGAGAATCATGATAAGCTCTGCTTATCATAAATTTATGCGTTAGATTCAGCTCCTTTGATGCGGCCTCCATTGCCCCAATTACTGATTTATCAGAAAGTGCTGGTGGGTCCTGATTTATGATTTTAAATTCCAACAGCCTGACACCACGCTTTTTGGCTATCATATTTGCAGATTGATGAATTTTCTCAATTACATCATTTCGCCGCTTTTCATCAATGTCTCGCGTGTCTGTCAAAATAGTCAGGCAATAATGAAAAATGAAATATTCAATCGATACTAACAACAGTGTCAGATCTCAGAAAATTCTAATAGACATTAAAAATATTAACACAAAATGTACTGTATATGAAAGGCCTACCAATTTCTACATGTGATTTGCTTGGGATGCTGTTGATTGCTCCCGGATGAAGCTCTAGAATACCTACAAAAGCAAGAATTATCATATTACAGGCCTAGAAGTGAACACAAAAACATGAAATAATTCAACATAGAAAGAGGAAATTCAATACAAGTAAGAAAACCAAAATCTATGCTACTTGGTGAATAGTCTAGTGAGTGGGAACCCATCACATAGTGCTTCCCAATCCTCAAACCTGGTACAAGAAAGTATGAAACTAATCCTTTGCTGAGGAATGAAATAAAATTTACATACCTACAGTACCAACAGTATCAATTGAACCAGATTCTAGTACGTGTTTCTCCACAGCTAGTGCCAACTCTGCAGCTGCCAATCCAGCATCATTTCTGGTCCAGGTTACACATAATTTTAATGTTCATCACAAAAGAAATGAATTAAGCTATAAAAACGTTCTAATTTCAAATAAATTTCAAACTCATAAGAAAAAAGAGTTAGTAACCACCATAAAGAACCTGCGTTCCATATGTTCTTTTATTGAATTAAAGTTCCTAAGGTCTCAAAGAATAGCCAATTAGCTTTAAGAAATCTAAAGGGTTGATTCTCAAACAAGAAGAAGGCATAATTGGCCACTACAATGGAACTAAACCAGAAACTGAAAGAATAAAACTCTAAAATCGACAAATTATGAAAACTAATGATAATACCATGGAAAGTTACATGAAAGCTAAGCAGGCATTCATCTATGTGTGCAAAGTGTGTGCATCCACTTTTGTGTACTCCTTCTTTCCTCTTATTGCCTGGAAAAAATCAATTATACATAGGAAAAAGGATCACCTGTTTGGCATCAAGACAGCACCTGCATGTCCTCCATTTCCTTCAAAATCTATTTTTATGCTTGCTGGGGCAGCAATTGCAGTTACTATACCAATGGATACACCTGAAGAGAAGATTAAAACAAATTAACAATACACCAGAAACTATGGCTTTCAAAGGACAAAAGTACCATGGGAAGATAGCCAACCTTCTGCCTCCAGAATAGGCCCCTGCTCTATGTGCAGCTCTATAAAAGCTGAGTATCTTCCATTCTCTAGAAAAGTACTTGATAAATCATCTTGATCTTTTGCATAACCAGCGGACCTGGCCGCAGCCAAGAATGATATATTTTGACCATCAATTGTTGTCTTCAGAGCCTCTGCGAGTAACTCACTTCTTGCCAACAAGCGGCTGTGGTTAAAATAACAAAACAGAAACTGAGTAGGCAAGTGACGACACAAGTTCTTTGCATTGGCATGCATTTCAAATCTACACATTCTCAGTCATACTTACCTTCCCAAGCAGCTGATCCCAAAGCGAGTAGGCTCTTCTGAAGTGAATAAGATAATCTCCATTGACCTTCTAGGGGTAAACCCAGATCTGTGACACTTCAAGTCAGCTTGACATAGCCAAAACAAACAGCCAGTGTGCATTGGCAAAAAGAACAACGAAAGGATTCAAACTATTCTAATCCTACAAATTTCTCATGTCCAATATTCCATAGAACAAGTAGATTGTTTCAAGCTTCACATACCCTGCCAGTATAGTTTTCTGATGGCAAAAAGAAAAATAAAGAAAACTGCTTTCTATTTTTGGAAATTAGAGGATTATTCATTGGGGTCCAAAGTGGTAGACAATATGTCACATGGATAGAAGATTAAAAGCTTGATGGTGCTACAATCTGGAAAGGGTCATCTGCCTTTGAGAAACTCATCTTGAACTTCGTCAGCTTCTAATCTTGAGACCTGAAAACTATTTCTGCCCCATGATACAACACAAGATCAAAAATTCTCTATTCATGATATTAATTTCCCAAGCTCTTCCTGTGTAGTTTGAAATTGTTGAACTTGTCATCAACTCGCAGCTAAAGGTGCTTATCCTCTTACAGTTTTCATCCAAAAGAAGGTTTTACAAACAAATTCTAGATCAATCCATTGTCACTTGGCTTCATAGGAGAGCTAATCAGGCACACATGATCTCAAAAAAGAATTCTTAAGTAAAAGCTAATGATTAATAATGTCTTATGTACATGGTAATGATAGCTAAAAAAGGTGCAACGGTTAAGTTACTCCATTAAGACCTAGAGATCACAGGTTCAAGTCACGAGAATAACCTCTCTGTAAAAATAGTGGTAAGGCTGTGTATATTTGACCCTTATTTAGACCCCACAGTGTGGAGTCTCATGCATTGGGATGCCCTTTATAGTCTAGCTAAAGCAATCCTGCTAAGCTGGCCCAAATCCACATGTCATGGCCATAATGACTTCCAACCTGGAATGCAAAGATCACAGTTATATCAACCAGAAAATGCAAACCTTTTTAGAACATTTATTGCTTCTATTGCACCTAAAACTCCAACAACTCCATCATATTTCCCTGAGTATGGAATAGCATCAATGTGAGAACCAGTTGCAACAGCACTGAGCTCTGGTTCATATCCATCCCTGAAAACAATCAGGAATAAGAAAAACATGTTCAAAAACATAAAATTAATTTAGTGAAATGAAAAAATGTAGTAGCTAAAAGATTTAAATGATTGGCACAATCTCACTGCCATTTACCAGCCTCTTATGCACACAAGGGATGTCCAAAGCAAACAAGAATAAAAGAAAATAGGAGACCTAAGGAAAGTTGGAAGAATTATAACACTAGAAAGCAAATAATTGGCATTAGAAAGAAGCAAAGGGAGAGGAACAATAAAATAAACTAAGGAATTTCACCAATTATTGAACTAACCAAATGCTGGTACATTTAGAGAACTAAGGGTTTTCACCAATTATTGAACTAATAAAAATTCTGGTACATTTAGAGGCCAAATTAGCTACCAGTAACTGAAGCTTTTTGAGTGTTAAGTTCAGATCAAGTCTTGAAATGCTGAATGTCAAAAACAAAGGCCTACTTGGATGGCCCCATCAACATGGATGCTACATAGAATATTAGATGAATATAAAGGGGGCTGTCCTAGTGCATGAGACACTCACATTGTGGGGTCTGGGGAAGGATTAAAAAACTGGACAGAAAAATGAAGAAAAAATGTGAGAATGTAGATGGCTAAACTTTTCTAGCATAATAAGATCTTCAACCTGGAGGCTACTCCAAGTTACTCCATTGTGATATGGAAGTTACAGGTTTGAGTCATAAAAACCTCTATATGTACAGGGGTAACATGGTGTACATCTAACCTTTCTCCATATTTTACAATATAAGAGCCTTATTTATTGAGATACCTGGATTATAAGATCTTGGACATGAGATGTTCATTTCCTACTAAAGAAGACAGGATATATCTCTAGTGGATCACATTTGTGATAAAAAGATGTTCTGTGCAAATACCACCATCAATAGTATTTGACTGCAAGTGTGCCACAACACCAGAATACATAAACCAACTCCTTAGCATTTTGTCTATACTCATCATCAGATATAACAATAGAGTTAAATTGTACCTTTACCAGAAACACTTAATAATTTTGTCTATACTCTCAAAGTGACTCATTCAAATGATGAAAAGAGCATTCCAATGAGAATAAAAAGAGTTGTACATATCGCCAAATCACTAGAGTGCTTTTGCAGCCATGACCAAGCAACCAGGATTAAGAACACCTTGAGGTATATTAGTCTGGAAAGGAGAATGCTTGCAGCTGATAACACTGTTAAACTATCTTTCTTTTATCCTTTTCTTATTATAGAAAAAGGATCATTTGCTGTTAGAATCTTGTATGAGAATCATTAGCAATCGTACACGGTTAAACTCTTTATCTCTTCTCCTTTTCCTATTTTAGAAAAAAGATCATCCACTTTTAGAATCTTGTATGAGAGTCATTAGCAATCATCAAAGTTAAAAAAGAAAACTAGAAAAAAAAAAAAGGCACAAACTCACCAACGGCCAAATATGTTACCGACAGCATCTTCTCTAACAGAAAGGCCAGACAGTGCCATTAAGCTCTTAATATACCTGCATTTAAATATTTGTGAATACCAGTGAATGAAAGCATTCTATGGGCCTCAAAGAAAGGTCAAGAGGCATGCACTAAGTGCTGGCTTACCCACCAGGAAAGAATATTAGGATAAGTTACCATCTGCAATTGAATTCAAAAATTTTCCAGAATACTCGAAAAAATTTAGTTCAGAATAGATCCATGGAACATCAAGATTCTTCTAGGAACATGCCACCAAATTCCTGCCGTCCAGCATATTCATGCGGTGCATTTCCCCTTCACATTTTATTCCAAATTCAACTACTGAAGCGAATTGTCGAAATTGATATTAAGCTACCTGAGCATTTTAACCTTCAGTTGTTAATCTTCATCTATTCAATCTTGCTCTCTGTCTTTTACTTAATTTTTGCATCATTTAATCATTGATAAACCATCAACAATTTCTTAAAATAGATGAAAATTGACATTAAAATATTTTAAGCGAACAGTACGGTTACACTTTTTGATGAGATTAAAGGGTAGAAATAAAACAAAAACTCAGCACCCATTACCTGCGTGCCAATACATCCTTCTCAGAGTACAGAATCCTAGTAACAGACGGAGCAGGCGTATCCGAGAAAGCAGACAGCTCATCAATCTAAATCAAAATGAATTCATTCACATCATCAACTTCTAAAACATCAAACAATCGCTCCTCACTTAAAATAATAATAATAATAACAATACAACAGTAATCTAATAAACATAAACAGTAAAAAAGCAACTTTTAAGACTAAGATGCTGAAAACCGGTAAGAAAAAGGCAAGAGCTTGGTCATGGTGTACCTGTTTTTGGAGACCTTGAGTGTCAACTGAAAGTGAAGAAGGCAAAGAGCTAGTAGTGGCAGAAAAGGCAGATGGTTCGTCAATTGGGAATCCAGAGAAGGCCTCCATAGTTTTGATTGTTGGGTCTTCATAGCTCAAGGCTAAGATTGCAGAAATGGTGGAACAACCTACGAACAAAAGAACGATTGAGTAGGAGCAGTGCGAGTCTCTCTGCGACATTACTCTCTGTCTTTTGTTTCTTGGATTTGGTTTTCCTCTTGAAGTATAATTTCTGTAATTGATAACAGAAGTCTGCGTTACGTCGACCAGTTGGGCACTATATTTATTTATTTATTATTTTATTTTAAGTCCTTGTCGTAATTTACAAAATAAAATTACCATAAAAGAAAAAAGATTAAAATTGCCACGTTTAATCAAATTTCACTTCTTCTTGTTTGTTTTTTTTTTTTTTTTTAAATAAAAATATTAAGATCAACAATTAGAATTATCACCTGTAGCTAAAAGCCATCCTTCATTGCAATGGAAGAGTCCAAGATGCGATTTCAATATTTGAAAAATTAAGTAGCGTAACTCTATGAGAGTGCAGGTGCATATGCATGTGTTTCCCAAAGAGCTATCAATCTTTTTTTTTTTTAATTATTTTTTTTTTTTGAAAAAATGATAACAAAACCAATGAACAATATAAAAAATAGTTATATTCATTTTATTTTGTATTTTTGTTTGAGGCGGAAGCAAATAAAAATTGAAAAAAATTTTGATTTTAGTAAGATTTAACAAAAATTAGTTTAAAAAAATTTTAATTAAATTAAAGAATAAATAATATTAAAAAAATATTTATAATAAAATTAAATATAATTTTTATAAACTAAATATATAATTACTATATTATTGAAATTAAAAACTCATAGTTATCATCTAAATCTAAATAAAAAAATAATTTGTTTATCTTTTAAAATTATATATATTTGTATTGAAATATTATATGACAATTTAAGTTATTAAAAATCTTTATAATATTATTAAAAATTTAAAAAATTATATAACATTTAATGTTAAATTTAATTTATAAGATATTATATAATTTTTTAAAATCTATTTATTTAGTTTTATAAAAGTATTATATATATTTTTTTATAAATTATTATATACTTTTATTAAAGTCTCTTATAAATTTATTTTTTAATATTTTTATTATAACTTATAATTTGTAGGTGAAAATTAACCACATATTTTATAAATATTATTATTATTATATTTATATATATATAAAAAAAAAATTAAAAGGTAAAGGAGATGTTAAGACGACATAACATCTCATATCATTATATATCATATGGTTTAATTTAAATATTATAATGTGAATATGATATATTATATACATATGAATTTTTATATATATAATATATACATAACATATATAATAAAAAAAATAATTTAATAAAATTATATAATTAAAATTTTATGATATATAATGAAAATATGTTTAAAATACAAGTAACCATCCAAAGGTCTAAAGTCTTTATTCAAATATTTTGAATTTATGAAATATTCATTTTTTAGCAATAAATGACCCTTCTATAAATAAGTTTGTTATACAAGTGTACTCCTTCAATGAGATTTTGAATTCACTAATGAATACCTTTGCACATTTTCATTACTAAGTTATTTACTTTTTAATTACATATTTGAAATTTATTTCAATCAAATTCATAACAATATTTTTTTTAGTACATATTTATGAACAATTTTGAGAAAGATAACTAATCATATATGAAAAGATGAAATTATGGAATAAAAGTTAGTATGTCAAAAAATAAAATGGGTGATGCCCATTTACAATTCAAAAATGGTATTGAAAATTTTCATTGTAATTATTGATGATTTCATAAAAGAGACTTTCTTATTATATATAATTAAATTATTGTATAATATGATTAAATTATTACATATCTATTCTAGATTGTTGTCTATCTTCTTTATGATAATTTTATGCGATTGGAGTTCATTATTTTTTAGTTTTGAGTAATTTTCTTAACATATCGTATATATTTTGAGTAAATACTCATAATTTTATAAATATTTTGTACATGACATTTTTAATGAAATATACGTCAAGTTTTACATTATAAGGTTAATATAAAACAAAATTACCAATTTTTGTGAATTAATAAATTTATCACGACTTCAAAATCTTAACAATTTCAGCATTGTAGGATATTTTTTTTTATAATAAATCTACCATAAAATTAAACTAAATGAATAAAAATCATTAGAAACTTTGATACACAAAAGACAAAAAGACTAATAAGATCCACATAAAATGGACGATTGATTAGGTATTATGGATTTTTTTGAGTCCAACCTTTTTATTATCATTCCTTATCATTTTTCCACACTTCCTATCTCTCATACACCACTTGACAAAGACATTTCCCATCTCTCTCAAGCTTTACTCCATGATTAAGATGTCAGCAATGCCCCCTAACCTAGATCATCAAATATGTCATTCTCTTTATATTCAAAGAAAATATTGACTTCACAGAAGTCAACTTTATGATCACCTTCCTCAATAGCCTGATCTACCTAGACCTAATGCTCCATCTCATTACTAGTACTCTTTACTACATCAAAGCCTCCCGCTTCACCTTCATTCATATGCTCCATAATTGTTACTCCTCCATAGAAAACCTTAACACCTACTTTATCCACCTCAGCCATGTTAGCATCATGAAGTAATTGGTCCTACCTATCTGCTACGACATCATGGTCAATGATTAGGTTACTGATAGGTTATAAGATCAACAATATAAGTCACTCTTCTGCAACTAAAGAGAACTAACCAACCAAAAGTAAAGGATGAGATAATTAGGACGATTAAAGGAATTAAGTAGAGAATTTGGGGAATTAATCATATTACCTTTGCTGAAAACTTTTCTCTAACAAGGGCCAAGGGCTATTCCATTACATCACAAGGGATTTTCCTAATGTTAAGTGATTTGGATATGGTGGATTCTAAGTGACGCAACATTTAGCAAAGATAAGACTAACACTTGATTAACCTAGAGAATAATAATTCTTAAAAAGAAGGATAGGGATAAAACCAAAACTTTTATTGAAATATTGATTCACTTGAATTCTTTAGAATTGTTTAGCCTTTGGACTTATACACATTTATTGGTAAAATCATTTAACTAATTAGGAAAATATTCTAACTTAAATAAGAAAACACTTAATAACTAATTAAGAAAATATTTAATAACTAATTAAGAAAGTATTCTAAAATACTCAAATAATTTGTATATGTCCTAAATAATATAACTAAACATCCTAATTATACTAAAATACATAAAATAAATAAATATATTACAAAATAATAATTACAACATAATTTATAAGAAAATAAAATATAATCTTCGTGACATGTCCTACATTAGATCCTTTCACTTGAAAAAAAAAAAACTCGCCTTTAAGTTGATAATGAGGAACTAATATCTTTTATACCACTTAAACAAACACTTATAATAAATTGGTATCTTTAACATAACCTAACCACTTATTTTATGAATCATCAAGTGAGCAATGACATTAACAAATAATGATATTGAATAATCATCTGCTTGAATATCTACCTTAAGAAAATCAACAAATACTATACGTAAAGAATTAATAAGATCTTAAGACCTTTTAGTTATAAAATCATTCTTTAATTAGGTAACAAGATCTTGAGACTTGTGGATTATGGGCTCAACTTTTATTGTTAATACTTGAATCTCTTTTCATTGCACTTAAGCCCATTTTGATTCTTTAATGTTAGCCTGACTTAAGGTCTTTTGTTTTTCTTTTTCTACAACAAATTTGTTAAAATCAATATAAAATTGATGAGAAGATCCTTTAATGTTAGCCTGACTTAAGGTCTTTTGTTTTTCCTTTTTCTACAACAAATTTGTTAAAATCAATATAAAATTGATGAGAAGATTCAACCTTATTTTTTTCTTGTAATATGATCTCATCTTTCAAAGTCATATTCCTAGCCTCAAATATATTCATCAACATTTGAACTCCAATTTTATCTTAGATGGTTAGTTTCAGTTTATCAAAGCATCTCATGACTTGCTGACTTTTTAATTCCATTAGGTTATTATGCTTAGATTGAGTATTCATGGATTAATCAGTTACCTTAACTACAACAATGATATTTCTAAAATAGAATATACTCATAATCTAGAGGAAGAAACGCTTTCCTTAGGAGTTGTTTCATTTTATACTAGCTTCTAACTACAACTTTCCCTTTACTTCTCCTTTGGTCTTTCATTCATTCCCACCAAGCAAAGGCTCTTCCTTTTAGCCAATAAGCTACTAATATAACTTTTTGTTCCTTAAATATCTCCATTTAATTAAAGAATCTTTCTACTTTAGCTAACTAATCTGTAAAGCTTTCAATATTACCATTAAGGATAGAATTATTAACCTTTAGTTAAAATTCATTTAATATTCGAGGATGTAGGAGTCATCGTTGTTCATATTTAGCATAATTTGGGTACTCATTAAAACCACCATCATCATTACTAGAGTCTACTGAGTAAGCTTAACGCATATGTAAATTTGTTTTTTTATCAGAATCCACCACATAAGTTTGATGCTTACATAAATTTACAGGGACAAGTTAAACAAGAGGTTGATCGTGAGCAAAATCTTTGATCTGATTCCTTTCAATTTTTTGATTCCTATTAGCACCTCCCACCAGAAGAGGTTCAAGTCAATTGTTGATGACTTTTAAACCATATTCCAATTGATCAATCCTCTGGTTAAGGTTTTGTAGTGTTGCCTCTTAGTCACAAATAGTTGACTAAATGACTTGCATCCCTTAATCTTCATCAACAAGATGGTTGTTATTCCGTTCATCTTGTGCTGCCATCAAAATAGATGACATCTACTATAATGCTTGCTTTGACACAGTGTTTAGCAAAGATAAGACTAATTCTTAATTAACTTAAGAGAATAATAATTCTCAAAGAGAATGATAAAGATAAAGTTAATGTTTTTATTGAAATATTGATTCACTTGAATTCTTTAGAATGTTTTAGCCTTTAGATTTACGCATATTTATAGGTAAAACCATTTAACTAACTAGGAAAATATTTTAATCTAAATAAGAAAACACTTAATAACTAATGAAGAAAATATTCTAAAATTCTTTAGAATGATTTAGCCTTTGGACCTACACATATTTATAGATAAAATCATTTAACTAACTAAGAAAATATACCTAATTAAGAAAACACTTAATAACTAATGAAGAAAATATTCTAAAATACTCAAATAATTTGTATATATCTTAAATAATTTAACTAAAATTTCTAATTATACTAAAATATTATAAAATAAGTAAATAAATTAAAAAAATAATAATTACAACATAATTTATAGAAAAATAAAAAATAATCTTTATTACGTGTCCTATGTCACTAAGAAAGTGTTGATGAACTTGGAAAAGGCCAAAGTTAGGAATTACTTAAAGAGTGTTCTTGTTCTTAATCATGTGGTGCCCTTTTCATAATCTTTTAATCTTTGATGATTGTCATTTTATTTTGTTTCTTGTATTGTAAATGAATTAATTAAAAATGCCGTTTCTTTTCATTCAAACAAAATCAATAATGAGTTGAGAGTTGCTTTTCACTACATATGTCTTTGTTAGGTGGTATTTAAGAGATGGGAAAGTGAGAAAAAAAAATGAAGAGGAATGATAACAAGTGGGTTAAGGCCTAATTAGCTTTCTATATGTCTTGATATATTTGTTAGCTCATCAAAGAAAAAATAGTGATTTTTTATATTAACCTTAAATTATACATAACACTTTTAAATGAATTATATGATATTTTTGAAAATTATATAAGATACTTTTAGTTAAATTATATAACATGTTTGAAAATTATATATAATATTTTTATTGTATTATACAATAAGTTTGGGAAGTATGTGAAACATTTTCAATTAAATTTTATGTGAATTATATAAAATATTTGTAATGAATTATAAGACATGTTTGAGAATTATATAAGACACTTTTATTATATTATAGGACATGTTTAAAAATTATATAAGATACTTTTATTGTATTATATGATATATTTGAAAATCATATACAATACTTTCATTGAATTATATAATATGTTTAAGAAATATATACAATATTTATATTAGAGTTTTATAAAATGTTTGTGAATTATATATTATATTTTTAGTGAATCAAATGACAAGTTTAATAATTATATATAATATTTTTATTAATTTAATGTCATGATCGAGAATTATATATTATATTTTAAAATGAATTATATGATAAATTTGAAAAATATTAAAAAAATGCTTTCATAGAAATATATAACAAATTTGTGAATTATATATGGTATTCTTATTCAAATTATGCCATAGTTTTAAAAATAGACTACAAAAGTGTTATATCCACAAGGTATCATATGATGCTCACAAAGTGTCATAAGATACAATTTATCAAATAAATATAATTATGATTCATATATGTCCATGACATTATCTTAAAGATAATAAAAATAAAAAGTTTTTTCCCACTTATAATATAAGATACAATGTTTTCAAGTAAACTTTTTTATCATATACATCTTTCAATACCATAATTGAAATGTCCACCTTTATAATGTCCTTCTTTATATTTATAGTTGTGACTTGATGGGTCAATTTAAAGTCTAATTTGTGGTATGCACTCACAACTTTTTTAATTGTTTATAAGTTAGTCGTATTAATAACTTTTTTATTTTATATTTCTTGATTAGAATTAGAACGTGATTTGTTTATTGAAAAAGTTTTTCCAATGGCTTGTTACGTTGAAAAGCAACATAATTCAATTTTATCTAATGAAATTGTTTCTCTCCTATAAGTAAATAGTAATCTACCCATATAAGCTAAAACTTAGTTGAACTTGTCACATTTTAACAAATTAGGATGGCACCAACATAAGATTGAGCATTATTGATACTTGCAAAAAATAAATTATAACATTTTTAATTAAATATACAATAAATTTTAAAAATATATATAACATTTTTATTAAAACATATGATAGATATGATAGGCAATAATGTTTTTGTTTAAATATATAATAAATTTAAAAGTTTTATAGATTCTTTTATTTATATACACAAAATTTTTAGTTATTGCATACAATATATTTATAAGAATATATGACAAATTTAGAAAAAATATATAACATTTTAATTGAAATATATAATAAGAAGTATACAAGAACTCTTTAAAAAACTATAATTCATTTGAATAGTCAAGAATTTATTAAGAGAAGGTATTTAAACTAACGATTACAAATAGAGACTTAATAACTTAAGAATAAAAATTTCTACTATGACAAAAAAAAAAAGAAAAAAAGGAAGAGAGAGAGAGAGAGAAAGTAAAGAACCTAAGGAGAGGAGAGATGGGGATACTTTCTTTCTTTCTTTTTTTAATAACTAAGGTAAACTGCTATTTTTAATTATTTTTGTCAATTAATAAATTATTTTATTCTTTACTTGGATAAACTTTTTTTTTTTTTTTCTTTTAAAAAGGGTCTATTGTACCTTCACGGCTTCCTCAATTGACCGCTGCGGCGCCACCTCCTTGTTTTTAGTGTACACCCAACTACGTAGTCGTCCCCTCTCAACATTAGTTAATCTCAAATTTCAATATTTAAAGAGAAGGTAAGTTTCAATCGAACTGACTCGTCCCGCTTGCAGCAGCTGCTTCTCAGAGAAGAATAAAAAGGAAACACAAAAAAAAAAAAAAAAAAAAAACCTTAAGGAAAAAAGAAAATAGAAGACAAAACGGAAGAGCTGGAAAAATGGAAACAGAGACAAGTAGGCACACGTGCCTGAAGCTGGAAATCAACGAAACGGAAGCCATATTCGTGAAAGGCGCGTGGACCCATTCTCACTTCCGCCTCTCCATCACCGACGGCCTCAACGCTTGGCTCTGCCACCGTAATTTTTACTCTCTCTCTCTCACACACACAACCACTGATTAAACAAATAAAGATTTCAACTTTATTTATCTTAATTTTGTGGGTTTTCTTTTTTGGGTTGTGGGAATGTATAACAATTTTTGAGGAGCAGCGACGGAAGAGGAGGTGAGAGAGAGAGCCGCCCAGTGGGACCAGCCTCTGTCTGAATACATTCAACTGGCCGAGAAACACTTGGCTTTCCAACACCCTGCTTCTCTCTACCGCTTCACCGATGCCGGCGACGCTCATAAACGAGTTCGTTCCTTTTCTTTCTTCCATTTTTCTCTCTCTCACTCTCACTCTGTTTTTTTTTTTTTTTTTTTTATCGTTTGTTGGTTTTTAATTTTTGGGTTTTTGATAGAAAGATTATTAGCCGTTGTATTAGCTTGGAATTCTTGTTGTTTTTTGTTATGAATGTTATTCCATTGCTCTTTGATTAATAAATACAAACTGGGTTTGATTGCCTTTCCTTTTCCTCTCGACTTCTGATTGTTTGGAATGTGTTTTCCGACAACATCAAAGTTGTATCGCGATCCGTCATCACACATATGGTCGAGGTCGGTGTCGCCTGTAGTTGTCTTATTTTCTCCTTTTTTTTATGGGTTTTTTTTTTTTTTTTCCTTTCTTCATCCAGCTTTCGTGGACGTTTGAGAAGGAAGGGACTAAGCTGGAATGGCGATGGAAGTGCCACCAATCGCCTGATAGTAAGAAGACTACAGCAGAGATCATGGACTTTCTTATGGATGCGAATAGAAGGCTCAGTGTAAGAATTTTTGCAGTATGATTTCTTTGTCTTATGTGAACCACTTTACATTGTTGTTGCTTCATTAATGAATTGCTTGTGCTTGTTGGTTTATGCCTTGAATACTTGCTGGAAGTGTAGTAGGAGAGTGTGTGACTTTTGGATTTTTTTTTCTTTTTTAAAATAAAACTTCTTGTGTTAACATTTGAATTTATTTGCAAAATCACCATATACAAGCAATGTTGTAACTCAAATTAGCTTCTATGTTTATATCTCACAACTAAGTTGTAAATGCAGCACTCTATTCTTTTATTAAAATCCTATACCTTCCCTTGTGATTCAGACTCAATCACTTTTCTTTCTTCAGATTAACGGGAATGTAATGTTATTAGTGTTGCGACATTTGGTACTATTGCAAGTCTTATTCACTTTTTGAAACCAAATGACTGCTTAAGGGATGTGGTAATGTTGTTTAGATTTCTTTAGCGATGTATTTAGTTATTTAGACTCTACTTAATTGTTAGGTGTTTGGATCCTTTATAATTTTGTAAATAATTCTGGTTCTTCTGTTTTTGTGCATTCTGCAATCAATATTCCTATTGCTGTTTTGTTTGTGACAGACCTAATCTCTTTCTAAAAGTTAAATATAAGAAAATAAAAAACATTTAGATCCTGGTGCTACACCAAACAATGTGGATTGGATGCCAGTTATGATGCTTCCTATGAAATTTTACATCTGACCTAAACTACTGAGGCTGCTTGTTGTGGCCTAAAATTTTAAACCAATGGTTCTTTTGAAATTTGTTGAAAGAAGTAAATGGTAGGCCTATAGAGACCATGCAGCATTTTCTGCAATGTATTGAGAGCAAGGTTTTTTTTTTATATTTTTCATGCAATAATAGTTCAATTTTTTAAAGCTTTAGTAGCAAATTGTCTTCTTAGATGAGGTCTATATTTTATTTATCACCATATATAGCTGCTGAAGATTCTGAATGAAGTGCATATCAGTGGTAAATATAAAGGTGATCTATTTATATTTGTGTGTGTGTGTGTGTGTGTGTGTATGTGCGCGCGTGTGTGCACACTTGTGTCTCATAATGGTCTTTCTGGTGATATTGAATTTGCTCATTTCATTCTCAAGTTGACTTTATTAGTGAATGCACATGACTTGCTCTTTTTTTTTTTTCTTTTGATATATTTATACATGTAACACCTTTATTGCCCTTTCATTTATGAATATTTATTTTTATGTGTGTAGGAAGAGGTAGCTAGAAAGACTCAGGCATTCAGTCAGATGAAAGAGGAAGCTGAGAAGTGTTTGGCGCAAAGTGAGAAATTTTGTAGTGACAAGATAGAGTTTGAATCTGCAATATATGCAAAGGTAAGTGCATTCAAATGCTGATTAGTATTCTGAGCTCATTTTGGTCTAGTGGATGCTATTGTTATTTTCTCTTTCTGATGAGACAGGGACAGAAAAATGGTAAATCTGTTTCCAATCTTGTTCTAGTTTGGACATTTATTATTTGGAATGAAGATCTACAAATGATAATATTTTTAGACTCATGTTCCATTAAGTCATTTCTGTTGAACCTGTTTCTAGTGGTATTCTTTCATCTTTAGGAAAATGCGAACTGCCATCCAGTATTTTTTTGGGAGGAGGGGAGGAATGTTGGGCTATTGTGAATATGATTTTGGGACATTTGCATGAGATTCGGTAGAAACCAATACCCTTTTTTCAAATTAAGTTTTGAGATTTCATTTATGCTTTTGCATGTTCTTACTTTTGTTTGGGAGGGTAGATTGATTTTGTGAGGCATTTTGCCACATTGATTTCTGCTTGATGAGACAATGGCATTCCAGATGGAAGCTAAACTCTATAGGCACTCCGCCTTACAAGTGAACTTGTAGTTACTCTTGTTTATTTTGTTTTCATTTCCATTCTGGATTTACAGGTTAAGAGAAATTTTGCTCCCTGGTCCATAGATTTTTATGAACTGAATGCTAATTGCATGGTTCATTTGATCTCTTAGAGTGAATTTATCATCTGGCATCCTTGCTCATATGTAAAGAGTTAGGACTGACTTTGGGATCCCTATGCTTCCAGTTTCTTATGGTCTTAAATTCCAAGAAACGAAAACTGAGAGAGCTTCGAGATCAGCTATCACAGAAGCACACTCATGGAAAACCATTGGAACAAGAGGAAGAGTCAACAGACAAAACGGAGAGTTTTGATGAGGGCAGTGATGACGAGAAAGGCGAGGAAGAAGTTCCAGAGAAAATTGCAGGCCTGTCACAAGCTGTCCCAAAAGGTAAAAGTCGTGGCAGAAAAGGAATTTGACACAATTTGTGGCACCGGAGAGCTGTCTGTACATTCTGGAATGCCAAGGCAACAGCTTCATCCCTTTTACCCATTTTCATTTTTCAGTCTTTGGCCCTTAATTGTGATCTTTCTTGTTATTACGTAGGTCATGTACCTGTTTTAGAGGGCACCACTCGGTGGTTTATAAGAATTCAAATGTGTTAAAAAGAACTTGAGATTCATGATAATTGCTAGCCAAAACTCTACTCATGGTTCTCGTGTGCACGCATGTACACACTTTCGTTACACAAAGAAAGATAAGAATAGAACAAAGTGTGTTTTGGCGTGTTAGGATTTATTTAATTAAAAAATTATTATTATTATTATTATTATTTATATTATTTAATATTTATTTTTTATTATTTTTAAATTAATATATATAAATATATTCGTAATAATAATATATTAAATTTGTATATTTATAATATTTAATGACTTATTATTTATTTAATTAAAAATATTTATTAGAATATTAAATTTATTAAATTAATTATCTCATATAAATCATTAGAGATAAATTTTCTTAAAATAATTATTAGTGATTGATATCTTCAATAAGATTAATTTTATCCATTTATTTTAATAAATTTTTTATTTTTAATTTTTAATTTTCAAACTTTAGTTGCTAAATATTTGGTATCATAATGATGTTATTGGAGATTTTGCTTATACTCCATCCTTTACCACCCAAATCCAAAAAAAAAAAAACATTATTTATGCCTTTTAGCTAATAATAAAAGCAAATCATAAGTATCATTAACTTACAAATATACATAATGTTTTCATATAATTCATATGAATTAGAAATTAGATTATCACGAATGGAAGAATTAGTGTCTCTCATGTAAGAATTTTTCATAACGTTTGAATAGATGTAAGTATAGATGTAAGAGTCTTTTAAGAAACTTAAATATATAGTTTTTTTTTTAAAGCATAATATTAGTTAAGAGACAACGTTAATGGAAAGCTCACAATAATTTATTAAACATCCACCATCTTATAATATTAAAGTCGATTTGAACAACTGACTAATTGATTTAAATATTAGTTAGAAAAGCAATTGGTGAAAACTTTTATTAAAGAGTTTATTCCTAACATTCATCGTGAAGTCAAACCTCGCCATCCACAAACGATAGTAGTAAGTAGCTCTTTTGCTCGCCCATAAGAAGAGAAGCTAGGCACTGAAATTATCACCTAATTATTATTAAAGTCAGCAAACCTGAGGGTAACATTAACTTATACTCTTTTATTTGTCCTTTTAACATTAGACACAAAGAACAAGTAAAGCTTTTAATGATTGAGTTAATTGAGGAAACTTAAGAGACAAAGCATGACGCTATAGAAGGCAAAAATTTTTGTGATGATATCGATTCAGAGCATGACACTATGGAAGATAAAAATTATAATGATGACATTGATTTAAAGTAACAAGCTATGAAAGGCCAAAATTTTGGTGATGACATTGACTTAGAGTATGAAATTATGGATGACAAAAATTTTGGTAAACTTATTATACTTTTGACTAAATATTATAATTTGTCATTCATGAAAATTGATGAATCTTTCAAAGAATCTATGGAGATTGATGAACTTATCAAACAACTTAAGGTGTAAGTCACAATCTTAAGGTGATAACAACTTATTTCTTTGAAAATGTGTAACAAGCTTAAGGTGCAAGTCACAACTGATATTTTATGGCATCTTTCAAAGAAAACTTGTGATGTTAAAGTTGATATAGTACTCAATTATTATATGAAAAAAGTTAAATTAAAGAAGATGAGATTAAAGAAGATTGTTAATCAAGACAAGCCTTTAGAAGTTTTATGGAAGAAGGTTAGATTGAAGAAAATAGTTAATCAAGATAAGCCTTGAGGACAAGGTTCATTTGAAGAGAGAGAGAATAACAAGATCCCTTTAATTAGAAAATTATTATTATTATCAATTATGTCATTCAATATTTGTTTTTTATTAATTCAAATTAGCAGACACAATTATATTCGTAATGATAATTTGTCAAGTTTATGTATTTGTAATACTTTATGATTTTTTATTGAAATAATTAATAATATTCATTAGAGCGTTTAACTTTTTAGAAGTTGATTCCCTCAAAGAGATCATTGGAAGTTGATCCCCTTAAGGTGATCATTAGAGGCTAATTCCTTGAAAAGATCAATCATATCCTTATTTCCATAAATTTCTTATTTTCAATCCCTAATTCCCAAACCCTATGTCCTCAACATGAGGGACCAACAAAAGAAATCCTTGAGGCCAAAAACTCAACGGATCATTTGGGTGTTAATTAGAAACCACCTATACTTTTCAGTTACAGAATTCTAGTGAATATAAATTAGATGATGCGCCTGGTTTATAATTTAACTTGTACACTTATATCTTTGAAATAAAATGCAAGTTTAACACTATTGCCAAATCTAATTGTTGAGAACAAGAAGTACAAAGGAGCAAAGATCCTTTGCTAGAAAACAATTAGAAGGAGGGTGGTCATAGTTGGCTTGTAGTTGGAGATTGATTCTATTTTTTATTTCACTTTCAATCTAATTGTGAATTTAGTTTTGATTTAGTTCTTGCATGATTATGGCTTCAAGTTCAAGAATGTCTTTGTAAATATTATAGTTGGTTAGGAAACTTGTCTATTGCCTCACATTGCCTGTAAAAATCTTTTATCAAAATTAGTAACATAATTGGAATTTACAAAATCACCCAATGCATCTGAATTTTTGGAAAACTCCAAAAATGTGTCTAAGGTACTTTGTAAGTATATGAAAATTTATTTCACAATCTGCCAATGTGATTTGTTTAAAGAAGATATATATTTACTAGCCACACTAACTGTTTATGAAATATTTAAACATGTGCAAATCATTGTATACATAATATTGTTGACTACACTAGAATATAAAACTATTTTCTCTTCATCTAACTTTAGTGACTAAGTAGATAATAACATGAAATAATTAGCAATGGAAGTATTGACAATTTTGACATTTTTCATGTCAAATTGTTTCAAGACCTTTTTAACATAATTCTTCTTAGTCATATATAACTTACCACTTTCACAATTTCTTTTAATTTCCATGCCAAAATTCTTTTTTGTTGCTTAAAAATTCTTCTTCTCAAATTCATCATTTAAAAGTGCTTTCAAAGTATGAATCTTTTACGAATTCTTGGTAGCAATGAGTATGACGTTGACATAAAGTAACAAATAAATGAACAAGTCATAATTTAACTTTTGCAAGTAAACACAACTATCATATATACTCTTTAAATAACTATGACCTAGTATAAAGAAATTGAATGTCTTATACCACTATCTCAAAGACAGCTTTAACTCATAAAAGGATTTTTTTTCAATAAATAAACATAATTTTCATTACCTTTAACTTCAAAATGATGGAACTACCTCATATATATTTGTCCTTTAAACTTACTATATAAGAAAGTTATCTTAACATCGAGTTACTTTAACTCCAAATCATATATCGCCACCAAAACAAGTATTAAACTATGTTTAACAATAGGTGAGAAAACATTATTAAAGTCAACACCTTGTACTTGACTAAAGTCATTTATAACCAAACATGTCTTGTAACTTACATCTTCAATCTTTGGTATACCTTCTTTCTTTTAAGCCCTATTATACTTTATTTCTTTGGAAAGACTAATTTGCAACCAATAATTTTCTTTTCTAAAGGTGGCTTCAAAAGAACCTATATGTTATTCTTATAGAGAGATTCTATTTTTTTCATTCATTACAACCAACAATTTTAGATAAGTTAACACCTAAAATTACTTTTAAATATGTAGTGGTTTACATCTTCATTACTTTCATGTGCAACTAAAAGAGTATAAGTAATATAATCATTATATCTCTATAATGGTCGAATTTCTCTCCTCGGTCTATCTTTGGTTATGGAATGATCCTCCTTTCTATTTTTAAAGAAATTTGCAATATCTAATGAATCGATTAAATGTGAGAACTCTACTTTATGGCATCTTAATTCTCAACTTCAAACTTCACCTACTTATATGTATTGTCACCTTTACTTGTATTATAAGGACTATAAAACTCTTCTTTTGGATTAAATATAGAAGATTCATCAAATATAATATTTCCATTAATCACAAATTTTGGTGGATCAATATACCATAAAGAATACCCTTCACTCTAAATGGATGCAAAAATACATTTTTTTAGCTCTATATTCCAATTTCTCATAATTAAAGGGCATATATGTAGAAAATTAAAATATCTTTAAATCAAAGTAATTACTAAGAGTAGTTGACTAGACTTTTTTTGTAGTCTTAAACTTTATAGATGTTAAAGGAGTATGATTAATGATATAACTAAATTATAGAAACTACATCTATCTAAAAATCTTTTAACAAGACAGCATTGAAAATTATACATCAAGCTCTCTCCAAAAGTGTTTTGTTCATGTGTTCAATAACATTATTCTATTGAGGAGTCATCTTGACTATACAATGATGACCAATGCCTTCATTTTCACAAAATTTCAGCTCATTATCTGTCCTAAAGCACTTAATTTACTCCCCTGTTGGTATCTCAATCAAGGTTTACCACTTCTTAAATGTTCAAAAACATCATTCTTGCTACAGAAAGAAAACCCAAACTTTTCTTGAATAATCATCAATGAAAGACAATATATACCTAATACCACCTTTTGATATAATGCGATGTGACCTTAAAAATCTGAGTGAATATAATCCAAAATACCTTTTATTCTATGAATTATTGGAGACTTGAAATAGACATTTTATGCTTCCTCAAGATGTAATGCTCATAGAAGTCCAACTTTTTAATACATTGTCCATACATAAGGCCTTTTTAGCTTAATATAGATAAACCCTTCTCATTCATGTGCCCCAATCGCATGTCTTAGTTTCATAATATTTACCTCTGAATTAGGTAATGTAAAGACTATATTAGTACCTATAACTATATATAATGTGCAAATTTCCAAATTTACAAGCTTCCATGACAATAAAAGCACCTTTATTGACTTTCAAAACTCCACCTTCACCAGTATACCAATAACCAAGAGTTTTAAGTGTACCAAAAAAAGACAAGATTTTGTTTAATTCTGGAACATATCCAACTTGTATGAGGGTTATCATAGCACCATTATGAGTTTTGATTTAACTATACCAATCCTAATAACTTTGCAAATTATATTACTACCTATCATAATAATTCCACCTTTAACATATTCATAGGTGAAAAACTAAACTATATTAGGACACATATGATATGTATAACAAAAATTCAAGATTCATTTATTGATAGACTTTAATTTATCATTAGTAAAGAAAAAATTTTTTTTACTCTCATGTTTTACAACACTAGTTTAAACTGACTTATTATTTTTGTATTTATCCTTATCTTTATCTTTTAGCTTAAAGTAATAAACTTTGATGCACCTTTCTCTTTTACAATAATTACATACCAAATTTTTATATTTAAATTTATATATAAATTTATGTCTTTATCTATTTACATCTCTCTTATCTAATATATTCTGAACCACCAAATTGTCAGTTTGACCACTACTACTCTTCCTAGTTATATTCTTTCTAATTTGGTCTTTTGACGTCAAAATATATTTAATTTTTTTTTAAAAAATAATTTTTTTATCATAAAGTATTATTACTCTAAAATGTTTAAATAATTGAAGAAGAGACTATAATAATAATATAATTTAATCTTTATCCTCGTATGAATATATATATATATATTATTTAAATTTATAAGTAAAAAATCAAATTTGACAATATAAATAATCTTTTAAGTATATGAAATATATACAAACTATATTTTAAATAAAATCTATTGTTTATTGTTTTCTTTATATGCAAAATTTTTAATTTCTCTTACAAATTCTTAATAGTTACCTTAGTAATTATTCCTCTTAAAATCTTATTAGAATGATTTAAGATACTAATCAATCATGCCTTTTTGTCAAAATTAGTATATTCCTCATCTAATATCTTATCTTATTTTTTTTCCTTATCCAACAATGCTATGTTAATAACATCTTGAAATAGCATAGCCTCCATCTTCAATTGTCATATTTTTTTATTAAATTTTTTGAAATAATATTTAATTATTATCATGATTATTATTTTTTTTTTTTGGTAAATTGAGTTTTGATATTAGTTTATTATGAGATAAAATTTTATATTATAATTTTTAAAGATAATAATAAAAAATAAAATAAAATATGATAAAAAATAATTAAAAATAATAAATATTAAATAATATAACTAAGTAATAAAAATTTAAATAATAAATTAAAAGTTGTTTTAATTTATTTTTTAATTAAAAAAAATATATTATTTTTATTTTTTTTAAAAAAAATCAATCAATTATATTTTTTTATATAAAACTTTATCAAAATTTAGGATTCCACTGAATTTCTTGAAAACCTTAGAATATTTGATTTATGAAAACCTTCCAATATTTGATTTTTGAAGCAGCCCAGGCGGGCCATACATAATAAATGATCTAGTGGTCCCAGGGGTAATCTTTCACAGTATAATTGAGCGATGCTTAACCGATGAACATTTTGCTCCCCCGTATAATTTGGAGTTTGTCTCTCCCACTCACTCCCGTCATACTAAGGCGGAACAACTATTTTTAAAAAAATAAAAAATAAAAAAAAATACTCGAAAGACTAAGGAAGTAACTTTGTACTTGTAATTCAAACAACCCCCCAAAAAAGAGAAAAAAAAATTTTTATAAAATTTTAGCGCATTTTTATAAAATTTTTTTCAAATAATAATAATAGGATATATATATATATATATCTAAATTTTTGACTTAAAATGAGAAAACAGAGGTAAGAACTCAGAAGTCATTGCTTTCCAATGGATATTAAAAAGAGAAAAAGTCTGAAGTGTGATTACAAATATTAGAGTCGTGTCAAAGTTTTCAGACAGACACGGGGGTCATATCGGAGCCAGCTTCGACGTAACTTTTACCCCAAAAATTGTGATTCGGAGGAATGGAGCACAAAGATGATGACGAAAAGCTCTGCAAAGACCTCCCAGTTCTCCTCGCCTCCTTTGTAGACACTTTTGTCGATTTTTCAGTCAGCGGCGGTCTTTTCCTTCCTCCTCCTCCCCCTCCGCCGCCGCCTCCTTCTCCGTCTCCAAACCAAACTACTACGATTGATAATCTGGACTCCCATAATACAGCCGCCACTAGCAATCTTCTGCCTGCGGCCGCCCCGCTCCAAACGCGGCTTCCTTCTCCCGATCGTCTAATTGCCATTGGCGATCTCCACGGCGACCTCCAGAAATCCAAACAAGCCCTCCGTCTGGCCGGCCTGATCGACGCCTCCGATAAATGGACCGGCGGCACCGCAACTGTTGTCCAGGTCGGCGATGTCCTCGACCGCGGCGGCGAAGAGTTGAAGATATTGTACTTGCTGGAGAAACTCAAGAGAGAGGCCGCCAAGGCTGGAGGTAACGTTATTACCATGAATGGAAACCATGAGATTATGAACGTGCAAGGGGATTTCAGGTTCGTGACTCAATTAGGGCTGCGAGAGTTTGAAAATTGGGCTTATTGGTATTCTTTAGGTGACAGAATGAAGGGTTTGTGTGTTGGATTGCAGAAGCCTAGGGATATCTATAAGGGGATTCCTTTGACTTTTTTGGGTGTCAAACCTGAGGCTTTTCCTGGAATCAGGGCTAGAATAGCTGCATTGAGACCCAATGGACCCATTGCCAATAAGTTTTTGTCCCAGAATGCGACTGTTTTGGTTGCTGGGGATTCTGTTTTTGTCCATGGTGGGCTGTTGCCCAAACATGTTGAGTATGGTTTGGAGAGAATAAATGAGGAAGTTAGGGATTGGATTAGTGGACTAATTGGGAATTTTGCACCGGAACACTGCAGGGGGAGGAATGGTGTGGTTTGGTTGAGGAAGTTTTCAAAGACGTCGGCTAAGAATTGTGATTGTTCTGCACTAGATCATGTGCTTGCCACGATTCCTGGGGTGAGGAGGATGATAATGGGGCATACAATTCAGGAGGCTGGAATTAATGGAGTGTGTGATCACAGGGCAATAAGGATTGATGTTGGTATGTCCAAAGGGTGCATTAATGGGTTGCCTGAGGTTCTGGAGATCACTCCAAATTCAGAGCTACGGGTGTTAACCTCCAACCCGAGGTATCAGGAAGACTACAAGTCTAATTTGGTTGTTGATAAGAAGGACAGACTTGGGTTAGTGATTCCAGAAAATGGACCTAACCAAGTGGAAGTGAAAGCTTAGGCATTTAGTCTATCAAATGCTTGATGATTATTCTTTGTGGAACTGCTCATATTATATTATTTCCCTATAGTCTGAAGGGTTTATCATTGGATTCCGCCAGGATCAGCAGTTATGATCCCTTGCTTATAAGGTTGCAAAGATTCTTTCAACATAATGTTATGAGAGTAAAAATGCGAATTTGGGTCCTAACTTCTCAGCTATTCATTTTAAGTTTCAGAAATTTCTTATCATTAATTGCTTGTCCGAGTCTTAGCAGTTTGTTTTCAAAAGAATCAATTTACATAGACAAAGTTATACTAATAAACTGCTCAACTTTTCTATTGTGCATTATCTTCACTCGTGTGTTCTCTTGATGTACAAGCCACGTGGTTGTACATCATACCCTTAATCCACATTATTTTCTCCTAAATCAGCACTTGCTTGCAAATAACTGATAGTGACGCCAGGGTGCCTGCTCTTCCTCCTTAGCACAATTTTAACCTTCTAGTACTACAGCCAAGCTGCTTATCACTTGTTTGTGAATGGGTGCATACAGTGGTCATTATTGCATGTTGCACACAAAATGAAGCACATACAAATAGAAAAAGTTGTGATAGTGCCTCTGTTTGAGTAGAGATGCTCACTAGTTTGCTACTTAGTTCTAGTTTTCCAAGTCTTTGGTGCTGGTTCTATTTGTTATTACAGATATTTTCTTAAAGCCAGGAGATGTAACTTTTTCCTGATGGTCAAGGACTTGATAGCCCAACAAATTGTTTGGGTAGTCTTACCAATGCATTTATTTTGTGCCTTTGCCATTAGGTCATCCAAATATAATGTGATAGCTCAATTTATTTAAGCTGTCCATGTGCGAGTGTGTAATTTGTTTGCTTTTTGTTTCATAACTTTTAGTAGTGACAATAGAGTGGTTTTCTGAAAGGAAATAGTCAATAGCTCCAGAAAGAAGCCCCGCTCTTGGGTACCAGGTGATGCTAGATCATGAGCAGGAGTTGGGATTTAGGAGTTGATAACATTTTAGGGAAATTTACATCATGCATCCTCTATTTAAGATACAATAACGAATCAAATTCTCATTTTTTAAGTATAATAAGTTGCACTCCAACATTTGATTTCAGTAACAAATAACACCCTTTTGTAAAGTCTTTGTTAGAGGGTATGAAAATAATTATAAAAATGTCATTAAAAAAGACAAGCAGATTCAATTATACTTTTAACGTGTACAATGTGAACATATAGACATTGGAGCATTATAAAAATTAAAAATTAAAAATTAAATAAAAAATTGACCTTAGAACATATATATACCCTCCTTTCGATATAAGTTAATATTTGTAATTTTTATTAAATTATTTAGTAAATAATATATTTGTTTAAATTTATTTATATATTTCTAATAAAATATATATATTTTATTAAATTTTTAATATATATTAATAAAAATAATTATATTTCTATATATTACTTTAATCAAAATTTAAAAAAAAATATATATAATTGAATAAAAATATATAAAAATTTAATTATATATTTAATGAATCATTAAAATTTATTTAATAAAATTTAAAATTTTTTAATTTTGTATATTATTATTTTAGAATAAACTAGTTTACAAAATTTAACGGCTAAAAAATTTATTCAAATATTAGTATTTTATCTTATTATTGTGATTAAATATATTTTTTAAAATTTTGAATAGAAATAAACTAATATTTATATGTTATTAATATTAAATAAATTAAATATAAATATTTTAAAAATATATTGTATAATATTATATAATTTAAAATAATATAAAATAAACCTCTCAAATGTGTCAAAAAAAGATAGAGAAAAAATTAATTTTAGGTATTCTAAAAATATAAAAAAATTTTATAACTTACAAATAAATAAAAAAAAGAGAAATTAATAATATTTTATTTTATAATTTTTTTAAAATTTATATTTTTTAAAATCTTAATATTTAAAATAAAATTTTAATGTTTGACATTAAATAAGAGATAATAAATAAGAGATTTTAATTTCGTAAATAATATTTTAGAGTTTGGTGGGCGCTATTGTGGCTCAAGGGAAGGAAAAAGTGTTTTGGAACAAACTTTTAGTCTATTTATATCATTCAAAATAACATTTTTGTAATTATCTCAAATATTTTTTTTTATGAAAATTTAACTAATGATCAAAGATTATGATAAAATTTATTACACATAAAAATAATGAATGTGTGTTTTATTGCTGCAAACTCAATAGAAGGTTAATGAAGTAAATATCAAAAATTAGAGTAGAATTATTACACATAAAAATAAAGATAATAAATTTAAATTAATTTTAATATTTGACATTATATTTAATTATATATATAATAGTTTTTAAATAATTTTTTTATATTTTTATTGTCAAATAATTTTTTTTTTGTCATTGTACTATTTAAAATAGTGATTTTAGTTATTTATGATATATGGTATCAATAATTATTAAAAAAAATAAATAATAACTATTTAAAATTATTGAATTTTTTTTTATTTTGTTAAAAATAAAATTAATTTTTTAAAAAATTAAAATAAAAATCAAGATTTTAAATTTTTAATAAAATAAAAAATTAATAATTTCACATAATCATTATTTTTATATTTTTTAATGATATGATTAATTTTTACTAAAATAATGTATAATAAGTGATTAAAATTAATATAATTAATAATACTATAATAAAAAAATAGTGAAAATGTGGTGTTTTATTTTTATTAAAAAAAAATTTTGCATCTATATTTAAATATAAGATTAAATGTTAAATACCATTTAGACTTTTTATCGAAAATAAATGAAAGTGTGTGTTATTACTACAACCTAAATATAGAGGGTGAGTGAAGTAAATTTCCAAAATTTAGATTACAAATAGCAAGCAAATATAAAGAGGGAAAGGACTAAATGTACAATTTACCCTTAGTCATGGGGTTCAATATGCTACATGTGAAAAGTAAGAATGCGGCTTGTTACCTCATCTTTAATAAGGGGTGAGTGTGTGTTTATTGGAATCTAATTTTGATGGTTTTAGGGACTTAGTACAAACGGTAGAGGGAGTTCATCGACTCTTGATATCCAAACATTATGTTCAATGAAGAACTTAAGACAAAGTGCCTTGGGAACCAGAGGACCCCCGACCACACTAAATGCTTCTGTGCGTTTTATGTTGCTAACCTCTGGTCTGTTAAAAGATTCCTGGTTTTCTTAATCCTTCCTAAGCAAATCGCAGAAAACCTGAGGCCTTCTGCACTCCGAGATGCGCAGAGCCTGAAGCACAAAATAATGCTCCATAATTCATTCACGTGAACACAGAATA
The DNA here is from genome assembly GCA_037832345.1 of Rhizophora mangle. Lineage (NCBI taxonomy): Eukaryota > Viridiplantae > Streptophyta > Magnoliopsida > Malpighiales > Rhizophoraceae > Rhizophora > Rhizophora mangle. The sequence continues at coordinate 352,616 of JBAPLJ010001639.1, read as the reverse complement.
GCAAAGAGGATAAAAAGGGGGTATGCAACTCTTCATAATTGGCGCGGCAAACATGCCGCATTAGCACTATGTGTAGTTGAGGATTGGAGTACCAAGGGAAATTGAAACTCAATTGCTAGTCTGGAAATGCAATGCATGATCAATTTTGAAGGGAAGTTTGTCAGCCTATTACACCATGTATGCTCAGTTGTGAACGCACGCATGATTGAGTTGATTGTGACCGTCGATGTCTTTACATTAAGTATCATGCAGAAGAGCCCCAACAAAGAAAAATCTAAACATGACAAGCCTGGCAATATTATTACCTCGAGAGCAGATGCCATGTGGATTAGTGTTGATTCGGACCACGGCCTACCAATAAACTGAAGGCCAATGGGCAAGCCCCTTTTGTCATACCCAACCTATCGAGGATGCTTTAGGTCAACAGGAAAACAAAAGAGAAAAAAGCACCAGGTGCAATGAAAGTAATTGCCATTTAGAATGGGGTAATGGCAGATGGCTTACTGGAACAGTAACTGCAGGCAATCCCAGAAAATTTCCTGCTATCTGATACCGAACAAGTGCAGCTGAAACAAGCCAAAGCCGACGAGATTAAGCATGCACACCTCCACACTTGCTCATGCACTAGTAATGGTCTACAATATTCCCTCTCCAATAAAAATTTTTTTTACATAAACAGGAGAAAAATAATTCCTATTCTCGAAAGAAAAATTACAGTACTTTTTCAAAATAAGCAAGATCAAAAAAAAGTTTTGCGTTAGATATTTTATACCTCCATTTATGTAGTCAAGTTCGCCAGTCTTTAGAGCATCACTTAAAATAGGGTAGGCGGTGACGCTGTTGTATGAACAAGACGATCAATTGGCATGCTTGAACAATAAGAGATTTACAGTGTCATGCAAGTTAGGTTTGATGGAATTGTTTTTAAACATTCAAGTGAGGGTACCCTGTTGTCGGTGTGACAATTACATTTGCCTCTGCAAATATTTTCTCATGCAACTGCAATTGGCGATTCCTGCAGGTATAGCAAAACTCACTTAGGTATCTAGAGTTGTTCCAAGTACTTTGTCAGCAGGTCATATATCTTCTTGAAAAACTAAGAATCGGAAGTATTGAAACAGTAACCATCACCACAATCTTGTGCAGAAACAGTGGCAAAATGGGCAACCTGATGTCCTGTTATGAAATTGTCCCATGGTATTGTCATGAAACTTCTCATCTAATCCTTCACTAGATTGTTGACTAAATGTGTGATCCTGAATGAGAGTGTGAGGTGTTATGTGAACTTTCAAAAGTACCATCATTCTGAAATTTTTATTATTTTCCGTGTCAGAATAAATTGAAAACTCTGCAGTACCGAGCCACAGCTAACAGGCTACCACGTTTTCAATGTTGAAAGCAATTGTGTTTCTTATAGCACGCTTGTTACAGCGATGGTAGAATTGACGTGCCTTCTCCAGGCACACAATCTATTTTTACTCAAAAGATGTGGATGCAATGAAACATTCACGAGCAAAACCAAGACTTCATTCCAACTAAGCAGAAACTACGAGAATCAGATTGCCTGAACCTGATTGCCTCAAGACTTGAATTTGTGTTGGTGAATCTAGTTTCCTTGCTGTTCAAGTTGCATTAGAGCAGAAGAATCTGGTTTTTTGTTGGTGTGCAAGCTGGAATTCCAGCAGAAGGTAACTTGAAGAACAAGGTTGAAGACTTGGCATTTTGATGTTGATTCTAGATATCCCTTAATATTAAAGGTCAAGGAAAAAGTTGTAATTGAACTTAATTGCTGTATTAGTTTGGTTTTCAGTTTTAAGTGGTTGTGGGAGCAGTTGAACTGTTGTACTTTGTTTTCTGCTTTACCGTGTAATCTGGTGACAGATTGCTTCTTTAATTTTTTTTACTTGTATTCTTGTTTAAGTAAAGCAAGTCATGCTTTATATAATGATTTCTGCTCAGTATTTACAACAAAACTCCATACGTTGGAGAAGAAAATCAAAGGATAGCTTGAATTCTTCTCTCCGTTTTTCTAGTTTTCCTTTTACTGCAATCTCTCTCAACTTCTCTCAGAAGAAACTAACATAGCCAGTTCCAATTTGCTTGCCTATGTTTAGAAGCTTTAAGTCTACGTATCTCCCCAGAACTTGGCTAGATAAACATTAGCATAATAGCCATGTTATAAACTTGGTAACGAGATGGTTAACTGCCTATAAAGAAAAAATCTTGGCACAAAATAAAGCATTTCAATGGCCTTTCAGGAATCAGATTCTAGTTTTAGTGACTTTTCTCCCCTTCTTATTTTTATTTTTTTTTAGATAATGGAGAATCAGTATTGCTTCATGATTCTGAATGATATCTGACCGTTCACTACAACTTAATAATCTAAATATAGGTTGTAGCTTACCTTAGTCTGGGCCTTAATGTACTCCTTGGCACTGAAAGAACCATACACAGAAAGTGCTACCCTTGTATCCCATCCTAACTCTGCAGTGTTCCTGTTAAAGAATAAGTTAAACTTTAGCACCAGGAACTCTAAATCTTGTTGGAATGAATGTGGTGAATATATATACATACATCTTTTCTAAATAAGAGGTAAGTGCAGTGCTGCACTCAGATCCAATTGTTGTATAATGCGCCAGGCGCATTGCTTCTATATCTGGTATTGTCACCTCCATTGTCTGTCACATAAAAATGCATTAATAAGGTAGTACACAAAAATAATGGTAAAGCAAAGAATAATGCACAATCCTGGTTTTGTGTTTAAATCCAAAGGGATTATATTTCTTGTTATACCTTCCAACCGTACATTTCATAAAGCTGATCCAGTACATGGGAACAACATATTCTGATATCATCACTGCAATCATTGAACCACTAATTGAACCAATTAGTGGTCACAATTTTTTTAGAAAGAAGAAAATATTAGGTTTGTTACGTTTTGATTCAAGCGTAAATGTGAACATAAGATTAAGAAATGAGTTACTCACCTTCCCATATCTTGCCATTCTGATGCTTGATAATGTACTTACAGACTTCAGCATTGGAAGATATAATTTTGGCTGACAGGTTCATGAAAAAGAGTTCTCTTGTCAAATTTAATAGAACAATCCTAAAGCTGTTCTGGAAGACTGAACCGTAAAAGAAATCGGATGAGAATTTTGGAATCAATTGTGCAGCTGTTTACTTCAATACTGGGAACTTTGTGAAGAAGATCAAAAGTCCATGGATAAAAAGTATAGTTGAGATTAGCTGTTTTCTTTTTTTGGCTTCAGGCTATGTGTAGAAGAGCTTCTACCTGTATGCTAGAGGGTTCATGAGAGGGAAGTTGGCCGCTAATTGCCGCATACCTGAAAATAACAACTTGTTTAAGCTGTCACATAAAATGCAATAATAGCCAAATCTCAAATATTTAAAAAATGCAAACAGGCGATACTGACACAATAAGTGCATCCTCTATGGTGCCTGCTAACACTCCGATCATCCCAACTGTCCAGTTTAGAGGAAGAACACTGAACAAAAGCAAATGTGCCTTCAAAGTCTGATAAAGTCCTCAAAATAGGGGAACTGAAATAAACAAGATTGAATTCATAATAAAACAAGCTCTCACCCAGAATGAGGTACACGCCTGAATGTTGGTTTGAAACCAACAACACCACAAAGAGCAGCAGGCATTCTCACAGATCCTAAGTGATTATAAGTGAAAGACACGCTTCTGTTAACATCCATTTTTGTAGATCATACACATTAAGGAGGAAGGAAACATGTTTATAGGATAAGCTGGCAAATTTTCAAATCTTTTCTGAACATAGCCGGTGAAAAAATGTTACAAAGAGTTGCCTTTTAGTATTTGGACTCATAAAAGTAAAGCCACATTGGCTGAGAAGTTACAATAAAAAAAAAAATCCCTCCTGGGCCTAAAGGTTGAAAATTTTAGTTGAGGATAAGAGCAATAAGGTACCTCCTCCATCAACACCAAGGGCAACAGGACACAATCCTGCAGCCACCGCCGCAGCAGATCCACTAGAAGAACCTCCACAGATTCTTCCAGTATCATATGGATTTCTAGTAACACTGCATTCAAAGTAAGAATATAGCATCATCATCATCATTCTCTTTTTTCTTGTGGATTTTGTTTTCACATTTAAACTAGTGGAAAGACGCTCTACCCATAGTGAGGATTTATTCCACTTGTTCCGGCTCCAAGCTCATGCATGTTTGTTTTCCCTATAAGCATGGCACCACACAATCTGAGGCGCTTGACGCAACAGGCATCAGTTTTGCAAGGTCTAAGCTTGTGCAGCCACTTTGTTCCTCCTAGTAAAAACAATGACATTGTTGGGGGATGAGTTTAATAGGGAGATAATAGATAATGAGCAAGTAGACATATTTGGCGTTAAGCAATTTGGCATAGTTTTGAGTTACCCGTTGTCGGATATGGTGTACAATCTATCTCATCCTTTACAGCAATTGGGACCCCATCCAAAGTTGATATTGGCTCCCCTGTACATTTTTTTAAGTTTTAGCTGGAACATCATGTACAATGGCCAGATGCAAAACCTTGGAGGAGATGTATAAGCAGAAGGGCAAGTCTTTATGTAATGGTAATGTTACTCAATTGTGATCGCGAGGTCAAAGGTACTGAAAGCAACCCTTTTTAGATGAACAAGCAAAAATAAACGAACATGAACAACAAACACCAAGTTCATAATACTCGAAAATAATGATGTAGACTCGATTAATATGGTCACCGAATTCAAGTAAATGGAGAGAGTAAAAGGATAGGAAGACCTAAAACTTGATAAAGAAGAGTTGTTTCCAAATCCAGTTAAACACAGCAACCAGCAGTTGCCTTTCCTTTTCTGCCGCAATGACAGTCTACTATTAGAATGTAGTGACTGGTAATCCTGATGAAGCTAGAAGATGAAACACCTTTAATTTTTTTTTTTTTTTGGTTTTAAATCTGAAAGACTTTTAGCTCTGAAGTTCGAAAGCAGTACCTCTTTCATGCCGAAAAGTTGATTCTCTGGCCTGCCTTAAAATATCTTCTCGATTATAACTAATAAAGAACGCCATGTCCAAACGATGACTGGAAAATTCATGAATGGCAGCTATTAATCTCTCTGCAACCTGTACAAAGGTAATTTTGCGCCCCAATGAACAAGTCAACTAGCAGACAGGGATTACAGAAACTCTTTCATTAAATTTCTTCGCTGGTTCCAAACACACTTGAGTAAACCAAACAACGTTGCAGTTTAATGAGCAACTAACTGAAACTTGAACTCGAGACCTTTCAAGCAAAGACCTCAACAGGGATGGTTAGATAAAATTTTAGTCCCATAAACAAACAACATTATGCATTACCATGCATATGCAAAGTCCCCAAGAAAATAAAAAAACTGTAATACCGTACCATGTAAGGAGTTATTTCTCCCGAGCTATAGGCTCTAAAATAATCCTTAACAGTCCAGTGACGGAAAGAGGGCTTTAAGCCATTGGCTATGTTGGAAGCAGTTGAAGGGAGACAATCCATGGCCTGTTGAACTCGCTCGGGTGGGGATAAATCAGGACTTAAGAGCTTGTCTTCTTGCTCCTTTAACTCTGCAGTTGCGAGGAGAAATCAGATACTCGGAAAAACCAGGGCCATGTCTAAAAGAAAACATCCGCTTTGAGCTGTACTTAAGAGTGTAATTCTACTTTCTAGTTTATGCAGAACGTCAAGCTATTTGAAGGTTTCACTGTAATAACCTATCAAAGCAAAGCATGGACGCCTCTGAAAGGATACTATTCGTGTGTTCAATCCGACCCTTGCCGACGCACTTCAACATACCAAATTGTGTCCCAAAAAATTAAAATGAAAAGCATTTGCACAAACTTGCATTATTTCTAGTCAGTGTCAACCGCGGATCCAATACATTCAAAATTCTTAAAAGTTATACAAATATATATATTCACTTACTCATAAATAATATTTTGGTAAAAAAATTATATAACTAATAAATATATATTATTCTAGTAATTATATTAAAATTATAATTTATATAACTAATAATATAATATATTTTTTATATGTTAAAAAATATTAAAATTTATTTTAAATATTTTAATTTTACATATACCTATCTATCTATATGCAATATAATTGAATGTACTTAAAAGTTTTAATTCTATTAAAATATTAAAAAAATTACCAACTAATTATATTTTAATATCAAACATTATAACTCATAATAGTCTACTGAAAAAATCATGTAATTAAATAAATGTGATTAGATAAACATTATTTCTCAAAGAATTATTTAAAGTTACTAAATTTTTCTCCATTTCAATAGTATTAATTTATAATTAACATAGAGTTTAAAAATTATGTGAATTTTACACTTGATTTATTAATATTCATAAAAGTTAAATTTAAATTTTATTATATTTCTAAATTAATGTTAAATATTATTAAAATTAAATTAAATCGTTAAAAAATATAATATATATATAATGTAAAATTATTTTATATTTGATTTTTTTAATTCATTTTACTATATTAATTTTTAATAATTATTGATTGAAAAAAAATATTTTTATTTTATTAACTTTTTGTCAAATATTATTATTTCAAAATTAGTATGGTTGAATTGAAGTAATTCAATGAAAATAATTAAAGTTTAGTAGTAGACTAAAATTAAATTTTTAATTATGATTGTTACTCTTATGTTTTTTTTTTTTTTAATTTTATTATGAAAAATTAATTTTTAATTATAATTATAACTTTTGTAAAAATTTTATTTAATTTAATTAAGCAAAATTTTTATAATAATTAATTAGTTAAATATAATCTCACTTATTTTTTCTTTTAAATTATACTATTTGAAATATTAAAATTTTAAAACTATAATGTGAGAAAGAGTATTAAATGGATATTGAAAATCTAATTTTTAAAAAATATTAATAAAAATTACAAATTAATTATTAAATTATTGTCAAACAACACAAATTATAAATGCTTAGTAAAAAAAATACTAAAATTAATGAAAATTTGTTACTTAAAGACTTTTTTGTTTCAAAAATTATTCAGAATTACCTTTTTTTTTTTTAGATTTAATAATAATAATAATAATATATTTTATATATATGTAATATTTTTTCGATCATCTATATATCCAAGTATACTATGCAACCATATTCACTTTATACCCAGATCTTAGTTCTTGATGGACTCTGATGTCTGTCTTACGTTGCACTTGGATCCCGTGTCTATCAATTTGCAAGACCGCATCATCATAATGGCATATTTGGCAGTCCAAAGCTATTCATTTTCACAACTCATGAGATCTAATAATAGAAGCATACAAATTTTTAATTTCTAATTTAGAGTTTAATTTTTAATTTCTTTAAACTAATAATAATAATAAATCAAGTTAAGAATTTTTTTTTTTCTTGGTAAGAAACTACTTGAACTTTGTAATAATTTAAAAAAAAAAAAAAAAAAAACTGAGCTGATGAGAAAGAGTTTGAAGACTTGTGCTGGCTAAGGTTGGAGAGCCAACCTTCGAACGGAAGCAGAGGGGCATAGAGAGGTGCTTCCTCCATCTCCGCATTACTTATGAGCTGCAAAAGTTAACCATTATAAGCTTGAGTTAATTTCTAGGCCTTCAACATGTAGAAGGTAATTCACTCGATTCAAATTGCACATTCACTTTGAAAATTTACTCATGACATTTTACATATAAATTCAAGTGAATTTTCAACATCCCAATTTGTTTTTCTTTTTATTTTTATTTTTGTTTTTTCACATTGCCAGTGGAGGTCCATCAAACAAATTCTATGTACAAGACAATCGAAACAAATACATTAAGATAATTGAGGATTAGTTGGTTCAATTAGTTAAATTAAGGTCGAATTGGGCTTTAATTAAAATATATATTTATTAATTATAATAAATAATTGCATATCTATTATCAATTATAAATCATAAATGTGTGAAATCATTATAGTTATTTATTAGTAATTAAAAATAATAATAATAATTCGGTATAATATATTTTGACTAAAAACTTTTGTAAAATCAGGAAATTCTTGGGGAGGATGAAGACAAGACAAGACAAGAGAAGTGTGTTGTTACCTTGTGAATTAGATTGTTTCTCTTGAGTACGTACAAGAGTGCTGCTCCGAGGATGGGCAACTCCAGCAACCAGACAAAGACTTTGACCAGAATTCCAGCCATGCGCGGAGCTTCCAGAGCAGTGTCCCGAGATTTCAGAATAATATTCTCAACTTAATTTTAATCAACCATCTTTCATCAACTAAATATATTATGAAGAACATTATCAAAGCAAAATTTTGTTATTTTCACACTAATTTATAAGAAAATGAGTTTTCAGGCTGATTTTTATCTGCACATGTTTTTCCTTTTTTAAAAAAAAAAAAAATTATCTGAGGTGCTTCCCTTGCAACAAAGTTAAATTTGCATTTAAATGCTACTGTTTTCCCCCTATTAAATGGCCATCATATTTGTTCAGCTGTTCTCTTCCTTAAAGAGCTTGACGTTCTTTGACTTTTTATCTTTCTCTTCAGTCGAAATAGCTACCATTAAATGTTACTTTGTCCTTTCATGTGTACAAGTTTCTACGAGACAACAAAAAATATTAAAATTATTTTATTTTATTGGAATTAAATAAATTATTTTTATATTCAGTTTCAATGATAATAAATCTAAAATTTACCACCATGGTCTAACTACAAGAATGCAAGAACGCAAGAATGAATGGATGGAAGAAATTCATGGAACCTAGAAAAGAAAGGATCAATGCACTGAATCCTGATATATGTGCAATTCTAAACACTGAAGCTTTTACATTATTTTCACAATTCCAGATAGCTGCATGGCTGCTGCAATTAAATAACAAATATATTTTTGAGGAGACAGAAATCTGGAAATCAAAAAATTTGGAATTCAGAACTCAACCAGCATTCTCCAAACCAACTTGAAAGTGACACAGAGAGAGAGAGAGAGAGAGAGAGAGAGAGAACGCAGAAGAAGAAAATGTTTTGCACAAAACAACAGAGAAAACAGGTAGTAAGCAGTAAATTAAACTGAATTATAAATACTATAGTGTGTGAGTATATATATAGACCAGGGTGATGACAGTCAATGGGATCGCTCAATACAAACCTTTAACATTGGCTTGAAGATAGGGTTCATCGCTGTGAGGGTCAAGATTAACTTTCTCCGCAGGCTTGTAGACCACACCTTTCACGTTCAGCAAACCCATGTACTTAGTTTGGATGTTGGACCCAATAAGCAGAGAATCAGCCTAGCGAGAAAGGTTAACAAGTGATACAGATTAAGGAACAGAGAGAAAGGACGCTGGGGGGCAGGGGAAAGAGAGGGAATATTCATACGAAGAAGACGAAGATGACAAGAAAACGGGTAGTTATTAGAGTCACTGATAGAGAAAAGGAAAAAGTAGTTGCAATTGACTCAACTTTGACAGGACCACCCCTTAATTAATGGGTATTTGCATATAAAAATTTCCGTAGTATAAATGAAAATTGATGGGGGAGGGATGGGGCATTTTTCATTTAAACTTGTGGGGATCTGGTTCTCCAAAAACGACGTTTGTTGTCTTGGCGGTAACTACAAGATGGATGTTGGTTAGGAGTAGAGAACTGGGTGAAAATCGACATTAAGCGCCGTCTGTCTTGGTGAGTAGAGGGTTGGCAATATCTAGGGCAGCTAAACTACTCCGCCGTCCCCACCCTCCATAGCATAAATCTCCACCATGCACATGTGACATGAACGAACCCCTACAGCAATTATGTTTCCGTAGGTTAGACTTACCTCTGACGAGGAGTATATTTTGCTGACTATTCACTTGTAACAAGTAGATGTGAAATTTGGGGTCCTAACCACAAAGAGTCTGATATAAAAGTTAGATAATAGATAATAATATAATATAGAATAGTACAATATAGAATATGTTAGACCACTTAAGTGATGTGTCGTAAGTTGGCTGAGCAAAGCACCCATCGTGGCAATTTCCCCTCCAACTCACTCCAGTTCCAGCTGTGGTTCCACTCCCAACTGTGTGCTACTGTAGCGCCAAGCTCTCTGCTGTGGGGAGCTGGCAAGCATGATTTAGGAGCTCCCCATCTAGGAGCCATTTGTCCATATAAAAAAAAAAAAAATATATATATATATATATATATATATATATATATATATATATATATATATATATATATATATATATTTTTTTGTTGACAAAAGAAGAAAATAAGTTAAATATGAATGTAAAAAAAATTAAATTAAATTGAGAAATTTGATGTCTGAAATTTAATTTATATTATTTTTAATGATAATTTTTTAATATTGTATATATAAGTTTTAATATAATAGAATTATAATAATTATTTTTTTAGAATATAATAAATTTTTTTATTAATATATTTTTTAAATAATAAAATAATAAAAATAATATTAATTTACTTAATCTAATAAATTTCAAAAAATATTAGAATAGAGTAAAAAAAAATATAATTTTTTATATATTTGATAAGTAAAAAAAAAGTATACTATTTTTAATTTAATTTTTTATAAAAATGAATATTAAAAATAAAAATATCTAACAAATTTTAGAGAGTATTAGAATAAAGTATAAAAAATTTGATTTGTGTATATTGAATAAGAAGAAAAGTCTATATTTATACTATTTCTAATTTAATTTTTTATAAAGATATATATTAAGAATAAAGATAATAACTAATATTATGGTGGTTTTATTATTGTAATGACTAGTTTTTTAACAAACAAAAATATTGAGTTTTTTGATATGGAATACAAGTCTTTTAAATTATTTTTTTTTCCAGTATTTCCCTATATATTTTTAAAATAAAACTTTATTAGGTTAATCAATATATAATACATCACCTTTAATATCTTTTGGGTTATGAATTAAAGATTAGATTATACAGACTTTGATATTTAGAAAGATGGTAAAATTAAAAATTTTTATAAATCATAACTTCTTTATGAATATTAGTGAGGTTGTCTTCATGTTATATTCTTTAAAATTATATTGTTTAACACGGTTAAGGTCTTGCGCTTATGTAGTTTATTTTCATGAGAGCTATAGAGATTTTGCCTAGAATCTCATAGAAGCAGCTCCACTTCATTCTAATATAATTAAACCTATCAAGTATGCATTCTAGTTACACACTACCTATAAGGGCTATAGAATTCATTAAAAATATAACTCAACTTTTAACATTGGAATTATTACACTATTTACACCATAAAAATAAATTTTATAATTTTGATAGTGTACATAAGGTCAATTAATAACTTATTATTATTATCTATATGAACATATTTCAAGGGATTTCCTATCACATGGGTTAAGATCTCATCACTCTTGACCATGTTTCATAGAAATTAGTTTCATTTCCCTTGATGTAATTTCTACTAGCTTTCTGCCTTTTGGCTTAGACAGAGGATTTATTAAATTCATCTCTAATTTTACAAAATCAATTATTATCACTCCATTATTTAGTAGCTACTTAATTAATTCATATTTTAGACGAATATGTCTACTTTTCCCATTACATGACTTGCTTTTTACATAAACAATAGTGGCTTAGCTATCACAATGCATTAACACCAATGGTGTTAGTTTCACCCATAATGGAATATCCATTAAGAAATTTCTCAACCACTTTGCCTCCACACTAGCCATTTTGAAAGTTATAAATTTGGATTCTATGGTGAATCAAACAATAATTATTTACTTAGTAAACTTATAAGTCACTACTTCACCTCAAAATGTGAAAATATAACTACTTGTGGATTTTATCTCATCTAGATCAAAGATCCAATTAGCATTGCTATACCCTTCTAGTACATCATGAAATCCATTATAAGGGATATCATAATTCATAGTACCTCTTAAATATCCTAAAATTCTTATTAAATCATCATAATGATTATAGTTTGGATTATGAGTATATTTACTTAATCTACATACAACATATGTAATATTAAGATGTGTAAAATTCATTAGATGTATCAAATTACTAATGGTTTGAATATATTTAAACTGAAATATATAAACACCATTATGTTTTACCAAAGGTATATTTGTGTCAAAAGGAGTCAAACTAGTTTCACATCAAAACATTCATATTTTTTAAAAAATTTATCTACATAATGCATTTGTAATAAAAATATACTAATAAGAGTTCTACAAATATTTACTCCTAAAACAACAATTGTGTCTCCTAAATCCTTCGTGTCAAAATGTAATGCAAACAATGACTTTGTATTTATTATCAATTCCAAACTAAAATTAAATATGAGTATGTCATCAAACTGATGATCACACAAATATCATTTTTAGTTTTTGTATAAATACATTTATCAATATTAATAATCAAAAAACTATTAGAAATTAAAATATTATTAAACTTCTCATACAATTCTTTGAGTGCTTATCTCAACCCATATAAAAATTTAATAAGTTTACAAACTTTTTTCTCTTGATCTAGAGCTACATAAACTTTAAGTTGTGACATATAAATCCATACATTAAAATCATCATATAAAAATGCAGTTTTAACATCAATTTAATGAATAAAGAGATTATAAATAAATGTCATTATCATCAAGAATCTAATGAATGCAATTATAGTAATAAGAACAAAAGTATCATAATAATCAATATTTTCCTTTTAAGTATATCCTTTTATAATAAGTCTTGTCTTATATTTGTCAATAGATCCATTTAGTCTATATTTTTTTCTTAAAGATTCATTTGTAACTTATAGATTTAGCTCCTAAAGCAAATTCACTAGTTTCTATATACCATTACGATTTGAAGAATTTATCTCACTTTTTATGATTTCTATTCACATATTAGAATCACTAGAAGACACTATTTTAAAATAAGTCAAAAGATCATTGTTCATTACCAGATTGTATAAGTCATCACCAAAAATATTTTTGATTCTTTGTCTTTTACTCCTCCTTAAATCTAGTTCATAATGTGTGATAGATAACTTTCTTTCTAACTTAACTATAAGAACAAATGATTGTAATAATTTCTTTTTAATAAAAAAATAAGCTTTAAGAATTAAACATTTTTGGTCTTAATAATAGTATTAGTATCAAGTACATCACTCTTACTTATGGGAAAATGATAATCAGCACTTTGATTTGCTTAAGCTATAAATATGCACTTAAAAGTCTTATAATTTATTTTCCTTTTCTTTGATTTAGGCAAAATTACTTTAATAAAACACCCTCACACTTTTAAATAACTTATATTAGGGGAATACCCTTTCCACAATTTATAGGGATTCTTAACTAATCTAATTCTATAAACAACATGTAAAAAGTATGACCTCTCCCCAAGAGTTATTAGGAACCCTAAAACTTACAAGTATAACATTCATTATTTCTTTTAATGTTTTATTTTTCCTTTCTATTACCTCATTTGACTCTAGTGAATAAAAAAGTGAGACTTTATGGACAATTCCCTCTTATTCATAAAAATTTGATAATTATTGAGAATTATAGTTTCCTTCTCTATCTAATATAAATCTCTTTATCTTCTTGTCTAATTAGTTTTCTACCTCTATTTTATATTTGATAAATACATTATATACTTTATCTTTATCTCTTAGTAAGAAAACCCTAATATATATAAAATAGTCATTTATCAAAGTCACATAAAATTGTTTGCCACCTATAGTCATAGTACTTTTTAAGTCTCCTAAATTAGAATGAATCAAGTTTAATAATTCAATTTTCTATTGTATTGACTTGAAATTTTTCTTAGCTAATTTGGTCTACGCAAATCTTACACTTACTTATATTATCACGTAAATTTTCAATTGGATCAAGTTATTTCAACTTCTGAAAATAGGAATTACTCACATGGCTTAATATAGCATACCATAAATCATAAGAATCGACAATATAAGTAAAAGAAGTATATGCATTTTTATTAATAATATTAAATACATATAAAATGAAAAGTTTCATTACATTGATTTGTAATTTTTATTGATTAATATGGCCTTTACACAAATCTTATACTTACTCACGTCACCATGTAAATTTTCAATCAAATCAAGTTATTTCAACTTCTAAATATAAGATTTACTCATATGCCCTAATTTAACATGTTATAAATTATAAGATTTAAAAATATAATTAAAGTAATAAATGCATTTTTATTAATAATATCAAGTACATTCAGGATGAAAATTCCCTAGTTACAGTAGCACTTTTCCATAAATACATTATTTTTAGTTATGAAAATTTTGTCACATACAAACGAAACCTTTACTCTAACCTTCCGCAATATGGGCACGAAAACTAGATGGATGCAAATTTCAGGGATGTAAAGCACATCATTTAAGGACAACACTTTTTCCTAAAGTGAGGTTGACAAGGACTTTACTATTATCCGAAATAGGTGTTGTTCTTAAATCTCCCATAAAGACATTTTTTTTTCTTCATCCCTTATTGATGCGTAAGAGGTAAATGCACTTATATCCTCATAAATGTGCCTTTTAATACTAGAATCAATTGCCAACTCTTTTATATTGGTGGCAATGTTGACTTAGGAGATGATGGCAACAACAACATCTGCTTCTATTGAATTGCCAATTGGTTTTGCAAGTATGTCACTCATTTTCTTATGTTTGCATTGAGGGGCATGATGCTCTGGTTTCTCACAAATATAACAAACACCTTTCCTCTTAAAGGTTGAGTTATTGGTCTTGAACTTATCATACTTTTGGGAACAATTATTATAACTTCTTCTATTGTAATAGTGATGATGACTGTGTTGACTTTTTATCTCTTTTCCTTTATTTCATCACATTTGCCTTTGATGCAATTTCTTTTACCTATATTTCCCTTAATTAGATTTTGTTATTGTCTTTAATCAATATAAACATAATGGCATCCTCTAAAGACATATGCTTCCTCTTGTGTTTGAGTTATTGCTTATAGTCATTCCAAGAATGTGGAAGCTTTTCAATGAGGCAACCTACTACATATTCCTCTAATAACTTGATGTTCTCATTCTTTTGGTCGTCCAATAACTTATGATATTCATTGATTTGGTCATAAACACTCATTTCATTAGGACATCTGAAAATGTAAATAGTTAGTCATAACAAAATTTTGTATACCAACATCTTTCACCACCTATTTTTTTGCTTATTTTTTTCTTATATTACTTTTGCTTCATTTAAAGAATAATAAATATAAAAAGATCATTAATTAATGTATTAAGAATAGTTTAGTAACAAATTTTATTGGCTCATTCCTAAACAAGAAACATTTTTATCATAATTCTTAGAAATAGACCTTGGTTTGAGTTTTGAAAGGTTAAAGGCAAATCTTAATACGTTTAAAACTAAAAAACGAAATTAAAAAAAAAAAAGACAAGTTCATGCTAGTATTGAAAGCAAAAATTAGTAAAAGTTTTAATTTTCGATGTGTCTAGCAAGAACTTGGAAGCATATGAAATTGACCAATCTTGCAAAAGAATAAAAGTAGAATTATTAGTAATAGAAATAGAAGTAAATTAACTAGTATTTGTATTCATAATAAGAAACACAAAGAAATTTTTCTTAAATTTGTTGACAAAAAAAGAGAATATAATAAATATAAATGCAACAAAAATCAAACTAAATTGAGAAATTTGATATTTCATGTATGCTTGGCATTATCCTTAAAGATAATTTTTACTTGAATAGACAAAGTCTTAAAGCCCTAGGTTATAGGGGCTATCATCACAAAATACAACAGACTTTTCCATTAATGTGTATTTTTAATAATGAGACAACAAAAATAGTATTAATCTATTTTTAATCCAATAAATTTTAAAAAATAATAAAATAAAATATAAAAAATGTGATTTTTATATATTAAAAAAAAATAACCTCTTTTTCTACTACATTTATTTTAATTTTTTATAAAAATAAGTATTAAAAGTAAAAATAATAATAAGTAATTATAGTGATTTTATTATTATAATAACTAATTTTTAAATAAAAAAATAATAAAAATAACTAATTTTTTAATAGATAAAAGACAACTAATTTTTTAATAAATAAAAAATAATTAATTTTTAAAAAGAGAAACAAAATTAATTTTCTTATATGGGATATAAACCTTTTTTTTTTTCCGAACAATTGCCACCATTGTCCAATCTGTAATTCAATCCTTGCTGCCGGTAGTCCATGGCCTTGACTAAAATGCGTCGTGTCTGTGGGGCAACCTATTGATGAACAAATAGATGCCCTCCGACTTGATCACGAAAATATTTATCTTTTAGGACACGACCATAGGCTACTAAGCTTCTGAGACATCCCTCCACCGCAATTTGCCGATCATTGGAAGTTTTGAATTCCGTATTGTTCGAAACCCCAAACCACCTAAACATTTCTTTAGGAATACATTCTTCCAGGCATCTAAATGCACCTTGCCAACAACTTTTTCCAGTTTCTTGGAGGCGGATTGCAAGTGTGCAACCTATCTTGGCGGCATTTAATTTGTTTTGGCAACTGTCGCTCCTTCTCTTCTCAAGTGGGCAATTCATTGCTTCATTTATTGTCAGTCGGGTAAAAAATATAAATTTTAAGATTTTTTAAAATTATAAAAAAATATAAAAATAACTAAA
Source organism: Rhizophora mangle (assembly GCA_037832345.1). Classification (NCBI taxonomy): domain Eukaryota; kingdom Viridiplantae; phylum Streptophyta; class Magnoliopsida; order Malpighiales; family Rhizophoraceae; genus Rhizophora; species Rhizophora mangle. The sequence continues at coordinate 335,928 of JBAPLJ010001639.1, read as the reverse complement.
TATATGTAAAATTTACATCAATTAATTATATAATTTTTATTTCACATTTTCATATATATACATGAGAATTTTATTTTTAATATTTTTTTATATTATATTATTTTTATTATATTTTTTAATATTATTTTATTAATTAGGCATGATGTTGACTCGTAATTGATACGTTATTACCAATTAGTTAGCGTAGGATTTAATCACTTCTTGTTAGAACTAAAAATTCTATCACCAGATCACTCAATCGATGGTATCCTTTATCAATCTTTTTACACAATTACATAGATTAACGCTCGAACAAGGAAGAGCCAAAGTTGACATTTTTTTTATTTGGGGTCGATCAGCTTTTTACCATAAAAGGAGACTTCTATGAACATTTCCTTCGATTAAGGTGTATGTCCAGTGAGCAATAAGTTGAAAAAATATAGGTATATAAACAAAAAAAAATATATAAAATTTAAAGTGTAAGAAGATAAATTTTATTACTCTCGATAATTTGTTTTAATATAATATATTATAATAATTATCTTCTCAAAATACTATATATATATATATATTATTAATGTGCACTTTATGAGTAACGTACAAGGAGAATGAAAGCCTCAATTATATTGTTGCCGATTTAATTGCTCTGAAAATGAAGTAAAGCACACGAAGTTAATAGCTTGTAACATCGCTTTCCAACAGTCAAAAAAAAACAAATAGTATACCAACAGCCGAAAAGGCCGATTTTGGCCAACAAAAATCTGATAAAGTTAAATCAAATTTAATTTACTGCATAAAATCACATTAGAATTTTTATAATAAATTTAAATTTAAATATTTCTACATATGTGTTTTCATTTAATTTTTTTAACAGACTTAAAATAAATATTGTCCCACCCCCTAACCTGCAAATCGCTTTTTCCTCTCCCCCCCCCCCCGGCCCCACCTTTTTTTTTTTGTTTTTTCATTCTCTATTAATCGGCTTGTACTTGGGCCCAAACTCGAACTCGAACTCATGGAAACGACCCAGTAGTCAAGCTTCACTAAGAAGTCTACAGAGAGAATGTTTTGTGCTGGAAATTCTCATTTATTCCCCCCCCCCCTCTTTCTTTAATCTCCTTTCTTATCCTTCTGATTTAATTAAACGGAAGATTCCGTTCATAGAACAACGAGAGGCCTCTTTTCTGGTGGGGGAGGGGGGCATTGGAGACCTAGTGACCACGGAACAGAGTTGCAGTCTTTTCTGCTTCCCCTTCATGATCTTCTCATCCTAACCATAAGACAATTCGGTAAATGCTTTGGTCCGTTTCCCATCATTGTCACTAACCACCATCCGCCGACCGGTCCTTTGGTCCCATGATTTGACCCCATACCGGTGATATAGCAATCCATCAATATGTCGTTTCCTATCTTCTACGTACCTTTATAGATATAGAAAGATATAAAGTCGTAAACTGTACTTTGACGAAGCTGGATATTTCCTCCTACAGAGAAGCCAAACATTTTGGAACATGTCTATCATTAATTTTCCTACACTAGAAATTTTAATAAATTCATCTAGTTTTTATTATAAAAAATATATATTTTATATTAAAAATTTTCGAACCCAATTCATACTATTAATTGTTTAAGAAATCACACACTATATTATTTGTCATGAAAATTTATTAAATATTTTTTAATTAAATAAAATTTTTAATAATTTTTTTAAAAATTACAAACATGAAAAAATATATATATGTTTTGGGAGATTGACCTCTAATTAATTTTTTTTAAGATATTAGTTTTCAAATTTAATAATTCTAAATTATATTTTATTGTTTTAGTTAAAAGATCATCGGACACTAAGTTTGAGAATCTAATTTAACAACAAAATAAAATCAATTTTTAATGCTACTTCTTATATTATTTTTATTATTAAATATTAAATAACATAATTGATAATATTTTTCTTATTAAACGATCATATCAATATTTCTCCTCCTGTTGCTTTCCAGCTCATGGACTTCAAAACCAGCCCATCATGTTTAGCCCTCGTTAGGCCCTTCCCCGCTTCCCCTGCCATCCCATTCAAAACGCAGCACTTCTTGTCTTTCTTCTCCCTTTTGCTTTCTATTTTTGTTTTGGTTTCTTTTTATCCCCACATGTAAGATGGTATTTAAAAAAAAAAACAAAAAGATGGTCATAAATAAATCGAACATTTTCGTAAGGATAAAAGGAAAGGCGTGTGAAATGAGATTGAAAAGGGTAGATCAATTTGCAAAGACAGATCGATTTCCACAAATGGCTAAAGGGAACAACAAACTTATAAAGGAATATTCAGAACTTCCTATAAGATATAATAAACAAATTACTGAAAAAAGAAACGTTACTACATAGCAACAATTGTCATCTCTTGTATTTAAGAAAAATTAATGGAAGGAAGTAAATTTAAAATTTTCTTATTTGGTAAATGCTGAAAAGTGAGGGGAAAGAAAAATAATATGTAAATAAAAATTAATATTTTTCTCTAAAATAAAAATATTATATATCACAATATAATAAAATTTTTTAATAAAAATATTAAAAAAATTTATAATTTTTTAAAGAATGAATAAATTTGATAAGTAAGTTTTCCTCTCCCCTATTTTTTTTTTTTCTCTCAAAATATTTCTCTTCTTTACTTGTTTTGGATAAGAAGAGAAGGAGAGGAAAAAAATAAAAATAAAAATTTTTAAAAATTATTTTTTATTATCTTCGTTATTTTAAAAAATAATAATAAAAAAAATTAAAATTAAAATTTTTTATTTGATATAAAATAACAAATAAATAAAAAAAATATACAAATAAATTAAATTTTATTTTTTTAAAATAAAAATATTATATATAACAGTATAAATAAAAAAAATTAATAATTTTTTAAAAAATAAATTTAATAGCTTAACTTTATTTATTTTTTTATTTTTCCAAAATATTTTTCAAATACAAATTTTATCAACTTTTCTCTATATTTTCTTCTCATCTCTTCTATTTTCCCCTCAGCCAAACACAAAATTAAGGGTTCACATGGCGAGCACACGAGCCTCATGAGAAGGACATGAAAAAGGGTGGCAAAATATATATATTTAAATTTTTTGCTTACAGCATCTTTCTTTAATATCTGTTAAGTGTTACATGTGATTACCATACATTTTAATAAATATTATTAAATAATATTTTTAAAAATAAAATAGGAAAAATAAAGCAAAGAAGGCACAAAGAAAGAGGTAAGTGGAGACATCGCATTGTTGGGGGCATGCATTCCAGTTGTAGCAACAGTGACTAAGAAGGGATAAAATAAAAAAATAAAAAAAAAAAGAAAGAAATGCGATGAAATGAAATAAACCAAATCCAAGACAGGAAGCCTAACAGGGGGATCGAGGGGATTTGATTGAAGTTCTGGGCCGGTTTGTTTCCGTACTTGGCTGTCTATTTTATAATATTTTAAATAGTTGGTTCTGTTCGGATCGATCGGTCGGGGTCTGGTGTTGTCTGGTCCAGTTCTTCCTCGTAATCCCAGAGGCATTAGCATTTGCGTTGTCTGATCTCCTATTTTTATTCCTTTCTTTTTTAAAAAACATTTTTTTAGCGGCTTTTAAATTGCACTTCCTGTGTCTCTTCTTATTCTGTTTCTTTTTGTCAGTTCCCTTCTGAATCGGGCTTGGACTTTTGTATTTCATCGAATTTTGGGATATATTTCAAACCCTTTCTTTGGATTTGGAATGCACTGCTCTAAATTGGAATGTACCGTGTTGTTTGCTACAGTGTATATGGAGTAGCAATTTCTTGTGGATTGATTTTTGTTTTTAGGTTTACTATGTCTGAGAATCTGGAAGTCACTTACATATTGGCCATTATCATTAAACATGTAGCTTAAATGTTCATAGATTAGCAGGTTTTTTTTTTTTTTTTTTTTTTGGGGGTTCAGGAAAAGGGTGAAAGGAATAGTTTTGGGTGTATCGTTGCTTTAATTTTTTTGTCTTACTCTTTCAGTGTTGCGATTTTGTTGTGCTCTATAAATGCATGTCGTGATTCCATTCTGCATCATTTCTGATGTTGTGTTATTTTTGTGCTCAGTTTATGTTGAAGATTTGTTGCCTGACAGAGCATTTGTTGATGCCTTCCCTCTAAGAGGAGATTAGTCTGCCTTCCTTGGTCTTGCTATTGAAGTGACAGTCTTTTAAAAAGAGATAAAGTTATTCTGCATCCGAATGCATAGAAAGTTTTATCTCTTGATGTATTGCAATGGTTAAGGAACAGCAAAAAGCTTAATCTCGTTCCGTGACTTGAGCATAAGCATTTTATTATCTTCAATAGAGATCCACAATGGAGAACAGGCTTTGTGGACATCATTAAGGCCAATTCAGGTTCAGATATTGCTGAGTCGCCAAGATGAATCTGTGTTAAATTTATAGCCTTGTTTTGGCTTAATGGGTATGGAAAATGTATCACAACCAACCGATGGTGGAATTGCTAATGGAGGTCACTTACCCAATGGGAGTGAAAATCCTTTGAATGACTCACGTTACAGTCTTGAAAAAGAGGCAGGTGTGGCAACTTGTCGTGTGTGCCAATGTGCTGAATCTGATAAAAGAGGAGATGTGGCATTAGGGTTTTTGGGCATCAGTCCTCCATTGTATGAAGCACGTGAAAACAATGTGGTAAAAAAGTCTCCAAGTGATGGAGTTCAAACATCTGGAGCTGACAAGGGTGTGAGTGGTGGGGTTCCATTAGATGTTGAAACTGGTGAGTTCCATAGCAAATATGCTGGAGATAAATGTGGATTAGTTGAATTTATTAGCCCAGATGGGGAGGTTTTCATTTGTAATACTGATTTAGAAAAGGGTGAATATCATCAACAAGACTCATTGATTGAACTTGGTTGCTGCTGTAAAAATGATCTTGCTCTAGTGCATTATGCCTGTGCACTCAAGTGGTTTGTTAATCATGGATCCACTGTTTGTGAAATCTGTGGACATGTTGCAAAAAATGTCAGGCCTGCAGATTTCAATAAGGTTGTAGTTTCTCTAAAGGATTATGAAGCATTAACAGAAAGGACTGCCGTTGGAGATCCAAATCCTGTTCAGGTACATGCAGGTTCAGGTGTGGATCCCGATGCTGTTGCTGCCATTACAAGGCAACGGCTAAGTGAGATCTCATTATGGTTCACTCCATGCAACAATAGAAACCACAACAATGCTTTTGCAGCTTCACAGGCTGTTTCTGATCAACCTCTGAATACTGTCACTGAAGATCTTCCACCAGTTGAGAATCCTGCAACAAAATGGGCTGTGGAATGTACAGGGATTTTGCTTGCTACAGGATTACTTACAGTTACTCTAGCATGGCTTATTGCCCCTCGTGTTGGAAAGGTATGCTGGAGTGGTAGAATCATCAAGATTGAAGCATATGTGAACTTATTAATTAATGTCCTTTGAAGTCATTACTTAATGACATTGACATATGTGTAAACATGACTTGTTGATTTAGTTGCATAACCTAACACTGGTTTAATTATATTTATTGGATGCTTTATTTTACAAATCCTGTTTTTGTGTGCAGAAAACTGCCAGAAGTGGTCTTCATATTCTCCTTGGAGGGATCTGTGCTTTAACAGTTGTGATCTTCTTTCGCTTTGTAAGCAACTTTTGTTGAATTTTCTTTCTATTCCTGCATTTACCAGCATGACTGCTTTTAAACTCCATCTTCTAGATTCTGATGCTCAGTCTGTTAAATGCCAGGCATTGCAACATTAAAAAAGTAAAAAGAAAATGTTATTTTGAAAGCTGTTATCCTCCATCTCCTTTCTCACCTTTGATTTTGATTTGTTTTCGGTTATGTGGTTTGAAACCATTGTTCAAATGCTGTGGCTTATATGCGTACAACTAAATGATGGGGAAAATCTGGTTTTTGTTTACCAAATGGTGATTACTGGTTTGCCATGTTGATGGACATTTTTCTGATATATTCTGGTTACTCAAGTATATGTCCCATGCATGTTCTCAGTCTGCCACTTGATTAATTCCCGAGTGGAAATTTGTTGACATGACAAATATTTTGATAATTGGAATCTTAAAAACCTAGGGCAGGGCATATGCTAGTGCATTCATTTCTATTATTCTGTTGCGTCAATAATGAATCATATTGTGGTGCATTAATTCTTCATACATGACCCTGCTCTGCAGTCATGCATTGATTCATAGAGTTAGCTGGTCTGCCATGAATTTTTGTTCATCTTATATTTCTGTTGCTTGAAAGTACTATTAAGCAACTTGGTATAAACTAGTTTTATTTGGTCATCTATAACCAAAATAACATTGGTGCTGATATATATACTTTTTAAAACTGGCAGATTGTCCTTACCAGAATCAAATATGGACCTGCTCGTTATTGGGCTATCTTATTTGTCTTCTGGTTTCTAGTGTTTGGTATATGGGCATCCAGAACGCACGGAACACATGCAACATGACTCTTGTTCCCTAGGTACATATTTTAAAAGGTACAATGCACGAGGCTGCTTGTTGGATAAGGGTTTTCTGGTTACTTGAATCTGGAGTAACCATACCATCACAACCAAGGTTTCAGCCTTGTTGGTCTCAAGGAAAAGGGCTTGGTCTCAATATTATTCCTGTAAACCTAATGTTTACTTTATGTCATTCAACAGACATAGTGACTCTTGTATAACATCATTGTGTTGGTATTTGCTAAATTATGCTTTTTCTTATTAGATGTGCAGTGAGCTGGGAATGGCCCGGTATTAGATGTAAAGGCCTCTTGCACAAATCTCATCCTTTGGGTGCTTCATTCACTTCTTAAAGAAGTTCGACAATTTGTTTGTGAGGCTGCTTTGTGTAAGTTAATGTTCAATGATTGGAAGACATTTCATGCTTTGGAACATGTGAAAGATGGAATTCTCAATGCTCTAAAGATGCATTTACGAATTTTCTTTGTATTGAGTAGCACGAATTGGATGAATTGCCGAGGGAATGATATAAACTCCAATTGGCAATTCTCTTCAAGATGCCATTACTTCCTACTAATTTCCACTTCAACGCTGCGGTATGCATCTTTATGCATGTCAATCTATTTTGCTTCTAAGAAGCTTTAATTCCTGATGCGCTTGATATTGATGGTCTCTTTCCTTACAATAATGTGCGTGTGCGTGTGCACATTCATGTGTTTCTCCATGCATTCTGCCTTGCAAAGTTTAGTATGGACGTATGATATCTATAACCAGGAGGAATTGGAAGAGTAGTGTTTGTGAACCATGGGAAAAGAGAGTAATTGATACACTACACAAAGCTAAGTTGGGATCAAAGTCTACATTTGATTGGTTAATGCATGGAGCTTACAGCATGGAGAGACCAAAAATTTTCCTGCAACAGCTCAAATAGGCAGAAGAACCTTATGACATAATTTTAAGGGATGGGTGACATCAAAACGAATCATATCTAAAATCAACAACCCTTCAACAACTGTTATATACACCTATCAGGGTCGCAGATGCAAGTTGGGAATTTGAGTCTATGTCAGGCTCTCGTGTTTATCTATGGATTCACTTTGTTGACTTCAATCTGTTTTTTTTTTTTTTTTTTTTTTTTTTTTCATGTTCTCAATTTCTTTGAAGCTACGTTGTTCTTGTTACTTGAATTTATCAAGAAATTTTATACATTGTGTCAAGCAAATAATTAATTTGCCGAGTATAAAAGCTCTGAAATTGAGTCTTCCCAATGATGAATTGAAATCCACAGCCTGTACCAAAATTTCCATTTTTGACAGATAGATAAATAAGGTCTTGAGTCATTAAAATAAAAAAGAAATTATTTCGTAAACCACAAAAAAACTCAACTTCATTGGACGAACAGTAAATGTTAAATGTGTGCTTAAGAAACAAATAAACAAAGCACAGGGCCCAATATCTCGACCAGTTCCAGGACAGTGAGACATGGCCTGAAGGCCCAAAGAAAGCTTAGGCTCAGCTGCTTCTGTGGAAGAAGCCTCCTGGTCTCTGGGCTGAAGATCCTGGCTAAGCTTCTCTTCTCGCCTTGCTCAGGATTTCCAAAACTTCTCTTCTCTTAGTTGATCTAAGATTCTCACAAATTTTTTTATTTTTTGAACATCAGATTCTCTAGAGAATCAATTTTTACCTCACTTGTAATTTGCTACAAAAATTAAGGTATGCTTAGGATCTGTTTAGAATTGTTGTTGAGTATTGTTATTAGTAAACATTATTAGTTATTATTTAAAAAATATTATTATTTGTTAATATATCATTATACAAATTATTTAAATATTATTTAAAAAATAAATTTTAATTATAATAAATATATATATAATTTATAAAAATAAAAAAAATTATTTTCATTATATAAACGTTTCAAAACTTAATGGGTTTTTTTTGGTAAAAAAATGTATTTATATATTAATCTATTTATATTATTAAATATTTAATTATTATGATACCAAAGAATTAATAAGAAAATTAATCAAAGAAACATAAATTAATATGAAAACTCAAATCTTATCGTGAAAGGTTTCTTTGAAGAGAAAAAGTATATAAAGAATAAAAAACTTCTCCCAAGAAATGGATCCGAAGAATTCATAATAATTGGATTGTTTCCTAGCCTTTTTTTTTTTTTTTTTGTTATTTGAAAGTTTATCATGTAAATTATATAATGACAATAAAACAATATCCTTTAGCTTAAAAAGAATGCGCGTTTCAAGTGTTACAGCTGTGCCGTATTGGAATTTGACATTTTTTACCAAACCAAAATTCTAAAAGACATCAGGACTCCTAAATATTAGAGTGTCCCCTCATAACTCGCAATTAGAATTGTTTATATTTCGATTAATTAAATTCAGCTTAAAGTATGTTAACCAAATTAAAAATTCAGGTGGTGCGAATTTAAAAGCTTAAAATATATTATGCTCACCAAACTAAAAATGTCGGTCGTGTGCATGAATGGCTTCCTTTATGCAGATCAAAAAATGAAATTGAAGAAGAGCCGAGGCAGGGCAGGAAAAATGTCAATACCAAGCATTAAAATCTGGTCGTATGGTCACAACTAGAGTAGTCTACCTCTCCATATTTTATATCTCATAGTTCAATAAATTTTCTAATAAATTCAAAAATCATTGGCTGGAGAGTATAGTAATATTTCTTCTTCATTGTCCATTTATCAATAAATTGTATGAGTAAAATGGTATATTTATGTAGGAGTAACTATTGAAAAATGGGTTTTTTCTTTTTTCCATTTCAGTCATATACATTTAGCCAAAAAAGAAGAGAGAATTTTCACCGGTGGAAAGAAAAATATTTTTAATTACAGATAATAAAATGGACAAACAATTGAAATAAAGAAAAATATAAGAAACAAAGTTAAATTAAAAAGCTGGCAACAAAAAAAATTTCAATATGTTCAATTGGGTCAAGAATAAAATAGAAAAGATAAACTTGATTATAAAAGAAAAACTTAACTTGCTTATTCCTTTGAGGTTGCTTTAATTTCCAATTCTATCACCCTTTATATTTGAACTTTATATGAGTTTCCCTAATTCATGAATTTCTCTTTAAGAATAAATATTTTTTTTATTATTTTTTATAAATTAAATTATTTTATCTTATAAAATTTATATTTTTATTTTTTAAAATAAAAATATTTATTTTAATATAATTATTAAATTAATTTATAAACTTACTAACTTTAAAAAATTATCAAATGGTGGTTGGTGGCTTGTGATGAGAATTGTTGACAATTTTCTCTTTCCTCAGCTCTCCATGCAATAAGATTTAATTGTGATTAATTAATAATATTATTAAAATATAATAATAATAATAATAAAATATAATAAATTTAATAATATTATTTAAAAAAATTATATAAATATTAAAATTTTATTAAGTTAATAAAAATATTATATAATATTTTGATAAATAATTTACCCATATACTTTTGAAGTGGATAAAAAATTTAAAATCAATTATAATTTTTTTTATAAATTAAATATATTATAATAATAAAAATTTAATCAAAATTAACATAATATTATATAAATTAATTAATATATATTTAATTATAATCAAATAAAAAATTTATTTATTCATAAAATTTTATTTTTATTATAATAAAATTTTTGACAAAAAATTAAAAAAATTCTTGAATTCCCATTTTAGAAGAAAAATTGTTCAATAAGAAAAATTTTTTAAATTTATTTATTTATCTCTTAAAAAATTATTTTGAATTTTTCCTTTTAATTTTTTTTTAAAATATTTAAAAGATAAATTTTTTTAAATTAATTTAATTTAATTACTTTTTAAAAAAATTTAAATTAACAAACAAGAATAATTTAAATTAAATATAATTAATTGTATAATTTTAAATTTTATTATTTTAAAACTTTCAAAATGGTCAAGTCGGGTATGTATGTATATTTTGCTACCACATGTCTTTGTTGAATTATGTAAGATTTTTCATTTCTTTTGCTCTTCCCAGATCTGTACGAGTTGTTCTGCAGCTCTTTCGGTCATGTCGAAGGAAAAGAAGCAAGCTTTTGATGTAAATGAAGCTGGTTTGCTAGTTAAGGAAATCAGACAACAGTTTAAGTCAGGCACAACGAGGAGCTACGAATGGAGAGTGTTACAGCTGAAGGGTGTCGTGAAAATGGTTGAGGAAAAGGAGAAAGAGATTGCTGAAGCACTGTATCAGGACCTCGAAAGCCTTAGCTTGAAGCCATTGTCTCTGAGGTCCCAATGGCGTGTTTTCTTATGTCATTCATTTTGCTTTATGTGAAGTGCTTGCATGATTGCAATTCTTGAGTGTTTGCATTGTTGGGTTTTAGAGCATGAGAGTCGTTTCTGAGTCTTTTCTGCTCAACTCTTCCATACCCTGTTGATTCACATGCTGCATCCATGCAGATTTCCTTGACAAAATCTTCCTGCAGATTCCAACTCGAGCAATTGAAAAAGGGGATGAAACCAGAAAAGGTAACTAGCCATGTACCGAGTCTACTGTTCTATTGGCTTCAATAGGATTGATGCTCTGTTAGAAAAATAAATATATTTTAACGAAAAAATTTTATTACATTTATTTATAAAAAGATATACATTTCATATTTTATAAAATAAAAATAAAAGACTTAAGTGAAATATTGTGTATAAGTAAATAATCTAAAATTTAAATTTAATATCAGAAGTTAGATTTGACAATTTTTAAATTAAGTTGGTCAAATTGACCATAGTCAAAAAGAATCTTGAATTAGAGGATAGGAATGAAGAGCGCTCTCCCTCGGAGGAGTGGAACATTTTTGCTTGCGTGGAACTTGCTAAAATCACTGAAGCATCAATCCTCCCTTTCATGGAGTGGGATTGTGTTGGTTAAAATGATTATGGTTAGAGAGAATCCTGAACTCCCTTCCATGGATCTATTTTGGCAGCCTTCCTATTAATCTTGATTTTCAGCTTTTGGTAAACTAAATGTTAAAAAAAAAAAAAAAACTAATTATTACATTAATAAAACCATCATAACAACTATTTATTATTTTTTAATATTTATTTTTATAAAATATTAAATTATAAATAATAAAAAATATTTTATAGACATTTAAAATTATATTTTATTTTTTTAATAAAATTTATTAAATTAATTATATTTTAAAAAAATAATTATTATAATTTATTATATATATACTATCTTCAAAATTAGTATTAAATATAATTGGATTATTATTTTTTTTTCCATTCAATTTTCTTTCATTTGCATCTATGTTATGTTATGTATATTTTTCTTACTTTTATAACATAAATTTCCAGAGTTTAAGCATAACTAACTGCAATTTATGACCACATTTCAGGCAAAAACATCCATCTCAACCTATCCTTCTTCGGCTGAAATCGTCTCAGAACCCCTGGGAGTTGTGTTGGTCATCCCACCGTGGAATTATCCTTTTTGTACGTTGGAAAGAGTACTTTCGTTTTCAAGTTATACTGTGCATAGCCACATGACTTCTTTAGTTCTAAAAAGAGCTGTCCCAACTCGATGCACGAGATTTCCCACACTTTGGGGTCTTTAAACTGGTCAAATATACTTGCTTTACCTTTTGCTTGCATCTTTCTGGCAAGCATCCAGATGGGGCCCCAATTGACGTTTTTTCATCTTGCTGTCATCTCGTTGATCGAAGCACAAATATTGCTTTCTTTTGCATTTGCGTCGACATTGTTGAACTGATGTTGCCCTGTACGTGCATATTTGTTTTCGACTCCTTGCATGTGGAAGATAAAAATTTTGTAGCTGGCCATTGAACTCACCATTGGATACCAACTTAGCTAGACTTGTAGTTTTAGTTGCCCTTTCCACGGTTAGAACTGTACCTCAAATGCATCGCAGGCCGATTTTATGGTTTTTAGGATCCTGTCCAAAAGAGTGGATGAGCAACTTCTGGGCTTACAACAGTTACTGACATAAAAGGCAAAAATAATTTGCCTCCACCCTTGATTCAGATAATAAAACTTTGCAGGTTATGCCAGGGCATGTAAGGCGTAAATGAAAAATTTTGCATACATGCATCAGAGAATCATTTACTGCCTAGCTTTGAGCAGCCGCTACGAATTAGGATAATCCATTGTTCTGACAAAGCTTGAATGCATGATTTTCAAAAAAGTAGAATCCTTTTTTCAAGTCTAGTCATATGGTTGATGTTCGTCTTGTCTGTCCTACAGTGTTGTCAATTGATCCAGTCATTGGAGCCATTGCAGCAGGAAATGCTGTTGTCCTAAAACCATCAGACATAGCTCCAGCCACATCTTCATTGCTTTCAAGATTACTAAACGAATATCTAGATGAATCTGCTGTGAGAGTTGTTGAGGGGGCTGTTCCTGAAACAGCTGTTCCTGAAACAACCACCTTGCTAGAGCAGAAATGGGATAAAATAATGTACACAGGTTGAGTACCAATGTATTATAGACACCACCTGCTGTTGCATTCATGGGCACTGTAAGAGTAGGAATGGGTTGTCCTGTTTATTAATGTGTATCCTCCAAACTTTTTGATAAAATTAATCCCTTTTTTATCCCAATTTTTTTAGGCAGTGCAAGGGTAGGCCGGATTGTGATGGCTGCTGCAGCAAAGCACCTCACACCCGTCATTTTTGAACTTGGAGGCAAGTGCCCGCTGTCGTTGATTCGATTATTAACTTGAAAGTAAGACTACTAACAGTACAACTTCTATGCATCTAAGATAGAATCTCATTTTATACTTTGGATCTGATTATCTTAATATATAAGGTGGCTGCCAGGAGAATCATTGCAGGAAAGTGGCAATTCAACAGTGGGCAAGCATGCATTGGCATTGGCATTGATTACATTATAACCACTAAAGACTTTGCTCCTCAGTTGGTAATGTCATCCCATTTTCAGAAAAATGGAAAATGTCTTTTTGGAAGTTTTGTTATTGATGCATGCCTGAATCCTGGTCATCAGATAGGTGCTCTGAAAGATGGACTAGAAGAATGTTTCGGGAAGGATCCAATGGGGTCGAAAGACTCATCCCGCATCGTGTGCTTAAATCACTATAAACGCCTGGAAAGCCTCTTGGATGAGGACAATGTTTCAAATAAGATTGTCCTAGGAGGCCAAAGGGATCAGAACAAATTGTGAGTCAGGTATTTTCTCACCAATATTCCTTTCCAGATTCTTCCTAAGAAGTCATTGATTCGTGATTATATTGCATGTCATAATATTGCAGAAGGATAGCTCTGACCATACTCTTGGATGTTCCTGAAGATTCTCAGATAATGCAGGATGAGATATTTGGCCCATTACTCCCTGTTATTACTGTTAAGTATCAAGACAAATTTAAGAACACAACTTTGTCAAATCTCTCGTAGCTTAACACAGAAATATCAGGGAGTCTCCCTTTTGCTGCAAATTCTGATCACTTACTTTCTCCTTAAAAGTAAACATGGGGTCTAAAAGAATTATGTCAACAAGCTGTCTCTTGTTTTAGATGAGCACAAGATGCTTGGAGCTAACTTATCATCTTTTCTGTGATGTGATAAGTTGAAAGCATCAAAGACAGTTTTAATATGATAAACTCGAAAGCTTAACCTCTTGCAGCGTATCTCGTTGTTCAGTCCTACATGTATTATTCTAACTAAAGTTAACATACACTGCAGCAAGTTGTAGAACAATAACAGTGCATAATCTGTTAGTGAGAAGACTGACTCACAATATGATGCGTAACAAATCTTGCAGGTTACAGTTCACACTCTACCCTTTGGAGGATTTGAGGAGAGCGGAATGGGATCCTACCATGGTAAATTTTCATTTGATTCCTTCAGCCACAAGAAGGCAGTTCTTTACAGGAGTTTCAAGGGAGATGCACCTCTAAGGTACCCACCATACGCACCAACAAAGCAGAAGTTAATGAAGGCTCTGATCAATGGTGGCATAGTTGGGATAATTCTTGCACTGATAGGCTGGTCCAAATATTGAACAGATACATGAAGGACATCATATATCTGTTTCCTATGTCAACTATCATTGCTTCTTTCCTCAAGGCTGGACAGCAACTAGACCAGCATGAGAAGTTAGAGCTCAGGATGAGTGATTGAAGGGGGCCTATTGGGGCATCCCAAATTTACAGGGCTTGGTGACTTTGTGTTGTGGCCACATAATGGCGGACGATAGCTTTATTTTGACAATTTTCTATTCCTCTAATTTTTATCTTAAATTACATATTCATCTGCATATATATATATATTTTTTTTTTTTAATTATCAAATATAAAACTGACAATGATTATTTTACATTAAGATGACTTAATCAAACATACCAATGCAATGATAACCATAATTCTTTTCTCATTTTATTAAATTTCTCAGGGCATCATATTGGATTATTGGAAATGGATATGGATATAGGATTACTGGAGAGAATTGAGGAAGAATTTTCACAACCATATGCTTCTTCCTGGAAGTTTCCAAGGATGTGCCTCAATGAATCCAGTTTCCACTAAGCTTATGCAAATCTTCACAGCTGTTTTTTTTTTTTTTTTTTCTCTTTGGCTTCTTCATGATGTTATTGCCAACCAAGCAATTCCCATGAATTCTTTGTTGGCGAGCAAAAAACCGACCCTCAGTATCGATTCTCAGATTCCAGCCATTAAATTTAAAAACTTCGCCGCATTTGGGCTTTTCACAAATCAACAAAAGACACAACATTTATAAAATTGGCCCAGAATTTGCCTCTGCTATTTTTTTGAGTCGTTTAATCATACATTTATCATTCTTATAATTGAATACGGAGAAGAATCGCCATTGAGAGGGGTGAAATGGAAAAAGGGAAGTTGGGTTTTTTCATCTCAGGCTTATTGGTGCTACTGCTTGTTTTGAGGTCATCACCTTACAGTGATGACAGTCAGCGAAGATGGAGGGGAAAAGCAGGGTTATCAGAAGACACGACGTCGAATATGGTGCTCAACAGAGTTGGGTCATCCATCGTGTTTCCACTTCATGGGAACGTGTATCCTGTTGGGTATACAAGACATTATTATGGAATATGGGGGGAGGGGGGGTGGTTTTCGTCCTTTGCTGATTGTGTTGTGCAATTTTTGTTTTTTGTTCTAAATTCTTGCTTTGCTTTTGAGTTTCCAAATGCATGCTTTCTGGAAGTAGTCAAATGCATTCTTTTTCATGCTGCCTTTATTTCTTTGTTCACAAGAGATTGTGGAATGCGATGTGCCTGACAGAGTGGAAACAGATTTATTTTCATGAAATTGTCAAAGAATTTATTGTTGCCTCAATTTGATTAGACCCCATGAATTCGGATTCTTTGGCCAGAATATTGTTTATTTATTCTCTGCTTTGATGACTTTTTTTTTTTTCAACTAAACCCCCTGATGCTTGGTGGGCTTGAACTCCGAGGAGATTTTATTGCTTGCTTAGGAGTCGGGCCTGTAATTTCTACGCCGTGGTTTGGCACTTCTTCGATAGGACCATATGTTTCTAAAATTGGACATTTCATTTTCCAGGTACTATCATGTGACCATCGAGGTAGGCCGACCATCAAAACCCTACTTTCTTGATCTAGACACAGGCAGCGACCTCACTTGGCTCCAATGTGATGCTCCTTGTGTCCGATGCTCAGAGGTAAGTTTTTATGACTGGTTCTCTTCCTTTATCTGCTGTCAACCCTTTTTTTAGCCGTACATTGGAGGCCTTAAATCCCACATAACAATATAAAAATTAGATTCCCTTTCCTCTGTGAGGCCACTTGGTTCCTAGTCCTCTATTTAGCATTCTCATGGTCCATATGATGAGGTCAAACCCGCAGTGTTGCTAGAGTATTGAGATGTGGTGTCCCTTGTTATTAATTCTTAATCTCAACCTGATTTTAATGATAGTTTTAGCTGAGATACGACGATTAATGGTCTAAAACTTTAAGTTAGTTGGGGTATGGGGCATGAATTGTTATCAAAGTTTTAGTTAGTCTGTCAAGTTTCCCAGATATGGCGTACGCTCATTATCTTAAAAGTCCACACTTTTCAGACCAAAATTATCCTCCCTAGATTCCATCTTGCTTCATTCCTTTAGATCAGATAAACAGTTCATATTTTGCAATTATTGTTGCCTGCCAAACTTATGCATGATCCAAATTAGATTCAAACACTTCATTCTGAATTTCTATAGATTTTTTCCTTTTTTTTTTTGGTGTGTCCAAGTAAAGTTCATCATGGTCTTTGCAGGCACCTCACCCATTTTACCGGCCTGCTAAAAACCTAGTGCCCTGCAACGACCCTCTCTGTGTTTCCTTGAACCCAACTGGTCACAGATGTGACTCCCCAGAACAGTGTGATTACCAAGTTGAGTATGCTGATGGTGGTTCCTCCTTTGGTGTTCTAGTGAAAGACATATTTCTTTTCAACCTTACAAATCGAATGTTGATCAAGCCTCCTCTATCGTTTGGGTTGTTTTCTTCCCTTATGTTGTTAAGCTCTACCACATTTGCACATTTTTGATTTCCTAAAAGTTACAGGACAGCTGCACACTATCTCATGGAAATCTTTGACTGAGATGAATAATAGATGTTCTATAAAATATTTTAAATGATGCAGTTCACATTTACATGCATTGTTGGGATGAATCCCTTCTAGAAAATTGTCTGCCTCATTCAGACGGATAATAGTTTTCCTTTTTCTGATTCTGTCTTTTCTTTTTAAGCCTTTTGCAATGAGATATTTCACTTTGTAGTCCTTGTATTGGTCCTTTCATCTTCAAGAAAAACATGGAGTGAGATGAGTGGATAATTCGTGTTTCTGCATTCATTGTCAACGATTATTTTGTTATGCTACTTGTCTGAATCAATCCTTCTTTTTCTGTCAGCAGATGTGGATATGACCAGATTCCAGGTGCATCTGTTCATCCCTTGGATGGAATACTTGGCCTCGGTAGGGGCAAATCTAGCATCATATCACAGCTTAGTAGTCAGGGTTTGGTGCGGAATGTAATTGGCCACTGCATGCATGGGCAAGGCGGGGGCTTTCTCTTCTTTGGGGATGATCTTTATGATCCTTCTGATGTAACTTGGATATCACTGTCACACAATCTCCCGTAATGAAGCTCTGCAGCTTTCCTTCCTTCATTTTATAATTTTAGCTCTGTTGCAGCCCATATTTTTCCACTCTAATAGCATCTTCTCGTCATTTTGCTAGAAAACAGTATTCGACTGGATTTGCAGATCTATATTTTGGTGGGAAGCCTACTCGGATCAGAAATATGCTTATGGTTTTTGACGGTGGGAGCTCTTATACATACTTTAGTTCTCAGGCGTATGAAGTCTTAATCTCCTTGGTGAGTTGGAGAACATTTTCCACACATGCTAATTAAAAGTGTCAGATTGAGGGACTTGACTTTACATTCACAGCATTCAAGATGGGCTATGTTATGCATGCATGTTTAACTTGGTTCCCTGTATTTGCATCCATGCTATATAAGGGAGCTAAGTCATGAATACATGTTTATGTTGTTTCCAGCTCATTGGTACGCACCGAGTTTTGTTGCATAATAGATAGAGACGTTTCTTTCTATAAATTTGCAGGGTAGATGCATCAAAGCAACAACTAGTTCTAATTAAACCATCATTGACGTTTAGCTTTCTCATATTCATGCCATACACCCTTCATAGGTTAAGAAAGAATTATCCAGAAAGCCCTTAAGAGAAGTGGAAGCACCGGAAGACCAGACGCTTCCACTTTGTTGGAAGGGCCGAAGACCTTTCAGCCGCATACGTGACATCAAGAAGTATTTTAAGCCCTTAGTTTTGAGCTTCAAAGACAATGGGAAGTTTGAAACTCCGTTTGATATGCCTGCAGAAGATTTTCTTATAATATCGGTAAGTCTAGTGTTTGGTCTTCCTCTCCTTTAAGAAGAAGAAAAAGAGATTGCTCTTTTCCCCTTCGTTTTCCCTTTTCAATCTGGGGCAACTTTCTTTTTTTTTTTTTTTTTTGGTCGGAGGAGGTGGAATGGAACTTAAGTTTGCTTTTTATGAAAGTAGGAGAATTACTCAATGTTAACCTCATTTTTTGGCAGTCCAAAGGAAATGTTTGTTTGGGAATTTTAAACGGTACACAAGTGGGGCTGGGCAATCTGAACATCATTGGAGGTAAGTGTTTGTCGATTATTTGGAGAAAAACTTGAAGCAGTGGGGATGTTCATTAAGTTACGATCCTACTGAATTGCTGCACCTTACGAATGTCTTTCCAATGACATTTTGTTAGACATATCGATGCAAGACAAAATGGTGATTTATGACAATGAGAAGCAAGTGATCGGATGGTCCCCTGGAGATTGTGATGAGCTTCCCGGGTGCAAAAGAACCATCATCTGATGATTGTTAAAATATGTTGCCAATCAGTTTGAGCACCACCCACCATGGTAATTTGCACAAAGAACAACCGGCTTACCTTGTTGTGCTATATATTCAATGCACATAATGTATAAATATCCTAGCATGTGTTTCTAGTTTTACATGTCCTGTCCTGGTGAAGACCAATTAAAGTGTTTGCACTCCTCAACATTTGGCAATTATCGTAAATTCTTTAGATGTACGAATATGACAAATTTCTCTTTTCCCAACATGTGTTTCTCTTTTCATGACATCTTTACTCAATTGAGACATGCAGATGAATTTCGATCTCTTCTTCCTAATACTACTAGTGCCTTTGCGAGTCAAGGTACTTGGAATGAAGCTAGTCATAGTAGTCATGGTGGTAAAAGTAGTTATAGTGGCAAAAAATAGTGGTGCTCATGGTTTTGGTTGGAATGGCAGTCATGGACAAGAAAATCAAACTAAATCAACTTGTTATCATTATGGTGAACTTGATCATACAAGATGTAATTGTTGGAAACTTTATGGCAAATCTTAACAGTAGTCTCATATATCTAATTTGTGACTCAAGAGAGTGATCATATAGCTATTACATTTTCTTTCATTAATAAGTATGTACTTATTTCTATTAATGTTTTTCTTGCTTTACTTAGTACCAAGCCTCGCAATAGTCCCTTATTCCTAGTCCAATCATAGTGATTAGTTAGGTAAATCAACTACATGTCTTATGTCATCCTTTTAAAAATAGTTTATTAACTCAGATGCAATAGATCATATGACAAGTAATACAAATATTCTTTCATCTTTTAACTCTCACAAAAATCTTCTAAATGTCACTTTAATCGATGGTTGAACTACTTTTACTGTAGGTTTTGGAACTATTGTTCTTACATCAACCCTTTCCTTTCATTTATCTTGTGCTTATCTAAATTTTCATATAATTTAATCTTTTTTAGTAAAATTACTCAAACATTAAATTATTTGGTTTCATTTTTTTCTCAATCATTGTATCTTTTAGGATTTATGATAGGGAATATTTTTGATAGAGGACGTAAGTCTAAGGGTTTTTACATTCTAAAAAAACGTTGATCGTGCCAAAACTCATTACGTATCTAAGTGTTCTAACCCCTTTTGAGCTTTATTATTGGTTGGGGCACCCATCCTTATCTATTTTGAAAAAATTATTTCCTAGTATATAGCATTTATCATCTTTAGAATGTGAGTAATGTTAGTTTGCCAAACATAACTGTGTATCTTATTTGCCTAAAGTTAATAAATATGTTACATATCTTTTTGAGTTAGTACATTTTGATTTAAAGGTTTATGTTCAATTGTGTCTAAACCTAGTTTTTGATACTTTGTTACCTTTGTTGATGATTATTCTCAAGTTAGTTGTATTCAATGAAAAACTATTTAGAGCTATTTTCCACATTTTGTCTTTTATGTTGAGATCAAAGCACAATTTAACATTTTTGTTTGTATTTTGTCAAGTGATAATGTCAAAAAATATTTTTAGTGAAATCAACTTAAATTAGAACTCCCACGTAAGTTTCAAACCAATCGTACTATTAAACAATATCACCCTTTAATTAAAGAGAGACAATTCTATCTTAGAGTCTTCTACTGTATGATGAAAATAAAAATATTTTTTAACTATGAAAATTCAACTAACGAGATCACTCTCGTCTTAGCATGTATGTAGTCATAGTTGGTGCCTCTAAAAGACTCTATTGATTCTTTTCATTTATTAGTGATTATTATCTTTTAACTAATTTTATGTAAAAATAAAAATTATTTGTTTGATCCTTTTAAAAAACTTTGTATAAAATATATTAATTTTTCAACACAAGATATTTTAGTGTCATAATAAGATGAATTGTGTGGAGATATAATTTAAGATTATAAATTAATAATAACAAAAATTTTCTTTTATTATTGACTAAGAGGTATCAAATAAATAATTTTTTTCTTATTTATTTATTTGTAATAATAGTAGAGATATGAAAAAGAAAAGAAATTTTTAAAAATATTATTTTGATACTTAGATAATGAAAAATTAAGAATTAAAAAATAATTATTATTATATAAAAAAAATATAAGAGATGATTTCTTTGAAAAAATAATAATCATTTTAAAAAAATTTATATTTAATGCATTAAAGATTTTAAATATATTTTATTATTTAAATTAAAAAAATTATATAATTATTTATATAATATAAAAAATTTAATCTGACAATTAATTAATAAAAAAATATTTATACAAATTAATTTAAAATTAATAAAAATAATTATCAAATGGTATAAATTAAAGGGATGATAGCACAATAAACTTTATTCATCAAATCAAATGAGTTTTCTATTTGTTTTTTCTTTGTTACTGCCACTGTAATTAAGAGAGAAGGTTCATCATTTAACATTGCATGACATTAGAGAGGTCGGGAAAAACTCGCGTGTGGGAACAATCCAACGGCCGTGCAGCTCATTTGAGTGTGCGCAATTGATCCATTAATCGTGAAATTCATGGACACGTGGATGGGAATTTTCTGACCTTTGCTCCGAAACGTGGATATTTTGGTACTAATGGAAACTTCTTCACTTACCCATTATATCATTTTGAATAGTCATCACAACCTCAAGGTATAGATTATATAAATGTAACGCCAAAGTCAGGCGTCAGCGTTATATGCTGATGCAACGAATTTGAGATCCTTTTATGCTGATGCAACGTATTTGAGATGGCTTTGTCAACGTTATCAGGCTGCATATGCTGACTTTGCGGGCTTATCCTCTTAAGTTCATCCCGTGTGTCAAGGCTCAATCACTCACTTTTCTTATAAAAGGCTTCATCCAATTCGATTAATACATAATCATGTCAAATAAAATCCATGTACAACCTTACTGATAAAGACCCCCCCATCTAAACCTAACAAGATTTCTAATGGTCACCCGCACGGGCAGGTTCACGGGCGAAAATTGCCTGTGGACTAAACAGGCAAATAGAAATAATGCAACTAACCCCATATTTTTTAAAAAAAAAAAAATTGTTTTTTTCTTGGTGGCTTTTTTCTTTAATTGTACAGTGAGAATCTCACAATGACCTCTGCAAATACGTGATCATGTCTTGCAAGGGTGAGAGCTGCTCCATTTGGTATTGAACTTGTGAAGCAAAAGGGTCATCTTGGAAGCCATCCGTGTAACTGAAATTGAAATCAAAGCAATTGGGAAGCTCATCAGTCCAATTAGGTTCACTCTGGACCTCCCCCTCGCACGTGACATCGGACGAAAGCACGTGTTCCGAACAACTCGAGTCTGTGTGCAACATGGGTATAGAGTCAGGTGTGCCCATTTGAAATAGGTCATGACTCATCATCGGTGCAGATGCCAGCGGTGGCTGTTGGGGCGGTGCCATTCCATTCCGGCCTGGCGTTAAAACGTTAGGCTTCTGGTCCTCCATTTCCGTTTCTGGGTGCGTCGTCAATTTTCTGTCAACAACAGGATACCTCTCTATGCTTCCTTTTTTGTTATATATACGGCATAATACCCAGTCATCAAGCTGCAAAGAAAATAGAACACAATACATCAGCACGCCAATTATACTGAATTTATTTCAAAAAATAAGACAAATAATTTGAAGGCTAGTCTTGGAGTTTTACTCCATTTTTATTTAGGAGTTACAATTTTTTTTATAGTAAATATGAAATGTAATCTGTATTATATAAATTTATTTTATTATTTTTTATTTTAAATAAATTATATATATTTTTTTAAAATAAAAATTTCTCGTTTTTAAAATAAGACGCACATACCTTGAGGCTTTTGGTCTTGGCAGGAGACCTATCCACATGTGCAAGCCGATACTCATGCATGATCCAGTTGGTTTTGATCCCTCTTGGGGCTTTCCCGGGAATAGAACACTAGTGCTTTCTTAATACCACGGGCTTTGGGCCGGCCGATGGGTTTATCTGCCCCAGTTGCTTTCCAGTAACCCGTCCCAGCCGCCCGGTTCGGCCTTGAACCGTTTGGATATTTCCGATCCCGAGGGGAAAAGAAGTACCACTCCTTTTCACCGTACAGCGTCATTCCTGCACCGTGCCACAAGAAGAAGAAGAAGAAGATAAATTTTCGATCCTTCTGGAAGTTCATATTTTCGTAAAATTTTCCAAAATAAAATAAAACAAAAATTTTGGAACTTGAAATAGCAAAATCAAACAAAAATTTAAAAAAAAAAAAAAATCGAATAAATTTTCCAGTCTTCCCAAAACGGAGCCAGTTACTCAAACTAAGCAACGAATCGGATCTCTCAAACTTATATAAGAAAAACTAATTTTGAGCAAGAAGGAAAATAAAATAAAATAAATACCTGGAAGCTGCCAGGGGTCATACTTATAAAGATCTATTTCTGCAATAATTGGAACAGCAATAGGCTGCCCCCCACATTTCCGGCACAAGTAATGATTCACCAGCTCATCGTCCGTCGGGTGGAATCTGAATCCGGCCGGTAACTCTAGCTCTGATCCTTTCATTTCCTTCCGCTTATCGTCTCTTTGTTTTCTGTGGAAAACTTTCTGGCCCTTCCGATTTCCGATTCCCGCTGCTGCTGCTGCTGCTGCTGCTGCTGCAGAGTCTCGCTCTGAGTTTGTTTGGCTGAGGCTCTTCGAAATGCTCCCAGAGGGAGGCTGTATATATAAGAAAAAAGGTGCAGGAACTTTTTTTTAGCTGTTGTTGTTGATCATTATTAGTTGTAGAGCCACCGCAGAAGCAGAGCACGCGGGGCCCACTTTTTATTAGAGCACGTGCAGCGCTCTCCTCCTTAATTTTGTCGCCTTCGTTTGTCCGTGTATCAAATTTAAAAAAGAAAAACGTGGGTGGTTTGCTATCGTTTCGCATCTTAGCCGACCGCAAGCACTCCGATGATGCCGCGTGTTGTCTCTCCAATGGGTATCGGACGCCTGTGACTGACGGGCCTGCGGTGTTGCTGTCCCTCCGTTGTCACTGCTTGCGTCACCCGCTTGTTCCCCTCCCCAACCCTTCGAAAAATGGTAGCCGACTTGGGGGAGGTCGTTGACCGCTATCTTGTTCTATTTGGTTTGGTCGTCGTCAAACACTCAACCAATAAAGTCACGCCACGTTCGAACCTTTCTGCGCGGGTAATGACACGTCAATTGTGATGCGTCACTTTACTATCTTAAAATATTCTTCGATGTGCTCATCTAAAAATAGGTGTGGCACGTGGTTTCTGTGTGCAAAATGACGACGTGTCTTTTGTTTATTAAGAACTATGTAAGATAAAAAAAAAAAAAAAAAAAAATACAAGTAAAAGAAATTATATATATATAAACAAAATTAGTTATTTAAAAAATTTTAATTAATTATTTTATCTTTATGACCACTTGTTCTTTTATTCCTCTGCAAGATTGAGTGAATTGATTTTTCTGGAGCATATTTTCTCTTTCTATTTTGTTTTTCAAAGAATTGGACGTTGGAGGACCAACGTCCCTTTCTTACATAAAGATTTAGAAATTTCGAGTAGCGAAAATAAAAACAAAAATCAAAGAATGTCGGCAAATAGTCAAAATGTCGTTTTTTTGGTCCATCAAAAATCTACAGCGCCCGTGAGCTGTATCTACTTCGATAACTCTCCTTTACAGTAATTGAACTTAAAATGAGCAAAGATAAATCGTTTGCACCCTCGAATTAAGAACATCTTTTTTTTTTTTTTATTTTTGTTTGTTTTTTTGTTTTTTGTTTTTTGTTTTTTTAAGTTTCTGAACCCAGAATTAAGCACTATTAGGTGTCTAAAATTAAGTTGAAATTTATGGATAATATGGTAGTTGGAGTCCAGCCTGATGGCACGGTACGTGTGATATGGGTCAGCATTGTTTCCAACCTAACCCGAGTGGACCAAACCCACATTTACAGGGAATATGCCTTGGGACAAATTTGAGTTCTACGTTTTCCTTGCGTCTGTTTGAATCTGTAATTCCAAATCCAGCTTTAAGCTCAGCACAAATTCCCTAGTTTTTTACTCTATTTTAGCTTAATATTAAATATAAGAACCTGAACCTGAGCTTGAGCTTGACTTTGATACAAAACGTACATAAGTTCCAACAACTTGATAGAGATGTAAAATTTTACCCTATTATATATATAATACGAGCATTGCTGATTAAGCACTTCAATGTTGACTGTTGTGATGGTTGTGCAAATGAATCCATAAGACTTCTGGGTAAAGAGCTGTCCGCAACACTGCATTTGACACAAAACCATGTTGTCTTCTAACACAAAAACTATTGAGAATACAAGAGGCAAATAGTTAATTAAGTGATATTATTCCATCGGTGGCCAGTAAATATCATGGTATTTTTTTATTATATGAATATTTAAGGCTATGGAGACTTTTTTTTTTTTTTTTAGTGGCTTGAACATTTAGATTACAATGTGTACTAGATTGACAGATACTACTGTATAGACATTAGTTTAATTTAATTTGTATGATTTTTTCTTAGTATTGTCTTGGGACCGAAGATCAAATCTTACTCAAATCGTATAAGCCATCAAGCCCTTTTGTACTGTTGAGGTGATAGTTTGGTTGATTTTTTGGTGAGCCCGCCACCAACATTTTTTAATTCAAAATAAGTTTTTCAAATGTTGGGGGGGGGGGGGGGGGGAATTTCAAAATTGATGATATTATATTTAATCTTAAGGATATTTTTATTTAAATTTAATAATATTTAAGTAATAAATATTTTTATTAAAAAAATTTTATTTAATTATTAATGTGTGTTAAATTTTAAATATAAATTAAATAATTAAAAAAATTAAATTTAAAATAAGAATAAATAATATATAATATATAAATAAAAAATTATAAATTTAATATATTAAAATTTTAAATTGAGATATAATATTAAATTTATAAATTTCATTATTTACTTTAACTTTTGATTCAAAATTAAATTTATTTAATATTTTATTAAATTAATATTATTTATTATATTTAAAACTAATAAAATTATTATTTGAAATATTTTTATTTCATTATAATTAATATATATATTTTTAGACCAATTTACTTTTGCACTTTCTCATGTGGCAAAAAAAAAAAAAATTTAAATTTAAGTGCTCCTGACATAAATAGATTAATTCTTATAAATTAATAATGTTCAACTCTAGTATAGTATAAATGCTTATGAATGGCTGAGGAATTGAAAAAGGACAAAGAAAAAGTTAACAAAAAAACAAAAAGCATTGGAGACGAGAAGGAACAAGATGGAAATATTTAAGAATTGATTCATTTTATTAGAGTTATCTTAGTCTATAAATAATTAATCAATTGCTGTTTAATAAATAATAATAATAATAATAATAACGCAGAGCTATTTGTCTTATTAGTTACTTTTTGGTGAGACTTATCATTAAACAATAATTCAAGGAAATCTTTATCAAACAACTATTATGGTTGCTTTTGGCAAAATGAGCAGTCACAATAAAGCCGAAAACTTAAACCAAACGCTTGGAAAAGTATGAAATAAGGATAGAGGTGGGAGGAAAACAACAAAGAAAAAGTCAAACCCCGCAATTAGCGAGACGTCACGTTCACTTGATTGAGAGTTCGAATCATCCTCTTTTGATCCACGTAGAACTATACAAGGGATTAAATACATTGTCACTCTTCCTCGTTCATAAGTCTTTGTCTTTTCTTTTTCTTTTTTTTTTTTTTTTTATTATTATTATTCATTTTTAAGCGGGGAATTTGCGTTGTAGCATGTGGAGTAACTTTAATTTTATTCAACGTGAACTTAAGAAATAAAACTTATTTTTTTTTATGATTATTGGATAAAATAACAAGAAAATATTTCTTCAAATAAAAAAAAAAATTAAGCTTATCAAAAGAACCTGATTTTATCAAAAACAAACTTACTATAAAATTTCCATACTTATATATTCTGCTATTTATATCCATAGAATGTCGTCATCGCTAACTTCCAATCAAAGCAAATGTCTCCTCAGAGGCACTTTTTTAAAGAAAAAAATAACTTTCAGAGATGTCTACTTCGGATATCTGTTTTATTTGTGATGTATCGTTCGCTTTGTAGAATAACAGTCATTTAAAGGATAAAAACAAATTAAATTTAACATGATGTTTTAAAAATTTAATTAAATTAATTAATTAAATTAATAAAATTAAAAATTAGATTATAATTTGATTAGATTTATTTTAAAATAGTTAATTTCTAAAACTAACGATCAATATAAATAAATAAATTGATCAATAAAATTATAAATTAAAAAATTAATTATAATTTTTTTTAATTTAATTATTCTAAAAATAGGTAAAAAATTTTAAAATATAATATTTTATATTTTAAATTTTTTAAAAAAATAAAAATAATATTATTAAAATTATTTATATATTTAATATTAAATATTAATTTTAATAATTTAATTTTAATTAACACAATTAAATTAATTAAATTTTTAAATATTTAAATTTTTTATATAATAATTAATTTAATTATTAAAATTTTAAATTTTATTTAATAAACATAAAAAATTATAAATTATTATTATTATTATTTTAAATAATACTATTTATGTAAAAATACTCAAAACTGAACATTTATTTTTAGTAATTTCCTAACCATATCTCATGTTGATAGATTTAAAGCTATTATTTTTAAATACAAAAGCAAATGATTCCTTTTCCTTCCATTCTTTAGAGCTATGCCGAGGAATCAAGTGCGAGGCGGTTGTCACTTTTGAACTTTCTTCAACCATAGGAACTCAAAAATAATTCATTTACCTTCCATTCTTTAGAGCAATGTCGAGGGATCTGGTGTGAAGTTGATAGACCCCAACCTTAAATCGTTGTAATAATGCATACCTTTAGTCAAAGGTATCTTTTAACCAAAGATGATAAATGCAAGATATTTTAATGATTTTATGACACCTCTATTTATATAAGAGTGTAAATACGTAAATTTAAATTTACAAGTGATGAATTTTAATAAATAAAAAATAATTTTATATTATATAAAATGTATTATATTATATATATATATATTATTTATATTTATTATTATTATTATTATTATTATTATTGGTGTTTATCCGGACTTTTTCCTTGCATACAACTAGAAGGGTACTCAATAAGGAATCTTGACTAAAAACAACTCAATTACTTCTTGCCGGCGAGACATCGCACTTGACCAATCACTTTGAATCTTGATTAATACGTAATCAGTGGAATATTTACCTGAACAAGAAAAGCTCTCCAACGCAGAAATGAAATGTACCGAATGTTTTTGAAAATTTTCGTTTGAGCCCCGATGAAAGTCGTAGACCGTCGTTGGAACTCTTCTTATATTCGACCAGGAGGGACATAAAGTCCGACATTCTGCGGGTGGGGAAATTGTTTTTTCCACTTATGAACAGACAACTGTGAAATTAAGAAAAGTAGAACCCACATGGCAACGGGGCTTTCTTGATTTTCTCAATGCAAAGGGTTGGAAGCCTCGTCAAATAATTTTTATTATCTCGACCTTTTTTTTATTATTATTATTATTTATACGATATATGAGGACTGTTTCTATAATTCGTATTACTCTCTTGATTGTCAAATATCGATGACTCGTGAAACTCAATGAATTGCGTAAGAGTATGATACTCTAAATTTGGGAAATCAAGAGTTTTATAAATCCTTTTTAATGGAAATATATATATAAACAGAAGATCCCAATAAATTAAAATTGGGTCCATGAATCTAAGAAAGCATGAAAATTCTCAATTTCAAAACCCAAGATTTGGCTGACATCCTTTCATTTATTTCTCCAAAAATTGGATTGATTTATTTTTAAAATTTTATTTTAATTGACTTTGATTATTGACAAGATAAAAATATTTTAATAATTTAAATTAATATTTTAACATATTTTTTAATTAGTTGAAACTAATACTTTTCAACTAAAAATAAATTATAATTTTTTAACATTATAAGTAACAATTTTAAACTTATTAATATTGAAACAAAATATTAAAAAAAAATTCATTCAAAATTAATACTATTTAAATAATAAAATTTTTTAATAAAAAATTAGATGAAAAATACAACAAATAAATTTTTAATTTCAGTTTACCAACTTTTAATACAAAAAAGTGCGAGGATCTCCGCTAAGCGTCCATTCGGCATTGTTGCTTCTCTAAGCATTGTTGTATGCATGGGCTTCTTAATCTCCTTAAGACATCTCATGTCAATAGTAGTTTAAAATTATTATTTATAAAAGCAATATCGTTGAAGAGTCAATGGCACACCCTTTACATTTGACCTTCAAGGATAGGATTTATCACCTTGTAATTTTCTATTCCAAAAAGAGCTTTATGTCACTTATCAACTTATTCAATAATTATAACTTATAATCACGTGAAAGAAAACCTACAAAAATATTCAATTTTACGTAATTAAGAGTTCCCTTTTTCGTTACAAGCAAAATGGATGGCTGCCATTCTCCCCACGATTGAAGCCTAAAAGATATAAATAATGAAAGATCAATCATTTAAAGTTAATAATCAAAGAGAAAATCATTTAAACTTTCATGGGTTTGTAAATTGGTGAAAGACTAGAGAGAGGACTACTGCTGTTTGACAACACACCAAATAATCTCAAATAATTAAAACAGTAATATCAAATTATTTGCCCTCACAATTTGGATCACGAAACTGAAATGGGCCTAACAATATCACCTCAGGTAAGTGTGTAAAAGAGACCCACAGTTGCATTCAATTTCTCTGGGATCAACCCAGAAATGGGCTTGGAGTACATACCGTAAATCCAAACAAAACCAGCCCCCCACCAACAGTTCTTACATCCAGGAAGTGTCAAATTCCCATAGCTTTGTTCTCAATAAAACTATATATATATATATATCTTACACATCATCAATCTAGCTTTTTCTTTTTCTTTTTTTTTTTTGGTTTAAATGCATCACCATTGAACTAATCATAAAAGCATTAAGAGTATCTTCACAGCATCAACGAATTTCACATTCTACAACTGGCAGCTGCATGGCAGTGAAAGGGCATTAGTAAACTGCATCATGTAATCACCTTGTATATTGCTATTTTGGCTTGGTCTGTTTACCGCAATAGACAAATTGGTTCAGATCGAGTGTGACCCTGCCTTGCTTAGTTGTATCAAATGAATTAAAGAGATTCCTGCAGCAATGGCCAAGATGAGAAATCAACAACATATCTGCCCCTCAGCATTAAGAAATATCGACATTCAGAATCGATTGATGTTAGGGAAGGTTTCCAATTTTAACTTGTTACACTTTCAGCTCAAATACAAATTGACATAGTGCAAGTAACGCATAAACTCAAAAAAATTTAATGTGTGCACATTTAGATCGTCTGGTTCATCTAACTTGCAAAGTCAATGATGAAACTGAGCCAAAATGAGGCCAAAATCATGAAATGGTACAATATACATACATAATAAACTCACTGTAAATTTTATCACACAAAGCAAATGCTGTATGGCTCCCAAGGAATACATACCTAGCAGACTGCACAAATATACAAAGAGATATAAAGTCATCCAAATGAAATCTTCCACTCTTACTTCGATCAAAGCTCTGCAGAATAAATGGAAATTCAGTTGTTACAACTGGATAAAAAAGTTTCAACAAACAAGAAAATAAGCATTCAAATAAAACCCAAAGCTATACAGAAGAACTAGTGATCTATTATAATCTAATAACAGCCCCTAGATAAATGCATGCCCAGCAATACCATGAGATACGATGGTTGAAAGATTTTATACAATGTCTCAGAAAATGTTCAGGATCTCATTTTCAATACACAAGTAAAAGCTTTACCTCACAAGCAGTGTAAAAAGCAGGAGAGTCGAGGGAGAAACCAATTTTCACCAATCCCTGAGACCAAGTATTAGTATTGAGAAATGTATTAGAAATGAGGGAAACCAACCCCCCCCCCCCCCCCCCCCCCCAAAGAAAAGGAAAGAAAAAAGGAGGCAGAGAAAAAGTTAGAAGAAGAATGGGCCTAGCTTCTCTATTCCAAGAAATGCATCTCTAGGCAAGGACAACCTAATGACAAGCATGACAGTATGATGGAAACGTGTTATTCTAACAGCAAGCCTTTCTCTGCAATCATACAAAGCAGCTAAAGCTTCAATTATTCAGTTAAGTTAAACAAAAGAAAAAGATTTTCCAAAGCATACCTCATAGACATCATCAATAATAAGATATCCACGATTCCTGTAGCAAAACAAAGGCAAGAGTCCAGATCGGATATTTCTACGGTGGCAAGTGAGAACTAATCTAATCAAATTTGAAGGGCAAGCCACAGTAATAACAGTAAATATACTTTATTGTAACCTAGAGGGCATAAGTTCAACTCACTTAGACAACCATTTTGTGAAAAACAGGGATAAGGTTGTGTACATTCAACCCGTTTTCAAATACCATAGTGTGGTAGTATTGTGCAGTGGGACGCCCTTTAGCTTAGACAAATAGAGGTACAATCATGCCACAAGCTCAAGATGCAATGAAAAGTGAGCTCAAGTATAGGTTATATTAAGAAATAGTACAGACACAGACACAGACACAGACACAGACACAGACACAGACAGACAGACAGACAGACACACACACACACACACACATATATAACACAAGATATAGCATGCAAAGCATTGCGACTTATGTTCTCAAGCAATCGCCCCCAAACGGGCATGGCAAAGTGAGTAAAAAAGCAAACACCAATGAATTTTGGAGCATGCACCACCTTGATAGGATCTCAATGGCAATGGAGAATGGGAAATGTTTCCTAAGCCATTAAAAATGAGGAAGCCTGATTTCCATAGAACCAGAAACACACACAAATAAAACAATATAAATACGTTTACACATTACCTCTCTAGGTCCGAGAAGGCCTGCTGAACCTGAATTGCGATTGGAGTAAAAAGTTCAAAATAGGGCATACTGCATATGTTTTAATTAAGGAAAAAAGAAAAGGAAAAAAAAGAAAAAAATATATCCATATAAAGAGCAAAATGAGAACCTTTATGAGAAACTTGTTGAGTGCAATAAATTCTACATAAAATAGGAAAAATAAAATTAATCAAAGGAAGAAAAATAACTTAATGCCCTCCGCCTCCCCCAAAAGGAAAAAATAAAAAAAAGGGTAAGCCTAACGAATGGGACATATATCACCTTGAAAGCTCATAGTTCCATTCCGATCAAAGTCATGCATCCTGAAATATACAAAGATGTTATGCCCTTAACCACAAGAAGAAGAAGAAGAAGAAGAAGAAGAAGAAGAAGAAGAAGAAGAGGAGTGGGACCACCTGATCATTTGTTGGACAACCGAGAGAGAGAATTCAAGATTACCGACAGCCAGAGCTCTCTGATCATAATGGATCACGAAATTAATAACAAGTGAGGGAATTGCTTGTGTTTGTAAGTGTGTAAGAAACAGAGACAGAGAGAGAGAGAGTAACAACAAAGACAGAGAGATTAGAGAACCTTGAGCTGAATGGCAGTGATGCTTCCGGTTCTCTCCGAATCGACCCGGTCGAACCATTCCCTCAGCATCGACGGGTTCTCCATTTGGTTTGGCGGGATGCAAATGCAACTCCAGCGAAGGTCAGCGCAGGGCAGGCAGTATCCTAGTCCTCGGACGGACGGCTTTTTTGATGGGTTGTGTCTTCTTGGCTTCGTTTGGGGGTGAGCTTTGGGGACCAAAGTAAATGAGCTGTGGTGGGTAAACGGGGAAGGAGTGCGACCGGGTGACTTTCTCTTACATTATTGCCGTGTCTGTCTTTCCATTGTGGGTCGTGCTTTAGCCCTTTTATTATTATTTTTTTAAAAAATTTAAATAATAACAACCTCATACTTTTGAATTTTTGATAACTAAAACTTATTATCAAAATTTCATTAATTTTAAGAGTTAATATTAGAAAAAATAACTCACTTTGCATAAATTAACAAAAATATGATAAATTTTCCAAATTAATAATTTAAATTTTGTAAGAATTTTTTTAAAAATAAATCTACAATAAGTTGAATAGACTAAAATTGTTATAATTAGTAATGTAGTGCAATAATGAGATAAAGATGCTAATATATATTAAAAGTAAAATTCTTAATAAAATTCATTAAGGTAAAGAGATTGTTGAGTTAAATAGAATTTTAGGTTCAATTTACCTTAATTTTTTCAATTAAAATTATATAAAATTACTCTTAAAAATGAAAAAAAAAATTAATTTTAGTTAATTTAAACTATACAATTAAAATTAAAGTTTAACTTTAAAATTATTAGTAGTATAATATATGGGGAAAAAACTTCTTCTTACATTGAGATTAAAAGGAGGTTGAGAAGTAGAGCCATTGAAAGATTTGAGACTCTTAAGCAAATTTTGAGTGCTTTGCAATTAATTTTCTTATTTTTTTGAAATAGAAGACTTGAAACATCTAGATGTAGTGGTAGAAAATGTGAGATTAACAATTACTCTCTATTACTATTATTGGGAATTTTCAAAAATAAATAAATAAATAAATAAATAAATATATATATATATATATATATATATATATATATATATAAAATTAATAATTTTGTTGTCTTCAAAAAGGGTGTATATATATATGAAATTAATAATTTTGTTGTCTTCAAAAAGGGTGTATTTATGGAAAAATATTACATTTGTGATGGAATATTTAAACTTAATAATGTTATATTATTGAATATTTTTCTTTATAATGTAATAAATTAAGTCATGTAAATTTTAAAAAATTACATGATATAATTAAATTAAAATTATTGTCACATTTTGATATATCCAAATATAAATGTATAACTTATATATTAACAAAAATAAATAGTAGTGTATTTTTATACATTCAAATATTTTTAAATATATTAGAATTAATTCATATTAATATATATGATTTACATAACCCATTAACATTAGGAGAAAGATATACTTTATGATATTCATTATTTATTACTATGAAGTTTGTTGTATTTACTTACTGCATATTAAAATGAAGTTTTTGAAAAAGTCAAAGTTTATAAATCTAAAGTTGAATTATAATGTGAATCAATTATTAAATGCTCACGATTTAATAGATGATGAGAGTATTATGACATTGAGTCCATGGAAATCATTTATCAAACAATAACTCTTTACACAATATAATAAAATGATGTTGTTAAATGCAAAAATTGAATATTGATGGAAATGGTCAATGTCATGTCATCAAATTCTAACTTAAGTTATAAATTTTGAGGTGAGACATTGTTTATAGCATGTAATATTTTGAATATAGTTGCAACAAAATGAAATAAAATGATTATATATGAATTTTAAAATAAAAAGAAGTCAAACCTTAATCACTTAAGAATTTAGGGCAAGTGAAGCAACTACTAGAATTTTTGATCCCAAAAAGAAAAAATTAGATGAAAGGGCAATTAAATGTATTTTCTTTGGATATACTTACAATAGTAAGACCTATTAATGTATGGTTATAGAGTTTAATAACTCTATGTCTATTAACATAATCATAGAATTAAGGGATGTTATTTTTGATAAAATATGTTTATCTCTATTTCTAGAGTTCTAGAATAAAAACAAATTGTTGATAAGAAAAATGATGTGTTAGAAAAAGAAATCAAGAATGATAAAGTTATCGAACTACATAAGAGTAAGAAAACAAGAAAAACAAAGACTTTCGATTCTAATTTCTATATGTTCCTAGTAAAACAAACAAGAGAATTAATAAGTAATTAAAATTTCATATTACTTCAATACTATAAATGATTTCAAGACATTTAATGAAACGATGAAATTGGAAAATGCTATATTTTGAAAGAAAGCAATAAATGATAAAATACATTTAATTATGGGTGATAAGACCTAAAAGTTAGTAGACTTCCCACTTACTTTAAAGCCAATTAGGTGTAAATAGATTTTCAAAAAGAAAATGATGATCAATAAGTTTAAAGCTAAGTTGGATGTAAAAGCGTTTAGAGAAAAGTAAGGTATCAATTATTTTGATAGATATTCATTAATGACTAAATTACCATATTCAAGCTACTTATTACACTTTTCAATTCATAGCTTAATAAATCATTAAATGAATGCAAAAATATCATTCCATAATGGTGAATTAGAAAAAGTGTATATGGTGAAATGTAAGGGATCTATCATACTTAGTCAAAAAGAAAAAGTTTATAAATTTGTTAAATCTTTGTATGGACTAAAATATGCACCTAAGTAATGACATCAATAATTTATTTATGTGGTACTTACTGATGAATTCAAGATTTATAAATCAAATAAATGTGTCTATAGTAAGTTCAAAAAAAGAAAATGTGTCATTATCTATTTGTATATGGATGAGATTTTAATTTTTGAGATTAACTTAAAGTAAGTTAAAGTTATCAAAATATTTTTATAAAATAATTTTGATATAAAAGACATGAGTGTGACAAATGTCATCATTGGAAAAAAAAATCTTGTGACATTAAAAAAATATAATGTGTACTTAATCATATTACATTTAAATAGTTTTCAATAAATTTAATTACTTAGATTGTATTTTAACTTTTATTCCATTTAATTATAATATAAATTTTATTAAAAACATTAGAAGCCTAGTATTACAACTGGAACATACCAAAGTGATAAAATATCTAATGCATACAATGACATATACAAGGTTATACATAGATTATGTAGTTAGCGAATAAATAAGTACATAAGTAATCTAAGTAAAATATATTGGCATAGAGTAAAAGTAATCTTAAAATAGCTAAAAAAAAACCAAAGAATTATGACATAAGTTATACCAATTACTTTTTTATTTAAAAAAAAAATATTCAGATGTAATTAGATCATTAATAAAGAAAACCATACTTTTACTAGTAGATGAATCTTTATAAGTAGTCAGAATGCAATTTCTTAAGGTTTAGGAAATAAATTTGCATTGCAAGTTCTATTATGTTTATAGAATTTGTAGTATTAACTTTAATAAGTGAGAAGTAATATAATTAAAAATTTGTTTTGTAAGATTCATTTGTGACAAAAATTAATAACACTCATTTATATACATTTTGACAGTGTTGTGATTCTATAAACATATAGTCAAGTGTATAATAGTAAATTTAAATATGTTGGACTTAGACACAATTATATGAGAAACTTAGAATCATGAATAGAGTGATTATAGTTGCTTTTGTCAAATCAAGTCAAGATATAACTAATCCTTTAACAAATCAATTGAAAAGAGATATGTTGAATATGACTTCAAAAAGAATGAGTCTTATACCTATACATACATATCACTTATAATAGAAACTTGACTTAACGCTTAATACTACATCAAATTTTGAATTTAATGAATTAAAGTATATTATCAATATGATTGAATTATTATAACTAGTTTTTTTTTTTCATTTTTAAACTATCTAGTATTTAGCTTATGTAGTATAAAGTAAGGATAAGTTTTAAAGACTCTTAACAAGATTAAAAGGTGCTTTATGACAAGAGCCTTAGTTTGTGTATGTAAATATATAATGTTTAAGTTATTACAATAAGTTTGAGAGTGTAACTTTAAAAGATTCATGAAAACAATATGAATATAATAACTTTTAATGTGTTAATTAATTAAAAAAAACTATAATATTATACAATTATTTATGTAAATTAATTATTAACTTTTTAATAAGAATAGTTAGTTTAAAACTTATTTATTATATTATTTAAATTTGTTATAATATATTTTTTATTATATTAAAATTTAGACACATTTATTTATATATTTAACTTTTAAAATTATTGATAATCCTTTTATTTTTAGTTTTTTTTTCAAAAATGTTAGGAAATTATTGAGAATTTCAAAAATTGATTAAAATAAAGAGAATAAAGGTCATATCTTGCATGATTCCAACATAATAAATTTGACTACAAAAGCCATGTCCAACAAATGTCAAACCTAGGTG
The DNA here is from genome assembly GCA_037832345.1 of Rhizophora mangle. Taxonomy (NCBI): domain Eukaryota; kingdom Viridiplantae; phylum Streptophyta; class Magnoliopsida; order Malpighiales; family Rhizophoraceae; genus Rhizophora; species Rhizophora mangle. The sequence goes on along the minus strand of JBAPLJ010001639.1, from coordinate 299,028 downwards.
ACTATTTAGGTGGAGAGTTATAACTATCAAATAGGTAAATTTCCAAGTTTGTTATTATTAGGTAATGTAGTAATAACTACTTTTAATTGCTCTTTTGAAAATAATAAAAAATTATGTCTAACCGATTTTAAACCTAAGGCACATAAACTAAATGATAGAAAACCAAAGAGTGTGATGAATAGATTAAAAAGTGATCATTTAATATTTAATAATTAATTATTTTATATATTATTTTAAAATAAATTTTAAAAATAAATAAAAATTATATTTTTGCCATTTAAATTTATAATAATTTAAATTATTAATTAAATTTTTATTGTTAAATTGAAGACATTAATTAATTAATAATCATCATAATTCTTATAAATTTTAAGAGTCTAATATTTATTTAATATATTAATTTTTAAAATATTTTTAAATTTTTTTTATTTATAATAATATTATAAAAATATTTTTAAAAATAATTTAAAAAATTTATAATTTTTTAAAAAATTAATTTTAATAATATAATTAATAATTAAATATATTTTATTTTACTTAATAAAAAATTTATATAAATTTTTATTATAAATTTATAAAGATAAATATTATATTAAAAATTAATATTAAATATATTATATATAAAATAATTGCCTTCTAATTTTAAATTTTTAGTACAATTGAATTTTTGTTGCAGCAGTTATCATGGACCATAACGGCGACAACAACTTCGCTGCCAACCACCATTACACAACTGTTGTCGTTGCCGCCACCGCCAACGCCGCCGCCACCACCATGGTCACCATCGCAATTAAATCCATCTCCAAAGCTCGCCCTCGTATCCTTTCCCTTTTCTCCCTCCTTCATCCGCCTTTTCCCTTTCACCCATCACCAAGTCCCAACTGCCCAGCCCTCTCCTTCCTCTCCTCTTTCGACGCCTACTCTTTTCTTTCCTCTGCTCTCTTAGCCCCTTCAACCGGCTCCCACTCCAATTCCTTTGCCAGCGACTTTACGACACATATCTTTTCCCTAATTTCCATAATTGTCTCGTTGTTATCTCATTTCTTCCCATTTTGTGCAGCATTTACTTCTCTCATATCCACTCATCTAACTTTGCTTTCGTGCCTTCCCTCGCCCATTCATTTTGAGGCTGTGCTTATTGCAATTTACTCGTGAAAGGCCAGATCCGAGTTAGGCTTTAGTTTTATGTCTTAGATTAATCGTGATTAATTTTCTTATTAATCACAACCGTTTTTAATTCTTCATCCAACTTAAGGTCACGGTGAATTTGTTATAAAAAATTTTACGAAACTAAAATTATAAAATTTTAAAAAATTATGATATATTTTTAAATTTTTTTTTTATTTTTATATATATTTTATTTTTATTTTTAAATAAAATTATAAAATTTATTTTGATTTTTTAAAAAATAAAATCAACGAAAAGTAGTAATAAAATCTCTGGAGAAGATTTTCATTATTAAAATTGAAAAACACGTTTAAGTGTTATGGTTGAAATATAAGTAAATATAAGTGTATTTGAGTTTTTTTTTTTTTTATAATTATATTATTATTATTAAGATTATTAATTAAAAATTTAAATAATTTTATTATTATTATTTTATATTTAATAAATTGATTTTTATTTTTTTATATTTATATTTATATGTGTAATGAAAATACCAAAAAACCACGGCCAAGCCAGCAAACCTATCCAGCCCAGGTATTAGCTGCTCCTTGCTGTCTTTAAGCTTTTAAAGAGCTAAAGCCGAGCGAAAAATTCGAGGAAGAAAGGAAGGAAGAAGGAGAAATGGCCGAAGTAGTCCAGTTACCCCTTTGCTCCACAATTCATCCTCACTGGCACTGCAATAACAATAAATTGCTTTTCTTATTTTTCTTCTCTTCAAACCCAAAAGGCTGCCGCCTTCCTTTTCCTTCTCATACGCTTCAACTGTCACTCTCGAGCCCTTACCCCACCACCACCACCACCACCACCACCACCACCAGCAGGAGGCCACCACTGCTTCTACTCCCTGTTTGCCGAGCCACCAAGTCCCAGAGCGGCTCCGCCACCCCTGTCAGCAAACACCTCCCTTCTTCTGAGCCCTTCGCTAATAGCCAGAAGAAAAAGAAGAAGACCAAGAGGAAAAAGAAGAAAAATAGCCCCACTTTTGCCGATAATTTGGATGATGATGTTAAAATTGTCAGAAATGTTGATGGTATCGATGATGATGATGGTGGTGATGATGATTACCAGGATTCAAATTTGAATTCGAATTCATCGTCGCTTTCCCATCATCAACATCCTCCGTCGATGCCTCTGCCAAAACCGCCGGCCGGTTTTGTGGTGGATGATACTGGGAGAGTTCTCATGGCTTCCACAAAGCGGATTGCCACCATTGTCAGTATAGTCTCTATAGTTTGCTTATTATTAGTATTATTATTTTTGGCTGCCTGTGTATTATATCTTTTTATCTTTTTGTTAATACAAAGTCTTATAATCCAAAAGAAAGGGCATGGTGAGTACAACCTATTTGCAAAAGAAGAACCATCCATACACAAGGGCAGACCCTGCCATTCGAATTTCAGAGAGAGAGGCAGTTTTTTTTTTTTAATTAACTGTAGTTGTTCAAAGCTCTTGTTGTTTTTGTTGCTTATTTGAAGAAAAAATATTCTCAATGTTAGATGTAATTTGAATACCCCTTTTCATAGAAGCTATGCTACTGTCGATTTCCATTCATGGATCAGAAATTCTGAAGTAGTATTGACAGGTTGATCCCTCCAATAATAGTCCATTAGAGTGCATTATAAGGAGAGTATTTAGAAGCTCGAGAGGGGATGAGTGCATGCTGCTATGCCCAGTCGATACGTAAGAATCACTCGTGGGTTCAGACTGAATATTTAGGGGTATAGTTTGTCTTCTCAGCATCTGATGGTTAGATTTGTTGTTGCAGGCCTGTTCAGATGTTGAAGAGCACAAATATTGATGGGTGGTCAGCTGTATGTTTTTCTAGCCTCAACTGCAAATTGTTAAACTGTTGGCTTTTCACACTGAATGCTCCTTTCATTTCTTCAATTTCATTTTTCTGTTTTTAAAATGTTGAAATATCATGCTAATAAATTGTTTTTATTTTCTTGTTAGGAAATTTATTCTCTTAAACAGGAGGACTAGAATTAAACTGTCTCGGAATTTGGCTGTTGAACAAGATTTTGTTGTATATTATTTGCATTAAACTGTTGTGAAACACATATTTGTGCATCTTAAGACTAATATATTGGAAAATTTTCTTTTAGACGAATGTTGATGTCCATGCATTGGTTGTCTTGTAGAGAGTTCCCATGTCATACCTTTCGTTCCAGCGAATTAAATATGCACTTATAACATGAGTGAGTGTGAGTGTGTGTGTGTGTGAGAGAGAGAGAGAGAGAGGAAGAAATCAATAGTTCTAAGGTTTTAATTCATTGATACTAGCCCTTTTTGAGTCTATTAGGAGGTCCATTAGGCTGTGAGTTGCATGATGGGGGTAGCTCTCCCCATTCCCATACATTCATACCCCTTTCTAGGATTATAACCCAAGACCTCAAAGATAGAAGTCTAAATTCTTAACCACTGGAGTGTCTCCAAGGAATTGATAATAGCTTTTTCATGTGTTATACAAAATGTTGTGACTTGAGGGCACCAAATATTCCTTACCTCAACAGAAACAAAAATAGGTAAAGCTAACCTCCAATACGATGGAAATTTGTGTCTTTAATACAAAAGGACTCCTAATTAAAATTGAATTTTAATTTCTAATTTTTAAATTCTCACCTAAAATAATTTTTCTTGAAGTCTTTTGCTTTGGTGAGTCCTCCATCAACAAGTGGAAATGAACTTCTGATTTTATTTCCTAAATTTGATCTTTGTCAACAAAAGAGAATCAATTAGTACAGCACACTTAGGCTATCTGCCACATACTTATGCAAATTTATGTCCACACTCACTAAAGTTATGTAATATGTTAACTTGGGAGAAATTTGTCCAATGACTGGAATTTTAAGCAGTAAAATTACTTCACAATTTCTGCTTTTCAATGTTGAGACGATGTGCTTTTTCTCTTTCAGCTTATCATCTATTCTTCCATCCCACGCTTTTCCATCATTGTGACTATTATAATATGTGTACCAGTTGCATTTTTAGGTTAGTGATGAGGATGTTGAAGGAATCCTTCCAGCTGCTGCATATGCTCTGGCCAAGATACACATGCATCTGGTGCATAGCGGGTATAACGAGATACAAGTTTTAACAAACAAAGAATATCCTTGTTCATTTTTTTGTTGTTTCTTGTATGTGTGGTAATCAAGTTCCTTTTTTTCCTTTTTTCTGGGTTTTCCTTGTCTTAACAGATTCTGTTACACAGCAAGGGGAAGATTTTGTTACTCAGAAGATGACATATTTGATTTCCGCACAGGCAACAAACTCAAATATTTTAAGCTCCTCAAACTTTTTAGGCTTAAATGGTTTTGAGTCAAGAATGAGATATAGCTCACTGGTACTGGAGTCATCTCCAGGGTTGAAGGTCTCAAGTTCGAGTTTCAGTGGGAACCAATTAACCAAAAAAGAAAAAAGAAAAATTGCTTGCATTCTTTCTAGGTTCAATGAGGTGTCTTTGTTGTCACGGTGTTGGTAATGTATGAACGGCTTTGTGCAGGTCTAATTGTGTGTTTCCAAGTCATTCTTATAGCGCATGTATGGTTTGCATAGCTGACCTGCCAGCGATGAATTTCTCTGTTCCTTGCTGGTCACACTGGATCATATATTTCTATGTGCCTAACCTATGCAGATCTTTGAGGCAGCATTTTTAGGTCATCTATTAGGCATGTATTTGGACATCATTGAACACTTCAATACAAAACCTGATTTGTTTTCCTGTTTCTTGTCTTTTTTGTTTCTTTTCCTTTTTCCTTTGGGCCTTATTTTCCACTGAAACCTCCTTGCATGTGCTGTCATTCTGATTTCTGGTCTGCCATACACTACCTGTGCAGATCCCTATGGTGGGATTTTTGGGAAGATAATTTTGTCATCTACTATGCATGTACATGGACATCATTGAATGCTTCATACAACCTGATATGTTCTCCTGTTTCTTGAATTTTTTCCTTTCTTTCCTTTTTTGCATACACTGTCTTTCTATTTCTAGTCTGCCAGACATCAGCTATCTGAGAATAAAATTACTAGACATTCTCATTATTTTTAATTCCCATTTTCTTTGTTCCGTGATATCACACATGTTAAGGAATGGTTATGAAAGATGGATGCCTATTCCTCTTCTCCCATTCCTTGGAAGCAAATGGAGCCCTTGCGCCCTATTATTCCCAGAAGGAAAATTTTTTGAATGTTCTATTTGGTGTCCTTCAAGATAAGCTTTTTTCCATGTAAGATATTTCACTGAAGCTTGTCCCAAAATGTTGTAGATGATGGTGAGGATATAGAAGGTATGCCAGCTGAAGGTGTAGAAATTACATGCTTCCATCTGGTAATGTGACATCCATGTGTTGTGGAATGTATACTTTCTTTAATAAGAATATTTGTTACTTGATGGTTGAATATAGCATAATGCACTCAAAAAGACCAGACATCAACGTACATAATTTTCATTGATACTACTTCTTAGCTAATGTAAGTGAATGACCAATGAAGCTAATTCACACAGTTAATTGGCATTCATGTCTCCATCAGTAGCAGGATCCCAATCTTTGTCCACCTTAGGTGGATGAACCTCTGTCTTGCTGGCCTGCACTGAGTGTTCCGTCTTGAGTTGAAGTAGAAAAACAGTGCATCAAGACTCTCTTTTTATCTTGATGCTGAGCTGGAAACTCATGCCATTGATTTGCAATAATGGCTCACCAAACTCTTTCATTTGGTTGTTAGATTCTAACACATTACCTTATTATCTGCTTCTGTGTAGAGAAAGTGGTTAACTGTGTTAGATTCTAACATTTTGCCTACCCAAAAGCTCACCGAATACTTGGAGTTGGCAGTGGAAATCCATTGCATAAATCTCTCTCAGGATACATCTGGAAAATCATGTTTTAAAGTTTTCTGTGCCTCCACATGAACTGTTTTCTTCTGCATTCTCTTGGTAACTTCTTTGGTTTTAAGTAAATGGCTGAATTTTTGCTTATTGGTCCTCAATCAATGACATGCTAGTTCTTTAGCCTCCCTTTGTATTCAATTTTTAGAGCTACCTTGTTTCCTTTTTAGATGTTGCTATTTCTGGCTTCTTGTGAACTTCATTCTTCTCTTTTTATCACATTTCTTGATCAAGGAGGCATTTTTTAAAATAAAATTCTGATATTTTATTTTGTTATTTTGCTTTCAATTTTGTTTGATTACTAGTCTGATCATGAAACATTGGTATCTTTGAGAATTAAGAGCACCACAATTACAGCTAAGAGCCTGAGCAACAATTGCATCCAACAGATCTTGTTTCAATTTGTTATTGTTTCTCTGATGCTCTCTTGAAATGACCAACTCTTATTGTTCCATTTCTATTTGTCTCTATTATCTTATAGAATAAGGCATCAATCATAATCCTCCTGAAAATAGTTCTTGGGGAGTGGAACTCTTTAGGCTTTAAACATTTCTGTGATGTGGCTGTTCTCAGGCCTTGATCACAGGGCCTTTTACTTGCAAACCAGGCACTTAGTATCTTGCATTAGTCTGGCATTCCTCAGCATCCATATTGACGACAAACTATTTTGACTTATATTCCACTGGTCTTGAATCCTGAGTTTGTTTATTGATTTTATTTATTTGCTTCTTGTTTTTTATTTTGACAGGATGGTGCACATTACATGGTTTATACACCTTCTGATCCACTTCTGTTCGTTGCTGTTAAGGTAACAAATTAGATCTTTAATTCTTATTTAAGTAGGACTTGACTTTGCTTGCTTCTCTCAAACATGGGACACATCTTTCTGGCATAATTTGGACAGACTATGGTTAAGCTTTGTCGAAACTTTTAAATTTGTAGATAGAAAAGTTGGGAGGCTCAAAACAAAGCCCACTGCAGGGAAAAAGTTGGAAAACTAATATTTAGCAATTGAAGGCTCAAAACCCAAGTTTAAAAGGGTGTGATTTTGCTTTAACAAGAGGGGAAAGTAATAAAGCACCAAATTTGAATGTTGAAAGGCCATGTAGCATGTTTGAAACCTGAAATTAGAAATGGAATCATAATTACAATTTCAGAATTGGTTTAGAATTTGAACTAGTGTTTGATATATGAAGTATTGCAATGTTGATTTGCAGTTGTATTTTTTCCCATTTCTTGCAAAAGTGATGGACAACTATAGTTTTTTACTTCAAAATGCCATGTGAATGATCTTTATATGGATAATAACATATCAGAGACTTGTGAAGTTGACTTCCAATCATGTGTCAGTACATGCCTTCAGAGTGACAGAGTAACCATATTTATACCCTCATATGGTGTACGTGACCGATTACATTTCCAATTTTATTCGATCATTGCAATTTTGTAAGTACAATGAATCAACAGCATAAATTTAGGGAACAGGGATCTATGTGAGTATAGGGCTTGGACATGGTTTTTATATATGAAATAACTAAGAAACTCTAGTATTTAACTAAAACCTAAAAGCAAAGAAGAATATAGTGAATTTCCAAAGTCTATCCTTGTTTGAGATGTGCAGCAAGATTCATCTTAATGTATACTTATTTAATACTTGAATTGGACATGTTGTTCATATTCAAGGGCTAAATTTTGATTTTGCAGGATAAGAATGGGCAACTGCAAATAGTTGATGATGTAAGTATCATACGCCTCACAAACACTACTCCACTTCCATTCCCCTCAGCCTTCTGTGTACAGTGAGGTTTAATCTCTTATTTGAGTTTTGCTCTGTAGGACATCAACGAAAATAATGCTAAGATCTGCCGTATTTTCTCTTCCAGTCTACTTCTTTATCTTTACACCTTGTAGTGCATAGAATGTAAATTTGAGTCTATGTATGTATTTATTTTTCCTTTTTCTCCTCCAACCTTCATTTGAAGGTGCTAATGTGTTTGCGGCTATGCGGTTGAGTTCTTTCCCAATTCCTTACAAAGTCAGATTGCTTCATTTATGGAGGATTGTTTGTTCATCATGACAATTGTGAAGCTTCAATTCTGCCATTGAAACAGGATCTCTTGGAGGACCCAGCTATCATAAGTGCCATAGATGAGGAGACTGAATTCAATGCCCTTGTTGTATGTCCCTGCTCTTTGCACAGATATCAATTCTGCAGGCGATTTTAGCTAAACAATTGATTGCTGTGTCATTTGTTGCAGGAGGAAGAGACTGCTCTGCTAGAATCTTTAATGGGTGAAAGGTAGATACAATGGCATTGGTTAAGCAGAGCTTATTTCCAGTTTTTTTTTTTTTTTTTTTCTCTTTTCTTTCTGAAGAGAGAGAATTGGAGGGGGGGGGTGTTGGTGTGGGTGGCAGTGACAAAGAAAGAGAAGAATAGAAACAAAGGAATATTGGCCATGTGTGGGGGGTACAGAAGTGAAATGAGAAGCAACTAAAATGTTGGGGGACCTTGCTTCGCGGACAAGGCACGTCAGAGGATAACGATGGCACTATAAAACTCTAGACGGGAAATTTTTCAGCTTAATCGATTAACTTTTAAACCCTTCAAAAGCTAAAGGAAAAGATAACGATATTAACATATGTGGAAGAAGAAGAATGAAATATGGAGAGCTTTGTTATTGATTTATTGTTACAAAATTCGAGCGAGACTGGAGCACAAGGGGGGACTCGATTTCCTCTTGTTTGCAATCCCTCTGAATGTTAATTTTGGGATACCTTTAAATCATGGTGATTCTTTCAAGGGCTAATGATATGAAACAGTTCCCAAAAACTCAACTGTGTTCGTCAAATTAATAAATACCCACTGAGGGGCTGAATGGCAATGGTTTTATTGGGTAGGCATACACGCAACACTTTCTTGTTACAGTGCCACCAAAGCTCCCTGATGTGGAGAGAGTTTACAAAGAAAGGTCGTATAAACAAGCAGATTGGATGTGTATTAATTAATTATCGGTTAATTAATATATCTTTTAATGAACGATGAGTTAATTATAACTAACGATTTTGATTTTGATTAGTGTACATTAATTTTATGCATTTACATAATAGAACTCTATAGATCATTCTCAAACCTATGTTAGTGCGTAGGTTTGGACATTATCTTCAACTAGTTTTCAACACTTTCCTGGCCAGCAAACAACATTTTCACTTGAATTGCTCAAAGGGAACGACTGCGTAGCTGATGCTTAAGGGGGTGCATGGTGGGAACAGGCAGGTGGTAGCCAATTGGATGAGTATGGGTAGGAAGGTATTATCCAGGCAAGGATAAAAAGAAGATTTACTAATTGTTAAAAAAAAAAAATAAAAAGTTTCTATTGTCAAAGAAAATTTGAAAGAGAGCCTCTCTCTTTGCGTTCTCCATTACCCTATAATTTGCTTGATTTCGCTCTTTTAATGCTTTAATTAGTGTTTGTTTGGTATGTTAGCTTGCTAGCACTATACAATTGTTATGAGAGATACCTGTGTGTTGAAAGTCAAAAAATGACTCGCAAGATAAGGGAATTAGCATTTAGGCTTATCTAGAAAAAGGACTCCACTTGGGCCCAAAAAACTGGTGATGGAAACAAAGACATTACCATGCATGGTCTACCATGTCAAAGAAGTGACTTTGCATGCTTAATTTGGAAACAATATGAATGCATTGAGGTAGAGTCAAGCCATGGTGGTGTAGAGGTAGAATCCTAACAACCAAATGAAACTTTTGTGTATGAGAGTGACAAGCGAATGTTATCGAAACCAATGAACCCATTGGTTTTGTTCTTTGATATTCTAAGTTTTGTTTCATAGTTTTATCGTTTTAAATATGATTAGTCATTGTTTTCAAAGTTGCTCATAAATATGTATTAGGAACAATGTTGCTATGAATTTGATTGAAACAAATTTCAAATGTGTAATTTGAAAGTAAATAACTTGGTAATAAAAAATATGACAAGAGATTGATCAATGAATTCAAAATCTCATTAAGCAATTACAATTAGGTAAAAGAACTTATGTTTCACGAGACCATTTTTGGTTGAAAAATGAATATCTTATAGGTTGAAAATATTTGGATTGATATTTTGAAACTTTGGATGGTTAGTTCTATTTTAAATGCATTTTTATTGTACATAATAAAATTTTAATTACGTAATTTTATTAAATTTTATAAAAAAATATATTTACATAATGTATTATATTCACATTATAATGATTAAATTGTACAAAATATTATTTAATGATATAAGATATTATGTTGTTTTGACATCTCTCTTTCCCATTTTTTTTTCCCATATAAATATTAAAGTATTAAATCTTCAAAAAATTCTTAGTTAACTTTTTCTCACAAATTATAAGTTTTACTGAAAATGTTAAAAAATAAATTCATATAACATTTTAATAGAATTATATGATAACTTACAAAAAAAATACAAAACACTTTTATAAAACTAAAGGACACCTTACAAAATATAATACATTAAAGAAAGAATTATATGAAACCTTATAAATTAAATTTGATATTAAATAATATGTAATTTCCAAACCTCTAATATTACCACAAATATTTTTAACTAATCAAGTTGTTGTATGATGTCTCAATATTAGTATATACAAGTTTAAAAGATAAACAAACTACTTTTTTATTCACATGATATTTATCGTTCTTTAATTTCAACAATATAGTAACTACATACTAATTTGTGGAAATTATATTTGATTTTATTATAAATATTCATTTAACATGATTTAATTTTTAGCCTAATTAATATTTTTTTATATTAATTTTCATTAAACTTTACTAATAAAAAAATTTATTACAAGTTTTAACTAGTTTGAACTTGAATAAACAACTTTTCCATATGACCCATTATTTTCTTTTTTACCATTTTACCCTTTTCTCTTTGAAAAACAAAAAATAATAAGAAGAGGAAAGAAAAGAAAGCTAATTAGTAGATTTTTGGGGGCACAAGCATGTGTCCCTGTGCCCTAATAGAGTTATGTTACTTAATATTTATATTATTTAAATAATAAATCACATGAGCAATTAAGGTTTATTTGAACCATGTCAATATCCCAAAATGGTTACGAACTAGAAAGCTTAATTCAATTGTTAAATTGTGGCTTTTTTATTTGTCTTTCCAAAAAAGCAACAATCATAGGGTTATTGGGATTTTCTTATATGGTCAACTAGTGACAAATCTTCTAAGGAAAATGTTTCTTTACTGGTCAAAGTTCATGATTAATTGTAGGAAAAACTCTAAGTACTACTGTTAGGTGGCATATTTCAACATGCTGGTGAACAACTTACATATGGCGACATCCAAGGTAGGATGAAGGGATATCAATGTATGAAATCTGATCTAATGGTCATTGTGGCCTTTAGTGCCATTGTAACTATCTAAGTTTGGGAATATAAACTTTTTTAAGACAAGGATGCTTATGATATCTTGAGAGAGAGGTGGATATTACACCTCTTATCCTTATTTGGCACATCAAGGGGTAGGATGCTTAAAGGACCATCATTTTTTTTCTTGCATTTGTTTTAGCTATGTCATTGACAAGTCATTATCTTGTTGTGGTGGTGCATTAACCACTTTTGGGGGGTTAGAGCAATGGGCCTAGTGGTTGTATGGTGAGCTTAAAAATGGTCTTTTAAAGCAGATTTATCATTCCTTAAGACAACAGGAGATGCAAAGTGGTAGATTTCATCCTCTGAGAACACTAGTCTTCTCCAGATGCCATCCTCAAGGAGATTCTCTCTATTACCTTTGAGGGTTCAATTATGGACCATAGGCCTCACCTATCTTGAGTTTTAGCTAGTTGTTTAATGTAGGGATGAAGGTATCCATGGGGTGTCTCCTGAGGCTTTGACTATTTCGGCATCTCTTGCTATCCTTATTGCATTAGGAGGAACCATCATAGGGGCGAGGTGTGTTTATATTGCTAGGAATGTTTTCACTGCAACTACTAAGGAGTCAACATATCCAATTAATATGTTAAGATGGTTTAAGATTATGATCACTCCAAAAGTCTGTTGTGTTATTGGTCATATGCTTGATGGTTTTATTATGTCAATAGTGAGTTGAGTGTTAAACAATTGAGTGATAAAGAAATTGATAAATTATGCAAGTTTACTTATAGTGCATGATCTAGGGATTGTTAAGAACTTTCATGCTCCATATAGCCCAACTAGTTGATGTCCTTAGGTATAGGATCACTGGGAAGTGCACATGGCATTTTGTTTCCCATAAATGGTGCTAATTAATAAAAGGGTCTCACCGAGGAGGACACACAATCATGTATTAAGTTGATATAAAGGTTAAATCATGATGGTCTGATGTGGATCCTACATAAGAACATATAGCTAAAAGTTGAAGGTAAACTCTAGCATTAACACTCTAACAATCAAGTTAATAAGGATGCTTAAGTTCTTAGGTCTCATGAGTAGAGAGAGAGAGAGAGAGAGAGAGAGAGAGAGAGAGAGAGAGTTATTACCTTGTGCAAGTGTTGATTTAATTTATTTATATGTTGTTGGGTTAGCAAAAGTAAGGTTTAATGGTGATGTAACAATTATGGGGCCACTTTCTTACATAAGGTTATGGGTGTACAACATAGTAAATCCAAGGGGTAGCCTTTAAAGGTTATATGGGCTTGACAAGGCCTATTGGTAGGATCTTTTGGGCCTATCCTAGGGTGACCTATGGTTGTCTATAGGGCTTTTTATCAAGTATCATTATTGTAAATGTATACTTTTATGAGAAGTGAGGTAGTTTTGAATCTAATAGATTGGTGGTATATCAAAGATTTGAGACTAGGAGCAATGCTTTCAACATAAGGCACATTTATGCAATAACACAACTATAGTTATTCAAGTAAGAGCCAATATAGGTTGAAATTTTTTTATGGAAGTGAGGAGCAAAGTGAACATCCTTAAATTCAAGACTCACAAGCCTTATAAATCCTTTAAATGTGCAAGACCCTAACCTAACGTGTCTCAATTATGAAAATGGAAAAAAGTATGGAGACATTTTCTACATTACTCTTCCACCCAAAATGCAAAGTTCATAATCCTTAATATTCTTTTTTAATTTTCAAAATCTCTTGCCAAAATACATATAATGTGCAACAAGAATGATATGATGTGCAACAAGCATGATAATATATGCAACAAGTATATTAAAAAATGAACTTCATAATCACTACACATTGTATTATGTATGTTGCACATTTGCTGTTTTCATTACACACAGGGTATTTTTTAGGCAAGAAACTTGAAATTTCAATAAAAAAAAAAAAAAAAATATTTTCATAACAAATGAGGCCCACAATCTAGCTTTCCTCTTTCAATTTTACTTGATTCATGTAATGTCATGAAATATTATAAATAAACTAAAGAGAATCATTGCATTAACACACAATTTTGTGGACATCAATGAACAAAAAGACTTATATTACATGCATAACATCTTATAATACATAATAGCATTTTATATAATATAAAGAGATTTTACATGAGTACTACTAATCTTTTTGTGTTCACTTGTGTCTACGAGACTATGTTTACAAAGACTTTACCTTAACTAAATCCAATCAAAACTTCAATTTGATGTTATTTTTAGTTTGCCATTTTTTGGTCCACCTGGCTTGCCCAAAATGAAATAATTTTTGGAGGGAAATTGTTTGTCGTGGGAAAGATTTTTTATCCATCAAGACTCGGATGCTATGGTGGTCAAAGGTCAAGTGGCCTCATGGTTTTTTCTCTATTAATGATTTCCTAATTAACGTTGCGCAAATCTCAGTTCCTAGGAAAATCCTTAGCATGTAAGGAAGGACGATGTTGGGAACCACCCCTGTGGGTTGCTTTATGTTCAACACGAATGCATCTATCATTGGTACCTCAGGCTTAGTAGGAATTGGAGGGGTGCTAGGCCAGGTCTTGGATTAATTCTTGGTTGTTCTCATGAGATGCTCCTGCATCATGATGAAAAAGTCATTTGTCTGTTATCCAAGCCTATGGTTGTTACTTCTGTTAATGAAGTTGAATTGTTATCAATTAGAGAAGTGGTGGAATTGTTATCCAAGCCTTTGTAGATGCTTTGGCTAAGCTGGCAACGAGCAGAACAGAGCCTTTCTTGGCTTGATTATGAAGTGCCTACATCGAGTTGCTTGTTGAGCTCATTGCATGGTGAGGAGTGCAGTTGGGATATTCAGGTCTATTGCTGCCAAGGGTGGGTGTAGGGGTGGCTGCGCTTCTGGTGTTTATTTCCTTTTGTTGAGTGTACAAAGTTAGTGCAGGGGGGCCTTCTTTATTTGGTTGGGCTAGCGTAGTCTCACACACACTACTAGTTGATTGTTGTCGTCCCCATGAATCAACAAGAAATGCAATACATTCTCATTGGCACCTCCAATTTTGTAACAAGATGGAGGTCCTCATTGCATCTCAAATTGACAGACCCATCAGTGTGTTATTATCCACAATATTGACTGGCAGGTCATTGATTCTATCTAAAATTGGACATTCAACAACAAGCTCTTATTACAATGATTGTTGTTAGCCTATGAAAGTTCAATCGTTAATTGAAATAAGAATTAGGAGAAGAAAGCAACACTACACACAATTATGGAGAAAGAAAAAGAAAACAAATCAAAGTAAAAGGTAAACAATTCAAAGCCGAGCAAATTTGACTCCTAATTTCAAACCCCATGAAATTTGAGATTTAAATCCCATGAAATTTCCAGCACTCCTCCTCAAATTGTATTAGATATACTATCATTCTGAAACTCGATCTGTTTTATTGTAATTACAAAGAAAAAATGTAGTGGGAAGATGAGAACTTCTGAGGCAGCGAGGCTTGTGTTTGCTTTTGTAAAATAAAAATTTGAGACTGGAGCATTGATCTCAAATAAGACACTTCTGTGAACATCGAACTAATGCCAATTTTTCAAGTAAGGAGCAATTTGGAATAAAATTTTTGTGTCAAGTCAATTTATGTAACTTATTTCTAATTAAAAAAAAAAAAAATAAAATTAAAAAAATAGCAAAATTTTAAAATCTTTTATAGCTTTCCCAGACAGAAAATGAATCAATCGATTGATCTTTGGACAACTTTCCAATTCATGAACCAAGAGATTGAACTTGCGCAACCGTATGTGGTGAAGTAACAACAACACTTTGTACATAGTCCTCGTCAAAAGTTCATTACCATTTGACTGCTGTCGTCCATGTGAATCAGGAAGAAATGTATCATGAAATGTAAGCTGTGCAATATATATATATATAGCCATCGGTGCCTTCGCTTTTTAACAAGACAGAGACTCTTTCCGCGTCTCCGATTGACAAATGCATTAGTATGTCATTGACAAAATTGACCGGCAGGTCATTGATTCTGTCTTAATTTGGACTTTCGATCACGAGCTTCCCGAAGCGAGGTCCTGAAATTGACTGTGAGAGATAAAGATGTGTCATTATTTGCTTTGATTGTGTGGAGCTATGTACACTATAAGATCCCTATAATTTCTAACTTTTGACAAGTAAAACTTTTCGGTCATGATTTTATTAATTTTAAAATTTTTATTTAATTTTAAAAAAAATTTTACAAAATTTAAAATTAAGAGGTTTTTTTTTTTTTCAATTTATCTAAATATTGTTTTCCTTTTTCAGGATTTTTTAAAATAGATTTTAATAATTTTGTTAAAGTTTCAAAATTTGAATCCATTAAAATTCAAAAAATTATAAATTTTAAAAAGTTTCCAAAAAAAAAAAAACATAATTATGATGACTCAAAAAAAATTAAATCACATAATATTTAAATTTTACAAAATTTTTACAATTAAAAAGCAATTTTAAAATTAATAATTTTTGGAAGAGAGTCACAATTGCTAAAATTAAAAATTACTAAAATTTTATATTATGAATTAAAATTATAAAAGAGTAAATTACAAAAAAAAAAAAAATGAGAAATTTAAATGCATTTAACCCCACCCCCCCCACAAAAAAGTTTACTCTTTGGTACCCCCATACAAGCATATGAAGAAGCATTTCGCCTTTAGTAAAACCAACGAAAAAGACAACTTCCCACAATTTCCTAATTCCTTTCCAATTCACCTCCGCACGTATCCAGTTGATGGGATTCAACTCCATTATTTGACAAGCAAAGATAGCGTTTTCTATAAAACATGGATAAGTTACGTGTTTTTGTATTGAAATATAATAAATACTCTTCGGATGTGTCTCTAGCTCGTGTTAGAGACTCCAAAACGTATGCTGTAAATTTATTTAAAATATTTAAAGTGCGTATGCTTAAATCGTTTTTATGTTATACTCAAGTCCTAATGATCTATAGATTTATGCGTCATCGTCTCCTGGCCATATTTTTGTTCTTGAGTTCATGTGTTGTGTTCGTACTGTATCTTCTGCATCCCTATGTCCATGTTCATGCTCGTGCATTGTTAGAAATGATCAATTAATTTCATTTGATCAGACTTGAGCGTCTACGCCGCACCTATAGCTGCTGTATGACAGCTACATCCTTCAGAAACGAATCAAGAACTAGTTTCTCCCAATCACAGGAGAATCATCATCACAACTTCAACAGAATCAATAGTGTGCGCATTTGTTAATTTGATGTTATCATCCTACTGCATTGTTGTGGTAAATCCAAAGCATTCTTGCTTCTGTCGATGCTTGTGCGATTTGCGTTAGCATTCTGTTTCGACTCGAGTTCTCTGGAGAAGTCCTAGTTATGAGAAGCCACTGCCTGGACGTACCATAGCGTTGCCAAGCTGGTGACCCTGCAAATGTGCAAAATTTGTCGACCCCTCCGTCCGAGCCAAGTTGGTGACCTTCCAAAGATGAACTTTGACAAATATATCAGCTCCAAATCGTTGATTTGTCACCGCGAATAGTCAGACAATCTATTTCCCGAATACATTAATGGTCTCAGTACCACTAACAAGTACTAGACAAATGAATTAAAACAGTTGAAAAGATCTAAGCATTGGAGACACCGATAAATCCCAACTTAACCCAAAAAGCAACCTTTCCAACAAAGGAGGACTGGGCAACCCGTTATATCTCAGGAAGAACTTTGACAATCAGAATGTTGCTTCAATCCTCAATGGCGATACCTATCCCGGTCCCTATCCCGCCCATATTCTCTCTCTCGATCACGGTCCCTACTGCGTCCATATTCTCTATCTTGATCATAATCATAATCATGATCTCTCTCCCGATCTCTTCCTCTATCCCTGTCTCTACTTCGGCTGTGACGCCTATGCCTGTCGACACGTTCTCTGTTCCTGTTGCTATCCCTATCATCATGTTCCTTCCCTCTTTCTCTGCTTCTCTCTATCCCATCTCTTTCCATCACACCTGCCAAGGTTTTCCTTTGTTAGCCAAAATATAACGCAACGTGCAAAAAAAGTCAATCTCAAATCAAAGCCCTGTACATCAAACTCAATAAAACAAAAGTCACATCAATGGGCTGAACTAAACAATTTCTGGATAAGCAATAAGGGAGATATTAGAAAGGGCAGACAACCGGAAGACAAAGGGCTGCCTTTAGGTTTGACAAGCATGCAAATAAAAACAAGCAAGTTGACTAAGCCATCGCCCGCCTATTGCTAAGACCTTGGATATTCTCAGGAGCAAAAAGAATTTCAGTCCAAAGCCACCAACAGCTTCCACCTCAGTGATTTTGAAAATTCTTATTGGCCACCTCACAATTAACAAAGAAGTTAAAAATGATTAATGATTAAAAAAAAAATGTAAAACAGAAGTAAAAGCTCAAATACCTAGTTCCTCAACCCCCCATCCTGCACGACCAGCACCTGGAAGCACTCTTCCAGTCTCTGTCTGTTGTGTTTTGGCACGAAACTTTTTCTTCAGGTTGCCAAACTCATCATATAACTCGCCATCATCCTGATATTGGATTGTGAAGTCTGTGAAGTTGGAGGTTAAGTAATTTCAAATGCATAAGAGTGGAAATACAACTTACTTCTTCTGCTTCCTTCCTGCGTCTCTGTTTCCTCTAGCTCTTCTTCATCAAGTTCCTTGTAACCACCACCCCTTCCTCCTCTGTTAGATTACTGAATTAAATATAATTTCCAGAATTTCTACAAGATATTTCAGATTTATGATTTATCCACACACACCATGTCAAATAAAAGTCAGCTAAGAAGAAGCGAAGAGCAGATGACTCAAGTTGCAACAAGCTCAGAGATAGCAACATGGTATGGATATAACTTAGCACTTGTTTAAGAGGGACTATACTGAACTCGATATAACCCGACAGACAGAAGAGTAGCTGAAGGTAGGGTGAATGTGAGAAAGAACCTGTAAATTTACAATCCTTTTCATAACTTTTATTTGGAAAACAACAATTATGTATGTTAAACCTAGCAATAGTGAAACAGAAGTAGCCGAAGTAAAAGGAGCTTGTCATTTGAGATAATCTATCATTGCTCATATTATATATGACTTTCTTACCTAATACCATATTTCAATCAATTTTTTTTTTTTTATTTATAGTGGAAACTGAGAAGAGAGAGGGTGAGGTTTCCTTGTGATGACTGTAATAATCAAACCTCCAAAAGCACAATCATCCGTACATATAAATAAGCCACCAAAAAAGTAATAAAAACAGAAAACTTGTTTGCCAAACATCAAAACTGAAAACCTCAGTTCAACATTTAGTCCAGCATTGTAAATGCTGAAATAGTGACCAATACATTCTCTATGTCTAGATACATAACAACAAAACCAAGAGAAAAATCCTTGCAGTAATGTTTTAACCTCCATTCAACAAAAGCCTCCAATGAAGTAATAAAAACTTATCCAAGTATGTGTCATTCTCTGTTTTCATGCACACCATGGACAACTAGGGCAATAGTTGTTAGATAACTTAAAAAGAAGTTACCACTAAGGATAACTTCTTTAATATGATGCAACAGCCAGTCAGAAGATATTCCTTGGAGTTTATGCATAGATTACAGCACATTTTACATTACCTGACACCACCTTCATTGTGACCAGGTTTATTGGTGTTGCAAATATTGCATTTTGTACGCTTTGCCCAATTAATGTTGCCACACCTATAACAATGAGAAGAAGCAACAGAAATAACAAAAAGCAAATGAGCCTGCTCTTTATAATGCATTTCAGAAGTTTGTAGTCAACATGGATTTCTAGGTCCCAACCAATGATATCAACTTCAGCAAACATATTAAAACATGCATAGAAAGACAAATTTAAGAGTTATTATTGTTTAACTCTTGATAGTTTAGGGATTTCTTGTGAATTATGTTAATTGGGAGGTTTATGCAAACTCCTGGGAGCTATTATGGAGGAGGTTCATTAATAGAATAACATGTTTCGGCAATGTCTACTCACTATGACCTTTAGTCACCATGAATGCCTATGTAACCTTGTTATCTTGGCTTTAGATTAATGCAATACGAGTATTCTTGAGTAAAATGTGAAAAGCAGTTTGCCTTTCTCTTTTGATGTCTTCTCCTTTCCTAAGGTGCACTTGAGTTACTGTTCAGTGCAATCAGAAAGCCACCAGATTCCGTACTTGGCATGTCCAATACAGCACTAATCAGAATGAATCATTATGCCCTCATAAGCTCTAATTCCTCATTTTCTACCAGCTCTTCCTTTACAGTTAAGTTGCTGAAACAAACCCTAAACCGCTTGCTCTTTTCCAAGCCAGAGTGATAAAACTAACGTTATATGTCATGTACAGGCCTTGCCAGGGCAAAAGAGTGTTTGCCCAATGTGCCTTGTTTAAGGATAGCACAGGGGAAGATATACACTTCATTTAATTACATAATAACAAAAACTGAGCGTAAATGAGGAGGTAAAGAAATAAAGTAAGAGTTGGTCTCTATGTCTCAATGTGTCTGCCATCTGGCAGGTATCATGTTTAAGTGATAGATCCAATAGATCCATCAAAGACACCATGATGTTATGGTGAACATAACATTTGAATCCTCATTTCTAGGAAATCTTTAAGGGGTGCCTGGGAAACAACCTCAATTATTTGGCATATTGTCTTCTAATGGGCATTGGGAATCAATGCCTTGCAATTATTGCAGTGCCTATGAAGAATTGATTCAAGTAGTGAGACCTCCTATAATATGCATTACAATATGTATCCTTAGGTCAAGTATGTGTGGCATGATTTCTTGTATTTCCCCCGTGTATTTTCCTTTCATCAGGAATCATCATGATGTAGAAGCACACATGGCAGCATGCTTTCTATATTCATATTTTCAACATTGAAATCAAGCTAGCTGAAATAGGACTTGTAAAGAAAGTCCAGTGTGAAAACTTCTTGGATGTTTTTAAGTAAAGGCAATAGGAGGTAAAGTATATTTCCCTCAAATGGCTAGCTAGAAGGTTTGTGCACTAGGATAGTAGCTACTTTCACACTAAGGGCTTCATGGAGAAGGCTTGATCTGACAGTTTTCAGAAAACAACATGACCTATCATGTAAAAAGAGGTTTGAGATGATGGAGTCACCACAACTACCTACAACTGTTCCAACAAAGAGGGGAGCAAATCCAAGTGGATGGCGAGAACAGGGAGAAGATGACCTAAGTTAACTTTGGAATCTTTGGTTAGGGAGGAATTAAAACACCTACATCTCACATTAAATTCAATTCATAATAGAACAGAATGGCCAAAAAAATGTAGTCAACCCTAATTAAATTTGGGAATTGTGCCATTAGCCAACATTCCAGCAAATTCTTAGCAAAAAATAATTGCAAATTGAAGCATAGAAAAATGAATGAGAAAATAAGAGCAGGAATTCCGGAATCTTACATTGGACAAGGCCAATCGTTTGGACCAAAAAGTTTTGAAGTAACACCACCAGACCGACCATGGACACCAACATCAGGGCCACCACGTCCCCTCCCACGACCACCAGTTCCTGAACCACCACCGAATGCACCAGAAGGCCGTGCAGTTCCACAACGATTGCACACACCACGAAATGCGAAATTTACATTGGAACAACTGCTACAAGAGCAGAGCATGAGAACCTATTTATGAAACAAATATAGCAGACCAAGGGAAATCTAAACTGAGGTTACAAAAGAGAAAGAAAGAGCTGCTCACCAATATCACATCACAGACCTTGTATTTGAACACAACCAGTCTCCCTCCTGTTGCCATGCTTTTGCTGAAGCATCACCCCGGCCTCCACCTTTTACATCACCACCATTCACATCCCCAGCATTCTCCTCCGGTCCACCAAAATCACCATTAACATTTGGTTCACTTGCAGAATTATAAGCCTGGTCATCTTTGCTCTTAGACTCTGCTATAAAAACTCCAATAATACTACCATGAAAATCCTTGTTGTTAAACCACTCAACAGCAGCTTGGGCAGCATAAGGATCCTCATATGTGACTGTAGCATCGCCCTTCGGCTCATTTGTTGTTTTGTCTCTGTATAACCATATTTTGGGGCGACCTGTTCGCTTGTCTTTCTAGTGATTATATAAACATACATCATGTGAGAACAAAAGATAAAAAGGAAAAAAAAAAAATCAAATCAAATGGATACTGGCAACAAGGTGCATGGTAAAGAATCAATTAGTGGCAGTAGCAGCAGCAAATACCTGGTAAGACTCCCTACCTTTAGCAAACCAATGGTGCTGAAATATTCGGCCAACATATTCTCATCGGTCCCCTCAGGCAAGTTACAAACATAAACAGACCCATTTGACAATCCTTTTTTCACTGAATAGCCCGACATATTGCTCCAATTTCATATAATCAAAACAAAAACACAAAGAAAAGAAATCCACTCCAACACAATCGGCTCTGTCCTCTGCAAAAGGGACATAATTGATTAACTCTGAATGTAAGCAATTGTTACGCAGACTAGTAGAAGAACGATGAAACGAGATTATTTAAAAAAAAAAAAAAAAGCCAAAAACAATTTTAATTGATAAATAAGAGCTGTGCGTAAATTCAAAGGATGATGAAATGGGAACATGATGGATATTTTCCCCCTCTCATTTTCTAGGTTTCCAAACAAAACCTGCCAAATTAGCAATCACAATCAAGCATAAAACCTAATTACTAAAATCAAAACAAAAATCGACGGAGAGGAGATCTCCGAAAACAAATATAAGCAATTCAAATTCAACCAAAGAAAATAAGGTGTGCGCGTGCGCGTGCGCGTGAGAGAGAGAGAAGCAAACCTAAGACCAGAGGAGGGACGAGGAACGAACGAGAGCGGGAGAGAGAAAAAGAGATGGAGAGAGAGTAATGTCGTAGGGCGAAATTTCAAGGGTGCCGGTTTCTACGGGCTGCTTCATTAAATATTTAATTAATAAATAAAATGTAATATTTTAATGAGCCCACTTTCGAGTTCAAATGGGCTTCACTCCATAACCCAAAAATTATCCCCGGCCCGATTTGACTCCGTCCCCAACAATGCCTTATAAATCTTTAATGTTTTTTTTTTTTTTTTAAGAAAAAATTAGTTATATATAGTATCATTCTGGAATAGACATTGTGCGAGACAGTTAAGGCATATTTTCGGTCTTGTCTGAAAGTTTCAACGAAAGTACTTTGTTTCTTTCCGGTTTCCATCACCCTTTAAATCGAAATCCAAAGCAGTGAGAGACTTTTGTTTGGATCCCACAAATTCCAAACGCAACCAGACAAACAAACAGAACCCCACTAAACCCACAAACCCCGAGAAAAATCAAGGAAAAGAAAATAACGTAGAAACGAATGTTTTTTCTTTATTTCCCAATCTTTGACTTTAAATGCAAAGATGAAAATTTGTTTTGGACTAATTCACTTAGGCTCCCACCTGGTTTATCTGTTATTGATTACTGATTGTTTTTATTAATTATTATTATTGATAAATGAAATTAAATAATAATGTTTAATTAAATTGATAATATTTATTAATATTAATTATTAAAATGAGTAATTAAAATTTTTATTAATATAAATAAAAAAAAGTCTTTAAATTAAATTAATTAAAATTTGTTATTGTATTTATTGAGTTAAAAGAATTCAGTTAATATAAATTATTTAAATTATAATTATTTTTTATAATTTTTTAATAAATTAATTTATTATATTTAAAAATAAATATATAAATAATTATAATAATTATGATTAAATTTTATATAATATAAATAAATTCATTTTTATTTTTGGCTCAAAATAAATGAATTTTTTTATATTTAATACAAAATATAAATATAATAAATATGTAAATTTGTAAGGACATGATTACCATAATAATAAAAACATTTTTTTTTGTGATTTTAAAACAATATTTTTAAAATAATGTAATACAAATATAATGATTATAGCTTATTTTTCCCAGCTACTTATCTGAGGTTTGAGGTTTGAGGTTTGAGAGCTGTCTAACTTAAAAACTTGGTGCAAAAATAATTTTTTATATTATATCATTTTTAAATATTTTTTTCATAGAGAATATTGCCCCTATTCACCAAAATTCCTGGATCCACCCCTGTCCCACTAGAAGCCTTTTTTTCTAAATTTTAAAAGACAAATAGACTGAGAGCATCAATTGCAGTCACACAACTTGCAATTCCTTGATTGCAGATTGAGCAGTCATCGTCTTTACTGATGTTTAAGTCGAAGGGTCTCGTTACCCTTTTCTTATAGAACCTTCAGTGATGGGAGAGCGATGTCAAGTACTTACCTTGATTAGATTCATGACTTTCGCCTGATGCCTGATGGCATCCGGGTGTTTTATCAGTTCACAAATGGAAAAAAGGGCACTTCCATTTTCTTTGTTTATAGAGATGACCAGAAACATAATCAAAGCATAAACAGCTACAGGGCAGCAAATACTCCACTTGAAAAAGCAGAGCCATCTGACCGTTAATTTATGTCTTTGAAAAATATCGGCAAAACAGCAAAACTGACTAATTCTGCAGATGAAACATTCCTTCGGATTGGTAGGCTTAATACTTACAAACTATTGCAACCGTTGTTATGAACCGCCGCCGTAAGGCAGCTTCTGCCGAGATTTATTCTTGCCCGACACCCTCGTCTGGTTTGCATGTTCTTCTTCCTCTTCGGTCTTTTTTCTCCAAGCAGCTTCTTCTTTTTGCCTTTGAATCAGCTCCAACTCACGAAATCGTTCCTCCTCTTTTCGCTGCAGTTCTAGAGCTTCTCTTCTCTGTGCCTCTTCCACCCTCCGTCTATTCTCTTCCAACATCTTATCCAGCTCTTCTCTCTCTTTTCGAGCTTGCTCCTGGGGCAATTGCATCAGTAGTTAGACAATTGTATGCATAAAACAGGAAACTTTGTTCTGTTATGAATCCACTGCTAGATGGAACCGTGTCAAAATCAGAAGAAGCAGGATCTGCTGTAAATAGAAAGACATTGTGACATACATTCTATCTGGGATAGATACAGCAGGCCAATCTATGGAAGCTGATGCTTGCAATTGAATACAACATCATAACAATTCCATAAAGCTAAGGCAGCCCAAGGCCACTAAACAAGTTGAAATGCCCAAGATAGCACACTAAAGTTCTGCAGGGAACATATGCTTTTGCTGCCTATATCGGTTCTTTCAACAAAAATGGCCATAGTTTTTGAATAACAGCCAGCTAACTCAGACAGTCTTGTCTCTTTTCTTTTGTTGCAAGTTCAGAACTACACTCCAAGGACACTTTAATGCTGACACAAAGCTCCAGACAATGGTTACTGCTTCGTTCATCATCATCATCATCATCTTATGATAATTGAATGAGCTATAACAGTTATGGAAAGATTTAAGACAGTTAACAAACTCCACAAATTGGCAATGCACATTGTAATGACCATGGGACCAACTGACTCCTGCTAACCATCATTTCTTTCATTCTTATAGCATCTTCCCCTATCCTGCCTGTCCACCAAGGCCTAAGCCAACACTTGGATGTTACTGTAGCAGACATGTCTATTGCATGCACAAATCATAACATTTTGCAGAATGCTGCGTAATTTGTTAAGCAATATATAACTTGCAGTCTGGCACAAGATGAGTAGACTTATTTGGAGAAACACCATGGCTCTTCATTTATACCAGATGAGTAGAGAACTTTGGATGCTTGAAAGCTCCAACATTACACACATAGATACGTTAAGAACACCAGCATAAGAGACAGTCAATAGAAGCAATCAGCTTCCTGTAAAGTCATCTTGTTAAATGACAGTGAACATCATAGTCATGCATTTCAAGGGTTCATGGTCATTTTCCATTTAATTATTATTGCAATAAAGAAAACCAAGAGGTAGATGAAACATGTTCTGTGATTAATATAATCATTGAATAGAATTATTTAGACTGAAATTTTGTATTTGCCCAAGAGGTCAATAACTTCCCCAGTTCAAATCTTACCTCTTTCTGTCTTGCCTCAGCAAGGGCAGCTTCCTTTTCCTTTTTAAGTTGAGATACAACATCATCGAACAATTTCTTCTGACCCTCTTCTATCCGCCTCTCTATCTCTAATTTGACTTCCTCAGAATTTAACCTTTCTTCCACATTTTTCCGGATTGCTTCCTCCAGTCTCTTTGCAGTCTCTTCCTCTAACAGTTTCAGTTCTGCCTCATGTTGACGCCTGAGATGGAAAGCAGAACAAGTTAAGCAAGAAAAAAGCTATTTAGGAAGCAAAAATTTGATGCCAGACAAGAATAGCTACAAGTTCTGCACAAGACATGGGGTTTAAACTTACTAACCCTCAATTCCCATAAAAAACTTATTAAACTCCCTTAAGCACTGTAAAGTGAACCTTTACACACTTAGTGCACAACTATAAGGTCTATAAGTCAAATAGGTCTATTTTTCATTTCCGCTTATTCCTTTTCAATTTAGTCTGGTTGCATGATAAACTTTCAAATCATTGATCACCTCAACTTCCACAAAGATAATTGATGGAACATGCTACATCGATAAATTTCTTCCTTTTGTCATTTACTAGCTTCACAAAGTAAGTGAACAAACCATTGGCACTGGTGATGTACATATGAGCCCTGACAAATTCAACTGTTACTTTGACCCAGTTTTTAATGTTTTTTTTATTTAAATTGGAAAGATCAGAATCAGAGATTCACTAAAGAACATCAAGTAGGAGGAGAAGAAGAGGGCAAATCATTGTAAAAACACAAACACATTTGTTTTCTCAAAGAGATCAATATTACTTAACAAACCATTTTCCAAGAAAGAAGCCCCAAAACTTGCTGCAAAATTAGACATGTGAAAATGCCAAGGCATGTAAGCATACATGTACAAAGGCTACAGCTTTTCCCTCTCTTTCCCCCACCCAACCCCAACACAGGGCTCATCCACTTATGAACAAAGAACACACAGAAAGGGTATAGCTAGATGGAAGGTATAATTACCTTTTCTTTTCTTCCTCCTGTTTCTTTAGTTTAACAAGTGCATTTCTGCGCTCGTTAGATAGAAGACTGGGACTCCGGGAAGAGGGCGGAGAAGACAATGAGTCGCTCCTACTTCTGTGTCTTCTTGTACGCCGCCCCCGAGGTGCTGGAGAAGGGCTTTTACGGCGTCTGTAGCTAGGCGAACGACTTCTGCGGCGGCGTGACGAATCGGAAGAACTCCTTCTCCTGAATTAAATTACGACCCAACAATTTTAAGGTATACATACAAACCAGCAGCTAGTATGCATCTTAAAAAAAAAAAAAAAAAAAAAAAAAAAAACTAAAGCAAGCCTCCAAAACAACACAGCGAGGAAAGCTACAAAGTGGGGTGGACAATCCAGAATGAAAAGTCTTTACTTTTTTCCGTTTTTATGTATTTGCAATTGAAAATTACTACCATCCAACGAAGTAGATATCATAATTCAACATCAAAATCATCATAATCCATTGGCTTTTTACATCGAGAAAAAGAGAGATGCGAAACGAGTAAAAAGAAAGGGAAAGGAGAGCAAGAAAGAAGACCTGGAGTGGGAATTAGAATATGGAGAACGACTACTTCGGTAGTCTCTTCTGCTTCTTCTGCTATGGCGATGACCCGACGACCTGTAGGAGTACGACGGCGACCTCGATACGCTTCTTCCCATCACCCTCCTCTCTTCTCCTCTCTCTCCTCTCCTCCTCTCCTATTAAATACCGCGTTCAATTTCAGGTACCAGAAATCATAAACGACGTCCCGGGGGGTTGGGAGCTGGGAGTCATCTCAAGGGTTTAAACCATAAAAATTGCCGTATGTTTTGCTTGCTGCCACTGCCAAGGCCGGAGGTTTTATTTTATATCGGAAAATAATTTTTTTTTAGAGTGTAATTGGAGGCAAATTTCAGAGTATCTTTCCCCCTTTTTTTTTTTTTTTTTTTCCAATATTATTATTCTTTATTTTGATGCCATGCCTTTTCGGGAGAAGAAATAAAACACCATTTCTTGCTCTCTTTCCATCTCCAATTTGTTTGAATCAAATTTGTAAATCTAAAAATTATAAAATCATTTTAAGTTGTATATCAATATCATTAATTTTAAAAAATAATTCACAGTTTATTTTACTATATCAAAATTAATACAAATTTTTTCATTAAATAAATAAATTTTATAATGATATAATTTAAAAGAGAAATTATAAAAAAATTTTTATATTAAATTTTATTTTTTATAAAAAAATTAATTTAAATTATTTTATAAAAATTTAAATTAAATCAATAAAATTTAATTACATAATTATATGTGAAAGATAATTATTTAAATACAACACTCCTTTAAAGATTACTAATAAAAAAATATAATTTTATTATTAAATATTAATTTAAATTTTAAAAATAAATTAAATTATTTAAATTTTAAATTTTTAATATTTTTATTTAATTTTTAAACATTGATTCAAACAAAATAACTACTATTGGGACATAACTATTTAAGCAAATATCTATCATCAACAAAAAAAAAAAAAAAATTACAGCTGTTAGCCAATTATTGGATAAAAAATTGTTACAGTTATTGGACAAAAAAATTGCCGCAAACTCAACAGTTATGAATACACATGTTTCTTGTACATGACTCAACTTACAGACCACTTGCAACTGCCTAGTTAAATTGTTTTCTACAGGAGCATCGCATGATTATTTTCAAAATTTTAATTAATTAAAAAAATAAGTAATTAATATAACAATATTTTAGTATCACATGCTCAAGTGTCAGGTACATTCATAAAAACATCTAAAATGTATCTATTTCTTGCGCCAGTATGTAAAACTAATGCACTCCTTTTCCCTTTATGCTAATTAGACGTATTTAGTGTGTTCTCATTTATAAACCTTTTTAATTTTTTTGTTTATTTTATTTTAATTTTTATGTGACATTGGCCTTTTGAAAATACTCGAACACAACTCAGTACACTTGTACCATTGAGGCTTATATTTATTATTATTTGGATCATTGACTGTTGGAGAAACTGGTTCTCTAATGAAATTGGTAGATAAACTAGTAGGTCAATGCCCCTTTTTTTTTTTTTTTTTTTTTGGCTAAAATTTTATATAGAGCCAACATTTTTTGTTAGAGAGGATCTATGAAAAATATTGTATTTTATTATTATTATGATTATTAATTGTATATTTATTATATTTTGATACATAGTTATAATAATGACGCAAAAAAAATTCAATGCCCTGACTTATGTGTGGTAGGAGAATCCAGATGAGCAGCGGTGAGGTGATGCAATTATTCCTACATTATTAATATAAACTAGTGGGTTAATCCCTCTTTCTACTTAATATGTTTTTGCCATAATTTATATGCTTCATGCACATTTCCAGCAAATAAACGTAATAATTTGACTGCTTGGGCTATGTTTGATTTATTTATTGTTGTTTGTTGTTGCTAATTGTTAATTATTATTATTATTATTATTATTATTAAATAAATAAATATAATATTTAGTTAAATTAACATTATCTGTTATTATTACATAATAAAATTACTGATTGAGACACAAATTATATTGACATTAGTTACAAACGTAATCATTTATTGGTGAATAAAAAGAATTATGTCGACACTTATACATGATAAAATTCTCGTACATTATATCCCCCGAATTTAAAATTTGTTCATTTTCAATCAACAAATTAAATTTTAATTAGACCCTATCATGGTTTAGACTTCAATCTTTCCTGAGACAAAAATAAAAAAAAAAAAAAATCATAAAAATTACTTTTCTCTCTCTTTTTTTTTTTTTTATATTCAGTTATTTCTGAATTTTCAAATAACTTTTTATTTAAAATTATTTTTTTAACACTTTATATATATATATATATATATATATATATATATATATATATATATATATATATATATATATATATATATATTTGTCTTTTTTGCTTTTCCTTTACTTTGTATACCATTAAAACTGATAGAACCGGAAAACCGAAACTCTTGAATACCATCCTTTATACCAAAGAGCATGGAAATATCACTATTCTTTGCAGTTTGCATGGACCAATATATAGAGCAAAAGCCCTCGGAATTTACATGCTACAGGATTGTATACTGTTGTACAGGCTACAGAGTGACCGCATTTCCTGTCAGCATATTGGTCAATTCAGTTTTTTTCTTGGTCAATGATAATCTGTATAATCCCATTAGCCACCTCAACACATCAAACCTATCAATGACTTCCAATGCTTTCTCCTTGTCAACACCAACACTGATAATGGGGATCACAGAAGATAGCCTCTTAACAGCAAATGATTCCTTGTTTTCCCTTCTAGGGGATTGGCTTGCGCTCTTACTCAGTCTGACATGTTTTCTCAATCTCTTGTCTCAAGAGTCAAAGCCCTGATTCTTACTCTTTCCCGGAAATCAATTTTTCTTGCTAGCATCCTCCAACGTTTTCTGATCTTCGGGAGTTATCGAGGGTATAGCAGCTGAGCAATCTACTGGCTGCTGATCCGACTTTCTAATCTGTTTGCTAGGCGAGGAGGCCTTAATGGATGATTTCACGCTACGACCTTTGGCAGCAATCCCTGATTTGCTGACTAGATTCTGAAGCCACAACACTAATTCAAGTATATAGGCTTCTGTTTTCTCCTGGTCTGCGTGGTAGAGAGTCTCAATACGAATTACATCAGCTGGGGTAGCATCAGGGTGCCGGTTAACATCAGACCTACATTCATCAAGACAGATTTTCTTTTACTCCAGCATATTCTATTAAAATTTATGTACCACAGAATTCCACTCACCTGGTATTTGCCCACTCTCCAACCCAACCAAAACCATGATGGAATCTGTTTTAGATCAATTATAATCACAAAGAAAAGAAATGACAGTTAGGCAGTGAGAAATGCACAAAATTTGGTGCATCAACAGCGAAATTTGCCCATGTAATTACTTGGCTGTGTTAGTGGCCATAGGGACAAGCCACTGCAGAGTCTTCTCCATCTCATCTTTGATTTCTGTTACAGTGAACTGCAAACAAAAATTACAACTAAAGTCAATCAGTTGGAGCTGCTTAACTAAATTTTCCTGAAGTTTCCTTTTTTTTTTCTTTTTATCTTTTTCATTTTCCTGAAAACAGGAAAAATAAATTATATTCAGTTATTAATTTACTTGCTTTCTGAGTATAGGACCACCATCATTTAAAGCAACCAAAAACAACTACCGTCTAAATGAAAAGGAACATATCAACAGAACAAGAAATACCTCTTCGTTCACATGAAAGGACTGTAATTTTGGACATAAAGCTGATTTTATGCCAGGTGGCAAGCTCTGGTATAATGAATCCCTCGCATTTGGAGGAATAGAACTTGATCTCACCACCTGAGAGCATAGAAATTTTCTCAAAACAAAGCCTCTAGCACATGGTTTAGTAAAATGCAAGCACATAGCTGAGTCACCAGAGAAGTCTAAAACAAAGTCATCAACACCTCGAATATAGATAACCTAACACTATTACCACATCCAGCTCCAGACAGAGCAATCCAAGTGGCAAACAACTTGATAAACCAAATGCTCATCATAGGAAAACTACAATATAGCCCCTAAGAACATTCCCAGTTTGGAAACATCCCCAAGGAAATGCCTGCCAGCCAGCAAATGTTTCTTGAGGGAACATCAGGAGCCTAGAGACTTGGCATAATTGCCTACAGGCCCAAAGATCAGAGCCGTGAATGGATGACTAACCTTAAAGTATGATGAAGCTTGTTAGCTGGTGTCATCACCATGATGGAGCTAAGCTGATGAACAGCACACTAATTCATTTTTACCCTTTCCATTTGTGGAGGAATTTATTCTAGCCATGGTGAAAGTTCAGCTAAAGCCATTTATTTGTTACAACAATCTAAATCAAGTCAAAATGGAAAATTCAACTTTAAAGCCTCAAGTGACTGTCGAGAAGGTAAAATCCATAATGAGAAACAATATAAAGAAGGAGATAGGATGCTCACAAGGGTATCAATTTGCATGACTACATTGGCAAAATGCAAAGACAGGCCAGTGGATCCCAATCGTTGATGATTGCTCATGGGTTCTGTGACTGTTTCATGACCATCTACCAGAAGAAAAAGTAACCAGATGTCAATCATTGTCATTGCTGATAGAGATCAGGATTCCAAGAGTCACATAAACACACACACACACCCAAACACAGAGAGGGAGAAAGCTCATATAGATGTGCATACCTACACAAGGTAGAAAATTACAAGTCAGTTACAATTAGAGACCATGACAATAAATTGGTAAGACCAACCTCATGCTCCTATCACCTCAACCAAAATGCAAGGGCACCATGGGAGATCTTTTGAAAAAGAAAGAGAATAAAATAATGGAGGAAAAAAATCAAACTCTAAGAGAAGCTTTCAGATGTTGGAACCAGGATTTAATCATCAATGGATCACTAATTGACAACCTACGTAAAATGTCATCACTAACCCTTACATAAAATAAAACTGCCAACATCTAAACCTCTTAATCCGGCAGAACAAACATTACAAGGACGCCATGGAAGTCAATGATCATTCCCATATGCCTCATTGTTTTATGGTGCTTAATTCAGATTCCAAAAATTTTGTTATTCCATGAAAAATAAGGTCCCATTGATAACCCATTAGGCTGTCAACTTGGCCAACTTGCTACACTGACCTGGAAAAGGTTAGATCACATGGAAGTCGAAGTTGTCAAGTTCTTTCCATGGTTACATGCCATGACATTTCCATATTAAACTACACATGACTCCACCAAATGCACACATTATCAAAAATGGTAAATCAACAAACAATTGGGTTTCCT
Organism: Rhizophora mangle; assembly: GCA_037832345.1. Lineage (NCBI taxonomy): Eukaryota > Viridiplantae > Streptophyta > Magnoliopsida > Malpighiales > Rhizophoraceae > Rhizophora > Rhizophora mangle. Next base: position 266,668 of record JBAPLJ010001639.1, on the reverse strand, counting down.
TTGCTGGATAGCATTGAGAACATTCAGGAATCTTCTTTGGTTTGTAGTCCTTCTCTTGTCTTTAATTTGGCCTACCAAGAATTTTAATAACAACCATAATATGGAACTTGAGAGAGAGAGAAAGAGATAAGCCCATGACACAATCTTTCCAGGAAATCAAACTCAAACCAAAGAAAGTAATTTAGAGAGGTAGATCACTTAGATCATTGAAAGCCTGAAAACTTGTAATGAAACGATGGTAACCCTTGCAAATCAGAACTAAAAATGGATGGGGCGTTAAAATAGCAATAAAATCTTTTAAATACATGGTTATTGTTTTGAGGTTTGGCGGTGACTTTCAAAAATTGTAAAATTGTTGGAAGAACGTGTCCTGTGGATAAGATGATTAATTATTTTAAACAAGAACAAGCATGTTTCAAACTTTTAACAAATACGTACCAACAGGTCCAAAGGTGTTGTATATTTCCACAAGTAGGAAATGGACAATATCTACAAGCTTCTCCATCATCTACAAACAAACAAACAAGTAGATCTTGTAGAATTGCCGACTTTATTGGATAATTCAGAACCTTGTCAAATGATGACCAAATTAATTCAACAATCTTGTAGCATTTAAAGAACAATGTTGATACCCAGAGAGAGAGAGTCTAAACAATAAGGAACCAAAAAGATATGCAACAATAAATTTTGCATGATGATTTCCAAAGTCTGACTTTGAAAATGAAGCAGTACACTGTAGCTACCTCTTCCAAACTTCTGGACCAGAGTGACTTTTTCCTTAGGTTTCTCACTAGCTTTCTTTGGATCTTTAGTTCTGCCCGCAAGCTTGCAAGACTGCCACCTGCATTTACTTGAGGTTTTATAATTTAGCAGTAATTCTCTTGTCTAGAATTCAGCATTTGTGGAACTGAGCCCTTAAGAAGTTCATTTGAAGTTCTATGAAAGCTTTATGTGGACTTATCATAAGTCCATACAAACATTTTCAAAGCTAATTAGCATACACCCAACAATCTAAAGGTTATAAAAAGGCCAAAAGTATAGTGCATCTACATTTAAACAAGCTAAAGGAACTTCACTTATTATGCTCAATCAAACCACCAAAAGCAATATATCCAATAATTTGCAAGATTCCATACTAAATTACATCTTTCCAGCAATGTCAAAGACTGTCCACATTTCCTTTTGTTAGTGTCATGTGTTTTCGGACCCTCAGTCTTAGCAATGATGGTCAGCAATCAACAAAATAATCTGGCCTTTTCTAACATTAGTTGAAAACTTCAAATTTCTTATAAAAAAAGAGCAGCACAGCATACCTGTAAATGCTAAAACTTTTGGCAAATGTCAATTTATCCAGTCTAGTCAATACAGCATGAGATAATACTCACATAAAGACATCAAGAAGTTACCAATTTTTTTCAAAGGTGCAGAATTTATTTGACTCTTGTTCTGGTATTCTTGTTCAAGTCTGTCCAACATTTGCAATTCGGTGTATAGATCCTGCAACACAAGAAATTGATGTCTTTCAACTTCAAAGTTTTGTTCTCCTTTCAATTAACAGAACAAAGAATGACTCAATGCTGTTGTCAAACATGGAAAACAAGAAAACTTAAGCAGGTCTTGTTATCTTATTGGAAAAAAGACAAATGGGTCTTGGAGGGGTAAAAAGAAGAGAAGTTAAACAAGAGGTGCAAAACATTATTGGGAATGTGCTTTGTCATCTTACATTCTTGGCATTTCAAGTGTAAATAAAATTGAGCAAAAGTCATTATAATGATTATAATTATATTCTTAGTTGTGATATTAATTAGTTATTCCTTTATTGAATGGTTGCATGCAAAAAAGAACTACGTTCCATTTTTTTTTCTTTTTTTATACACCAAACACAGTAATTTTAGTTTTCCCATATATGTAAAAATTAACTCCAAATGCAGTAATCTTACATTCTGACATACATTCCCAGTAATCTCAATTTCCCATAATCCAGTAATGTTGACAATAATCTAACCCTTTCTACCCCAAATGCCCCATGTTATTTTTTCCTCCTCCTCCTACTGCTGAAATTTTCTCCTCATTTCTCTCCAATTCAGGAAGAACAAGATTTGTAGTTAAAGAGAATTCATTTTTGACTCATTTTCCCCACATGATTTACTCATTCAGTCACTACCCTCCAAAATAAGGATCATTTCATTTGTTTCTCCAAGGAGGATAACATAAGTCCGCATTAATCTATGATGTACAATGCTCCTCCATAGATAAAGAGAATAAATAAAAGTTCCTTCTTAAAGAAAATGACACAGAAAAATGGTTCTGTATTGTCAGTCAAACTTAATCTTCTCAATAAATAGATTTCATCTCAATGAAGCAGCGGGAAAAAAAGAGATGCGGAATCATGAAGATTTAAGAGTATATAACCAGGTTAGGTTATAAAAAGGTCTTTTAACGCTAGGATATTGGATAAGAGAATGAACAATAAATAAATGATAACTCCAAATTCAGGACTGCTGATGCAAACCAAGCACAAGAATCATGGATTCTTTAAACAATTTCACAGTTATAGGAAAGTGTAATCCTGCAATCTGCACATTGAATGCCTCTTATGGGAAGAATCACAAAGCACACCTGTATAGGAAAAATGAACCCATATAAACCACAAATAGGATGAGTGGAAACAAGCCGCATCACAGGTAAACTGTGGTTTCCTTTGTATGGCCAAGGTAATGAATGACCTTGCTCTATGTAATATACCTCATTACTTTAATCCAATTTTGTAGCCAATATTATATTAGGAAAAAAAAAACAATTCCATCTGTCAATCAACTCACATTCATCGGGATTGTAGGGGAAAACAAAATAAGGCAACAATACTCACAGCTGTATACTGAACCAAGGACATTAAAAGTTCCATCACAGATTCTGCTTCCTCCTTAATTTTTCTTTCAGAAGTAAGCTCCCTGCTGAATCTGGATATCAACTAAGAACATATTAGCATACAATGTGACAATCACAAATTGTAACTTCAATGGAAAAATCAGAGGAAATGCTATAAATATTACTTATCAAAGTAACGGTCCAAATTGTGCCACTGAGGATCTTTACTCTGATTTCCAAAACGAACAACCTCTCCCAGGAAAATTTTCAACTCTTCCCTGCAAACATACTTCAATAAATACTCCAGAAAGAATGCTTATCACACAATGGAAGAAAGCAGTATAAAATGATTCAATGAAAGCAAGTCAATAGAAGCACTATCCAAACATTCACCTCTTGTCAGCTGCAATAATTCTCAAAAGTTCATCTGTATCAGTAGATATTAGATTTTGCACGCCTTCAGATGGAAAAACTACTTCTATCAAATGTTGAATACTTCTTTTCGAAAGGGACTGCATAAGGTTGGAACCCTTAACAATTGTGTTTGCCACCTCAAAAGCTAAGATTTGAAGCTCATTGCCTTTAGTTGCCACACTGGAAGCAAATCCGGTGTTGGTGTTTAAATTTGTTACACTGCTCCCAAGTTTGTCCAAGACCTCCACCGCTTTCACCAGTCCATGAGTACCAGCTCTACCTAAACGTGAACTCACCTGTGAAACCTGCAGATTACAGTGATGTATCTCAAAACAAAATTAATCATAAAATTGGGTTGGCTCTAGCAAGATTTTTTTTGTAGGGTTATCTTGCAATGCGTCCAACTAGCATTTCCAGCAGACTAATGGTTCTGTTGCTAGTTCAAATTGCTTGCAATAAAAAACATCCTTTATTCCGTCATGGCTTAAATTAATGGTTCTGCTTTAGCTGTGCAATTGACTAAGCTAAAGAAAAAGAAAGAGAGAGAACATGATCACCGCAAACAGACGATAAAGAAGAAGAAGAATAGAGAAAAGAAAAAGAAACCTTGACAGCAGCTGCCTGATAAGAGCGAGTGGATCTTGATTTGAGAGATTGGTAGCGTGGAATTCCATCGTAAGTAATATCATAATCATCAACACCATCATCATCATCATTATCATCATTATGAACCTTATCAGCCGGTGGAAATGAAAGGGGTCCCTTTGGTTGCTTTTCAACCTTCTCTTGCGGCAGCCGCGCCAACCCACTTGACCCCTTCACCTCGGAGCCTCCGCCTCCGCCGCCGCCGCCACCAACAAAAGCTTTATTATAGCATAAAGCATGGTCATTCCTATCTAACGAATTCTTGGAAGAAATACCTCCCATGATACTTCTTCAGCTCAGCTCTCTGATCAACAACTAGTCAATAAAACACCAGCCCCATTAATTGATTAATTAATTAAAAATTAAAAAAACAAACTGAAAAGTAAAATTAGGACGAAGGAAACACAAAGCATGAACATCAACAACAACAACACAAAGACCACAAAGATTTAAAAACATATCAGTATGAAATCAAAAAACGAAAACTATAAAGATTTACAAACCCATAGAAAGAGAAAACTCAGAAGCCTTGTCTCACATAACATTTTATTTATATATATATATATATATAATTATTTATTATTATAATAATATTGAAATACTCAGGAAAGAGAGTCAAAAATTAAGCGAGAGAGGCTTCTTCGAAAAGTAGACAAAAGACAGCACAGATAATAAAAAGTCAACTAGACAGAACAGTGGCCATCCCATCCCACGCGCAAAACACACTGCGACTCCTTTTTCTCTTTTTTAATACTAAATATTAAAAAAAAAAAAAACAATTCAAACTTACTATAAAAACATTAAATTTATTGCTCCTCACTAAATTTTCAGCGAATACGAAATATTTATTAGAGATAATGTTTTGTAATAATATTTAATATTATTCATATATATATATATATATATATATATATATATATATATATATATATATATATATAATTGGGGCGGTTTCTGTTCTGTCGTGCTTATTACAGTCCGATCTAGTCATTGAACGGTTAGATCTTCTGGTGAGAACTGGGCTTGGAGCAATTTGCATAGGCATGTGCACGCACCTAAATTTAAACTCTTTTCAATTATTGTTGGCTAATGTGAACAAATGGAATGCCACCGCCGAACCGACAACTGCAGCTCATTACTAAGGCGCCTTTGTAGACGCATGACATCTTTCGTTTTAAGAAGCTTCTTTTGTTTTTTTTTTTTTTTTTAATTTTTTTAACCTTTTTGAGAAACTATATTCAAAGCATTACCACTCAAATTGATTATTAAATTTAAAAATTTTAAATTTAATTTTTTAAAATAATTATTAAATTAATAAAATTAATTTATAATATTAAATATATAAAATTTTTAATATTTATATATTATATAAATATTAATAAATAAAATGTGATTATTATATATAAAATATATATTATATTATAATATTTAAATAATTTAATATTATATAGATATGTAATTTATATATAATAAAATTTAAAAAAAAAAAAATTAATGTTAATATATTTATAAATATAAATAATTTAAATCAAATAAATTTAATATAAAATATACTTTAATTTAATATTTTTATTTTTTTTATATAATTTTTTTTGTTAAAATTAAAATAATTTAAATTTTTAAAAATAAGAATTAATATAATATAATATATAATTTTATATATTTTTATTAAAATATAAATAAATATATTATAAAAATATATTTTTTAAATTTTTATTACTCATATTTTAAAAAAAATCATAAAATAATAGAATTTTAATTTTTTAAAAAATTTAAAATATAAAAAAATAATTTTTTTTTATATTTTTAACAAAATTTTTAAACTAATTAAATTTTTAAAAAATAAATAAAAAAAAATTAATTAAATTAGTCAGCTCCATGGTTTGCAATCAAAGCCATATGATGATGCATAAGAAGTAATAAGTAGTATTTTGAGTAATAAATGAATGAAAAAAATTAACATTGACTAATAATGACTTTTTGATTGATGTCTAAATATTACTCAAAACTAATTGACTATATAACTATCATCAATGACTAATAAGTTTATTTATTAATTAAAAAAAAAATGTTTCCCATTGCATTAAATATCGCTCATACTTTATATGCAAACTCATGATTGAACAAGAAATAAGTTTTTAGAGAAAAACTTATTATATTTTTCATTATTGCATACTCCTTTTATCATATCTTTTTTTTAAAAAAAAAAATTCCAAATCATTACCTAATAATGACTTAAAATATCATTTTTGGCCAATTTATCAATAAAAAGATTATTATAATCAATTTATTGGCTTATAGTTTAATTAACTAATTCATTAATTTGACCATTGATTTTTTGAAATAACAATTTTTAGGGTGGATCAAACTAAACTATAGTTTAACTCTCAATTTTACTAATTTAACTGACTAATGAGATCTAGTTTTCAAAACCTTGATGATATTTTATGCTATACAACAAAATTATTTTATTATACTCCTTTTCTTTTATTTTATTTTATTCCTTATGATACAGATTGTGTAATTTTTGTTTTGTCTAAAAATATAAATGTTTATATGAAATAATATTATTTTAATGTAAGTAATATTGCTTATATGTAGGATTGTGACTAAAAGTTGCATTTAGTATTATATATATATATATTTAAATATATTTGTGAGCATTTCTTTAAGAAAAATTCTTAGTTGAACGTTAATTTGTCCCCTTTAACACAATTTTAGACTTAATAAAAAAAAACTTAAATTATCTCTCATTTTTGTAGAACTTAAAGTAAAGTTTTAAATTAAATTCATTTAGAAATTTATCTTTTCTTTCATTTTTTTTTTTTAAATAAACTTCTCTTTTTTTTAATCTACTAGCCTTTTCTTTTAGTTAAGCTAATAATTTAGAAAATTTATTAAGGAATTTTTTTTTTTTTTTAGGTTGGGGTGAAGGGGTTTGACTGTAGTGTTTTGGTCATCTAGAATTTTTTTGATAATTAACATGAAAATTTTATCAAAATTTAAGAATTTTTTAGATTAAAAAATTTCCAAGAATTTAAAATTCCCTATGGTATCTAGACTATTACAATTTTTTTTGGAATTGAAAGAATCCTATACTTTTTATTAGAATAATGTTATTATAGACTCAACTTGAATCTTTTATAAATGTTTGAACATATCATAAGAATAAAAAAGTAGTATATACCAATTTTAGGTTTGTTAGAGAAAAACTAGTATCTTATTTAATAAAAATTTAAAGAAAATAATAAACAATTTTTTATAAAATAAATAAAATGCACACAATATATTTGCACATCAAGTAAACATATTATTGATACCAAGACTATTTAGTTTGGATAACAGTGGAAGGGATAAGACTTTTTTTTTTTGGTTAAATTATTTTGATAAAAGATAATTCCATTAGGTTATAAACAACACAAATATTCCACACTTATTAAAGGAAAAAAAAAAATATTAAGGTAGGTTAGCTTGCTAAATACATTTATCTAATTAACTAGCAAATTTGTGAATAAGATCATAAGTAAACATGTTGGCATGCCTCAGAATATGTTATTTTTGGAAGTTAAAAGATGCCTAAGAATCAAATTCAAATATTAGTAGCTAGCTATTACAATATTAAAGTTTTTGTATTGCAACTTTTGAATGTCAAGAACAACTTAAATACAATTTGATTCCATAATGATAGTACACAACAATAAAGAACTAGCCCATTTGGACTCTCAATTGTAAGGCTATTAATTCAAGAAGACAACAAAGTATTAAGAAAAGTTTTGGTTAATAGATAGATCACCCTCTACATATGGTCTTGAATAATAACCCCAGCTCCACTATGGTAATAAGACGGTGTCACATCCATTTTAATTTTAAATGATCCTAGGCACCAAATGCTATGGAAACAAAGGTTGTATGAGAGAGTAAGAAATATGGTATTTTGCTATTGATAAAGAAAATATAGTTGTAAAGACATATTAATGACCTATTAGGAAAGATATTTGCTCTTAGAAAGCTCTATGTTCCTAGCCTTCCAAACACCCCAAGAAAGCATCACAACAAGTCCTGGCAATTGTCATAAAATAATTTTTCTAAGTCAAAAATCTTTGTCACATCTAACTATTTATTTATTTATTTATAATACTTAAATTTAAACAAAGACATATCTTTGTTTTTTTTATTATTATTATCATTATTAAATATAAGTTGGAAAATTTACATTGAATATCTTAATTTTAGGGGTTAATTACAAAAAAACATACCAATGTTTAAGGATTCACAAAAAAAAAAAATTTTTTTGATTAATGACCTTTTGTTTAAATGGATAAAACTCTTAAAAAGACATTTATACCCCCATATAAAATCAAAAATTGACAAAAACTAAATATTTTAACTCTAACGCCTCTTCTCGATCTCTCTCGTGCTCTCTTAAGCTCATGAAATCTCTTTCTTTCTCTTATTTCTTTATAATTTGACAAAGTTTATGAAATTAAAAATAGTAAGTTGTTAAATTTTTTGTACATTATTTTAGTTTTCATTAATTATAACAAAATTTTTTTTGTATTGACTTTATTTAATTTTATAATGATAGTTTTCGAATCATAGATTAGGATTAGAAACTAATTTTTTAGTATTTTTTGAATATTATACTTGTTATATTATTCTTCATATACAATTTTAAGATTATTTTAATTATTTTTGACTTTTTGATAAAATTTTTTAGATTTTTGTCTAAAAGGTATTTTCAATCAATTTTTTTATTTCATTATTCAATTAATTTATTATTTTTCTCTAATTGGTGGATTTTTAATTAATTTATTTTTTCTTTATGTCATTTGTATTATTAGAAACTATGATCAAGTTTCTTAAACCTATGATAATAAAAAGACATAAGTTGCAGCTTGATGAAATTGAACTAAGTGATGGTATTATTAGTAGTGTTACACTTGAAGCTCTTATTAAAAGTCCTAGGTTTAAGACTTTAGCTCGTAAGACAACTAAAATACATAATTTTGTGCCTAAAATTCTTGTCTTCAAAAAAGGATACCTTAAAAGCACTAGTAGTACTCCATTTGCACATGTAAATGTTGATAAGAATTTTAAGTAATATATAATTTAAACTTTTTTTTTTTTTTTTAGTAAATCTTAAATCAAGGACATGCAATTGTAAAGAATAGGTAGTTTTTAGAATTCCCTACAAATATATGGTTGCTAGGACTAACTATATAAGGGGAAACTAGAGGACTTGTGTGATGAGTACTTCACAATGAAGGAGTACATGGCTACCCATAATGAAGTTATTCATCCTCATTATAAAACCAACTTGGATTTTATAGATGGAGAAGAAGTCAAGCTACTCTTTAAAGTGAAGAGAAAGGTTGGTAGATTTTTTTTTAAAAAAAAAAAAGAGAAAAAAGAGAATTAAGACAATATTGAACTAGATTTTGCACAATCATGTGTAACAAATGTAAAAAAATTTAGGTATAATGTAAGGACATGTATTAAGGTATATAAATTAACTAATTTATATTTTTTCCATTTATTTACTATGAGTAACCTACGGTTAACTTGTAACTAGTTAATTTTTAGTTTGATGATATTGTTGAAACAATAAGTATAAGTGCGGGTAATTCAATCCCAAGCACCATAGTAACCATATTAGGTATGACAACCAAAAGTACAAAAGCAAGAGTCAATTTAGAGACTAAAACAAAAAAAATCCAAAAAGGTATGTAAGCTATAATTAGTCATATTGAATCAAATATTTGTAAATGCTTTTTATTAATAAATTGACAAACTTGATTCATTCATGCAAGGAAAGACTTTTGAAGGAGTAGAACAAGAAACTTACACACCAAATTCATAGCCAACACAATAATTGGGGCAAATAACAATTTCTTTTCTTTTATTTCTACAAATTGCTACAATCACTAACATTTATATTATCATTATGCAATATATTAAAATCAATACAATTATCTTTAGATATGTGATACTCATTTCTAGATTGTGAAGCTTGATATATATATCTTCCTAAACTCTTCTCTTAATGATAACACCTCAATCATTATTACTCTTACTTCTAATTGATTTTGCTTGCGATCTTGCATAATTTGAATGTTATTGACTAGTATATTTCTCTCACTTTCCTTGGTTGTTGGAAGACACCACCCAAGGAAGTTTGCATTACAATTTTTATGATTACAACAATAATATACTTTGTTTTCATTTCCTTTTTAACTTGAAAATTTTCACTAATACTTGTTTGTTGCATGATTTGCATTAAGTATTTCTAAATTGAAGCCCTTTAAAGTGCTTGGAACTAGAACTTGATAAAGACAATTTGGTTGGTTGAGAAAGATTGTAGAAATTAGTAAGAAGCAAAAAGCAATTTTTGGGGATAAGAATGTTGTTATTATTATTCCTTTTGCTTATTATTTATAAATTTGTTATGACAATTATATTTGTAGTGTTTTTACCTTCTTTTTAGCTTATTGTCCATGAAAAATAGTGTTCAACAATCATCTATTTGCCTATTTTGTATGCATGGTTAATTCGTTCCATTTTGGCCATTTATAATGACATTTTTGTTATTTAAATTAACACTTACTAACGATAGATTAATTAAGGATGCTTCTTGTTACCATATGGAAAGTTTAAGTTTTTTTTTTTTAACAATTCTTCAAAGTTATATATATATATATTTGTAATTAACTCTTAAACTCAAAATGTTTGATGTAAATTTCCTACATAAATTTTAAAAACTCAAAAATCAACTCATATTTATCATAAGTAACAACTAGAGCGACAAGAGTAAATTTAAAAATCTAATGTTTTATGAGATTTACAATATGCTTTAATTAAAGAAAACTTGTTATAAAAATTTATTATAAAGAAAATGAGAATAATAAGGTCCAATAAGATTTTATCAATTCAATAATTTAGATCAAAACTCTTTTAATATCTTACTTTAAAATAATTCTCCCATAATATGAATTGTTAATTTTATATATGATTATAAAATTGTAAGATCCTAAGATTTGGATCAAAATTTTATTAACCTTGCCTAATGTACACTTTCAATAGGTAGTGGATAGAAGGTCGTGAAATGAATTGGCCTAGGTAATACATGAACAAGATAAAAGAGATAGAGGTGAGGTATATTTGTCTTAACACATGAGTTTTATATTTAAAATTATTTTTTAATTTTTTTAAAATTAAAGTTTTTTTTTTAAAAAAGAAAAAAATTACATTGTATATAATATAAATGATGAAATATATAACATGAATGATACAATATGAACTTACATGTAAAATTTTCTTTTTATGTCACATTGCAAATAATATTATTCTTATTGAATGTTACACATTTTTTCGAGCTTTTAGTGAATGTTTTGGAGGAACCTTTAAATGAATATATATATATATAGCCCACAAACTAATTCCATCTCATCTCTCTATAGTGTCATTCCCTTTGCTCACTTATCTTTTTGGTATTTCATACGTCCTTTGAGTACATGACAATATGATAATAGGAAAGGGGCTTCCAATATGTCAAAAATTTTAATCACTTGGTGCAATTACATTTGATTTAATCATGGAACTATGATTATATTGCATATAAATTGTCTTCCAAAATATTGATATGATATGTTCTAAATTAATTTATGAAATACATGCAATTTAATTTAGTTCAAACAAAATAAAAGGAACAACCTATGTATTTCTAATCTTTAAATTCAAACTCTAATGAAAATCCACAGGGGAACATATGTTTTGCCTATAAATCCAAAGTATTCCTATTTAGCATATGTTTTAAGTAATCCTAGTTACCAATGATCGATCTTAATTTGTAATTTCATTAGACTATGATTAATCCATGACAAACTAGGTTCATCCACTTCAACTATTTTGCTGCTATAATCTCTCTTGGCAGACTTGGTTTTGGATGTCCTGTTCACTAAGATGTCACAATGTCAATATTTAGGCTTACTAGTGGAAATTTGACTTCCCACCTGTAACTCCAAAGTAGTTTTTTTTTTTTTTTTTTTTTTTTTAGACACAAAAATAATTAGTAATTAGCTTGTTAATTGTTAACGAAAAGGGAAAGCAGGTCCAAAAACGCCATAAGAGAGAACAAATTTCCACAAATTATGAATATTTGGAGAGATTAAACTGCTAATGTTATCCAAATAAATCCTAATAAGTATCTTTAAAGTATATTTAATAACACTTACCATATACATTAAACAAGACAGAATGAGCACGGAAAATGATTAAAAGTGCAAAATTCTCTTCAAGTCTTGTATCGCAAAAGCAAATATAACATAATAGCATTCACAGTCAGTTGGAATCGCAACCCATCTAAACCAAGCATGACTTGAGACAAAAGCAACTTGACCCAAGATCACACGACATAAGAGTTACTTGAATTAGAACTTGACTGACTTAACCTGAAAACACCTCTTAAAGAATCTTTATGGATAAAAGATAAACAAACAGGTATATTTTTAAGCCATGTATTGTTAAATTGATGTTGAAACAATAAGATAATTATATTGATTAGGGAAAACATCATAAGTTTTATTTTGTGAATTTTAAAATTAACTAATTAATTTACTAAAAAATTTACTGCAAGTAATTTATTAATTAATTAATTTTTTAAAATTTTCTGTACCATAAGTTTACTTTTGATCTTCTAGCTCTTGGTTTCCACAATTTTAATTTAAGACGAAGTTTGCTAAAATTTTAGTGTAATCATCCATTAATTAACATATATTGTAATTAATCTTTAAAATACTCTAAGGTCATTTTGAATTTATAATTTTTAATATTCTTAATTAGTAGAAGAGCAAAGGTAATAACAATTTCCAAAGGTAAAAAAAAAGTTACATCAATCAAGAGAACAAAAGGGAGGCATTAGCTTCAAGCTTTATCAAATTTATATGAATTTACATGCAAATGATTACCAAGTTAGACCCACTAAAAAATGAAATTCAAATTAAGAATCGTGGAACGAAAATGCGCAACTAAAATGGGTGGCAACGAGTATAGTTTAAGCTATGCATTGCTTATTAGATGTTGAAACAAAAGGGCAGTTAAATTAATTAACAGAATAGGAAAAACATGATAAGTTTTCCATTGTGACTTTTAAAATATACTATTATTTTTTTTTTTTTTTTCTGTCTTACATTTGATTTGATATAAGTTTACTTTTGGACTTCAAGATGAACAAAAGAACAAGAGGGAGCTTAGTCAAATTTATATTAATTTACATGCAAATGATTATAACTACCGTGAAAGATTTTTCTTATATTTAATACCAAAATTTTTTATAATTTACAAAATAGCTACTTATCGCAAAAAAAAAAAAATAAATATATAGATAAATAAATATTCCTTTCTAAGTATTTTTAGCCTGCAAATGTTTTTTTCTATTTAAAATATTATTTTGCATTTGCTATCAAATCAAATTGATTAAAAATTGAAAGCAAGAGAAATGCTAACAAAAATAAACGTTAAAATATGAAGTCACGTATTCCTGGAACACATAATTGTCCATTTACGTAACATAATCAAAATCTCGTCAGTAGAACCAAACTTTCAGTTTGTTGTGGTACACAATCACATTTCCAATGTTAACTGCACAGCTAAATAACCATTGCTAATAGTAAAGCAAAATATGCAAGTTCTTTTATTCCTCAAAACCCCAAATCTGTAATAATAAAACAAAACAACCATTGTTTTGCCTGTCAGCGCTGAAGATGTCAACGGGACCAGAATTAGAACTATTCTGTCTTGCTGGCCATACACCACCTTAGGCCTTGGAGGAGTGAAGACCAACCAGTCAGCAGCAAACAAGTTGGTTGTGGAGATGTTTAAGCGAAATTGGGACATTCAATGGCTGTAGGGTCTGGCAGGCAAAGAGTTCAGGCTTCTTTCCAAGCCTAAAAGGCTTCTCAGGTCTCGTATACAGCTAGCATGCACATAAGCAGTCATTTTGTTATGTGAGAAAATGAATTACCTTTACCAATGAACTTTAACTCAATGGTACTGCAATCGTCTCTAAAATTGAAGGTATTGAATTCCAGTCCCAATTGGTGCTAATTAAATCCAAGAAAGAAGATGAATTACCTTTTTCCATAGGGTCTCTATTGTCTATCATGGTAGCAGTTGGGGTGGAGAACAAATCTAGGTCTTGAATAGAAATTGCTTTCTGGTTAGATGGTTGTACTCCGATTCACTTCTATATCATTCATTTCACCAAGTTTTCTCTTCTGAATAGAATTGGAACATAGAAGTGACAACTGGGGTCCAGATCTATAAGCTTCTAAATCACGGAACCAAAAGTTTTGGACATGGTAAAATATACTGACCTGGATTTCTCAGAAAATTTTTCTTGGAGTGCTTGCCTATCCCTGGACAATTTTTCTATCTCTTGCTCCATTTTCTGACACTTCTTGGCCAATTTTTGGCATGCAGTATGCATCTACACAAATTTTTCTGTAAATGTTTCTTGCATGGCCTCACATTTCTGTTGGCACTGAGCCGCAATTATGTTCATATTGTATTGCATCTCTACTTCCTTTTGCCTAGGAAGAAACGTCACACTTCCGTATGCACTCTTCATCACTATGTTCGGCTAAGGAATAGCATCATGTTGTCTTTTGGCAATTTTGTTATGAAGTTAATAAGAATCCTTGTATTTATAATTTGCTAGCCCTCTCAAATGGAAAAGTGAAAGTCTTAATTACAATGAACCAACCTTTAAATTTGTATGTCCTAATGCTCTTCCATCAATAGCTGATAGAATTATGGAAAAGAAGATAGAAAGAAATGAAGAGAAACATAGCAAATAATGAGAAATCATGAACAGCAAAATCAAGGATACATATCTGTGCAGGCACCCTGGAATGATCATCTTTAATAACAACAAGAAGATGGCAAAAACAGAAAAAGAAACTAGGTGGACCAGGAACAAAACTTGAATCAGAAAATGATGAGTTGACCAAGTGAAGTTCTACAAATCCCTTCAGGGAAAAATTCTGCTTAGGCCCAGCTCTAAATAGAAAGTCTCGACATGGAAAATGAAAACTCACTAGAGAGAATAAGTTTGGGCAAGAGATAAAGGTGCAGAGTACAAATCCAGAACAGCCAAGCCGA
Source organism: Rhizophora mangle (assembly GCA_037832345.1). Lineage (NCBI taxonomy): Eukaryota > Viridiplantae > Streptophyta > Magnoliopsida > Malpighiales > Rhizophoraceae > Rhizophora > Rhizophora mangle. Next base: position 251,584 of record JBAPLJ010001639.1, on the reverse strand, counting down.
CCACCTTTGTTACTTGTGGGACCAAAATTCATAAATATATAAAGTTATAACCAACAAGATTTCCCACCAAAGTTTGACATGAACACACAACTGGAAACCTCTTGGAAATTTTAACTAAGAGACAATCCCAGTACCAGATAAACATTTGCAAATAGGAAGATTGAGTCTTATGATGAATTTATTTGCAATTTTGATGTTGTAACTTGCGGAAACAATATAGGCTTAGTGCAGATAGTTAAACTAGATGAAAACGATCAAAAAACACCTAAGGTCTTCCAAAATGTGAAAGAAGCGTAGTTATTGGCGGTGCGAGATCGAGAGATAGTTGTAATATGCTGGAAAAGAAATGAACTTTGGTGGGGTCGCCACTCGCCGGCCCCTGGCGGCGAAGATAAATCTCGGTTCGGGTCCCATGAGGAGACCAAAATCTATGCAATCTTACCAATTTTAATTCTCACTTTTTTATTAATTTTTTTTAAAAAATTATATCTCAAATATATGAGTTCTTAAACTTATACTTTTAGATTATAAATTATTTATTGATATCATTATTTAATTTTTTTTTCATAATTATCATTTTAAAAGTTAAATTTGAGATCACTCATTATATTATTATTTAATTTTTCTCATATTTAGTATTAAATTACTAAATAATCTACGTCATTAAATAGTAATTCTTGCTTGTTTGATCCATGTAAATAAGACTGTTGATTTGACTTTGAGTTTAATAAGGTATGACAAGTTATAAAGATTATTTTTTATTATTTATAATTTATATTGTAATTTATATTAGTTTTAATTTTATATTTTATTTATCTTTTGAGATATTTTAACTTAATTAAAAATTTTAATTAAATTAAAATTGAGAGAGTAAATTTATGCTTAAATTTAAAAATTTTAATATTAATTTTTATTTATTTTCTTAGTAGTAAGTGTTTTTCCAAGATAAAAAATTAGTATAAATATTATTTTAAAAAACTTTTTTTGGGTAATTAATCTAGTTAGTTCATTTAATTATCAATTTTAGTAATGAGTGATTTAGTTATCAATTTTAGTTATCTTATGGAGTTGGAGTGGGGGCATCCTTGCAATGTTAAGAGGTCTTACTTAAAAGTACTACTCCTACATTTAAACTTCTTGTTAAATTGATCATATATTGAATTCTCTTTTGTGATAAGTGCTTTATTTTGACAACATCCACAATAAACACACAAGGAGCACAATTTAGCTTTCTAGTTAATAGGTAAATTTAATAATAATAATTTAAAAAATTTTTGTGAACAAGGATTTTGAAGTCATCATAAATCATTTATCTTCATCCTCTAAAGAAATCTCAGAGGAATATTATTATTCTTAAGGTTGATACATAATTAAGAATTTTGTAATAAGCTTACATCCTCACATTTATATAATGTACCTTTTGCTTCTATAACATTGAAACCAAGTTGTCAAGCATTACTAGTTTGTAGCATTAGATAATTAATACAATTTTGAAAAGAAGCTAAAAGTCATCACATCAACATGGCTTTACTTGCTTTGTTTCAATCCTAGTTTTGTCATTTGTTTTTGTGTGTTCTACAAGGCTACTCTATTCATTTCCAAGCAAAATAAAATATGGGGATAAAAATCCTTTGCAAACTTTTCAATTGTCCAACATTGTACACTAAGGGTCAAATGGAGAGATGCTTGAAGAAACTAATACTTGATACATGTTTGTTATGACCAAAGAAAATGTTTTAGGCACAACAAGATAACTAAGTGTGGCTGTAAGTAGTGACAAATGAGATAATTAATTCAATGTATGCCAATAATTGATGATGCAATGAGTAATGGGATTGACCTATAATTTTCCCAAAAATTGATATTAGAAGACAAAAGGAGATGAAGGAAGAATAAATGGTTTTAATGTATAGTGGAAGTTGCCTTAACAAGACCGTAATATTTAACTTTGCATAGAGTATATGAAATTGCAATGTTAGAATTTCATCACTTGAATCTCAAGGTTAACATTAAGGCTAATTTCATGGGTTTTGATAATTTTGGTTATTAAGTGATTAATAATAAGAAAATTCAATTAATCTTACTTAGCTAATTTATTGTTTAGAAAACTTACTTTGTGATGCCAATTTGAGGTAAGTCATATCTATTATCATATGCTTATACTTCAAAATTAATGTTTATAGAGAATAGTTAAGAGTGATCAAAATTTACTTTATATGATAAAAGATTACTTATAGTAGATTCATATAGGTAATAATAAGTTACTAATTGACATTGTATGTACGATATCAATAATTATAAATCCCTTTATATGATGTAAATAGTACAAAAATTTGAATATTTGAAATTAAATTATATTCTTAATGAAATTTATGAGCTTTTTGGGTGGTGTGTTATTGGGACGTATAATTGATAATTCAATTATATAAAAGTGAAGTAAGACTCCTCTTATATGGTCCTACACAAGATCTTTAGAGTTGTTATAAAAATAAATCAAACATTCGCATAATCTTACCTAACTACGTTGAATAGTAAAATCTTAAAAAATATAATATGAAAATAAGTTCACTTATATTCATAAAGAAGTTATGATTCATAATTTTTTTTTTTCATCACACTTTTGAATATTAAAACTTATAGTTTTTGGTTCATAGTTCTAAAGGCATCAAAAATTATGTATTATATTTTTGTGATTTAATTTAGCAAAATAAGCTTTTAAAATAGTAAAAGATTATTAAAAATTAATATATATTTTAAAAAACTTATTTTATATATTGGACAATAAACTATTTATTTTATAATCATTAAAATAGTTGTTATATATATCTCTTGGATATACTTTATATATCCATTATTACATTTAATCATAATATGTTAGTCAATATTACAGTTACTTTATGTTGACATTGATTATTTTAAGTTATTAAATTATAACTATTATAAGTTAATCTCTTTCTCTTATTCTTGAAATACACTACTTTTAATAATTTATAACCTATTGTTAGGTTAATCAAAATTTTAAATTATTTTTATTACCTAACTAGTAAAATTAAATTATTTTTATTATCTCATTAATAAAATATATAATAATAAAAATATCTATCTTCTTATTTTGTGAAGATAGTTTTAACAACTTATTACATTAGAATAATTTGTTTATAAAAATGAAAAATTTTAAAGAGAGTATTTAGTATACTCCATATAGTATATTTTTTTGTTAAATTTATTTTTTAATTACAATATTATGTTATTTTATTATTTTTCTACACCTTACAAGGCAATTACATTGATTACATAAAATTTATAAGAACATTTTTTTGTTTTATTTTAAAAATATTAATTTATTTAAAATATTTATTCTTATATAATAAATGTTAATTCTTTGTTTTAAACTTTGAAAGATGAATGTTTTGCAAATCGAGAGATCCGATGGAGAAGATACAATTTTTTTTTATAATTTATTTATTATAATTTTGAGTTATTTTTAAATTTATAATTTATTTACTTATAATAATATATTTTAACTTAATTAAATATTATAATTTAGATATTGCTGTTTTAGGTATATATTTAGAGATTTCAATATTAATATTTATTTGTTTCTTTATGATTTAGTACTTTTTTATAATTAAAAATTAGTATAATTTTAGTCATTTTTTAAATTTATAATTTATTTACTCATTTAAAATAATTAAACATGAAATAAAAAAAAAAAAACTAGGTAAGATATTATTACTCTAAGCTTTTGTTTTTATTGAAATAAAAAAAGTTCGCGACAAGTCTTCGTGCGACCAAAAAGATTGAGTACCTCAGGGTTAGTGAGCGTTTAAAAGGTTATATATATATATATGTTAATTTAAAATTTCTTGTAATCTTTCAAGAGCCATATACGGTGCTTAGTTAGTTAAAGATTATCAGTTTAGTACTTTCTATGATTAGAAATTATTATAAATAACTATTAAATGCTTATTTTGTAATTAATTTAATTAAGTTATTTAATTATTATTTATTAATAAAATAATTTTATTTTAAAATTTAGTATCTTTCTTTAGTAAATTTTAAAAATTTTAAAAAGTTTAATTAAATGTTAACATTTTATTATTTACTTTTTACTTTTCGTTTCACATCATTTTTGTCACCGAAGTTAGGTTCATTTTATGTAAATTTTTGTTGTTAGCATGACTTTATTTTAGACCAACAACACTCAATTTAACTTTAAAATTTTTTATTAATATATAATTTATCATCGTTAAACAAATAATTTGATGTAATTTATCTATTTAATAAATTTATTATGACAATTATTTTATAGTTAAAAAATAAAAGTGTTCAAGGAGAAGATAACATAACGTCGTGTCGGGGGGATCGACTACCAATTGGGGGAAACCGACTTTTCCTTTTCTAACGCGCGCCGTAGGTTGAGCCCGAGGGGAGTCCATTGCAGTATTAGTACCGTATCCGTATGTACTGTGTAAGAGACAGAGTGGCAATGGGCTCCTAGGGATGATGAGTTTGTGGGGTTTCGAAACACATAAACCCACAAAAAAGAAGGAAAAAATAAGTCTGTGGGTCTGGCAGAGATATAGACGATTGAAGGCAAATAGATTTTTGAACTTCTTTTAATTATTTTTCAGAGAATTGTTATTGGTGCTGCTTTATGGAGGTGGAGGAGGAGGAGGAAGGGAAGAGGAAGAAGAAGAAGAAGAGAGGAAAGGCCAAAAAGGGAAACAGGAAGCAACGGAATAAGGAGGTTGTTAAGGAAAGAGATTTCGAGGATTGGTGTTTTGAATGCAAGGACGGTGGAGATCTAATTCTCTGCGACTATCCGTGAGTTCTTTCTCTTAATTTTTTTTTCTCTCTTCTTCTTCTTCTTTAAGAGGGAGAGAGAGAGAGAGAGAAAGGGGCTTTGTGTGTGCTTTGGGTTTGCACTAGCACTTCACCATCATCATCATCATCATCATCAGCTATCATATTCTTCTTCTTTTCAAATGAACTTACTCTTACCCATTGAGTGACTAGCGAGTTGTGAGTAGATGGATGTTGGTGCCATGGATTTTTTTATTTTTTTAAAACTCATTGGCTCGTGAACTGCGTAACAACAGTAGGCATGCAATTCAGATATGCAGAGCGATTTTTTTTTTTTAAATTTTTATTTTTGATGTTCAGTTTTAAATTTTTATACGAAAAAGGATATGGATTGACAGGATTGTGTAGAGTTTTTAGATTCTTAATTCTGAAGCGTACTCTCAGGATGTTAGTTCCAGGAAGACGCATGACTTTTTGTCTTTGTCTTTTCTAGGGCAAATATGTCTTTTTCGATTTCAAATGCCTTGTTTGGTCGTGGTGGTTGGTGCTTGTCGGGGTGGACCGCTGTGTCCAATTGATAGAAGACGAATGTCTCGTTTTCCACGTTGGAAATAAGTTGTTGTACTGTTGTTTTCGACTATCATTCCTGGGTGGGTGTTGTAGGGGTTGTTGGGGAGGCATTGTATAATTGTATTTCTTGATTATGATTGTACATGCATGTGAATAATTGTGACCAATGGTGATACTAGCTTAGCACCTGGGGTCTCAGGGAGATTTTTCCGATCAAATGTGATGTACAAGTTTATTGAAATGGTTTTGTTGATCTGTTTGTGTGTGTTTTGGTTACAATCAGATAAAGTAGAGCTTTGTTTATTTTTGTTCTCTTTGATTTCTTCTCCTTTCTGAGAAAAGTGCTTTCTTGTCTGAATTTATTTATTGGGGAAATTTATTTTGTGGGTGCCACACAGTTCTACTGTCGTGGCACCCACAAAATCGACCCCGCAATAAATTCCGGCAGAATAGCACTGCTTATTGATAGGGTGCCTCAAACCATCAATGGGGTTGGTCTCATTGATTTCAGAAGATTTTAAGGTGCAGTTCAGAGTTAGAGTGTTTTATCTTCAGCTGTACTATACTGCATTAGAGTTTTTGGTTGCTTTGTTGGTAGCTAAATGGTTGGTTGTATTAATAGTGCTTGTGAAATTGTTAAGAAGCCATCCCTTTTTGCTTACTTATTTATTTATTTTTGTTACAGAACATAGCTCATTAGAAGCTATATAATGCAGATTAAGTAGGGCTTTCTTTGTCTCTATCTCCTTCTCTCTCTTCCTCTTCATTCTCCCTCTTATTCTTTTTCTTCTTCTCAAATAAGAGGTTGAGGTGAAGAGATAGAGCATGAAGCAGCACTTGAGCTTCTCTCTATTGCATGGCTTTTCTCAAATGTGAATACTTTCTCTTCATTTGTTTTCTACAAGTTTTGGCATTGATACTCTAACTATCTTCTTAAAAGTATTCAAGAACTACACATTATGATTTGAGGTGGATTTTATTATCATTACTTATTACAATATTATACATGTATTTTCCTCCATGAGATCAATAATTGGACAACTTGGCTTATGATTGGAGGGAGTCATCAAAGAAAAAAATAAAATAAAATAAAATAAAATAAAAGCTTGTCAGAGAACATCAATATGATTATTTGCCACAGGTTCACTTTCAACTCGTTGGTCAATTTCACTCCCACTAGCTGCAAGTGTGAGCTGAATGCCATCTAGGTTGAACCAGTTTTCTGTTTTTTTCCCTGGTTTTGGTAGAGGTGTGAAGAGCTAAATAATCAGAAGCTGTTGCATTTCCATAGGCTTGTGATCATAGTCAGTCCCTCATTTTTTGGTTATATATTCTATTGATTAATATTATGAAGTCTGTTAATAACAGAGATCGGTAAAAGACTTTTCATTTGATCAAAAGTCCTTCTTGGATCAAAAGTTAATAAGAATGAAAGAGAGGTCTTGAAGGACAACCAATCATTGAATTTTGGGTTGACAACAATTTGGATATTTCCACGATGACGTTACTAGAGTTTAAGATTAACAAATTGTAATCTCTTTTTGTAGGTGAGTAAGTTTCCAGGAACAATTTTCTCTTGATGTTCTATTGACAAGATTAATAACCCAACTTATGGTTTGTTAAAGTTGAGATAGAACTTGATTTGTACCTCAGTTTTACTCCAAGTCTTGCTACTTGTGGTGGATCCTGAGTCATGATAATCTCCCATGCAAACTGTGTCCCTTGCATTTTCCCTGTCAATTTATTTTCTGTGTTTTGTCATTGACTGTGTGCACTCTTCAGTAATTGTCTGAAGGTGTATCATCCAGGCTGTGTGGGAAGGGATGACTCCCCTGTGGCAGCTGAAGAACACTGGACATGTGGTAAGCCACTCAAAAGTATACATGATGTTAATTTAGCATGAAATTATGACTGTTTGGTCAAAGCTATGCTAAGCAAGCATAAGTACAGCTCTCTGCATATTTGTGGCAAGCATAACTATTGCTCCTGACATATTTGTACAATCTAATAAAGCCAAGTATTACTTTGGCTGTAATGCTCAGTTATAAGAAACTTGGAGTAAGCTTCAGGCCAGCCATCCTGTTTCTACATTATTGAAATTTTTAAACAGGAAAACTGCACCTTTGAATTCCCTATTTAATTGAATAATTGATCAAGTAGTCAAGGACAACTTCATAATGCTGTTACTTTTGTACCAAGTGAGAGACTTGAATCTCCATGCTTGTAATCTTGTGTCAAAGGTCCATGACAGGAACATGCTACTTGATTGTATCTTCTCATTTTATATTATATTGGAAAGTTTATCCACCAACAACATTATAACTGATATTTCTTATATTTCAGGTCGGCATTCATGTTTGTTATGCCAGAAACCACCCAGGTTCTTTTGCTACTGCTGTCCTGCTGCTGTATGCGGACAATGCATCTGTTCTACTGCATTTGCACCTATCAGGGGAAACAAAGGGCTATGCAATAACTGTTTAGGGCTTGTACTGATCGCAGAAAAAGATGCGGATGTATACATTGAGGGGGTAAGTACAACATCTCATTTTCCATAAATCAATATTCAATTTTAATTGCTTCTCATTTTCTTACTAGCCATTAACAAGATGGATGTTCTTGTTAAATGCTGCATTTCCTTGAGCCATCTTGTCACCCAAAACTGCTGGATATATAACCTTGCAATACCAGTGTCACTGTTGAAATGGCAAGTTTTTGGGTTGACTGATTTCTTGACAGTCACCTTACACTGTTTGTCTTGTAATGCTTTCTAGAAAGTGTAAGTTTGGCAACTTCTTTATGTGGTCATAAAGAAAAAGGTAAAAACAAAGGACGTAGACCACCTTAGCTCATTGTTGGTGTATTTATCTGGTTGTTGTTCTAAACATAAAAACACATACTTATTCAATTAAAGCAATTACTTAAAAGGTTACATGAAATAAAACAGAGCAAAAAGACTTGTGGCACTTGGTGAATTCAATATGTTCAGTCATAACTAAGAAGTATATTAGTAGATATGCCATGAATCTATGCACAAAATATACTGCAGTTATCTACTATTAATGATACTTTAATTCATGCCATTAGTGGTTGACATGTCTGATGTCCTTGTCCAAAATTATTCTCCTTTTTATTGGGAGCTTTAGAATATAAACATTTGGTGGAGGAGAGGGAGCTTTCTTTGCTGGTAGCAAGGTCTGCCAATTCCTCTCATCATCCCTTAATCATTTAATTCAAACACTCTGGATCCTGTCATTAATGTTGCATTTCTGACAATTAATTGGAAAATAAAATCATTGATATACCTGCCAATGGGAGCTTTCTCTCTTAAATAAAGTAGAAGGAATCATAGAAGTTATCGTCCTAACTATTTAATTCCTTCTGCACAATTCTCTGACCGGAGGTGGCCAAAGACTGCTGCAAATTAAGGTTTTTTTTTTTTTTTTTTAGCTCATGATATTATTTTTTGCAGTGCAGATTGGCCAAATAAAAGAAAAGAGAGCTTTTCTGCAAGTGATCATGATATTTGTTTCCCTTATAGGAAATCAAACTCAAATAGTGTAGCTTGTGTTCAAAAATAGGTCGCTAATGAAATCTCGCAAATTTTCTATTTCTGTATGGTTCTCCTTGTTTATTTATTTGGGCATTCACTTTGTTTCTTTCTGACTTTGTGATTGCCATATTGTAGGATGATATAGACTTGCAAGATCGAAATACATATGAATGTCTGTTCTTGGAATATTGGGATATTATAAAGGAGGAAGAAGGCTTGACTTTGGATGATGTCTATTCAGCAGACGTCAAGTTGCAGAAGGGTCATTCTTCCAAATACAGCTCCCAGGCCTCTAAAGTTAGCGACGAAGACACTGTATCAATAACATGTAGTAGTTCTCAGAGTGGCAGTGAAGAATCTGAAATTATGGGCAAAAAGAAAGGGTCCAAGGAACTCAAATTCATTGGATGGGGATCAAAACCTCTCATTGAGTTCCTTAGATCTCTCGGTCAAGATACAAGTAAAGAGTTATCTCAATATGAGATTGATTCAATAATCTCCTCATACATTAGGAAAAGAAATCTTTCTGACCCCAAAAACAGAAAAAAGGTTGTTTGTGATGAAAGACTTTATTCGATTTTTAGGAGGAAATCTTTAGACAAGAATAAAATATATAGCCTCCTAGAAGCTCATCTAGTTATGAATTTAGATATATCAGAGGATGAGGAAAATGGAGATGAACACAAAAGCAATTTACATGACACAGATGATAAAACAATGTCCACATCTAAGAAACAAAGATTGGTGTGCTCTAATGAAAAATCTCAAAAGATAGAAAGAGATTCCAACGTACAAGAAAGCTGTTTTGCTTCTATAGTTGCTGAGAATATCAAACTTATTTACTTGAGAAGAAGCTTAGTGGAGGAGCTGCTTGATGAGATGGACAATTTTTCAGCTAAAGTTGAGGGAAGTTTTGTGAAAGTCAAAATGGGCTGCAGAGATTTCATCAGAAAAAATTCTCATCAACTTTTGCAAGTTACAGGTAGCAATAACTAGAATCTTGGTATACTGCTGCAGTTCAATTTATAACATATGGAGTGGATAGTGACTCATGTTTGGTGGGAATTCTTATGGTTCCTTTATGCATAAGTTCTGTATCTAATCTTTTTCATCTTGGTTGCATAAAGTTGTGTTTTTTTTTTTTTGTTCTTTGATAGAGAGCTGTTGTTGGCCCCTTCAGTTTTCTTTCATAAAGTTGGAAGTTCGAACATTAAAATCTGCATTGTTGTTTTGGTGCTCTCAGGTGTGAAACAGATTTCAACAACTGGGGAAAATAAGAGTGAAACTGTTCTGAGTCTTTTCAATACAGCAACAGAAGTTAGCATCTCCATGCTGTCAGATTCTGATCTCAGTGAGGTAATGTGTTATCTTGTGATTTTTGTATGGCAACCATGATTTCATCAATGCTGTTGCTCATCTTCAAAATGAATATTGTGCTTTGTCAATTGTCATGAAATCAACTACTAGAAGAGGTAACTTGTCAAAGCATATGCCAAATTGTAGATATTCCTTGTAATTTACAATGCAATACAAGATGATGCGCAGTTTCTCTGACTTCTTTCCAAAGACATCAGTTACCAGACCATTCCATCTCCTTTGTTGATTATCAAAGGCCAGCATTACATTTGAACTATGTTCCTAAGCAGAAAGGCCACCTGTTTCTTAGTGGTCTAACTTTGATTGTTTGCTGCTGTTTGTACTATGTAGGAAGAAATTGAGGATTTGAGACAAAGTGTGGAGATAGGGCTACTCCCGAAGCTTACTTTTGTAAGTTATAAAATGAAAATAAAAATCTCATGAATGTGATGTTTCTGTCTTGATGCTGTATTATTGTGAGCCAAGCAGTGAGAAAAAGGAAAGCAAAAAGATTTTTGCAATGAGGTTTACAGATATTTCACCTTCTCCTACTTAGTTGTGAAGAATTTTGAGATTTGCCTGCCCCACTCCCCTCCCCACAAAACAGGCGGGGCAATGAATGAATTTGGGAGAGATGGCTCCTTTTTGGCTTCTAGACCCAAATTAATTGGCATAGCTTTGATTTTTTATGCCTTCTTTTTGTAAGAATATAGCTAAAGTGATGGATTACTCGTAAGATTAACAATGGGACTCCATTGTTTCCCAGATGGAGCTTGAACAGAAGGCAAGATCTCTGCATGAAGATATAACAAAACATGTAAGCATTTCAATTAATGGTGTAACATGTTTGAAACTATGTATATCCTTTTGTTCTTCATGTAATCTTTGCACTTCAAGCTAATTAGTTTTAAACTACTTAGTATGTGGAAGTGCATATCATACCAACATTGGGGATTTGAAGTTAGCTAATTTGCAAGGACTAAAGATTGTGGTGCATAAGATTAATGTTGGAGCTAGTATGAGATGTCATGGAGAGCTCTAGCCTAGTGAGTAGAACAAACTTTTCTGTCTCACTATTTTAGTGATCTTAATTGACATGGGATATTTGCATGGTGAATGCAGTAAGAGTAATAACATGCCAAACTCAAACCATAGAGGTTACTGTAGACTTTCTTTCTTCTAGACCCACAAAATGTGAAACCAAATGAAAGACTGATGCTGCTGAGATTGCCTTCATTGACCAATTATTAGCCTAGAGGTTTGATGTGCCCTGTGGATTGGAGGACCTTGACTGCAAAATTTCCTGATGTGAACGAAAAAACTCCGATGCGGGTCATGCCAAGGACAACAAAAGCAGCCTTGTCTATTCCACAATGCCCAGAAACATTACCTTTGATTGAGCTAGATGCTAGTTAGTTGTGATAAACACACAATACTGGAAAGTATAACCCCTGGGGCTAGCCAAAGTGGCATGAAGTGGTCAAGGTCTTAGGCTGTGCCTGAGTTCAAAATTCTGACGGCTACCTTACTGATGGTAGCTTCTCAGGGTCATTGGCTCGCAGACTTCAGTCAGCATATCACCTGGTCCATGGGCATGGATTGGGGCCCTTGGGCCCAGGGTATAAATGACCACTGACATGGACCCACCAAAGGTGGGGGAGCTGACCTGGAATCATTGGTAATATTAATGGAATATCACTGGTCAGGGTTCCTTGTCATCAGAAAGAAAAAAATTTTTAGAAAGAATTAAGGAAGACTGAAAGAAAGGTGAGTTGAGTATGAAATTAGGGAAATGTATGAAGCCAGGATTTTCATATTTAGTTTAGTTCGGTGATCACAAGATTAGTAAATTGTGCTACAAAGTGGAGTCAAATTATGGTAGAATCTTTTTTTTTTTTATTTTTATTTTGAGGGAGGTGTGTGGGGGAGCAACATTTTTTGAGTTTTTGAAAACAAGAGTTTCTGTGTCCTCAAAACACAGAACTCCTAATCAGTTTCTGTTGTTTTTCTGTCTTCCTTCCCTTGAGGTCTAGCCTTCTGCTCCATTAATTGCTGTAATGCCTGCATCCCAATTGTTTTGTTCCTCTTCTCATTATTTTGGTAAATTTTATACAGTGGATTAAGAAAGAGTTGACCAGATTGCAAAATTGCATTGACTTTGCAAATGAGAAGGGCTGGAGAAGAGAATATCCTTGTATAGTTAAGCTAAGTTGTGAGCATATTTTATCTCCCAGGCTTTTGCAAATAGAAAGGCAGAAAATGTGAAGACTATACTAACCCCATAAGACCATATAAGATTTATCACTTTACATTGGTCAAATGGTAAACGCTGCTTAAAAGGTGAGGTGAATGTATAAAATGATATCAATACCTCTCAGTCAACAGAACATGGCTTTGTCCAACACCATTCAGACATATTTCTTGTGCTTAACCAAGATAACAGCCTTAATGAGATTGCCTGAATTTCCATTACCTCATTTCTCTATGATTTACTTTTATCAGTTTGTTCCTTATGTTTTCCTGGTGTTGATGTGATGTCTGTACTCTCTATGCCATCTCATTGAACAAGCATAAGTTGTCCATTCTTAGTTTTGATGCCTTTGATAAGCAAGGGTTGTTGCCATCTTTTTGGCCTTCTCACGGTTTGGCCATGGGTGGCAAATCATTTTCCTTTCTCTTCACAATCTTTACCTCCAGGTTTAGGCAGATATTGGCCAATCCTGTGTAGGCAGATGCAGATAAGATACAAGAAAATATGAGAAATACACTGCATGCATCTATCACGTATTTGTGTCTGTGCTCATCTATATGGGGGTGTGTGTATGAGTGGGTATGGGCGTCTCTATGTATATTGAGCAAAATTTTGGGTTGGTATTGATATATATATTTGGATACATGCCACATGGTAAGTCAAATCTATTATAATTGGATGTCCGTGAAAACTAATGATTCCTGCTTGTGCATCCCAGGTGTACTTTGATGTTTTGTCAACATGTACTTGGGATATTAATGGCTGGTATACTGTTGTGTATTTTTGAATTTTACAACACATATGTTTATAATGGATGCTGGTGAACCTTGACCTGTTTTGTGCTAAACAATGTATGAATATATGGAACAAAGACAGCTGCTCAAGAAGCCATCTGAACAAGAACGATTACTGCAACAGTTGCCAAGGGTCATTGCAGAAGCTAGTGGGGACAAAACTGATTGAACAGAGATTTTGGAGCTTAACACAGAAAAACGTGGAGGAGCACCAGAAGCAATCCTTGTTGGTCTTTTGAAGTTGAAGCACTTAATTGGGAGATGACAAAGCTTCATTATATTTTGATACGGTAGGAGAGCTTGTTGCAGTTTTTGATAATCGAAAAGATTATGGCGGTTCTCCTTTCTTGTTTATTTTCTAAGTTTAGTATGCATGCATTGTACCTCCCAGTATGTCTACCAAATTCTTTTCTCCAAAGCTTAAACGTTGGACTTGTGTGTTTTGGTTCCTGAGTGTCTCCTCTAGGATTGTACTTGTGGCAATATTTGGTTGAATGCTTAAGGTTGATAGTTTGCTCTTTCCACTTTTCGCCATAATGGGAGGCTGCCAAGAAGGAGAATGGCTGGTCAGTGCTATCTACCGAACATTACTCATCGAATACGTCTTTGGAATCTTGTGCATTGTTAAATTTATAGGATTTATTAATTGATCTTGGTAAAAGTAAATGAGAGACAATTGGGAGAATGAATTTCTATGTATCGTACTTGAGCATGATATATGAATTTATCATATTGATTAGATCTGTACCATCTAGATGACCTTATTCGAGAATCTCATAACATTCTAATAGATCTTACTTGAAAAAGTTGAGGCTTGATGTAAAGTCACGGGTCTGAGTAGTATAGCAAATGTCCCTTGTACTGTACTTGTACTGAATCTGATCAATATGTTTTTTTTTTTTTTTTTTTTTTTAAATATATATTGGATTAACTAATAAAAATATATAATAAGCGTAATATGGCAAAATTAATTTTGATGTGATATCATATAATTTTCTGATTTTTAATTTTATTTGTGTGAAAGACATGACTATTTTTGTTACATCAAGTAGATTTAGGACTGAAATATTGAAACGAGATAAAAATATTTCAAATTTGACAAGATATGATTTATGTTTCTCTATGGAATTGAATCTCTTAATTATACATTACTAATAATAAATATAAGACTCCGCATTTTTTTATAATATTGGCATAGAATAATTTATTCAAAAAAGATTAAATTTTTATTAAGTATTAATTATATAAATTATTATAATCAAGGGAATATAACTATTTTTTTATTAAAAAAAATTTAAAATAGAGAATTTATGATAAAATTAAATATAAATATATATTTGTTGAGTATTAAATTATAAAAAGTTCATTTAAAAGAACTATAGGTATTTTTACTTAAAAAAGAAAAAAATGAAGATTGCACTTGAAAAAATTATAAATATTGAATAGAGTTATGATCTCAAATGCCTTAGTTAATTATTTAAGGTTTTTGAAACAACCTTGAGAATATTTGCTATAGCAAACATTTGGAGAAGGTTACTATTACATTGATTTTCTTACTAATCTGAAAACTTAAGTAAAAACAAGCTCAAAGTATGAAAATCTCTTCCACTAGGCACTTAGTGTTGCTATCTCTAAGGGTGACTAATTCTACTTACTTTGAACTATTTTTTTTCTTCTTTTCTTCATTTTTCATCAAAATAGGGTGAGAATTTTGTAGAAGGGATGGTTAAGGATTTACTAAAAACATAATAGATTTGAAAAAAAAAAAAATTATCAAGTTAATTTTTTTATGTATAATATTATTTGAATAGATGATATATAATAATTAATATTTAGCATACGATAATAAATGCATATAATTTAAATAATTTATTAAACAAAAAAAAAATTAGTATGACATTTAGAACATGTAAAGTGCACATTCATGAACAATAAAATAATTAACAAGAGTATTTTAAATTTGTATATTGAATTTTTTAGTGCTTATATTTGTGATGTGTACACTAAATTCTAAACTTCACCAATAATTGCATGTTATTTTCTCTATAAAAAGACAATTTGAGAGATCTTTTGAAATTATAATTAAGACACAAGACACTAATAGATCACATGAAATTAGAAGTAGGGTTCAATTTGACATGATGTAACCAAAATAATCTTAGGGATCAAAAAGGTACATAGGAGGCCAATATATATAGTGAGAGATGATGGGCACTTATTAATTTAGAAGAAGTGATTGACCTCACAAAATCTTAGAGATTGAGTAGGTGGATAAAAGATCAATCCATAGAATCCTGAGGTTTTCTTGCATAAGTTAGTGTCAACATGAGGTAGGGAAGATTAACTTATGAAGAAGTTGAGGGCTTGGCTTATTAGTAGGTAGCTCAATCATAAGGGGATGTTTGACATGAGTTTAAAAGATCATATATGGTGAGTATGACATTGTTGGTGTTAAACTTAATTCATATTATTAGTTAGTAGGAGGTGATTTTTATGTATTTGTTTACTATTAAGTTAACTATTATGTGAAATTTTTAGATTAATAAAAATTAAATAGTTTTTATATGATTAGTTAACCATAGTATCAGTGTTAATTGAACTCTAATTTTAATAATAGTATAAGAGCAAGTATCTAATTAGAAAGAAAGGAAGTATATAAGTTTTGTCATAAAAGTCTTTGGACTCTTATTAGCTCTTACTATAGTGTCATTGTTGACCACCATGCATCGTAAAAATTACCATTTTTGCCATTACAAGTCATCTCTAAGTTTAATAGTTTCCGATCCATTCTTCTCTGCTACCACATACCTAGAAAGTTACCAAAATTGTATGGATTTAAAGAAATGTGAAGCTCATATGCTAACTTTTAGTCACCTAATGCATCATTTTTATTCATTGACATAGGAAGGGATTGTTGTTTTCCTTCTATATGACGGTAAAGTACTTATTAATTTTACATATTTTAAGCAAATTGTTAAAAGTTAGATAAATCTAGTATCTACAAGACCTAATATATCTCTTATAAAGCTAATTTGATTAATAAGTTTTTAGAGTTGCATCGTTAATCTTATATACAAGTTACAAAGAAGATTATGTGATATATACAAGAAATTTATGATTAAAGTCTACTTTATTGTTTATCTTAAGAGTGTACTATTGTAGTTTATTAGTGTGTTCTCATAGGCTATTTTAATAATAATTAATGTTGAGATGTTGATGATTGTAAAAATACTTATAGTTATTATTATTATTATTGGTTTTAGAATCATTACTTGTTCATGATCATAAAAAAAAAAAAAAACAACAATCTATTGCTACACTTTTAACTTTTGAAGTATGGTATGTAACTATAACTTTAAGTACTTGTTAAGCGATTTGGTTACGTAATTTGATAAGTGAAATATATATTTTAGTTAAAGGTTATATAAAGAAATTTGTTAATAATATTTTTTCAATTAACTTGGCTAAGAATACAATCATGCACAGAAGAAGTAAAAATATTGATACTTATTTTTATTTTGAGAGATCAAGTTGATAAAAGGAAAATTAAGTTGGCATGCTGTAAGTTTGAAAAATCAAATGATTGATATTTTCATGAAATCATTGAAATATTAAGTATTTGTCAAATTAAAACAAATTTTAGGAATGAGAACATCATCAAATTAGGATTAAATAAAATATTAAAATTAATTTAGATTATTAGTTAGTTAGTATTTTATTACAACTTAGAGTAATTGAGTCTTATTAGATAGTAATTAAATAGAACTATATGTTTACTATTATATAAAAACATAATATCCATGTTATTTGTGTCCTTATAAATTAATTATTATGTTGCATTTTCAAATCAATAAAAATTAAAGAGTTTTTATATAATTAGTTAATAGTAGTATTTAAGTTAATTATGTTTTGACTTTAACATATAAAGACATGGGCACGTAACTTATATAACACACATATTCTTTGGATGAAGGAATTGAACAATTAGCTTGAATTACAAGAAGGAATAGACCATAAACTCAAGTTGTAGGACAACATTTCTTATTACATTAAAACTTTAAATTTTATAGGGTACCAAGTTAATGTTAGTGATCCATTAATGTCCTAAAAGCTTTTAATAAAAATCTCATTGGGAGACCCATCCATGCGGATCACACACGTGAGGGTAAGAAAAAGGATCTTATTAAGAGGTTCAAGACTCTTGAGAGTATAAGTGGAAAGTAATGAAACTGACTTGCAAGAAAACTCATATACTAGATTTTTAAAAATGCAAGGAATAAGATTAAATCCATATATAAGTTAAGTGTAAGAAAAATGTATTGAAAAGCAAAAGAAATTTGACAAAGTAGCTATTAAGACTTGTTAGAGCAAGTCCTTTTCTTCAATGGAGTTTAAAATATTAATAGTTTAGTTCAATCATCTAATTTTATTGCATTCTTTCCATAAATTAGGACACATGTCAATTAAATTATTTTTCTTACTAATGATTTTTTTTATCGCAATCTTACAATTTCTTAAACATATCTCATAAGTTGGATTCATTAACATTGATGTAAGTTAATTCCTTATGCAAATTACTAGCTAGCTCTGTAATCAATGTCTTGTTATCAAACATTTTACTCTCTATATGCATTAATTAATTTGATTCAATCAATAGTTGGTGCATTAGTGTCTTTACCTTGATATATAGAGTTAATTTAGCCATTATTGTAGTTAAGTGCAAGACAATAAGAGCAAATGTCCCTAATAAGAATTAGAATATGACCCATTTATTGATATTTTTTATGCTTACCTTACTAAAATTTTTATTTCACCCCCATCAGTTTTTTCCTTTTTTTTCTTATTGAGCTTCAATTATCATAATAAATTTCTAGTGTTTCCATTTGACATGGTCAATCTAAGTGGTAACACTTATTCATGGTCATTCAGTTTTTGCCCTTATAGATAAATTATCATAGTGTAGCAGGTTCTAATGATTATTTTCCTAAGATATGACAAACTTTCTCACCTATATACACCTCACATAGTGAAGTAACATAAATAGTTCAATTGTTTGATTAACCTAATAATAAGTTATGAATTATTAAGAATAATGTCTTCCATTGAAAAGGAAAAGATATTATTTGTAATGATTTTAACTTAATAACTCATAAAATGATATAATGTTGAATATAAATTCCAATGGCAATAAATAGTTTATGTTATTATAATATATAAGGGTTAGTCCAACAATTATATAATGACTAGTCTAACAATCATAAAATGTTAATTAATTAAATTTAAAAATATGGCAATTAATCTTTAAAAATATATTAATTTTATAACAATTATTTTTTATTTTAAAAAATTAATTATACTAAATTAATCAATTCAAATATAATATATTATTTTTTGCACATTTCAAATAATGAATTAAGATTATAATGTATAAGTTTTAATATTTAGAAAGATGGTAAAATAAAAATTTTTATAAACCATAACCTTTTTATGAATATTAATGAACTTGTTTTCACATTATATTTTTTAAAATTACATTGTTTGATGTGGCTGGGTGCTATTAGGTCATGTGTATGTTTGATTTATTTTTATGAGAGGTAGAGAGATTTTATTTAGGACTTTATAGGAGCAGTATCACTTCACTCTCATATGGTTGAATTATATATTCTAGTAACACATCACTAATAAGAGTTTTAGAATTCATTAAGAGTATAACTTAATCTCAAATATTAGAATTATTATATTATTTATGTTATAAAAAGAAATTTATAATTTTAATAATGCATATAAGATCAATTAATAACTTATTATTATCTATTTAAATTTATTTCAAGGGATTTCCTATCATGTAAATTAGCTTCTTATCACCCTTGACTATTTTTTTTTTATAGGAATTAGTTTCCTTTCCTCGATGCACCTTACATTAAATTTCTATTTTATGACTTAGTCAATAGATCAACTTAATTCATCTTTGACCATATAAAATCAAGTAATATCACTTCATTACTCAATTATTTTAAACAATTCATGTCTTAAGCAAATATATCTATTATTTCTATAATATGACTTGTTTTTGGTATGAAAAAATAAAGATTTAATTATCACAATACATCAACATTTATAGTATTGGTTTTACTTATAATGAAATTTCATTAGAAACTTTTTTTTTGCATCACTTTTTCTCATACTAGTTATAAACTCAAACTTCATGGTGCATTCAATATAATTATTTTCTTGATGTACTTTTAAGTCATTGTACCCCTTCTAAAGGTGAACAATTTTTGCTTAAATCAAAAATTTAGTTTGCATCATTAGTGATCTTTTAATATGATTCACCATAAATATACCATAATTGGTTGTAAATATAAAGCTTATAACACAAACCAACATCTATTGAAGGTAAACCATGCTACTAGTCTCAACTTGCCAAATTATAAGTGCCAATTAGTTCAAATAAGCACATTTTGCAAATTTAAAATCGTCATTGGTATAATTCCCTATAAATAGGTATAGGAATAAGTATTATAACATTAGTATCACTATCCTTTTAAAAGAAAAATTAATAGTAATGATGGAATTGTATTTTTATGATTCATCTGGTTAAAAAGTGTAAATTCTCTTTAACTTTTCATGATATTGTTAAGTGAGTGGTATGTCAGTAATGTGAAGACATATAACATAATTGTTATTTTATTTGCCATTTAATAATAATACATCTTTGCTTAAGTTGCATAAAAAACTTATGCTTACATAGCTTAAAACTCATACTAACCTAAAGTATAAGATAAGTTGCATTAGATTTTATTATAGAAAGTTGTACTTGAGCTAATTTCAAATATTTTACATGCTCAACTTATCACATAGCAAGTATTTATTCATTAACTCTTGTGGTGGCTCATCACGTTAAAATGTTTTGCCTAATATAAGCATGCGATTGTTATACCTATAATGCTAAGATCCAACTTTTGTAGAAAATTAGAAACTTAGAATTTCACATAAAATTCAATTTCAACACCATAGGAAAAAAAAAATCCATGATAGATAATCTTACATCAAAATAAGACCATACTAATTAATTATTATTTAACAAAATAAGGATAATGCATAACAAATTGATAGGCTAAAACTAATTTAGTGATGTATTCATATTTTAGGTAATTAACCACTTAACAATCTAATAATATATGGCCAAAACCTCTTAAATAAGAATGTACAAATAAACAACAATACTTGAAGTATAAGCATATGATAATAGACATAACTTACCTTTGCTTGGCATCACAAAGTAAGTTTTCTAGGCAATGAATTGGCTAAGTAAAGTCGGTTGAATTTTTTTATCGATAATCACTCCATAGCCATAATTGTCATAACCTATAAGATTAACTTTGATGTTAACCTTAAGATTTAAGTGATGAAGTTTTAGTGTTGCATTGCTATATATTCCATGCAAATTGAAACATTATGCTCTTTTTAAGGCAACTTCCATTATACGTTAAAAACATTTGCCTCCTCCATCTCCTTTTGCCTTCTAATAACTTTTTTTTTTGTTTTTTTTTTCTTTTGTGAAAGTCATAGGTTAAACTTATTACTTAATGTATCATTGATCATTGACACACATTGAATCAACCATGTCACTTGTCACCACTCATTAGGGTCAACATGAAAAACATGTCAACGTTTGACATGAAACATATCAAATTATTTGCATATATTCTAATGAGTTGCATTATAAGAGATATGAGTTAAAATTTGATCAAAAAAGGAAAAAGATAAAAACATTAAGGATTGTGCAACCTTTTTGTCAAATGCACCATCATTAAACTTAATAATTGTTACCATTACCCATAATAAACATGAAAATTGCCATCTTTAGTGTAAAGACAAAACCAAATTGAATAAATATAATTTAGGGGGACATGACAAAAGATGTTTTGAAAAACTTATCCTTTATTCAATAATGTGTTAACAAAGTATTAAGCTAAATTTCTTGAGTGCCTTTTGCAATTCTTTCAACAATGACTTGTTAGCCACACTTGGTTATCTTACCATGTCCAAAAAAATTTTGTTTTGCTATAATAAAATGCAAACATGGCAAAATCATAAAGTGCAACAAAAATTTTTTCTCGATTTTTTTTATTTAAAATTTTTGAATATACATGTTATATTTAAAATTAAGTATACTTTCTTTAAAAATGTAAAAAGTAATTAATAAAATAATAAAATATTATAATAAAATAAATTTAAAAAATATATTATATTTAAAATATATTAGATATTATCTTTAATAATAATTTTTATTTTTATAAATAAATTATTATAATATAATATATTAAAGTTATTTTTGTAAAATACAAAACACCTTTTTACCAATATCAATTTAATTTTTTAATTAACCTCACAGTAAGTTATAAATTATTGAAAATAATGCCTTCAAATAAAAGAAAAAAAATTATTTATAATAATTTTAACTTGATAACTTATACAATAATATAATATTAAATATAAATTTTAATAATAATAAATAACTAATATAATTATGATACATAATGATTGGTAATAAGAATATAATAATTAGTTCAACAATTATTTGGCAATTAGTTTAATAGTCAATTGACCAAAGTTAAAAATATGATAATAATTTTTACAAAAACGTTAATTTAGAACAATTTACACCCATCTCTCTTAAAATTGAAAAAAATAGAAGAAGAAAATTATATTTAATTTGAACAAATGAAATGATTGAAAAACAATAAAATCAATTAAGAGCAAAATTGGAGCCTAAATAAGTGTGTATTGACCAAGATTAAAATAAATTAAACACAAATAGTGTGATTTGGTGGTTAGGAGATTCGTCTGCATTAGACAAAGTTGAGAATTTAACTCTTCCTTAAAAAAATTTAGTGTGATCGAACTTATTATGTCTAGACATCATTAGAATTATTAGGCTCCTTATTCTTCTAGGTATCATAGAGAGAGAGAGAGAGAGAGAGCACTATCAAGTAAAACTCCTTCTCGTAAATTTAATTTGTGGGTCAACTTATTGTAGTGCGCGAGAATATAATTTTCTCTCTAACGTAATTATAAGGTATTATTTTTATTTTTTTAACATTTTTTTAATTAAAAAAAAAATCTAAATCGACGGCATTGACGACGAGGAATGGCAGGTGAGAAAAGGGGATCCCGTCTCTACTGACAACAACGCGTGTCTCTCTAATTCAATCATAGGAAGAGAAATCTGAACTGGTCCCTTCACAAACCCCCCCTTGAAAACAAAACGAAAACAAAGACAGCAGAGCAATACAAATTGTAAAGGAAGATTGTCGTGGTCAAACTCAACTTCGGAAGTTCTTACAAAAAGACAAGACAGCAACAACTGCTACATCAAACTCGTACAACAACTAACATTCATCTCCTCCCCTCCCTTCTTCCGTTGAATTGAGTCGAGCGCTGGTTTAGGGTTTCTTGACCAACGCCAACATCATCATCATCATCAAATCCGGCATGATTGATGATTAGACCCAAGACTCCAATTGTGTTTTCTTCTAGTCAATTGATTATGGGTAGCACTGGCAGGAAGGAATGAATGTATGGTATTGTTGTGTAGGTTAATGAATGTTGTGCATGAAAATAGATGTACTCGAGCAACTTGAAAGGGTTTATACTGGCGGTCGTCTCAAGTGCCTTCATTGGATCCAGCTTCATCATCAAGAAAAAGGGTCTCAGGAAAGCCGGTGCCAATGGCCCTCGAGCTAGTGATGCCCTTCCCTATCTCTCTTTGCTTTCTTTTCTTTTCTTGATGAATGAATTGAAATTTTGTGCTTTCTTATTGCGTTTGTTTTTGCTAAGGTGTTGGAGGATATGGCTATCTTTTGGAGCCACTCTGGTGGATCGGCATGGTTACTAGTAAGCCCACTACTCTTCCTTCCAAAAGATCTCAAAGAACTTAAATTTCTTTCAAAGATTTTTTTTTTCTTCCCTTTTTGTTTGCTTTTGAGTTTGATAATGACACTTAATCAACCCATTTTCCAAGTTTTAACGTTTCTTGATCCGGGCTTTTCTTTTGTTTTGTTTTTGAACTTTTTTTTTTTTTTTTTCATGTGGTGGAAAATTGACAGTGGTTGTTGGAGAAATTGCCAATTTCGTAGCTTACATTTATGCTCCTGCTGTTCTAGTGACACCACTTGGTGCATTGAGTATCATCGTCAGGTATTATTGATTTGTTGATAAGTTTTATTATTATTATTATTATTATTATTATTATTATTATTATTAGTTTGACTGCCAACTGCATACTCAATTTAGTGCTTCTGATAAAATGTGTATGAAAATGGGTAGTGCTGTATTGGCCCATTTCTTATTGAAGGAAAAACTCCAAAAAATGGGAATGTTGGGTTGCCTTCTATGCATAGTGGGTTCTACGGTGATTGTGCTTCATGCTCCCCATGAAAAATCCATCAATTCTGTTGAAGAAATTTGGGAACTAGCTATCCAGCCAGGTACTTTATATGTACATTTTTCCACTTTTTTTCTCATTTCTACTGATTGCTTCTGTTGGCGTTTGGTCTATTTTTCTGCCTAATCAGTTTGTTGTGCATTCTTGCCCAGCATTTCTTTTGTATACAGCATCTGTCATAGCTGTGGCCCTGGTATTGATCTTGTATTTTGCTCCCCGCTATGGTCAAACCAACATCATGATTTATATTGGAATATGCTCCATCATTGGATCCTTGACGGTAAGTGATTGATCATGTGTATAGCTTAGTCCTTTCTAGGAGTAAAAGAGTTGATCCTTATAGGTTACCCCCACCTTAAACGAAAACAAATTAAGGAGAAAGTAACATGCTTTATTATTTTGCAGGTTATGAGTGTGAAGGCTGTTGGCATTGCTATAAAATTGACACTAGAGGGCATAAACCAGGCCAAGTACTTTCAGACATGGATTTTTGCAATGGTTACAATAACATGCATTATCACCCAACTAAATTATTTGAACATGGTGAGTATTCTAATCATTACAGCTAGTCTTGCCCCTTGTGGAATGATCTTATAGTTGCATATCCATATTGCCATGCTTAAAACATGCTTTGTTTTTTTTTTTCCTCTCCTAGCTTTACAATTTCCTTGGATTACAGGCTTTCAAGCTACATGCAGTTTATACTTTGTGTTGAATCTGGTTTCTCTGAGCCATACATTGGATTTGATATGCATTCAGTCTTTGTATTGTCAGACCAATTAGATTAGAAAGCTTGTTGTTGGCTTGGATTGTATTGAGGCATAAGGCATATAACTGTTGTTTGATTGGGAGGGTAGCAGTTTGTGTTACATGGGTGGCAGTTTTTCTCCTGTTAAAATTCATGGATTTGACTAAATAATTTGAAAAGAGGATGTCAACTCCAAGATGGCTTAGGTTTTTCTTTCTTTTCTTTTTTTTCTCTCCCTTTGATTAAAAGAACATATTTGTTGGGCAAATTTTGAAAAACATTCCAGATGTCTGAAAATGAAAGGATCTCAATTCCAAGATGGCTTTTTATTTATTTTCCTTTGATTAAAAAAAAATTATGGTTGACTAGTTTTCAAGAGCATTCCAGATGTTAAAAAATGATTCATTTTCATGAAAATATGTTTCTGCAAAACAAATGGTCCCCTGGTTACAACTTTGCCAAATATTTTTTTGAAGCATATTATCCAGAAGCTCTTGTTGTTGCGACTTGCCTCTTGCCTCTGTCCCCATTTTTATTTGGGCCTTTTCTGAGACTTTTTCATCATTAATGCATTTCACACCATCGGGGATCTATCAAATAGAAAAAGATAACTGCACTTGGGTGGCAAGATTTTAGTTTTCAAAATGCAAAGGAAACTATAGAAAAGGAAGGGAAATTACAGTGTGCAATATGTAGGAAATTTGTCAATGCAGAAATTTTCAGAGCGTGTTTATCCTGTGAGGGATTTATGGTTTCATAAAAGTTGAATGGTTTATGCCTTGTAGCTACGTGTTTACTTGGGACCTAGGAGACACAAAATATAAAGAATCTTATTACTTACTGTTCTACTGGAGAGAGATGCCTCGTTAGAATTGATCCCAGGATGGGTAATCTTGGGCTTCTATTTGTGGTGGGGAGTGCCTAAAGACAAAATATTTTAGCTCAGTTGTCTTTTACTATTATCAAAAGTTCACTGATTTAATATGTTGTTTCCTTTATTCTTATGTTTGATTCTCAGTTCAAAAAATCTAACATGGTATAGATTTTCTGACATGACAAGTTGAGCCATTGGGGCTTGACAGTGCATGGAAAAGAAGAAATTTCTATATTTGCTTTTGATGGTTGTATTAGTTCTCAAACTTCTGACCATTGTCATTTTTCTATTGCCTAGCTCTCTTCATTGTTTTACATCTGAGATTTCAGTCTATTATCTAATGATGTTATGTAAAAGTTAAGGTCAACTGAACATTTAACATGACTACTGTTTACAAATTGTTTAGTCAAAATTAGAGTTGAATGGAAAAAGAGAAGCCATATAGCCAATTCTGACTAATTTGTTGTTAAGGTATGGTTGAGTTTAGGTTAGCACTATAAAGTTCTACCCTAACAAATAAAATTTTGTCAGATTTCAGATAGGAATGAAATCCTAGTGGGACTCCACTCCCCATAGGCTTACATGGTTTTCAACCTGGAGTAGGGGAGTGATGACCTGAACAAAGTGTGCATCACAATGTTGAAAAGAACTGGATATTTTACTTGTTATAGCAACAGTTTATGGTTGTGGTTTTGAAGAATGTATGGATGCTCTTTCTTTATCTTGCCTTTTTTTTTTTTTTTTGGGAAAGGAGGATGGGAAACAGGAAATATTGAAGAAAGCTGATCCAATAAGCAAAGGCTCCATTCTGTATTTACTTTTACTAAAGATGGATGTATGCTGAAATTCTCATATGTTTTTCATCATTTTCTTTTTTCCTGTTCAGTGTTGTTAAACATCCCCTGCATGAGAAAAGAGATAATGAATTAATATAAGACGTTCTGTCCACCTTGTTACTTGCCTGAATTTTGGTTGGGTCCACTATGAGCCATTATCTAACATGTTGCGTTGCAGGCATTGGATACGTTCAATACAGCTGTCGTTTCTCCCATCTACTATGCTATGTTTACATCTTTTACAATTCTTGCCAGTGCCATAATGTTTAAGGTATCGTTATTCAAGCATATGGAATGAGAAATAATTATGTTGGGGAGTTTTTTCAGGATGAGATGGCAAGAGGAGATAATGCATGAGAGGCATGTGATTGTATGTGTGTGTGCATTTTTTGTAGGATTATTCAGGTCAAAGTGCAAGCAGTATAGCATCAGAGCTTTGTGGGTTTATCACTGTGTTATCTGGCACTACTGTATTGCATAGTACCAGAGATCCAGATCCACCTTTCATAACAGGTATGTCTCATATGCACAGGTCTGGAATTTTCCCATGAAGTTGAAATTATTGCCTGAACATGTTTGTTGACTTGGAACTATCAGCATCTGGATTGTTGTGCAGAATTTATGATGCATTTGCATTTTCTTTGCATTTTGATATTAACGAGAGCATTAAGATGTATGTTGAATTTTTTTAATGAGTTGACTTTTTCTGAGTACCACATGTCATTGGGCTACATTGTGGTTATATTGTCATCTATAGCCTTGTCTAGTGGTGATAAATAAAGGGGGTAGAGACTAGAGAACTATCAGCCAAGCGGATTTTGATCAGCAGAAGGATGATGGAGAATGTGTATGATGCAATTACGCAAGTATAGTAAGCAAGACTTTTTTGGTCTGTTGGTGTATGGCCTGAACTCTGATTGTTGGACTTGAGACTTGTATGCTCACTACATGGCTAGCTGGTGACGGGAAGTGATGCAGGATGGAAGCAAGAAAAAGATTTACAAAAGTGATAATCAAACGCTAACGCAAGATTAGGCCTTCATAGAATTTTGGAATCCACAGAGGAGATAACAATTATGAGTCTCAAAAAGAGAGCTTATTTTGTGGATGATTGATAGATTAATAGACTAAATGGACCCACTACATCAGTAGTGTTTGAGACCTTATTGATACCAGTCTCTAAAACCAACTAATAAGTAAAGAAATAAAAATAATTAATATCCTTTGCTCTTTAAGTTAGTCAATAATTTCTTAGCTAAAATCTTAATTAAGCTAAAATGCCTTAAAAACTACTAAATATACTATAAAGTAAGAATAATCAAAATTATAACATAAATTATGAAATGGTGGAAAATAATCTTTGTGTCCTGTCTTATGTCACAAAGTGAGATTTTCATGTTGAATTTTGATCTTTGAAAAACATTAAGAAGGAAAGAAAAAATACACGACAGTCCTGAACTGGAAGACGAATTCGTTTAAAATAGTAGTAGGCTGCTTTTGTTGAGCTACTTGTTAAACAAGTTGACTTTCATAAGGTGGTTCCAAGTTTACATCCACTAGAAAACATGGGCAACATATTCCTCTGAATTTAAGACCAACACATCCAGTTGGTTAATTTTGTGAAGGTGAACATGTGCACGCTATTATTGCCAAGCATTTTGGTTGGCATCTTGAACATATTAGTCACCCATCTAATACACTGAAGTTCTCTATCTTAACAGAGCAGCCCTTTGTAGGAACAAGGGTAAAAACTTGCAGTCGATGCACTTGTCAATCAGACCATTAGCATAAAGATTCTGAAAGGCTCCAGATAGAGAAGGGAAAACAAAAAAACTAGCACTTGATAGTGTTCCAACAATTAAGGAAAACAAAAGAAAAAGGAAAAAATCATGAAGCTAGAGTTACGTCCCTGTCATTTTCATGATCTTCTTTTCTAATTACAAAGTCCATTTATGGGCCACTTTGCCAGAATTAGATTCCTGCTCTTTAATCAAGTCCTTTGTTCTTCTATTCTCAGCTATTTTACGGATCATCTAAGAGACAAAAATTATATTCAACAATGGTTTTTTAAACTTTTCAAGGTCAAGGATCTAGCTTATTGCCTTTGATGTGAACATACACATTGATGAGTTCATAGCTGTATTGAGGAGCTCGGTAAAGGGTCAAAATACTAGATTGATGGGTTGTGTTCATGCTCAAGGGGGAAATTAGAGAGAGAAGTACCTAACATTGTAGGAAACAAAGGCACCATATCTCAATTTATTAGGCGGTGTACATCCGATTAGAGTTTCTGATTATGCTAAATGTGCAGATTTGTATACACCATTATCACCAAAAGTATCATGGTATCTCCAAGGCAATGGGGAACCCTGGAAGCAGAAGGATGAAGACGGATCAATGCCCAATTTTGTCACAATTCTCCGACAAGACTATTTCAAGTGAAAATTACAAAAAAAAAAAAAAAAAAAAATGAAAAGCACTTTCAAGGACAAAGTCATGCCTGGACAAAGTGTTGTGCAGGGGAAAAGCATATGGCAATTTATTGTTCCAGGAAATTCTTTGCAGCTGTGTCCTCATTGAGACTTTGAAATAGAGATTATCTGGCATTTTTTGTTTCTTCTATTTTTTTTTTTGGGTTGGTGTCTTAGTCCCCAGTAATCATCTTTTTCACCATTTTTTGATTTTTCCGCATTTTTGCTATCCTTTGGTTTACTCATAGCTGTGTGTCATGTCGTTGTACAAATGGAATCTGCAGTTTCACTTTGTAGGTTTCAGAGTGAGCTAGCAAATGTAGTTCGGTCAATGTAATCTAATCTTACATTCTTGAAGGGTAACTGCTTTTCTTCATAAATTATATTTTGGTAGTGATGTTTTTTCCATTGTCTATTTTTTTCAGCTAATTAGTTAATGCATTTACTGCCCTCCTATTTGGTTAACATGCACAAGATGTTGCTGATGAAACATAGAGATCCAGACAGCAAACGAAAATGGAGACTAGTGGGATAGCAAACGAGAGAAAGAGAGAGAGAGAGAGAGAGAGAGAGAGTAAAGGGGGGTTTGTAGTTACGAGAAGTTCTTTGTAATATTGATAAATTTAAATTTGGTTTACCAGAGATGATTAAACACCCGAGGAAAAGGTAATCCAGAAAGTAGGAATGAAAAAGATAGTCTGCAATTAATAGTGGCATGGGAACTAAAACCTCGCTTCCAAAGATATTTATTACGGGTAACGGGTTTTAAAGTTTACACCAGTAAAATGTTTAACAAATAACACACTTCAAATATTAAATATTAATGCAAATCAAACTTGGGGCTATGTTTATTTTTTGACTTTTCATTGTCTTTTAGCTTCTTTCTTTGTTATTTTATTTTTTAATGGGGTTGTTGAGGGCTTTAGTCTCCTTGACTTTGTCTTTTACTGGGTATGCCGACAACTTGGACTGGGGTTTATTAGATTTTTTTTTTTTTTTTTTTTTTTTGATGGGATAATAAAACTACATGATTTCTTTCACAGGTTCCCACTTAAAAAACACAAACCAAAACAAGAAGATGCAAAAAAAATTAAAAGGAAAGAAAAAAGAGAAAGAGAGGGAGGGAAGGCAACTTGATTCTGGCATACCTTTATTTGGGTGAGGCAGTGAGGTTACAATATAAACTTCCTGCAGAGAAAAGTGGCATCAAGCCACGTTATCGTACAGCTTTTCGAACTAGCCATTTCTGATAAAGTCAAATAAAGCAGATGAGCCGAAGGAAACACCCGCATCTTTTTGTGCTTTTCTCTTCTTTTTATGGCTCTCACAACGCAAAAGCAATTCCGCCATGCTTCTTTGAATAGTTTGCATCAAGGCCAAGGTACAGAAATGGAGAGAGCACTAGCTAAGAGGGGTCCTTCATAATTTTACCCCACTAAGAAATTGAATTTCATTGGCTTTTGTGACACCTGGGGCCGGATGGTTTGTGGTAATTCTTTCCCTGACTCCATCTAAATATAATAATTTCAATCTCAAATGAAAGTACCCAGTAATAAAATAAAAAACAAATACAAAAACTAAAATTTGTATCCGCCACATCTTGCTAGTCATTGGCTGTACATTTTTGTTATACGAACTACTTCCAACTTTGAGATTCGCCACCCCATCATAACCATTTCTCAACTTTCTACACTCTTAGTTCCTCGTGAATATGTTTTCGGCTTTTGACAACAAAAAGAGATCATTTCTTGTACCAGCTTGCCATTTCAACTCCCATTTGGGAGTTCAGCTGATCGACCGCTCATCATGTGTTTTCCAAGATGCCTGATCATGAATCTGCATGTGACTGTTCGTTGTTCTGATAAGTGAGAGGTGAAACCTTCAGCTGGGACCACTATAAAGAGGCTCCGTTCAATTTGGGGGTCTATTTCAGAATATATTTGTTGGACGGCTGACATTTCCATTAATATCTTTTTCAAATGGCTTTCGTTACCTATCCTCTACAAAGATTCTGTGAATGAAGTCCCGGAATCGTTTAGAATATAGCTTTGGATCAACAGCTGAGATGCACGTGGGATCCAGTTGCAAGGACTTATATGCATGTTCTAACTTTTTGCTGATGTCATAATCTTGGAGAATGTCAATGATACCAAAATAGAGAATAACTTCAAAGAGCTCACCATGCCCAGAATAACTTACAGCACCTGTATAGTGATCAAGTTCAACCCTTGTTATATGCTCTGCTCTTGCAGGCATATTCGCCCCCAGCCGGATGAGAGGACCCCTGAGATACCAATATTAATTTCAGACAAGATGTTATAGCAACTCCATTATGGGTATATACTTTGCAAGAGTTTACTTAACTAATCTTTAACACACCTACTTTTTTATAAAACTAAAAATAACAAATCTTGGTCACCCTACCATTGCTTAAAGCTGAAACCTGGAACCCCAGGAACCTGTTTTTCACAGAATCAAGAAGGGAAAAAAAAATAGACAAAAAAGTTTTTCCTTACCTTACTACCTATCACTGATTTCAAATTTGCCAGGGTTCAATATAAAGATATTAAGAGATCCTACTTTGTTAATTACAAGCATACTTTATCTTTAGCTTTTTTAACAACGATAGAGACAAGGACTGCACAAAGCTTTGTTTGTGTTTAAGAAAGCAAGAGGACCCCACCCCACCCCTCCTGTCTACAGGCTACCCTCAATTCAGGTTGGACAAAGATTCAACTCAGTTTTGGGTCATCACAACAAACATGATTGGGTTCAAATCAGGAGCCATTAGACAACCATCAGGTGGAAAAAGGAAATAATAGTTAAACCACAAGCTAAAGTTTCTTTCTTTTTCTTTTTTGAAATCTGTCTAATTTATCTTGCTATCTACAGATGACATACACACCACAGGTGAAAAACTAACCAGCAATCATCTCAGCCATCATTTGTGAGGTCAAAAACATTTATGTTCAAACACAATCTCAAAACTTGATTGAGTGCGCAATAGATGACATTAAAAAATGCCTAGTCTTTTTAATGTCTATGGCAACGGGGACGGGCAAAAATGAAAACACTGAAAAGTCACAGATTGGGGAGAGAGAGAGAGAGAGAGAGAGAGAGAGTCATACTTATATAAAAAATGGAAGAAAAAAATCTGACAAGAAAAACACTTACTGGCCTTCCATAACCCAGTCCATGTTTGGCAGCAAGTGATAACCTCGCATGGATTTCTCCTCAGGCTTCATATTTGCTTCTTCTGTTAAACATACAAACCAGTATGTGAGTCTATGATCTGCCAGTTTCTGTAGAGTGGGTTTTTCAAGTTCATAAACAATTACTTCATAAAGAGGAAGAATCAAAAGAACAATGTATTTTACCAAAAGTCATGTTATTTGATGACACCTTCATCTTGTCACCAGAGTAATCATCGCGAAAGTGAATACCAATAAGCAGACTGTAATCCATAATTCCCTCTGCTTCCAGGAACTCGCAGTCTCTGTTAATTTGTCTAAAGCAGAACACATCATAAATGATTATCAAACATAAAGATTAATTCATTGGAATACAATGAGGAAAAAAGAGGGAAAAACATTAGATGATACTTCAGCAGATTGTACAAAAAAGACCATAGTTTGATAGAATAGAAAAGAATGGAAAGAAAGAAAAAAATAAAATACAGTACAATTCAAAATATAATTAAATTAAGAAATTGAATTCAATTCCACAGCATGCACCTGATGAATTCTTGAAACCAAGACCTTTCTAAGTGAAACACATAATTAAGATCTAGGTCCTTGAGTGTGGTTGTCTCATCAATTTCCCCTCCATCCTTATCAGTTATACGACCATATGATGATCCTTTCAGGTCAACCGCTTATGGATACGGTACTCAGAACAAAACAAATTGCCCATCACGATAAAACGAGTCTGGTCATTCATTGAAAAGCAAGAAATGGTCAGATTCAGGAAACATTCAAATAAAAGGCTTTATTGTCTAATCGTTGTGATACCTTTTGACCACCCACTGGTTTTACACAATGTACTCCAAAGAACTTTGTTACCAAGGAGTTCTTGAACTGGCAAACATGCTGGTAGTAACTTGGAAGCATCCTAATAAGAACCTGAACACAGTTCAACTAAAACTTGTGACAATATACCAACTGGATAAACGGAAAATCAAAAGCAATAGTTCAAGAACTTGTAATGGTCAAATGCAACAATCATTTCCTTATATTCTAGCAATTTATTTTCACCATGTACTTGTCATGATTTAGTGTGGTTAACTAACCTTGACTTCAGATTTCTTCACAGTTTTTATCATAAAACGGTCATCCTGAGTAAGGAAAAAGAAACTTCCGCTCTTCCCTGGGGACGAAAACTCACTCAGCGTATCATTTCCGCAAATAGCTAGCATGTAATCCGCCGGATCTATTGCAAACAATTCCCTCAGATGTCTATATACCACATGAACCAATCACCCACGTGATATAGAAAATTAGATAGGCATTCCAATACCATCTACTAAGTAGGCAGTCAGTGTAAGAGAAAAATTAAAGACAAATTCCCCGGGTTCCAAAAACAGATAAAGTTTTGAACAGTACTTGAACACCATGGGACAGTAATCCTTCCATCTGAAATCCACAGACTGATGTGGAGGAGTGATCTTTGATCCTTCAGGAGGAAATCTTGTCCAGAACTTTTCCTTAGGATCAAAGTCGCTCTGCTTCAGTTCCTGCATTATTGAAGCATGCTTGCCCACAGAATGCCTATAGAAAAAAAAGTCCACCATTGACATACGTGTTGGAGATTATTATTACTATGAAGTCAGATTAACCTGGCAATATATCAAGCATGCACCATTGTTGCTGTTGCTGCTGCTGCCGCCGCTGCTGCTGCTGTTGTTGTTTGTTACTACCACCACCGTAATGTGAGAGTTATGGAAAATGATAAAGTAAATTACCTGATGCCCAATTGAAGGTTAAGCACCAGATCATAGTTCTTATGCCCCCTTGAAATGGTTTGCCCTGGCTTCTTAACCTCACCATCAACAGAGGCACATGGACTTCTCTGCAGCTGCCCTGCTTCAGCTGCTCCACCATTGGCAGACTTCTTTGCGCAATTACAATTACAATTAACATCACCATACAGCATGGAAGCCTCCACCCTGTCAACAATATCACAAGTAATATCCTGCATCCCCATCCAACTCCCATATACATATCCTCGGAATTTTGGCATCCACAGACGACCGCTTCCAAGCATCCTGGTTCCCAAAATTTTCCAACAACTCGCCTGTATAATAGTCACTGCAAATATCACTCTTCCCATTAGCATTGGCAAAGGTAAAGAAGAATCCCCTCTCCTTGGCCTTGGGCACGGGCACACCATTCTCCCAGTAGCCCTCATACGTGTTGCCATTGGCCCAAATCATCAGGCCTTTGCCATGAATCACGCCATTCCTCCACTGACCCACATACTCATTCCCATTGCTCCAACGGTAGCTGCCTTGACCATCCTGCAAGTTGGATTTCCAATAACCCCTGTAGACGTCGCCATTGGGATAGCGCTTCTCGCCAAAACCGTGCTTGCGGTCGGAGAGCCAGCTGCCTTTAAAGGAGTCGCCTTGAACGCCGATGAAGGTGCCGAGACCGTCCATCCGACCGGACTTGAAGTGGCCCTGGTAGGTGGCGCCCGAGGACCATGAGAAATTGCCGTAGCCAGAGGCTCTGCCTCTGCTCCATTCTCCCTCGTACATGCAGCCGTCCGACCACAAGTACCTGCCTATCCCGTGTGGCACTCCACCCGACAAGCTCCCTGTGTACATGTCCCCATTTGGCAGCACTTGCGCCTCCTTGACCTCTTCTTTCTTCTCCTTTTCAACATCAAGGACAACGAGCAGTTCGTCGGAATCTGCTTCTCTGTCGGAGGAAGAGGCAACGTCACCGCGCGTGGGAGTTACGCGCCGGCTACTGGGCTGGGATCGGGTGCGGCTGGCAAGGAGACGGCCACGCGTTGGGATCAGCAGTTGAATTTCCCCTTCTCCGTCTACCTCCTTCTGCTTCTGGTTGCTGCTGATGGGTTGTTGTTGTTGTTGAGAAATAGCGAGAAGAGTCTCTTGCATTATTGTTTGTGGGCCGAGTTCAATTTATTGGCACGCATTGGAGGTGGCCGGACAATGCAGCATTCCAGGCAACATTTTTGGTTGTCTTTCGTCTTGTAAATAAGTCAGGCTCGAGGCTATTAAACTAAAGAAAGTTAATAATGGAGAACTAAAGTACCGATGAGAGAGAGAGAGAGAGAGAGAGCAACGCTGTTTTTGGTCTTATGATCTTCTGCGGCAGGGTGGGGAGTGGGGGGACCGAAGGGTTCAAAGCATTTTTGGGATTGTCCCATGTGTGAGAATGAGAGCTTCTCTCATTTTCTTTCTTTCGTTTCGTTTTCTGTTGGGTAAACGAATATAAATAATAATAAAATATCAGTTACTGTTAGCTTTGGAGAATGGGTTAGTCGCACTTTAGAATTCTACAGTAAAATCCCACCCTAACTAGCCCACCATCCACCTAAAAACACTGGCAGGGCAAAGCAAGAGATTGGAATAAATCGAGGAATCCATAATGAAGTGGAGAATATAGAAAAAGAAAAAACGTGAAAAAACAGAGAGAGATTGCTTTTGTAGGGGAAGGGCGGGGGAGGGGTGGGGGGGGGGGGGGGGGACTGCGCGTCTGGTTTCTGTCCAAGTCTTGTGGGGGAATGCGAACACGTTTACGCTTGTTGGCAGCATGGGGTGTGCGGATTGTATCTGGCTGAGTGCCGCCCAAATCTTTTGTTCAATGACTGACGCTAATAAGTAATATCCTTTCATTTCCTAACCCAATTCTTTATCAGTCTCTCTCCTTCTTACCCACAACAATCCTTATGCACACCCAATATATATATATATATATATATATATATATATATATATATATATATATATATTAAAATAAAAAATTATGTATTTATATTTTTATTTTTTATTTTAAAAATAAATAATATCGTGCGACTCGAATTTAAATTAAAATAAAAAAAAAATTACACGGTATCCAATTCACAAATTTATAACTTGTCCACTTTATTTCAGTATTACTTTAGTTTTGCTGTTTAGGTTTATATTTCTTGCAATGATCTACCAGTGGGGTCAATCGGGGGAAGACACCGCCAAGAGATTAGATGTTTGGGACCTCGACAATGCGTGTCCAACTTGGTGAGTGAAATACCTGTTATGAATATTAGCACGACACTGAAATGTGCTTGCTAACAACTTATATTTTTCCCAAAGTTTGATTTATTGCCATGGTTTTATGTGGTTTCGTGTCCACTCTGCCTTTCACAAGTTGTTGGTTTCCCCTTAGCACACTCCTGAACAGGCGTCAAAAGCAGTCAGGTCATGTGCGGAGGCATTATTTTAGCATCATATTTTGGGTCAGATTTTTCCATTTGTTTTGGGTGAACATAATACCTTCGTCTCATCGAGGGCTTCTTAGGTTGATATTAATTAAGATAAAAAATTTATTATAATATAAATTAATATAATTAAAAATTTAATTTAATTTAAATTTTATTATTTAAATAAATAAATTTATTTATAATTATTAAAATATATTATTTATATTATTATATATATATCTTTTACTTTTATATATAATAATTTTATTTAATTAATAAAATTAAAATATTGATATAATTTTATAATAATAATATTAAAAGTATTACTTTCTAACAATAATATTAGATATGATATTGATAAATATATTATTAGCTTATGAACATTCATAAATAAAAAATATGTTGAAAAGTTAATAGAATAACCACTTTAAAGTTAAGTTCATATTAAAGATAATTAAAGTAATTAATCAAAATAGAAGTAAAAATTTTTCTTATAGTAGAGAACAAAGACAAGGATATTTATTAAATATGAAGAGTAACTTATTCAATTTGAGTCAATTGTTTAAAAATGAGTATAATATATAATAATGTGATTATTATTTTTCAATTCTTGATTAGATTAATACAATCATTCTTAAATCTCTTTTAACAAAAAATTAGATATTTTAAATTAATATTACTATAGATATTTATATTTATATCAGTGTTATTATAAAAAATGAGTTTTAGTTGTATAATCTTCATTTTGGTTATTTAAATTTTTGCAGTGTGAAGTTATTTGTATAAGAAAACATGATTACAAGCTTATTTAGAATACATCATCTTAATTAGATTTATGAAATATGTATTCTTATAAAATTAAACAAAAAATAGGGAATTATTGTGCAAGGTGACCACTCCAATTTTAGTTTATTCACTATGATATTTGTGGATAGATGAGTGTTCTATCAAATGATAATAGACATTTTTTTTTTTTACCTTTATTGATAAGTTTATAAGAAAAATATGAATTTATTACATACAAAAGAAACTTGAGGTAGGCAACCATTCTAGTTTCAGTTCATCCACTATGATATTTGTGACCCATTAAGTGTTTCATCCAATAATAATAATTATTATTTTCTTACCCTTATTGATAATTTTATAAGAAAAATATGAGTTTATTACATGTAAAGAAAATTTAAAATATTTAATTATTTTAAAACTTTAAAATTTTATTAAAAAATATAATAGATATTATATTAAAATTTTGAGAATAAATAGAGTTGATAAGTATATTTTTAATGAATTTAAGAAATATTGTGAAACATATAGAATAAAGTATGAAATCACAATTCTCTACGCTGCATAATATAATAAAATTGTTAAAAAAAAAAACAAATCAATTATGAATATACCAAAAAACTTATTAAAAGATAATGGAGTTCCTAATTCATTTTAGGTGAGAGCCGTTTTATATTCTATTTATTTATCAAATAGATCTTTGACGACAAGTATTTAAAATGTTACTCATAAAATACATGAAGCAATTTCAATTCTAGTGTCTAGTGTTAAATATCTCAAAATATTTAATTCTAATACTTATACTCATATTCTAACATGGACAATGACAAAATTAGATGATGAAAAAATAAAAATAATTTTTTTGGTTATATAAAAAAAGAATATAAGTTATTTAATTTTGTAATAAAAAAATAATTGTAAGCAAAAAATTTAATATTTTTCCTAGGATAAAGTTTAAAATTTTAATGTTGAAAATTAAAATAACTCTCAAAGACATTTGGAAAAAAAGAAATTCTAAGTGAAATCTTCTCTTAATTATCGTATATTAATACTAATTTAAATTAAAATTTATTATAATATAAGTTAATTTAATTTATAATTAAATTTAATTTAAATTTTATTATTTAAATAAATTTAAATATTTATAATTATATAAAAATATATTATTAATATTATTATATATATATATTTTTTAATAATTATATATAATATTTTTATCCTATTAATAAAAATATAGTGTGCCTATAATTTTCTAATAAATAAGGCCTATACTTTGAATTGGGCACCCCCCAAAATTACATTTAGGCTTATATTGACAGAATTTTCACATTATTGCTCTCGTGTTAGATACACACGAGTTAAAACTTTATTGCTGAGTAAGGAATATTAATGTAGTTGATAACATGACTAAAATGAAGAGTTTAGCAACCCCATAAGTTCTAAACCATTAATATGATCTCACTACCTCAAATGAATCCATTAATATCATCTCACTACCTCAAATGAATTTCCATGCTCGAGAGACACGCTAACTTATCCTGCAATCTGACAATCACTTATTCACAGGTATCTATTGTTGCTGATGCTGGTAGAGACCCCCTAACCAACGTAAGTGGACGCAAGTAGGATGCCAAATCTAATTGAAGACATATCTCAACCAATTATCTGGGATATTCTATCCTATTCTAAGACATTGTTTAGCAGAAATACTTTAACCTTATCTTCTTTTCTTCCTGTTTCATCACTGAGGCCATTTTGTTCGACTTTTATAACAGAATTGCTCACTTGGTCGTGTTGCTTCGCAGGATTTTATTCCAATCTTGTATATAGAGCATTGGTTTCTATGTGTAATTAATCTAAGCGATGGGTGACTAGGTATTTTCGATTCACAATCGTCTTCACTGCAGACAAAATGGGCTCTGCTGCAACATGTGGTATGACTCTTGTGGAATTAAAAAAGGATTGGAACAACATCTAACATATAACTTAACCTTATTGATATCCTGTTTTTTCAATAATTGCTGCAGGTTTCAGCAATGTCCCAGGCATTCTCATTTGATTATGGAAAGAAGTTTTCTATTTGCAACTTTACTCATAACAATGTAAATGTGCCACAGCAGGATAATAAATGAGTTTTAAATTGGCTATTACTATCAGAATAATTTAACTGTACTCAATCTCATATCTATGTTTTCTCAGCGATGACTGTGAAGTCTTTGTGATGAAGTTTATGAAGTTGTGGGACGGCATGTCTATTTCCAATTCTGACCTTTCAGGCATGTAATCAAACCCGGGAAAACAAGACTTGCTTTTCACCACGCTCTGAATTGTCATGACAAGAGTATAAAGTTTTGTCATTATGTGGTAATTTATCATCGCAAGAAAAGTTGTCTGACACAACCTATGGTCTGTCCTCGACTGGATTGGCGACCCTGAAAACAAAGTAGCCACACATACATGGGCATTGGCTGGATTTAAGTAGCTGATGGTGATGGTGATGGTGGAAGCAGCTGACAAGGCTTGGAGCCGGCAGTGTGGGGTAATGTTACTTGGCGGATACATTAGTTGTAGTGTTTGTTCCAAGGTAAAATGCTGTCTTACAGGGGGCCTCCAAGGGTTGGTTACTCTAGAGAACAAGAGACTGAATATATTTGACGATTTATGATTTGAAAGTCTGACTGTATTACTTCTATGGCTTTACCACCGATGCCCAGATTGTTTACTTGCCGATATGTCCGGATAATGAAATTTATGCCAAAACCTCATTGAACTGTCCAAACCCCACTAGGCTGCATGTGCCACTGATTGCGTCCTAAGATTTTGTGGTCTAGCATATTCGAGGCCTGTGGGGTGTGGCAAATAACATCCAATACCTTCGTATGAAAGTCTAAAGTCATTTTTAACATCAAGATGCACCTCCTTTTGCAATTAGAGTTGGTTTGTTTATTAAAAAAATAATTTATTTATAAAAAATATTTATTAAAAAATTATATATTATTTTTTATTGTTTGATTATGTTATTAAAAAAATATTTTTATTTTAATGATTATATAACAAAATTAGAATAGTGAAATTAAGAATTTTGACACAAATCAATTATTATCATAAAAAAATATATAAAACAAAAACTTTAACAAACTACTCATAAGATAGTGTAGATTTTAATACTAAATTGTCAAAAAACAAAAGTTTATGAAGTTGACCCACAATTAAGTATTGACAATTGAAAAAGTTAACAACATAATAAAATTGGTGTTTTAATATTTTCTTTCTCTAACTCACACTCTCTCTCTCTCTTTCTCTTTCTCATTGCAACTTCATTAAAAAAAAAAATAATAATAATAACTTTCACTTAATTTAAACGAAAATTATCCATTAGTCCAGTAGCAGTCGGGACCATATGCGAAAGTAGGAAGAGGAACAAAGGCATGGTGCGTTTTATGGAACAATTTGAGCAAAATATTGTGCTTTTTTTTTTTTTTTTTTAATGATTTGGCAAGAAATTTTTCTGTCTCAAGCGCTTTGACATGGGCCTTACTTGCGGGCCGAAATATTGGACTGGCGGAGCAAGAAGTTCGGTCAGTAACGCAATTTGTTTCATATTCGAGAAAAGCAATGAAGCCAATATGGTTACCCGAGAATATTTGCTCATCTCTCGACGAGAACCGCCACGATTATTGCCAATCCACGTTCCTCTGATTAGCCCACATCCCACTCCCCCAGCGTGGACTTAATTATTTTCACATCTTTCCTACAGTGTTTCGAAAATTAAAATCGTAGAGTATGCATTTGGCTTTTGTCCAACATTTATCTCACTCGTATGTCAAATGGTTAGGAAATTGCTTTTGTTCTCTCAGCGTCTGGTCTTGCAAACCATTATTTCATTTTCCCTTCTTCACATGTAATTAGCAATCACAAGTGCGTAGTCCACTTTCACCGTTATCGCACAAACATCTTCCCCCAACTTTCCGGCAACAGTCGAATTTCAAATCAAGCAGCTGATAAGACTAGTTTTGTCTGAAGCTCCTTCACATTAGAAACGACAAATATTGATAGGTTGCATTAACATATTCGTCGTTCGTTTTTTTTCATGGGTTCATTACACGCCTTACCCTTCGCAGCCAAGGCTTGGACAGCAAAATAGCCAATGAAACGGACAAAATAAACTAAAGGGTTCTTAGCATTTTCTAGGCAGCTACAAAAGTAGGCATATGAAGTCTACCTTTCTGTGTGAGAGGGCCCAAGCCCGTTAATCGATAGGGAGCAAAGGTCCCACAAAACATCTCCTACAGCTCCAGCATTATCTGGCTCTGCCGGTGTCACCATCACAAGGGTTCTCTCAATCCTGGACACCCTTTGAATTGGCATCCCCACCCACCAACCACCCCGCCCGGAGAATTCCGCCTTCTGCTGTCCATCCTTGACTCTCATGCCCCTGTCCACCAGGGTAGAATAATGCAGTGTTTTGATGGAAATTAACTGACACTCCATGAATTTTTATATAAAGCTCACTTAGGTGGAAGGTGGCAATGACGGAGCCATCTGGCCAGGATTTCGCTGGCTATCGCTTGTGAGAACCTTGGAAGGTCCAGTTGCACAATACATACTCTTAACTTGTCCCCCTAGCCAAGCCAAAATAAAAAAAATTAAAAAATAATAATAAAAAAAAGGAATCGCAAGGATTCTCCTGCGTCAGAAAGTAAAATCCGGCCGTCTAGTATTTATATTTGGTGCTTGATAAGAGCTAACTTACTTGAAAAAATTAAATTTGCTGCACATTCATCCAATCCACTTGTAATTCATTAGCTTTTGCTAAGTTTATACATAAATTGCTAAAAATGATTTGAGTTGGTTAAGCCAACTGTAGTTATTTGGGCCCATTGAACCTACAAGTGAGGCTTCTTTATCAAAAATTGTACCAGGCAATTTGACTTTCGTCTGGAGTCATCTATCAGATAAGGAAGGCCTTTAAATGTCAACGTCTGTTGCATACAGCGAAGAATCAATTGCATTGGCTACTGTATATGAAAAACAGAATAGCAACCAAATTAGTGGCCGTCTACAACCTATTGAGGCGGGTAGGTTGAAAATTTCCCTCCGATTGAATGAAGGTCATCTTTGCAATTTATTTAGAACTTGTTGCACATAGACAATTTCTATCGCAGTTGGTCGTCATTGACTATTCCATGAAACTGCTAACCTTAAGTTAATTTTTTTTTTTTTTAAAAATTTTTTTTTGGAGCATGTATTAGGTGAATTCAACGAAAGGTTTGAAAATATTTAACGGACATCGTTATAATTCTTCTTTTTCTCTCGATTGGCCGCAGGATTTGATGACCTCGTTAATATGCACAATGGCTCCCTTGGCAATTTCGCTGCGGTGATTCTTGCTTGTCAGCTTTTGCAAAGGGTAAGGTGTAATTATCAGCATTGAAATTGAGTTTGTTGCAGAAACATGATTTATCATTGCACGTAATGATTAATCTATTGCAGTTCGATTACATTAAACGCTCCAACTTCAGGAAAAACTATGGATGCCATGCCGAATTGGTGGTGATTTATATACGAGAAAACTAGTTAAAAGGTTACTTACAACAAGGAAACAGTTTGCTGTTCTTCAATGCTATTTCATTCTATACGAGACATATGTCATTATATGTTAACGGATCGACTTGCAAAAGTTGTTGGGTTCATTAATTAGACGGAGTAGGCCTAACCCGTTACCAGAAATCTTAAAAGTGTTGCATGTAAG
This sequence comes from Rhizophora mangle, assembly GCA_037832345.1. Lineage (NCBI taxonomy): Eukaryota > Viridiplantae > Streptophyta > Magnoliopsida > Malpighiales > Rhizophoraceae > Rhizophora > Rhizophora mangle. The sequence continues at coordinate 208,915 of JBAPLJ010001639.1, read as the reverse complement.
TAGTTTAAAAGTCAATTAAATTTTTGTTGGGCAGATGTGCAACAGATTTAATTTTTTCAAGTACGTAAACTCTTCTCAAACACCAAATATTTCACTGAAAGGTCCCCCATATATAACAAGGTACACTTTCACTCACCACGATTGAGTGTCCATCCAACTATAATTCGCTTAACAAACCCAAATCATTTTCAGCAATTTATTTATGAACTTAGCCAAAGCTTTTGAATTGCAAGTGGATGGGGCATAAGTGCAACACATTTAATTTTTTCAAGTAAGTCAGCTCCTTTCAAACACCAAATATTCAATTGAAAGGTCGCACATACAAATAAGCTATACTCCGAATCACCTTAATCGAGTGTTCAACTAACCGCAACTTGCTTAACAAATCCAAGTCATTTTCAGAAATTTATTTGAGAACTTAGCAAAAGCTATTTTGAATTACAAGTGGATCAGGCGAATATGCAACAAATTTAATTTTTTCAAGTAAGTCAGCTCTTCTCAAATACCAAATATTCAACTGAAAGGTCCACCATTTAACAAGGTAGACTCTGACTCGCCATGACTGAGGGTCCAAAGGGTGTTGACATGTAACTTCATATGCCCCAACTAAGTAGAACGAACCTAATGTGTAAGATCTTTAACGCCTATAATTGCCTATCATTGTCTAACTGCCGAATCATGTATGTTTTGTACAAGTGATACGGTCCAAAGTATAGTAGCTTCTGTAAATAATCCTTTCTAGTTATCTGATCATGATTCCTCATCCCCACTACCAAAAAATGCCAATACTACATTTAACACAAATAAACCAAGGGATCATAACTTAATTCCACATATAGCAGTAGTTCAATATCTACAAACTTCCTCGGAAAATTTTCATTCTTACATGTTGCCTAATCGAAACAATCTTTTTGTCGAGATATCGAATTCCGTTTGGACCTCCTTGACAGCACAGCCCCTTATATTACAGCCAAATGACCAAAACACAAATGCAGGAACAGCACCAATAGTGGCTTCCCTGCCTTCCAGGATTGACTTTGGCTCTCCGAAGCATCTAAGGCCCTACTTGAATGAATTGTCGGTCATTCTTAGCTTGATGATTTCCAGTGCCAACTCCACCCTCCAGAATTGGAGTCTCAACAACCACTGTTGTGCGATGAAGATGTTAGTTTTAAACCTTTACCTAGATGCAACCTGTCCACTCAACAATCAGGATTTCCTAGTCTTTTTAAGGAAGATCAGTCAACAAAGATTTCATTCCATGGTTTGAGCTACTTGGACTCCTCTACTTAGGGCAGCGGTGATGGCCAACCAATGTACCTTTCTGGCTGGCATCACCTGCAATAAAGCTGCTTTCGTTTCCTGGTACTAGTTTCTCCAAGTAAAATGTCAAATACATCTTTCTCATAATCATCGATATTAGCAGCGACAGCATTAACCATCATATTTTTTGCACTAGGCTCTATCTGATAGTGTTCATGGTCTACTTGGAAGAGTTACTTCATCAAGATATCCATCAGATTTATAGGATAGAAATCAGATGTCTCAGCCATGTGTTTTAGTACCTATGGAGTCTCAACTCACTATAATCCTGATGCATCTACAGTTGAGTGCTCAATCAGCTCCAGATTCGGTTCTGGCATTTCCAGGCTCGAAAATGTGACATCTCACAACTGTGATCCACCTTTTAATTTGGATTGTGCTTTAATCGAGTGGACAGGATGTTGCAATTGTTGGATCAAGAGGAGCAACATCTTCCCCCGATTCTCTAAAAGGTATTGATCAAATTCCTAGCTCAGGGGGTGACTAGTGTGATCCCCTTTTTGACATCATTGAGCCATCTTCAAACTTAACTAAAAAGTTGGATATGTTTAGAAGCGGGAACGAAAAAAGGACTCTAGCAGCATGTTTAGGAGTAGTAACTCAAACAGGCCTCCAGATATGGAAGAAACCAACAAGAAAGAGGTCGGAGGCATCGATCTTGCTACATGTCTTGATAATGAGGAATGTGGGGAGACGATAGATGCAGAAGTTGGTGGCATTGAGGATGCAAGCCAGGGTAATCTTAATACCACAACAAACATTGATACGTGTGACCTGGAAATTGACCAAATTAAATCCCAAGTGAAGAGCAAGAGCAGCAATTAGTCTAGATCATTGAAGCTTTTCAAGGTTTGTCTTGTAGAGTTTGTGAAGGATGTTTTGAAGCCATTATGGCAACAGGGTAACATGAGCAAGGAGGCTTTTATGACTATTGCGAAGAAGACTATGGATAATGTGTTAGAAGCAATGGAGAGCCACCACATACCAAAGCCTAAAGCAAATGATAAATCAGTACATTAACTCATCACAGCTGAAATTAACAAAACTGATGGGATATGTTGATAACTATGCCAATAGGTAAAAAATTGATATTGGTCTCAGTTTAGATTCAAGATCTTGATGCTTGCCTATCTCTATGACTGTCCTACGACGGAGGCTTTAGAGCTTGCTTGAAGCTGTTGCAAATCGAGTAGCTACGAATATTCAGTTAATGACATTATATTGCTTGCTATTTCGTGAAGTCTACCTAGTTAGAATAGAGAACATATGAAGGATAATGATAATAGTGAAATTGAGGAACCTGTTGTTTTTATATACATCTACTCTAGAGAACCTTTTGATAAGAACCCTTTGCAAGCACGTTAAAGGGAGTGCTTTACCTTGCCCAAGACCTTCAACTACCAAACAGATTTCCCAAAAACGAAGACATGAGTAGCATCATCTAAACTCAAGGAGAAGTCACCGGTGTTAAAGATCGTACCAATTTTTAAGTGTTAAGTATTTTAACCATCAAAATTATTGAGATAAGTGAGATTATATATTATATTTTATTTTTTTATATATTTTAATCTATCACTTATATTTAATTTATATATATTTATTTAAATTATATTTTTATTTTCTTATTATTAAAACATTTGATTGTTTTAAAATATTATTTTGAATCTTATTTTTTAATAATAAGATTTTTAAATTTTAAATTAAAATTAAATTAATATTTAAATAAAAAAATTTATTTTTTATCAATTTTATATTTTTAAAAAGATATTAAGGGAAATTTTGAGTGAACTCGAAGGAAAATAGAAAAAATCTTGAAGATTAAAAATAAACAAATAGACAAAAATTTAGAATTAGTTAACTCATATTATCAATTAAATAATTTAAGGAAAAGAAAAGAAAAGTGAAAAAAAAAAATTTAGGTCTATCAACGGGACCAACATCTATGGTCTATCAAATACCCAAAAAAGTTTAAAACTAAAATTTTAAATTGGCCAACCTAATTAGTAGTTGTATTCAACTAGAGATACTTAAAGAATTAAAAGTTTTAAAGTTAAAAAACCATAAAAAATTTAGATCAATTGACTAAACTGTGCCTACGAGTAAGTGATGGAACTGAAGTGGTAAAATTACAAATTTTAAAAAGGTTATGGATACTTTGGATTAATTGACCAATCAAGTATTGCAATTGATTAATACCTTTAAGATAAAATTTTTTATTTTTGAACTAATTTCCTTTTTTTTAAAAAAATTAATATACACTAACTAATTTTTTGTTTTTGTTTATAAGAAAATTATAAAACTCTTTTAGATAACTATTAATTGTGAAATATGTGGTTAGTGTGAAAAATCAAAGGAAAAACAAACAGTTAAGAGAAAGAAAGATCTAGAGGAAGAGTTTTCAAAAAAAATAAAAGTTTTATAAAAAAATATAATAAATAGTGAATTTTTAAGTATTAAAAATTTTTTAAATTTTTATAAAAAATTTTATTATTATAAAAATTAAGATAAAATAATATAAATAATTTTTTTTACTTTTTAAAAAAATAAAAAATTAATATAGTTAAATTTTAAAATAATAAATCTTAATAATTAAAAATAAATTTTTAATATATATATATATATATATATATATATATATATATATATCTCTCTATCTCTTTTTATTTACAATTAATTATATTATTTATTTTATTATTTACTATTAATTATGTTATTATCTCTCTTAAAAATTAATAAATTCATTTCACTTTCTTTGCCTAAGATTGACAATTGTGATTAAAGTATTGTACTAATAAACTCATTACCTTAATAGAATGGAGGATTTTTTTTTCAATATCAGCAAGTATAAAACGTTGATTGATTAAGTCTTCCTGCCACCATAAGTTATCCTTATCAATTAGACAAGAGACCCGATCAAATCCCAAATTAACTCGAGGTGGTAAGACTAGAAACCCATTTTGATCTTGTAGCAAGGGATTAAGCCATATATTCACAATATTGAGATCACCCATGAGCCATTTGACCCCCTTAGTCAGCAAGGAACGAGACCTGAAGATACTCCTCCATGTGAAACTCGAGTTGGACCCAAGCCTAGCCTTCATAAAGGAACTTATCCAATGAAGATCATTGAATTTTCCTTATGTCGCTATAGCTACCTCACCAGAATTTGTTTACAAATAAGGCCAAATCTGAACAAAAGGTTTATGGGAGCAAGAAGTAACTCATAGAGTATGTAGTTATGGACTGGATAACTGTCTTGATAAGGATCTCTTTGTTGGGCTTTGATAAAATGGATTCTTTCTTCCCAGTAAATTTTTTCTGTACCCTATCTCTAATCAGACTGAAAACCTCTCTTCCAATGACCAATCAGCAATGGCAAACCTGTTAAGATTTAAAGTGATGTTTCATATTTTTAAATATAATTAATTTTAGTAGGTTTAATTTTAATAGATTATTTTATTATTTTATTTTTTAGGTATCCTTTAAACTTCCTTTTACTTTTTTTTAAACCTTATCTTTATTTGTTTTTTGCAACCTTATCATCTTCTTCTGAAATAACCTTTTGTATTCCCCTAAAAGTTTTCTTCTTCCTTATTGAGAGAGAGTTGTTCCTTCACGGTGGTTCTCCGATCTCAATCGGAGTGTTTGTCGGTCCTGGTTTTCTCTACATGGTATCAGAGCTCCGGTTACGCTCGTGAGGAAGGTTGTCGCTCTCTTGATATGGAAGGTACGGGTCGTGTGGTGGGACTTGGTTTGGAACTGTTGAATCAGTCCAACTATCAGATCTGGAAGACTTGTATGGAATCGTACTTGGTCGGAGAAGATCTGTGGGATGTCGTTGTGGATGGCGGTGTTGTGGCTCCAGAGAATGTCGCTGCGAACGTGGAGGCATTAAAGAAGTGGAAGCAGCTGAATGCAAAGGCGGAGTTTGTGTTGAAGAGGTCTATCTCTCACAGATTGTTCGAGCATATAATCAGCTGTGGGTCTGCTCGTGAGATCTAGCAAACGCTCGATCGTTTATTCAACAAGGAACGAGGCTCGTCTGCAGATGCTCGAGAATGAGTTGGCGGCTGCGAAACAAACTAGTCCTATCTCAGAGTACTTTCTCAAAGTCAAGAACCTGTGTTAAGAGATTTCGCTATTGAATCTTGAAGAGTGAATCTCGGAGGCTCGGACGAAGAGGTACATCATTCGAGGTCTTCTACTGGAGTACACGCCTTTCATCACTTCGATTCAAGGATGGACGCAACAACCATCTCTTAAAGAGCTAGAAAATCTCTTATCATCTCAAGAGTCATTGGCTATACAAATGGCCAGAACCAACATCAAAGAAGAATCTACGAGCGCCTTGTTTGTGAAGAAGGGGGGCGCTCATAGAGGAAAAGGAAGAACAGATGGGGCGGTATCGAAACATTTAAACGTGCCTAAGAAAACATTCAAATGCTATACATGCGGAAAGGTTGGGCATATCAGGAAAAATTGCCGAGTTAAACTTAAGGCTGGAAATTTTGCGAGTTCTTCTGACGGTGGCAAGAAGTTCGACCAGCAACCAGGGGAAGATTGGAATGCTTGTTTTCATGTCAACTTGACAAATTCAGTAGGTGAACAAGCAGCTGAAAAAATAACTCGGGAGATGTGCTTAGCGGCTGAGGGAGCATCTTGCAGAAAACAATCGATCAACAAGGATTGGATTGTTGATTTGGGCTGTGGTCATCACATTACTGGAGACGATTCAATCTTCTCCTCATCTCATGTTCACAGCAGCGGAAGTGGGATTGTTACTGCGGATAACACGGTTCATAAAATTCAGCAGGAAGGAACCGTTATAATCGGCGACGACCACAGGAAGTCAATTAAGCTTAATAGCGTGTACCACGTACCCGGGATACAGAAAAATTTATTCTCTGTGGCGAACGCGGTGGATGTTAGAAATTTCATTCTCTTCGAACCAGAAGATGTGAAGTTCCTTCGGAACGTTAAGGAGATTAAGGTGGATGTCATTCACACAGGTACGCGGGTGAATGATCTATTTGTTTTATCTGCATCGAATTCTTATATTGAGAAGATGAGTAGTAATAACACAACATCATTGTGGCATGCGAGACTTGGTCATCTCAACATGGCTAAGCTAAAGGTTATGGCTTAAAAGAAATTAGTTGATGGGTTGCCCGAAGTGTTAAAATTAAAGGATGAAGGTGTCTGTCAAGGCTGTCAATTTGGAAAGGCTCATAGGCTTCCTTTCAACAACTCAAGTTCGAGGTGTAAAGCCCCGTTGGAACGAATTCATACCGACCTGATGGGTCCAACTCGGACAGCTTCTTACTCGGGATACACCTATATGCTACTGTTTGTGGATGATTATACGCAGTTCACGTGGGTTTACTTCGTGAAACACAAGTCAGAGGTATTCTTAAGGTTTCTCGAGTTCAAAGAAACCGTGGAAGGGGAGTTGTGCAGAAAAATTCGAGTTCTACAGACAGACAATGGAGGAGAGTTTTGTTCTAATGAGTTCCTCTCTTATTGTCGGAAGAATGGTATTAAAAGAGAGTTTTCATGTCTGGAGACGCCGCAACAAAATGGGATAGCGGAGCGAAAGATCCGACATCTTGTGGAAACGTGCAAGAGTTGGCTACATATGAAGAACTTGCTGAAGGAGCTATGGGCGGAGGGTATGAGATGTGCAGCTTATGTGATCAATCGCGTGCCGCTTAGTCCGATTAATTTTAAATTGCCTTTTGAGATGCTCTTTGATGTCAAGCCAAACGTGAAGTACTTTCGTGTCTTTGGCTCTATTTACTATGTTCATGTTCCTAATTCTCGAAGAAGCAAGCTGGACGCTAAGGCTGTGAAGTGTATTCTCATCGGTTACGATGAGGGAAGAAAGGGCTGGCGGTGTTTAGATCCGATAACATTTAAATATGTCGTATTTCGTGATGTAGTCTTTGATGAGATTTCTCCTTACTACTCTAAGGATGCTGGTGTGGAAGAGAGTGATACAATAACCTTGTTATTGTCACACTCGTTAGAAGGTTCGTCAGAGGAAGATCATGAGGAAAGGGGGAGTTTCATTTCTCCTCGAGATGATTCTCCCGAAGAGGAAACAAGAAGTCAACGTCTAAGGAGGAATATCGTCAAGCCCTCTCGATTTAGAGATGACAACTTTGTGACGACCTTTTCCTGCTTCTTGGCGAATCCAGTCGATGATGAAGAACCTTCCTCTTATGATGAAGCTAGAGGAGTTAAAGAATGGGAAGCCACAATGAAGGAAGAGATGGATGCTTTGCAAACAAATCAGACTTGGGATTTGGTTTCGAAGCCTCCCAATGTGCAACCTGTTTCGTGTAAATGGGTCTTTTGAATCAAAAGAAAGACAGATGGGAGCATAGACCAGTACAAGGCAAGGCTGGTTGCACGAGGCTTCTCGCAAAAATACAGGGAAGACTACGAAGAAACGTTTAGTCCCATGGCAAAGATGACTTCAGTATGTGTCGTCTTAGCATTGGCGGCTTGTTTTGGCTGGAAATTATGACAGCTTGATGTCAAGAATGCCTTCTTATATGGAGAGCTTGATCGCCCTATTTATATGGACCAGCCACCCAGGTTTGTGGTTGAGGATCGTCCAAATCTTGTGTGTAAGTTGAAGAAAGCTCTCTATCGGTTGAAGCAAGCCTCGCGTGCATGGTACAGGAAAATTGCAGAGTACTTACGTTTTTGCGGCTATATGGCTTCTGAATCGGATTCAAGTCTCTTCATCAAAAAACGTCAAGGGCTGATGGTGATCGTTCTCTTATATGTTGACGACATAATCTTGACGGGCAGCAATTATGTGGAAATCTCCCGACTTCAAGATGAACTTTCATTGCGTTTTGATATGAAGAAGCTAGGAGAGCTGAGCAACTTTCTTAGGTTGCATGTTGAGAACTTGGATAATGGAATTTTTGTGTCTCAACTCAGCTATGCCAAACAACTGGTCGAGAAGTTCAAGATGATCGACGGAAAAAAGCGGTGTACACCGCTTGACGTGAGCGCTAGACTTCGTCGCGATGAAGGAACGCGTTTATCAGATCCTCGTTCTTTCCGTGCACTTGTGGGAAGTCTAATCTACTTGACAATAACAAGGCCGGACATTACCTTTTCGGTTGGTGTGGTCAGCCGATATATGCAAGAGCCAAGGAAGCCACACCTTGAGGAAGCTAAGAAGATCTTAAAGTACGTTAACACTACTCTGTTAACACTACTCTTGATGTAGGTTTGTTTTATAAAAAGAATGTAGAATTTTCTTTGCAAGGATTTGCAGATGATGATTTTGCTGGCGACTTGGATGATCGAAGATCGACTTCTGGTTTTGTTTTTCTCTGCGGAACTGCAAGTATCATGGTGCAGCAAAAAACAAGGCTCAATGTCATTATCGACAACCGAAGCGGAGTACAAAGCATCCGCTCATGCAGCTCAAGAATGTATCTGGCTTTGCCAACTCTTCGAGGATTTGCATATGCCTATTGATAAACCGGTTCCTATTCATGGAGATAATTTAAGTGCTATCAAGCTTACTTCTAATCCTGTTTTCCACGCAAGAACGAAACATATTGAGCTCGAGTATCACTTCATTCGTGAAAAGGTGCTTGACAGGATTATTGACATGGTCGCAATAAGGAGTGAAGACAATATTGCCGATATATTTACAAAGTCACTTCTGAAGGGTCCGTTCAAAGACTTGCGATTAAAGTTGGGATTAATTAAGTGAATATTACTTTAAGGGGGAGTGTTGAGATTTAAAATAATATTTCATATTTTTAAATATAATTAATTTTAATAAATTTATTTTTAATAAGTTGTTTTATTATTTATTTTTTAGGTATCCTTTAAACTTCTTTTTATTTTTTTTAAGTCTTATCTTTATTTGTTTTCTGCAACATTATCATCTTCTTCTGAAACAATCTTTTGTATTCCCCTAAAAGTTTTCTTCTTCTTTATTGAGAGAGAGTTGTTCTTTCATGGTGGTTCTCCGATCTCAATCAGAGTGTTTGTCGGTCTGATTTTCTCTACAAAACCAAGATATTTCTGAGGACTTTGAATAGCCGTAAGCATATATATTTAATAATTAATAAATTGAAATGCTTACCAGAATGGTATGGTGGAAGAATAGTAAGCGATAAATTTTGTCATACTTCATTGATCTAATTATATGCACATATATATATATTTTAAAAAAGTATATATAAATATTTATAAGACCTCTTTGACAGGTTGTGAGGCGTCACCCTTGTTTATTAATTGTTTGTATCGAAAAAAATATTAATTATTGTCATAACTATCTTAATAAAAATAAAGGGAAACCGAGAGAAAATTCTAACATAGTTTTCTCAATATACAATTGACATAAGATAGAAAAGGGGAGTATTGAAAGGAAGGGATCATGACGGCGAACCACTCTACTGGGGAAGCTTGTTGAGTTTGCAATAGGCGTAGTCCTTGAATTTCTTGGCTTTGTACTTTGGAGGGTTGTCTTCGTTTACGAGCTGGGGAAGAGGGCCGACCACCAACTCCGCAGGCGGTTCCAAGAAAACTGGCCAAGACATCCTCGCCTTCTCTTTGGCCACTGTGGTTCGGTGCAGCACACTCTTGTACTTACCGTTGGTTATGACCTGCAATGCTTTGCGATGTGGTCAATAAATTGATTCACGTCACATATAAATAAGTTCAGAAACAGCGGCCATAAGTCAAAAGGACCCCTCGTCCCTCCCCCCCTCTCCCAAAAAAACAAAAAAACAGACGTGATTTTGGTGATAATTAATATCCCAAAATAATAAAATCCGGATCCTTGCAGAGTTCATGCCACCATTTTTAGTTGATCATGACACCCTTCTTTCCTTACCCTCCCTTCCTTCCCATTGACAATCCCCCCCCACTATTCTAACTTTGTCTACCCAAATCAATAATTTCACCAAATTAACTCCAAAAAATTCTATCAGTATTTGTCTCCCTAGAAAATTCCTTTTTGGTTACATGGTAAAGAAACTCCCTAGATAGCGTTAATTGTTTAAGAACATATGAGAAAAGCATGAAAGAAATACTTAATTATACGTAAAAACTAAAGTGGTATTTGATTTCATTCATTTGTTTTCTTTACTTTTAAATTACAATAGGATAACTTTATCATTACATTAAGACAATTAAAATAAAATTAGATACCAAATAAAGACTCAAAAACATTGAAAACTAAAATGCAAGGCCATTTCTAGCCCATCATTTTCCATAGCCCGCATATGTTGTGGGGGCATTCCTAACCATAATACCTAGCCTCGTCATCTCACACCGAATAAGAGTTGTCCACGGAAATCTTTGTTTAATGACTGCTACATAAATTGGGAAATTACCAACGGACAAAAAGAAACATAATAGCATTAGGGGTGCAATCAATTTTATAAATTAATCTTTGTCATTAACCAAGGCGATCTGTTTTACCATTACATGTTTTGAGATAAAGATATACACACAAAAAAAAAAAAAAAAAAAAGGCTAAAGGGTTTTAAATCATAATTCAATCGATCGAAGAGAGAGAGAGAGATTCAGCATCTTTGTACTATCCCTAGAAAATAACGTGACGTTCACGTCATTGTTGTGGCAAACCTACCTAGGCTGCAGTTCTCTCTCTGTCTCTCTCTGCATTTTTTACGTTGAATTTAATATGTGCCAATTTAGTAGGTGGAAAGTTAAATTGTTAGGAACCTCATAATTTCAAGTTGGAGAATTACTAACTACACGTCATAAATGTCGACTTTATGTGGGTTCAATTCTTTATGCGTTGGCTACTTACAAAGAAGGATGCTCTCTAAACTGAAATTTATTTCGGTGACATCCTAAGAGATTGCAATTGAGAACTTAAAATACCATTTGTGATCCATTCCATCAAATTTCGTTAATATTCTAACACCGAGGCTAATAAAAAGTGTGGAAGTATTTTCATGGTTAGGCGGTCCCTAATCACGTGTTTGACCATCCACTAATTCAATAAAAAAAATAACTCATATATTTTGTTATATTATTGATTATTTTTAACAGTCATAATAAAAGTGGTGATGTTGAAATAATTAATGAGTTCAAGTAGTAGATCTTTTCCATTAATCGAAAGTTCATGAATGATCAGAAATATGTTAATTCAAGATGTGCGCATGTAGTTAGCAACTTAGACGTACCATTTCTCATAGCTAGCTAGCATTGGCAAATAAAAATAACCAAAAAAAAATGGCGGGGGGGGGGGGGATAGGTAAAAAGGGATAAAGAAAGGGACCTCAATTTGATCGCCAATGTGAATGATGAGGGCATTGGGGATGTACTTAGCATCGATCCATCGGTCGTCTCTGAACACCTGCAGTCCAGGGACGTCATTAGGCACCAGGATGGTCAAGGAGGAGAGGTCGGTGTGAGCCACAACACCAAGTGTCAAATCGGGTCGAGGACATGGTGGGTAATAGTTGATTTTGAGCATGTACTCCAACTCGTCACCACCAGCAGCATCCTTGATCACATTACCTTCGAGGCCCAATCCCAGAGCCAGATACGTCATCAGCTTATCTGCCACTTGTTTAATGTACTTTGCATACTCCTCGTTCACCTCTCTGCATGCGAGGCAACCAAACCAAGCAGAACAATGTAACATGGTGCACATGTACTCACAAAAATATAATCTCTAGGCAAGTCTTTAGTTTAGAATTCAATTTCAAGATACAACTTGGACTGGCACATATCAAATTATACTTTCAGATATCCTCCCGTATTAAACTAACCTAGAATTTCTTCTAGAATTTTGATGCGGCCAAAGGGGTAGCCACTCTAGATCTCGACCCTCCGGGAATACCAGGATTTTGATGAGACAAATTCTATTTTACCAATTGAAATTATATTTTAAATTTTAAGAACATTCCCTGGACTAAAAGCCAAACAAATTTATCAGACCGCGCCACAGGTAATTATTTTAACAAATCGTCCAATTCGTTGTTTTTTTATTTTTTATTTTTTGACGAATGAAATTGAGATATTCGAGAAGGTAAAGAAACCTGTAGGAAGGAGGTTTCTGAGGCCAGAAGCGGTGGTTAACGCGGGAAAGAGGCAAAATCCGGTGGAAAAGGTGATCAACCCAAGCTTTCTTTCCATCAGGATCTTTCTGCAATTTGGTTCCATACCCTTCCATGTCTTTTGCGTCAGGAGGCTTGGCATAGACCTCCTTCTCTTCCTGGGGCAGCTCAAAAAACTCCTTACCGGCAGCCTGCAATCTGGTTATCAGTTCATCTGGGATCCCATGGTTCACCACCTGGAATATCCCCCACTCCCGGCTGGCTTCCGCAATGGCACCAACCACGGCGTCCTTTTGATCATCCGGACCCCCAAGATCAACGGTGGGTATCTCAGGAACCGGCCCGTGAAACGTTGTCTTGGCAGGCTGCTCCATCTCTGACCTAATGAACTCTGCAGGTATGGTGCCCGATGATAGCGCCTTGGAAGCAATGACTTGAATTCTCTCTACATCCATTGCAATGTCTATTCCTTTTGAGATCAAAGCACATATATATCATTATAAACACCAGTAATATCCAATTTACAAAAATCGATGGGTTGTTGGCAAGTTACCAAACTCTATGTGTTATATAAATAGAGACATTTATTTATAGATTCTGTGACTTGAACAAATTAATGAATGGAACTGAGAGAAATATGGATTAATTGGGATGTAACAGTCATTTCGCTTGTTGCATAATGGGTTAATCGGGGATGTAACAGTCATTTTGCTTCTTGCCAAAAAGGATGGATATAGGGGGATCAACCCGTGTCCATTGGTTAGACCTACCACCCACGCCTCCCAGGCCAAATTTGGGTTCAAAAATTACGTTCTATTCCTGCCCTTTGCTATGCTTTTTCTTTTTATTGTTATTTTTTCTTTTCTTTTTTTTTTTTTCCTCCTTTTTGGCTATGCGTTCATTTGCTTGTTGCCATACAATTTCTCATAGCCAGCGTATGAAACGAGCTTGCATTCCCGGTTGTCCCTAGCAAATAAAATGAAGAGAGAAAATAAAAGCAAAATGGAGAATACGTGAAGTAAACATCAAAAAGAAGAGGCATGTAAAAGGGCTTAAAGCAAGGGACCTCAATTTGATCACCACAGTGAATGACGAGGGAGTTTGCTATACCATTTTTGTTTTGGGGGGGAGGGGGGTGGTCGTCAATTTGCTACTCTTTTCTAAGAGGTGTGCACGTAGTTGGCCATACAATTTCTCGTAGAGCAATAGCATAACAGGAGAACAACAAAAAAGAAAACAATAAAGAGAAGAGTCCTGTTACTATGACTTATAATAACAATGCATAAAAAAAGTTTGAAAAGAAAGTACAACAAAAATAGTATTTTAAGATACGGCACTTTTCATCAAAATTTCCGCACCTTTCATTTAAATTACATGCACATTTTATAAATTTTTATATACATTTTAGTAAGTTTTGTCAAAAATATAAAAAATATATATACTTTATTTTATTATGAGTCGGCCACGAATAACTTTACTCGTGAAACCAACGTAACTACCCGCGGCGCTTTCATGTGCCGGGTGGCATTTTCGTAAAGAGAAATGTCCTGTAAAAGAAATAAAAGGAAGACTCCTCAATTAAATGCTTCGGGTTCGGGTGGGTCCTACTTTGCATCAATTTTGGCGCATGAACAAATTGTTCTGTACGTGACTTAAATGCAGCCATTTTTTTGAGATAAGTATTATTTTAGGTTAATAATTATCTAATTTTTGTAATATAAGTCATTAATTTTAAAATTAAAAAATTATGTCACTACTACTACAAATAATACATAATTAAAACACATTCTTCAATTAGACCATTACGTATCTGTGTGATATCCGCATAATGTACGAACCTCTCTCTTAATCAACAAAAATCACTTACGTAAATATATCCTGAGTTAGTCAACTTTTATTGACTCACTCCAGTTCCACTCTCTCCTTTCTAGACCCCTTCTCTCTGGTTTAACAGTGCACAATCAGGTCACTAACTGTTGAGTTTCTGATATCATTGCCCCACCAATGGCTCCTGCCTCTGCTACCTCATCCATCACGCTTTCTCTTCTCAAAACTACTGCTTCCGCCACCTCCATTGCCAACCGCTTCGTCCGTGCTTCCCTTCTTTCTCTCTCTCTCTCTCTAACCTCATCCTCCAACAGCCTTCAAGCCATCAGCATTCACTGTCTCGGCTTCACTGCAACCAAACCCCTATTCGCCCTCCATGTTGCATCCAATTCCGTGTACAGCAAGGCCGACAAAGTGACGGTGTTCATAGCCAAGAAAAGCTTTATGGACCTAACGTGGGTCCATATTTGAAGGGGAAGAAGGTTTTGTGAAGGCTGATTTGAATTTGCCTTTTAATTATTGAAATTAATTTAAATTTATTATATGTTAAATATTAATATTTAAATAAAAATTAAATAATTAAATTTATATATTTTTAAATTATTTATAAATTAACATGTAAGTAAAAATTATATTATATTTTTTTGAATGCCAAAAAATTTGTTTTATATAACTATTACAACTAGAACAACCCACAAAAAAAAGATGCTGCTACAGAAAATAACCGCGTCCCGGAAATAAATAGCGTCCATCGAAGGAACAAAAACCATCCCTACCATTTGTTGAAAATAAATAAGTATAAATATAAATATAAATTAATTAACTATAAAAAAATTAATAATTTTTATGTATTAAAAAATTAATTATTATACTTATAAAATTATTATAATTAATAAATATTATTTTATTACTAATATTTATTTTTATAAAAAATTAAATTAATAATATTATAAAATTAATTTTTTTAAATATAAAAATTACATTCTTTTTATTCATTATTTTATTTTCTGACATTTATTGAATTAAATAGAATAATACTTTTTCTATTATCTCATTATTTAATATACATATTAGTAGAAATATTTATTGTGTTTTAAGAGAATAATCGCTGTAATTTACTAAATTGTAAACATTGCCTATATGAACAAAAATTATCCTTAAGAATATTGTTAAGTACACCACAAATATCAAAATTTTCTATTTAATTTTATTTTTGTTGCACTATATTTAGCATTTTTTTTCTTTTGTCAACAATTTTAAAGATAATTTCTTACATTTGTTATCATATATATAAATACTAATTAATCTACTTTTACTACTAATAATTTTACTTTTATTTTTTCATAATATTAGTCAATTCCATGTACTTCCAAGTTCTTTTCAATCACCTCTAAAATTGGAACTTTTACTTGTTCCCACTTTAAACACTAGCATGTTTTTTCAACTTTACATGTATTAGATTTTGCCTTTACCCTTCAAAACTCAAACCAATACTTGGTTTTGAGAATTATAATAAAATGTTTATTGTTTAAAAACAAGTTAATAAAGTTTATCATTACATTATTTTCAGTACATTATCTAATAATCTTTTTAATATATATTATTCTTAAAAAAGAAGCAAAAACAATATTGGAAAAAAAAATGAACAAAAAAATATGGTAATGGACACTAATATACAAAAGTTTGCTATTGCTAATCACTTACATTTTTAGATCTCTAATGAAAGGAGTGTTCAAGATCAAATTAATGAATATCATAAGCTCCTAAATGACCTGAAGAATGAGAACATCAAATTGTCAGAGGAATATGTAGTAGGTTACGTCATTGAAAAGCTTCCATAGTCTTGAAATGACTGTAAGTAGTAGCTTAAACACAAGAGGAAGCATATGTCATTAGAGGATGTCATCATACATATCTTGATTGAAAAAAATAACAAAATCCATTTGAGGAAAGCATAAGAAAAAGAGATCACATTAAAGGCAAATGTGATGTAACAAAGGAAAGAAAACAAAAGTCACCACAGTCATTATCATCATCACAACAGAAAGAGGTATGATAATTGATCTCAAAAGTAGGATAAGGCTAAAACCAGTAACCCAATCTTTAAGAGGAAAGGTGTATACTATGTGTGTGGGAAACCAAGGCATCATGTCTCTCAATGCAAGCATAAGAAAGGGAGTGACATACTTGAGAAACCAAATGCCAATTTGGTAAAAATGGATGTTATTATTGTTGTCATCTCCCAAGTTAACATTGCCACCCACTCAAAAGAGTGGGCAATAGATTATGGTGCTACAAGACACATTTTTCAAGATAAAATTGCATTTACCTCATAAGAGATTTAAGAACAACACCTATTTTGGGTAAGAGCAAAGTTTTTATCAAGTTCACTTTAGGAAAAGTGTTATCTTTGAATGATGTACATTATGTCCCTAAGATTTATATCCATTTGGTTTCCATGTTCCTGCTGGGGAAGGTTGAAGTAAGGTCTCTTTTGAGTAGAACAAAGTTGTCATGATTAAAAATGATATATTTATGGGATAAGGTTACTATAACTAGAGACTTTTTATTCTGAATATAATTAGTATTATTAATAATAATGCATATACTTCTTTTACTTATACTATTAATTCTTATGATTTATGGCATGCAAGATTAGGGCATATGGGTAATCCCTATGTTTAAAAGTTGAAACAACTTGGTTTGATTGAAAATCTACATGGTGATGTGAGTAAGTGTGAGGTTTGTGCAGAGACCAAATTAGCCAAAAAAAAAAATTACAAATTAGTGCAACGAGAAATTGGATTACAAACTTGACCCATTCTAATTTAGGAGACTTAAAGAGCATTATGACTAGGGGTGGCAAACAATTTTATGTGACTTTCATAAATGACTATTCTAGATATACTAAGATTTTTCTACTGAGAAATAAGATAGAAGTAGAAAATTAGTTAGGTAAGAAGATAAATAGATTTATATCAAAATGTGAGGGAGAGTATAGTTCTTAGTTGTTATCAAATTTTTTGTGAAAAAGAGGGAATTATCTATGAAGTCTCACCTCTTTATTCTTCAAAGTTAAATGGGGTAGTAGAAAGGAAAAATAGGACGTCAAAGAAATGATGAATGTTATGCTTGTTAGTTTTGGGGCTCCTTATAACATATGGGGAGAAACAAATAATACTTCATATGAACTATGGAAGGGATATTCTCCAAATATATGTTATTTAAAAGAATAGGGGTGTTTTACTAAGGTATTTTTACTTAAACCAAAGAAAAGGAAAGCATGTTCTATCCTTTGATTGCATATTTATAGGTTATACAAATCAAAATGTTGCTTATCATTTTCATGTAATTAAGAGTGATGTACTTAATACTAATATAATCATTGAGACAAAAAACATGGAATTGTTTAAATATATATTTCCTGTGAAAAAGAAATTAGCACAAGTCATCTACTCCTATAATTGAGTCAACAAGAAAGTCCTCTATCACACATTGTGAACCAAAGCTAAGGAGGAGTAAGAGACAAAGAATTAAAAAGACTTGGTGATCACTTTTACACTCTAGTAGTGAATAATGATTCTTTGACTTATTCTGAAACAATATCCTATAATGATTCTAGTATATAGATAAAAGCCATATAAAGTGAGATAAATTTTTTAAATTAAAATGGTATGTGAGAACTAATGAATTTGCTTATAGGAGCTAAACCCATAGGTTGTAAATAGATCTTTAAGAAAAAAAAATATAGACTAGACGGATCCATCAACAAATGAAAGGCAAGACTTGTTGAAAAAGGGTATACACAAAAAAAAAAATTTATTACTTTGATACTTTTGCTTCTGCTGCTAGAATTACATCCATTAGAGTCTTAATTGCATTGATATCTATTTAAAATCTCTTTGTTCATCAAATAGATGTTAAACTACATTTTTATATGGTGATCTTAATGAAGAGATTTATATGTCATAATCTAAAGGTTGCGTAACTCAAGATAAAAAGAAAAGGTTTGTAAACTTGTTAAATTTCCATATAGGTTGAAACAAGCACCTAAACAATGACATGAGAAGTTTAATAATGTTCTAATTTCTAATGGTTTTTTGATTATTGATGTTAATAAGTGTGCTTATACAAGAACTAAAAATGATACTTATGTTATTATATGTTTGTATGATGATGACATACTCATATTTAGTTTTAGTATGTAATTGATAGTCAATACAAAATTATAACTTACATTATATTTTGACATAAAGGATTTAGGAGAAGCAAATGTTGTTTCAAAAGTGAAGATTTGTAAAACTCTTAATGTTATATTTCTATCACAAGAGCATTATGTAAATAAACTTTTTAAGAAATATAAACATTTTGATGTGAAATTACTTTCGACTCCTTTTGAGACAAATTTACATTTGCTAAAACATTATGGTACTTTTGTAGTTCAGTATAAATATGCTTAAATCATTAATAGTTTGATACATTTAACAAATTTTACACATCTTGATATTGCATAAATTGTGTGTAGAATAAGTAGATATATACATTATCCAAACCATAATCATTGGAATACTTTAATAAGAGTTTTAAGGTATTTAAAAGGTACCATGAATTATGATATCTTTTATAGTGGATTTTTTATTACACTAAAAGGGTATAGTGATACTAACTAGATCTTTGATTCAGATGAGATAAAATTTACAAGTGGTTATATTTTCACCCTTATATATGGAGTAATGGCTTGGAAGTATACTAAGCAAACACTTAATACTTAATCCACCATGAAATTCAAGTTTATAGTCCTGAAGATGGCTGATGTGAAGGTAAATTGGCTAAAATATTTATTGATCAATATTCCATTATAAGTGAAATTGACACCATCAGTGTCAATACATTGTAATAGCCAAGCCACCATTGTTCACGTAAAAAGCAAGTCGTACAATGGGAAAAGAAGAAACATGAATTAGTTAAGCAACTGCCAAACAATGAAGTGATATTAATTGATTTTGTAAAATCAAAGATGAATCCTTTAACTAAGCCACTAGGTAGAAAGCTAATGGAAATTATATCAAGGAGAATGGGACTAATGCCAATGAAGCACGATCAAGAGTGATGAGAACTCAACCTATATGATAGGAGGTTTCTTGAAATATGTTTATATGAGTAATAATAAGTTATTAATTAACCTTATATGCATTTTTAAGATTATAAAGTCTTTTTCTATATTGTAAATAGAGTAATAATTTCAATGTTAGTGGTTAAGTTGTACTCTTAATGAATTATATAGCCTGTATGGGTGGTGTGTAATTGGAAAGCACACTTGATAGATTTAACTATATAAGAGTGAAGTGGAGCAACTCTTATGAGAAGTAGGTATTTTATTCAGAGGAGAAGAAGCTTATAAGTCTTGTTGGAGCTAACACAAAAACTGTGGGAGCTACTACTTGCCATCCTCAAACCACCACAATTGACATGTGTCATCATGGGTTGCCTTATTTGTTATTGGAAGCCAAATCCAGAACCATCAAACACCAAAGAATAAAGAGACCTAATTCATAAGGGATAACAATGAAGTAGTTAAGACAAAACGAAAGATTTTGGTCTTGAAGAATAATTCAATAGATGAATAGAAATCTAAAGTTATAAGTGGCTTAATTAATATAAGTAGTTAATATCGAAGGTTTCAATATAAAAGATGTTGAGTTAGTGAAATATATCAAAGGTTCAAATATAAGGGTTTGCAAAATTGAGAATTAAAAAAAATTCAAAGTTAGAAACTTCTTGAATTGAGAGCTAAAGGTAGCTCCATACAATTTTTTTTATGTAAGATGAATAACAAAATGGTAGAGTATTCATATAATAGTACTATACGATATCACAAATTATAAAGTTTTGTGAAAAATAAAGTCTCAAACCTTATTATTCAAGATCATATACCATAAGTTTATCAAAAATTAAAAAGGCAAGTAGAAATTAGTCGAGGTTAAAGAAGAAAAAATTTTAAATAAAACTCTTGATAATTATGTTAATGCTATTGATGATAATTCAAAAAATAATCTAGTGAAGTCTGAAGATTATGTTAAGTTGAAGTAGATGTTATGAATGATTACAAGATTGAATTAGAATTAAGGTGAGATGTATAAATTAATTCAAATTTTTCAAAGATTAAAAATTAATGCCCAAGTATAAGTGAAATAATTGAGTTTATATATTTCTACATTAGTAGTGAATTAATATTTCAATAAAAGTTAAATTAGTTGAGTCTTATTTTATATAGTTTTAGCATTTGGGTATAACTAAATTTTCTTATTATATAAAGACTTTAATATCTCAATAAATTTTCTAGCAGGTGAGCATGCTTTTATATCTATATTATTTCTATGGATGCTTTTTAATATAGTGTAACATCATAATAATAAAATTATAAGTATTCATATAATTGTCTTAGAGTAATATTAGAGCTAATTGAGCTCTAACGTCAATATGTATAATAGTCTAAACATTACTATTTATACCAAAGTTAAGAGTTATTGCACGCACTATTAAGCATTTGATCCAAAATGGGGCTAAATTCATTCTTTTAAGCCATTTGGTAATGTAGGCTTTTGCTTGTAATTTATAGGATTTTACTTCAATTGCAAGTTTTCATTCATGTGGGATTGTGGTGGTTTTTATGTATTCATAGTTGATTGATGATCTTGAAGTTGACTTTCCTTGGATTTTTGTGTATTGAAACTTTACCATCTTTGATGCTATGGTTCACTAAAATTTCTTTTGTACAATTTGGATTGACTTTGCTTATTAATCTTCCTCTAAAATGATGTGATTGTTCTTAATAGATAAAAATTTATAGAAAGATCTAAGTTCCCATCGAGTCTGCTCAATTCATTTAAAAAGATATCTCATTAGATTTGGTCTAATTTACCATATATCCCACCATGCTCCATTGGCGTGAACCTTAGAGCCTACAACTCAAGGAACTGGATTTACTTTGGGACTTGAACCCCACCGTGTTAGGTCTTTTTGGCCGGATGGTCTTTGGTCTTATTGCCAACCTCATAGGACTTACTGCCTAGCCCATAATACGTGGCCTTATATGTGTGACAACTGTGTCCACAGGGATCGAGATTAAATTTCACCTGATGCTCAACACTAGGATTCGAACCCAAGTGACATGTGTGGTAGTCTAGCTCTGATACCAATTCATTTAAAAGGATATCCTATTAGATTTGACCCAATTTACTATATATCCAATTGATTTGATTTTGGGCTTCCTAGAAGAATAACCAGGAGTGTTTGTATTGAAAATTTTGGAAATAAAAAGTATTAAACTATGCTTATTTATAATCCCAGTAAGAGAAATATTTGTAAAAGTTTGTATTTTGGTATTTAATAGATTTGAAAGAAATCAAAGTTGAAGGGTGATTTGGGCATTTTATAGGTTGGATAATTTGGAGTATTTGGACAGTTAAATAGCTAATTCCATTATTTTGGTTATGGTGTCTGAATTTGGCTAATCAAGTGCCAATGAGAATGACTTCATAATATTCACAAGATTGTCAGGGATCCTAAGGTTTGAAAAACCAAATTTTCAAAAGCTTTTGAGCACATAAGTTTGGTTTTTCATGATAGAACCCTTATTCTTTCAACTTAATATTTTGAAAATTGGGTTTTTTGAAATAATTTTGAGTAGGTTTAAATTCTTTTAGAGGGGCATTCAGAATAGTCGCCTCTTGATTTTGAAATTTGATATTGAGTGGAGGTGGTGCAATTGTAATCACTTCATGTTTTGATGGTTTAACCATCATTTGATGTGGGATTACTTCCCTTGTTGGTGATGACATTGTTATCACCTGTTTACCTTTAGAAACAGCTTTACTGGCTACATCATCTGGTGAAGATGACGGAGTGGGCTATTGTTTTGATTTGGCAGTAGATTTGTCTTTATATAATTTATCCATCCTTGTTTTAAGGGTCTTCTTGGTTTTGGCGCTTAATTTGTCAAAGTTTGGAGAAGTGGGATTTGACTAGCTAGAGGAAGTGTTTGAATTGGTGGGTTTTTGTTTGATTTGGGCTAAAGGTTGGGAGTCAAGGTTAGAGTCTGATGGGTTGCACATTTCAGCCCAAGTTTTAATTTTGGCATGAGTTTTCTTTTTGGAGGGTTTAGGCATGGGAAATTCCTTGTAAAAATTTTCTTAAAAGAAAATCAGGTAAACAGTTAGAATCACCTTTTATAAATTTAATATCGAAATCATAAATACTTAAAATTGTTTACCATCTAACAAATTTGTTTTGAGACAAGATTTTGAACATTTTTTTGTAAAACATATTTAACAGCCTGACAATCAATTTGAAGAAGAAATATTTGATTTAATTAATCATTTTGAAACTTTGAAATATAAAAAACGATTGTCAAAATTTCTTGTTTGATAGTAAAATATCACTTTTGACACTTATTCCAGTGTTTAGGGGTAATTTCACCAATTGCTCTTGTTGGCCCATAACCTATTTCAAAATTCCTCCATATCCAAGATTAAAAGCATCAATTTCAACAATTTTAGGGTAGGTTAGGATCAGTAAGATAAAGATATGTTAGTTCTTTGATTTGGGCTTTGATGGCACGAATAATGGTAGTGTGATCTTCTGTCCATGATCTTGAAGTTTTTCTTTTGGATAATTAGTCATGAAGGGGTTTGCAAAGGATTTGAAGTTTGGGAAAGAAGTCAGAGACATAGTTAAGATTGGCAAGAAAATTTTGGAGTTGTTTTTTATCTGGTATTTGGATAGGAAATTTTTCTGCAAAAGTTAAGGCTCGATAAAAAGGAGTTATCATGCCCTACTGGATATAATGTCCAAGAAATTTGACTTTTGATTGAAAGAGGTCAACTTTAGCTTTATAAATAGATAAACCTACTTTCTTTGTGACATAAATAAAGTGATGTAAGTGTTTGATATACTAATCAATGTGTTCAGAGAATACTAATACATCATCAATTTAAATAATGATAAAATGCATATATAGCAAATATATTTCATTCATGATGCACTGAAATTCAAAAGGTGCATTTTTTAAACCAAATGGCATAACATTCCATTCATATTAGCCAAATGGAATAATAAAAATAGTTTTGCAACGATCCTTTTCATGAATTTGAATTTTCCATAAGCCAAATTTCATATCAAATTTTGAAAAAATTTGAGCATGTGCTGACCATTGAAGTAGATCTTTTTGATTTGGAATATGATATCTTATCCATTCCAGAGCATTATTAAGAGTTTTGTAATTGATGACCAACCTGGTGACTCCTCGTTTTAGTTCAACATTTTTGTTGACATAAAAAGCTACATAGCTCCATAAGGATTGACTTGGTCTGATGATACCTTTTGCTAGTAACTCATCAATTTCCTATTTACAATGTTTGACCAATTCAAAATTCATTTGGATAGGTCTAGCTTTGGTTGGGATTTTTTTTTTTTAGTGAAGTCGTTGGCATATGATAGGTTAACAATATGGTGTTTTTTATACCAAAAAGTGTTTTGGAAATCAAAACAAATATGTTGTTCTATTTGATTTCGAATAGATTGGATTTTGTTTTGGATATATGGAAGATTTAATTGGTTTTGGATATGTTTGAATTTGGCCTCAAATTTAAGATAGCGGAGATGGGTGGTTTTAATCTTGATTAAAAGGTTTATTTCGGCTAATTTTTGAAAAGACAATGATTTGAGGATGTTAATATTCCTTATTTGAGGTTTTTGAACGAATTCAAAGGTGATTGGTTGACCTAGTATTTGGGTATCGATTCCTTGATGGGTAATAGTAAAAGGATTGATTAGGCTGATAAAAGGGATTCCAAGGATAACTTTTTGTTTAAGGTTTTTGACTAAGATAAAAGAAGTGTAAAGGGTAATATCTTGTTGGCAAACTTGTACCTCAGGAAGTTTGAAATCTATGATCAGTTGGTGGTTATTTGCAGATTTGAGTCCTTGTGTAATTTTTGTGAAGTGTTTGGTTTGCACAAGTCCTTCTTACATGCAATTGAGGTTTACACCTATGTCACAACACGAGTGATTATTTCTAAAGAAAATTGGTTAGCAATCTTAAGATGTACTTTGACCAACCATTTCTATGTTGTCATTTTTGTTAAAAAGATTAAAAATTCATTATTTGGCTCATTAGGTGTTTCAGCCTCAGCAAGTTCTTTGGGTTTTGGATGGGTTAGCTCTAGTAAAGATGCAAGCATTAAGTGGTCTTGAGTTTGTTGTTCTTTAAGATGACTAATTTTAGTCTTTAATTGGTTTACTTCAGATTTTAGATCTGAAATAGTAAGAGGTCTAGGCTTGGTTTGTTCAAAACGATTGATGATATTTTGTAATAGTTCATTGGGTTTTGAAGTAGAAGGTTTTTGGAGAAGTTTTTTAAGAAATTGGGATTTGACTTGATCATTTCCAAAAGAGTCAAAAATTTCTAAGATTTGTTCTTGATCACAAGCCAAGACTTAAAGATGCTTCTCACTTGAGGACACTTATGTTGAGCATCAATTGTCATCATTTTGGAGTCCAGCATCATTCTCTTGAGAAAACTCAAAATTTTCTTCACAAGAACTATCAATTAACAAGGTTTGAATTTGATTTTGAACTTCTTTAATAAGTTTTATGGTTTGGAGTCGAGTATATAGTTTGCAGTTACTAGTTGTATGGTCTAGTTTGCCACATTTATAGCAAGTAATTTTAGGTTTTTGATCTATTGTGAATTCTGGCGGGCTTTTTGGAACTTTTTGATCTGCTATTTGGTTTTTGTAGGTTTTTTGTAAAATGGGTTGTATGATTTAGCATTTTTGAGTTGGGGAATTCGTTTTGGGTTTTCTCTATTTTGGTAAAGGTTTTCATTAAATTGGGCATAGAAAGATTCGAGTTTTTGTCGAGTCTACTATTGCTCCCTTTTGATTTGTTTATGTAATTTAAGATTTGCATAGATACGAAGTCCTTACTTTTGGACAAAACTGATCAATTCCCCATAAGCAAGATTATTGTAAGGAATTTGACCATTATGCAGATCATGGAGTTTGATCTTACCTTGTCTCCCAAAAGGTAAGGTAATCCGACCAAAAATTTTTCTTTCCAAAAAGATTGATTGGCATCGCGTCATTGCATGACACAAGTAAGGAATGTGTCCTTATACCAATGGAAATCATGGAGTCATTTACACTTGAGTTTGAAAGGAGCTCAGTATTTTTGTCTTTAAGGTGTAAAGGGTCACTAATGAAATGTTTGGTAATGGAAAATATAAGTGTAGACACGACATCAGGCATAGCCCTTTGAAGATCATCAAGAATTGGTTCTTGATTAATATCTCTTTTGATACTTTGGAAAATTTCTCTTCAATTGTTTTGGGTGAAAATATGATCCCACCATCCTTTGAATTGTCTAGAAAATCCTACAACTAAAATTTCTGCAATAATTGGGTTAGAAGTATGATTGTGGGTTCAATAAATGTTTACAACCAAGGTCATTTGTTGTAGAAGATTCAAAATTTGATATTTTAAATATCCATCAATGTATCATTCATAAATTGAATTGGAATTATACTTGGTTTGAATAAAAATTGGTTTTTCTTCAAATGCTAAGTCCGTTGTAAAGGGTCTAGGATAGTACATACATGTAAGAACCCTTACCAGTTCCACCTTAATCCTTTGGAGTTTGAAAGGTTCATTCTTAGAAATGTCTAGTGAAGATGCTTCTGTCAATGTGTGAACATCCTTGCTTGTGGATGGAATATCTTTGATTCTAAGAGTGTTGTACCTTTACAAAAATGTTTGGTGAAATTCATTAGAACTATCTTGAGGAATTTGAAAAGGTTTAAAAATGGGATCAAAAATTGTTTTTTCATTACTTTGATAAGGAGTTTGGATAGTTTCACTATTAAAAAGTTGCTTTCTAATAGTTTGTAAAATTTTATTTGTTTAATTATTTTGTTCTATGAGTTTATAAAAATCTTTGTAAGAGGGATTTTCATGTTCTCTTTTAACTTTAAATGGAGATGCAAAAATAGTAGATTTTTTATGTTTAAACTAAATTTCATGAGATGAGAGATGAATAGATTCTATTTTAGAACCATTCACCAATTCCCATGTTTGTGTTGTAGTATAATCTTGCAATTCATTTTCTTCCTTAAAAGAAGTCTAGGGATACTGGATTTTCTTTTGAAAGTAGTATTCGTTAAAAAAATCAAAAAAAAAATTTAAGTAAAATTTGTAGACATTCAATCATAATAATCTTATTAGATGACTAAACATTTTTCATTTTTGAAATGATTAAAAAATCATTCATGTTTTTCTTTATTCCAGTTTGAATAAAATTCTTATCTTAAAACGTCTTTATTTATTTGAAAATCTTTTTCTAAAACATTGAGTTCAGGATTAAGCTCAAATTCATATGGAACCTAAGCTTGTGATGCTGAAGCTTCAGGAGAGTCAGGAGATCTGGTTGATGTTTCAACATAGCTACTCTAGGTACCTATCTTCCTAAGTCAACACTAGTGAGATTTGGCATATAAGTTCTTAACCTTGTATGGCTATGAGGATATCTAGCTAAATTACTCCTTTACAAGTGGTTTGCTATTTTTTATTAGAGATCTTCTTCTTTGAAAGAAGTAGATCTGGAGCTTATGAAGTGTCTGACAAAAGAAACACTACATTTTCATCAATATGTTAAGTAATCCTGTTAACTTTAGTAGTCACAGGAGGTTTGGGGTTAGTTGCATTATTGATTTTCCAAGTATTAGGTAGATCTACATCATGCCACATTATATACCTTAGTATTTGTAAATTTGATCTTCACACGTTAGTCTACTATAAGACTATTTCACCTTTATCATTAACTCCTTGTAAGGATTTGGCATGAAAAGAAGATTTCATTGCCTTATATTAGATTCGATACATTAGACTGAGGGGTATCGATCCTTTAGCAAATCGATTGTTGTGAATTTTAATTTGCAAAGTAAGCACATCAAAAATGTTTTTATCATGCAAAGAGAAAGTAAAGTCAAGGTAGCATGCAAAATAAATTGGACTAGAGCACAAACTAGATTCAATTATGTCTAAAAGAGAATCATTGAAATTTAAAAGACGACAATCTCCAAGTGCGGCAAGAATCGATATATCTAATCCTTCTCTAGATAATGGTTTGATGTTAACTTGTATCCTACAAAGATGTAGATAATTATAATGTTTTTAATGATATTTGATGGATTTATGAGAAAACAGTCTTACTATTTCAACAAATCTAGAAAGGCGATAATCCCTATCTATAGTTTTGATCCCTTTTCTAAAGATGAGGATTTCATCTCCGTTTATGGTTCCAGAAGAAGAAGCTTTAGAATCATGACTTGGTGTGAAAGGTCGAAAGAAGTTGGACACACTTACTTTAAAAGATGAGATCGACTTACAGATGGAGCAAATGTGAGATTTGTAAGGATAAGTTTGGGACTTACCAATGGTCTTGCTGCCTTACTGTGGGACTTGCTGCCAAGAAAACCCCAAAGGTTTTCTTTACTCAAGATTCTCACATTTGCTCACGCTTGGTTTTACCTAAAGGTTAGTGCTCACGATATGTATTATATCATTATCTGCATTTTGCTTTTCTTCTCTCCAATTGTTACAGTGGTAGTGGTATTAAAGCCATACTTTTTGTCAAAGAAAGAGAAAGAGAGTATCATAGTTAAATATTAAGGGAGACAACCAAGCATAAGTGTTAAAAGGTTAAGTGTCATTGGAGAGGAACTGAATAAGGGTGTTCTAGGCAACAAGTTCCAAGTAAGGCAATAAGACTATTGGTAAGCACAAAGATGTACATAGCGAAATCTCTATAAACCTTTGCCAACTCTAATTATAGGTCTATCTCTTAAAATGTTTAATTATATCTACTATCTTTTGACCCCTTACATTAAGCCATGATTCTGAAGCCTCCTCCTTAGAAGTCATCAATTAAGAAGAAGTCCTGATTGAAGATTTTGATAAGTCCATGGATACGTGGCAAATTCCACAATTTGTCAAGAGGCATATTTACCAGTCAAACTGGTCTAAGCTCTTATCAAGCACCAATTATACAATCCAAATAAAAGAATAAGATTGTCATTTTAACAATTCCTTTGAAATGGTAAAGCTTCTTTCCTATGCCTCTATCAAGCATCACCTAAAGTGTTACAATTTCCTGCACTTTAGCCTTATCTAATTAAGAATCAAGCCCCTTTCTAGAAAAGGGTTAGATACTACCGTTCATGTGGCCCTTAAAGATTGTCGTCTTATAAACTTTGATAATTCTCTCTTAGGTATTATTAAAACAAGTCTAGGTTCTAGTCAAATTTATTTTAATTTCTTTTTAGATTTCACAATTTCTTTGTATAATAAGAATGTACTTGATGTTGTTACCCTACAAATCAAGCTCCACAACAATCAATTTGTAGAATGATCAATTCCATTAAGCCTGATGTATAAGATACATTATAAGGCTATGAAAACAACATTCAACACCAGAGCCCTCTAACATGGGGTGAGAGAAGAGATAATTTTATGGGAAACAAAAATGCATAAAGCTAAGTTACAAACACCCAAGTATATTAAATGGCATAAGGTAAATTTACTTGATACCTAAAAATTCAAAAATGTTACTGCCCTAAAGCCTCTTATAACAATTGATCTCAATAGAATTACCTAACATAGACATGGTAGTGTCAACATATCTTTTGCTAGACACTCCATTAGCATCAAATCTAAATCCAGTAAGGATGATGATTATGAAACCAAAATTTCAAATTATATTCAATGAAGCCTACTTACTAGACAACCATTTAACACATATGCTAGAATTGGCAATACAAGATCTAACCTTGTAGGTGTAGATTTATGCAAACAAGTTCCTTAAGCAATTTACACATCCTTTAAATAAGGATCTCCAAGTTATCCAGATCCATATGACATCATAAGTCTAGTTTCCTATTGAGTTTGAGATACATCTTAAGCTTAATGTTTTGGAAAAAGGTTTTGTGATGAAAAAAAAAATTATGAAAAGAATTTTATGGTCCACATAATACTGAAAAAAGAGAATGGCTTTTCAAAAATGATCAAAATGAGAAAAAATTGAAAGTCTAATAAGATTATTATGATTAGATGACAAGAAATAAAAAAATAGGTCATATTTTTTTATTGGTTTGATGAATACTGTTTTCAATGGGGATATAAGTAATCATAGTCATCATTCACAAAGGAAGATGAATTACAAGCTTAAATCCAATCACAACAATGGGAGTTAATGAATCTAAAACTGAGTTAATTCATCCTATAGCATACGAAATTTAATTCAAAGACAAAAGCTCTTTTGTTCTTATGTCTTTGTTTAAAGTACGTAAAGAACATTAATATTTTTCACCAATAGATATTTAAAAACTTATTGAATAAAATAATTATACAAATAAAATTTTATAAATAATTGACAACCAACTTTTAAGTGTGGATGCTACTAATTCAACTTTTTCAAATACAAAAGAAATTTCAAAGTTAGAATCCTTTGCTACAAAGTTTTCAGCAAAACCTATTTTTAAACCTTTTCAAATTTCAAACACAACTTCGAATGAATTTTGTGAAGCCTTAATGCTTAGGCTACAGACTTTACAAGAATCTAAACTTGAGACATCATTAAGTAAAATGGTACAAGCACTAACTGCACTTGATGGTAGCACTTCACAAATTTCTATGTTTAACATAAAATCTCTAATGGTAAATGTATCAAAGTAGAACCACTAGGAGCATCTTTAAAGATGTATAATTCGAGGCTTATGACTCCTAACTTTGCCTTTCAAGAAAAGCTTGCTTTTCTTTAAACAAAATATAGTTTTAATTTAATTTTTGAATGGAACATTGATGGGTATTCAGAATATCAGATTCTAAATCTCTTTTAACAAATGATAATGGTATCCAATGCATATATGACCCATAGTCATACCTCTGACCAAGCCATTGCTCAGATCCTTATGGCAAGATTTTTAAGACAACTTAAAGGCCAGTGAGATCATATCCTCACCTCGATTTATCACATAAGTATCTTCCAAACCATCTAGAGAGATGTTTATGGTAAACCTTTCCTTGATAATAACCAATAAACAATTCTAGATGTTATGGCCAGTCTGATATTTGTCATAACAAAACATTTCATAAGTGACCCATCTCATCTAAAGGATAAGAATGTTAAGCTCATATCTAACCTTAAATGTAAATATCTACACAATTTTTGTTGGTACAAAGATATGTTTCTCACATGGGTTATGTAAGAGATGATGTAAGTCAAGTCTTTTAAAAAAAGAAATTTCTTGCTGACTTACCTAGACTATTTGGTGATATGATAAGATCTAAACTATAAGATCAATATAATGGTCAAATACCATATCATTAATTGGTTTATGGTGAACTAATAAGCCTTGTCTAGAAAGAAGGTTCACAAATTTGTGTAGATCTAAAACTCTAAAAGCAAATCAAGCAAGAACAAAAGCATACTCAAAAGGAGTTAGGATATGTTTATGCCCAATTTGATTATAATCTTTACCAATAAGAAAAATCTAAGAAAAAGCATAAGCCCATCTCTAATCCCAAAAATCCTTTCTATTCAAAATCTAAACCTAAACGTACCAATAACCCTTTAAGCCTAAAATAGAATTCAGACCCAAACCTTAAAAGCCTAAACAAACAAAAGCTTAGACAACCTGATATGTCTATTACAACTATGGAAAGCTTGACCATATGTCTAGATATTGTAAACTCCACAAAAAAAATTCAAACCCTCAAATTTCTTGATGATATTCAAGCTTAGCTCGAAGTATTATTAATTGAAAGCTTAGCAGCTAGTATTCTTGAACTATATTCTGAGGATGAAGTTAGCCTCCAAGTTAATGAACTTGAAGCTTCTCCTAAAATAAGCTCAAAACAAAAATAGGTAAGCATCCTAAGTTTGGGATATTTGATACATTAAGAAATAATCAAACTAAAGCCCTATTACTACAAAAGCTACTTAAAAGTCCATCCTCTTTAAACCAAAATCCATTACTCCAATCCATTCAAGTCTCTTATAACCTCAAAGATGTTCTAAGCCGATTTGATCAACAACCAAGTAAGCTTGTTGCTTTGATAGAATTAAAACATGAAATAAATCAAATTCAATAAAAGATCCACGATCATAAAGCCTAAAAAAACCAAGACCATCAAATGGTAATGTCCTTACTAGACTTAGTAAATCCTTAAAATTTAGAGGTTCTAGATCAACTAGAATCCTTGAAAGCCTAACAACTTAAAAGTTTTAAAAACATTAAATTTTTGTTTCTTTTAATAAAAATTACAACCCATAAATGACTTTTTAAATTCCATTTCAAAATTATTAACCAAATTTCTTTGGAAACCCTAGCATTGGTAGATACTGGTGCAAAATCCCAATTGTTAACAAGAAGGTCTCATACCTACCAAATACTTTGAGAAAAAGATAGATTGCCTCAAATCTACAAGCAATCACAAACTATAAGTGAATTACAAGCTATTCAATGTCAAAGTTTGCCAATAAGGCATCAACATTCAAACCTCTTTTGTTCTTGTTAAAAACCCAAAGAAAAAGGCAATCCTTGTAAATCCTTTTTTGAATTTGATTAAGTCCTTCCAAGTTTCTAAACAAGGCAGCCATACTATCCTTAGCTAGCCTATTGCTTTTTATTTTATTCAAAAACCCCAAACAAGAAACTTAGATCTTTTGAAAAATCTTTCTTTTCACAAAGTAGTAGAAATCAATCTTCTACTTAAAACCAAACATGCACATATTTGGTCTTTAAATTCAGAAGTATCTTTCAGACAACTTGAACAATAACTCTCTTCTCTTATTGTTCAATATAAAATTCAAACTCTTAAAAGCCAAATAAAATATTCAATTTGTTTTGATGTTTCTAATGCCTTTTGGTTTCGAAAGCAACATGTGATTATTCTACCATATGGAAAACACTTTGATGAATGGAACATCCATACCAAAGCATGGCCTATCTAGGTGAATCCTCAACTAGTGGACCACTGTAAATAAGAAATTAATGCTCTTCTCAAAAAGAAGATTATTCATCCAAGCTAATTGCCATGGAGTTATGTTACCTTCTACGTCAACAAAAATGTTAAAAACTTAAACGTGGTGTACCTTACGAGGTGATTAATTATAAACCCTTTAATAATGCATTAAAATGGATCAGGTATCCTATTCCAAATTAAAAAACCTCCTTTAGAGGCTAGCTTAAGCCTAAAACTTTTCAAAGTTTGATATGAAGTTTGAAATCTAGCAAATCTAGATTCATGAAGCAACCCATTACAAAATAGCCTTCACAGTACCCTTTGGCTAGTACAAATGGAATCTTATATTGTTTGAACTAAAAAATGCACCCTCTAAATTTTAGATGATCATGAATGAAATTTACAAAGCATAAATGCAATTTTAGATAAGCCCTTTAAATATCTCAATGCCTTCATCCAAGTTACTAAGAAAGTTGGCCTAGCCATTTCCAAGTCCAAGCTTGACCTATTCCAAACCAAAGTAAAGTTTTTAGGTTATTACATCTAATAAGGTATGATCACCACTTTCTCTAGAGCTATTGCCTTTGTAAATAAGATTTTGGATAAGATTTTGCATAAATCTCAACTACAAAGAAACTACAAAGATTCTTAGGAAGCCTGAACTATGTTTTAGACTTCTATCCAAAACTTAACCCTATTTATAAACCTTAACATGATAGTTTATCCAAGAAAGCCAAGTCTCAACCATGGACTAACTAACATATAGTCATAGTTAGAAAAATCAAACATCAGGTCAAAGAGTTACCTTGCCTTTACTTAAGCAATCCCAACTTACCTAAAATAGTTTAGACCAATGTGTTTTAATCAGGTTATAGAGGAATTCTAAAACAAGTCAAGGATTAGCATGAACAACTTGTTCATTTTACATCGAAGCATTGAAATGACAATCAAAGATACTATTCCACAATTAAAAATGAAATTTTAGAATTTTTTTATGCATCTCAAAATTTCAACGTTATTTGTTAACTTAAAAACTCTTATTATGCATTGATTGTCAAGCTAAAAATATTTGTTCTACAAAAAGATGCTCAAAACATTGCACAATTTTCAAAACAATAGATTTTTGCATGATGGCAAGTGATTTTAAGTATTTTATAATTCTACATCAAATATATTTGAAGTTCTTCAAATTGCTTACCTAATTTTCTTTTAAAAGAATTCTTGTAAGGAACAAGAAATCTAGCTCAAACTCAAATTGCCTAAGAAATTCAAAAAGAAAGCCCAAGTAAGGAAAACCTAACCACAAAAAACCCAAATAGACAAAATCCAACCAAAAACATGGGTTGACATGTTTGGCTCAAAAAACAAAACTCAAGCCCTTTGGGTTCTTAAAATATTTCAAGCCCATAAAAACAAGCCATCATTGACTCGTCTAAGTCCTTAGACGCAAGCCTACGCAACTTTAAAGCCTTTGAAAAATTAAGCCCAAATGATTAAAAACTTCTAAAAGCTTGGTTTAATAAACTTAATTCAAACCAATCTACTGCAAAGTTAAAATGAAGACCCACTCTAAAGACTTCTTCATCATCCTCAAACTCAGTGGACAAAGTTCCATTAAAAGTTATAATAGGATGAAAGTAAAAGGTTATGCCATCTTCCTCTAAAAAGTAGGTGATTCCATCACCTTTATCCAAAGTGATCGCGTAACCATCATCCTCCTCAAAAGGCAATGAGGTGGCTACGACTTCACCTTCCCTTCTAAAAGTCAATTTTCCAAAATTAGAGGTAGTGATTTTTGGTGCCCCTCTAAAAGATTTTCCTAAAAAATTTCAACCGTTTATTTTAAAACATAGTTTTCAAAATATTGAAATGATTAAAAATGATTTTTATCATGAAAATCCCAAAATCACTACCCAACATCTGTTTCAGACTTGGTGCTACAAGCTTTGGGATTCTAAGAAAACCCACCAATGTTATGAAATCATTCTAGTTAATACTTAATCAATAAAAATTAAGCATTATACCTAAGCCAGTCAATATGCATATTCAACTGTCTAAATCCTCCAAATAATCCACCCAAATCAATGGCCTAGCCATCCAAGTACACTAAAGTGATTCCTTTCCTCTTACTTAGTATTTTACATATTGGGATTATAAACAAGCCTAGTATAATGCATTTTATTACCAAAATTCTCAATTTTGGCATTCTTCATTATTTTTATAGGAATTTCAAGCATAAATCATCTTTCCATTATGGTTAATTCATTAATGGAATTGGTTTGGCCCAATTAGAATTCTTTCCTAAACCAATTCAAGAAGGAATTCCAACATTTGAAGCCCCATATGCAGCTCTATTCCATAAAGCTTCATATCCAAATTACTATATTTCTATTAAATAGTCCAACTCTCATGGTATTATGTATGGGAATTTAAATAGAGACTAAATTTTTTTGCAAGCACACTAGTCCTTGGCATAGTTTATAAGGTTAAGTTCTAGCATCTATTTTTCCTAAGCAGTTAACCAAAAGACATAAAAAGCTGATGTTCTA
Organism: Rhizophora mangle; assembly: GCA_037832345.1. Taxonomy (NCBI): domain Eukaryota; kingdom Viridiplantae; phylum Streptophyta; class Magnoliopsida; order Malpighiales; family Rhizophoraceae; genus Rhizophora; species Rhizophora mangle. Next base: position 174,061 of record JBAPLJ010001639.1, on the reverse strand, counting down.
CAATGGATCAATCAATAACCCAACTATTTAAACACCATTAAGGCAAGTACACCATAGTTTCTAATGCATAAGTCTTAATCATAAGCATGTTTAGTAGGTGCAAAATTTCAAGAGGAATATATTCTTTCCTCAAAAGATACCCTCCAAAAAGTGAAGCAAATACTGGTCAAACAAACATCAAGCTCTTCATCATATGATCCACTTGCCAACCATGATCCAAATAAAGACATTACAACCCTTCAGTTATTTAAGTTGAAAAGACTAAAACCAAAAGCAAGGACAAGCATGATGACCTATAGACAAGTAATGTCAAGGGTAAAAATAAAGATTAAAAATAAAAGTATTAGGTGAAAGAATCTACCTTTACTTTTCATCAAAAGCACTCTTGTCTTTATTCCCTGATAAAACAACAATGCAAAGATAAAAACAAATTCCCTTACTGAAAGTATTTTATTTCTATACTTGGTCCGTTTTCCACCTTATGAAACATCCAAAGTGGTTCCCTACATATGAAAGGACTTCAACACTTCAAGCTTGGTAGAACACTTCTTCCCTTTGCCAAAATATTTCTCTTGTATCAAAATTCTTATAAAAGCCTTAAAAAATTTCAACTTTAAGTTATCAAAGTCTTGCAATTTGTAAGTTTTATAAATTATAAGTTTTAATAAAACCTTATTTCAAAGCTTTGTTTGTATCTTGCATACAAATTTTATCAAAATTATAATATATCAGTTAGAAACTAGTAACAATCAGTAACAACCTTGGTCTAAGACAACCTCCAGTGTAATAACACCACGCACTATATGATTATTTGCATTCTACATTTCTTTGCTCCTATTGTTGATCATACCGCGACAGTGGTATCAACAACAAGAGAGAAGAAATGCAGACTGTAGATAATGTATAGTACATGGTATTGTTAAATCAAAGGTTATTTCAAACCAAAGTTGTTATGGACTATTATTGGTTTCCAACCGATATACTATAGTTTTGATAAAATTTGAATGCAAAATGCAAACAAAACTTTCAAATAAAATTTTATTAAAACTTAAAATTTATAAAACTAAAAACTTACAAGACTTTGATACCTTGAAATTGAAGTCCTTCAAAGCTTTTACAAAAATTTTGATACAAGAGAAATATTTTGGGAAAAAAGAAAAGTTTTCTATCAAGCTTGAAGTGCTATAGACCTTTTATAGATAGAAAACCACATTGGATGCTTAATGAGATGGAAAGTAGACTAGGTATGGACAAAAGTGCTTTGGGTGAGGGAATTTGCTTTTATCTTTGCACCATAAATTTTTTAGGGGATAAAGACAGGAGTGCTTTCAATGGAAAGTAAAGGTAAATTCTTTCATACAATGCTTTTACTTTTTTTTTTTATTTTTACCCTTGTCCTTACTTCTCTATAAGTCATCGTCCTTGTCCTTACTTTTGCTTTTAGTATTTTCAACTTTAATAATTAAAGGGTCGTAAATATCTTCATCTGGATCATAGTTGGCAAATGGATCATATGATGAAGAGCTTGATATTTGTCCGACTAGTATCTACTTTACCTTTTGGAGAGTATTTTTTAAAGAAAGAATATATTCCTCTTGAAACTTTGCACAATCTAAACATGCTTGTGATTAAGATGTATACATCAGAAATTGTGATATACTTGCCTTAATGGTGTTCGAATGGTTAGAGTGTTGATTGAACCATTTTAGAATACCAACTTTATATGCCTTTTGATGATGGCTTGGGGAAAACTAATGCTAGAACTTAACCTTATAAACTCTACCAAGAATTGGTATACTTGTAAATAGATCTTGTCTATGTTGAAATTCTCATGCATAACACCATATGAGCTTGAATATGTAATAGAAATATAGTAATTTTAGATATAAAGTTTCATGAGATGAAGCTACATATCAAGATTCAAATGTTTGAATTCCTTCTTGAATTAGTTTAGAAAAAACTTCCATAACTAGGTTGAGCCAGATCCACTAATGAACAAACCATAATAAGAAGATGATTCAAGCTTGACATTCTTGGAAAAATAACCAAAAATGCTAAAATTGAGAATTTTGATAATAAAATGTATTATACCAAGCTTCTTTATAATTCCAATATGTAAAATATTGAGTAAAAGGAGAGGTGTGGTGAATAAAGTTTTGGAATGGCTTTAGTGTGCTTTAGTGGCTAGGCCATTGATTTTGGTGGATTATTTGGAGGATTTGGATAGTTGAATAAGTGTATTCCCCAGCTTGGGTATGGTCTTTAATTTTTACTAATTGAGTATCAACTAGAATGGCTTCATAAAATTGGTAGGTTTTCCTAGAATTCTAGGGCTTATAGTACCAAGTCTGAAACAAACATTGGGCAACAATTTTGAAATTTTCATGATAAATTTCATTTTCAACCAATTTAATATTTTGAAACTAAGTTTTCAAAAATATGGTTGAAATTTTTAAGAAAAATCTTTTAAAGGGGCACCAAAAATCGCCACCTTTCATTTTGGAAAGTTAATTTTTATAGGGGAAAGCAAAGTCATAACCACCTCCTTTCCTTGCAAGGAGAATAATAGCTAAGCCACTACTTTTGATAAAGGTGAAGGAATCACTTACTTTTTGAAGGAAGATGGTAAAACCTTCTGCTTGCCTCTTGTTATGACTTTTAATGGACCTTTGTCCATTAAGCTTAAGGATGATGAAGAAGTCACTGGAGTAGGTCTTCATTTTGACTTTGTAGTAGACCGATCTGAATTAAGTTTATCAAATAAGACTTTCAGAAGTTTTTGATCTTTTGGGCTTAATTTTTCAAAGGCTTTAAAGCTAGGTAGTCTTAAGTCTAAGGACTTAGAGAAGTCATCAATGTCTTGTTTTCGTGGGCTTGAAATATTTTGAGAACCCAAAGGGCTTAAGTTTTGGTTTTCTGAGCCAAACATGTCAACCCATGTTTTTGGTAGGGTTTTGTCTATTTGGGTTTTTTCTAGTTAAGTTTTCCTTGCATGGGCTTTCTTTTTAGATTTCTTAGGCATTTTGAGATTGGGCTATATTTTTTGTTTCCTACAAGAATTCTCTTGAAAGAAAATTAGGTAAGCAATTTGAAGAACTTTGAATATATTTGATGTCAAAATCAAAAACAGTTAAAATTGCTTGTCATCGTGCAAAATTCTTTTTGGATGCAATGTTTTAAATATCTTTCTGTAAAACAAATTTTTTGGCTTAAAAATCAATGCATAATAAGAATTTTTGATTTAACAAATCATGTTGAAATTTTGAGATGCATAAAACAATTGCTAAAATTTCTTTTTTAATTATGGAATATCATCTTTAATAGTCATTCCAATGCTTGGATGTAAAACAAACAAGTTGTTTGTGTTGATCCTTGACTTGTTTCATAATCCCTCCATAACTTAATTTAGACACATTTGTCTTAACTATTTTAGGTAAGTTAGGATTACTTATGTAAAGGCAGGGCAACTCTTTGACCTAACACTTGATTTCTGTAGCTATAGCTTTTTGCTAGTCGATCCATGGTTGAGACTTGGCTTTCATAGATAACCTATCATGTAATGATTTACGGATAAGGTTAAGCTTTATAAAGAAGTCTAAAACATGGTTCAGCTTCCTAGGAATCTTTGTAGTTGAGATTTATCCAAAATCTCATTTGGAAACTTATCTACAAAGGTAATAGCTATAAAGAAAGGGGTGAGCATACCTTGCTAGATGTAATGACCTAAAACCTTATCCTAGTTTGGAATAGGTCAAGTTTGGACTTGGAAATAGATAGGTTGGCTTTCTTACTAGTTTGGATAAAAAAATTAAGATGTTTAAAGTACTTATCTAGATCTTCTACAAACACTAAAACATAATCAATGTAAACAATGATAAAGTGCATATATGGCATGTAAATTTCATTCATTATCCTCTAAAATTCAAAAAGCACATTTTTTAGTTCAAATGGCGTAATATTCCATTTGCATTAGCCAAAGGGTACTACAAAGACTGTTTTATAATGGTTTGCTTCATGAATCTAGATTTGCTAGAATCTAAATTTATATCAAACTTTGAAAAGATTTTGAGCCTAGACTAGCCTCTCAAGGAGGCCTTTTTGATTTGGAATAGGATACCTAATCCATTTCAATGCATTGTTCAAGGGTTTATAATTAATCAAGCAAGATACACCACATTCAAGTTCAACATTTTCATTGACATAAAAGGCAGCATAACTCCATGGTGATTGGCCTGGATGAATGACCTTTTTTTTTAAACGGGCATCAATTTCTTATTTACCGTGATCCACCAGTTAAGGATTCATTTGGACAGGTCATGCTTGTGTAGGGATGTTCCATTCATCGAAATGTTTTGCATATGGTAAAATATCCACATGTCACTTTCAAAACCAAAAGGCATTAGGAACATTAAAACAAATTGAATATTCAATTTGGCTTTTATGAGTTTGAATTTTATGTTGAACAACAGGATAAGAAAGTTTATGTTCAAGTTGTTTGAAAGATACTTCAAACTTTAAAGACTAAAGATGCATGTGTTTAGTTTTAAGCAAAAGATTGATTTTTGTTGCTTTATGAAAAGAAAAATTTTTCAAAAGATTTAAGTTTCTTATTTGGAGTTTTTGAAAAAAATAAAAGGCAATGGGCTAGCCATGGACATCAGTATCGATGCCTTATTCAGAAACATGAAAAGGCTTAATCAAATTTAAAAAATAATTTCCAAGGATTACCTTTTGCTTAAGGTTTTTAACATGAACAAAGGAAGTTTGAATGTTGATACCTTGTTGGCAAACTTAGACATCAAATTGCTTGTAATTCACCTACAGTTTGTGATTACTTGCAAATTTAAGGCTTTTTAGCATTTTCTTAAAGTATTTGGTAAGCATGAGACCTTCCTATATACAATTGAGATTCCATACTAGTATCTACTAATGTTATGGTTTCCAAAGAAAATTGGTTAACAATTTTCAAATGAATTTCAACAAGTCATTTTTGGGTTATAATTTTTATTAAAAGAAACAAAAATTCATTATTTTCAAGGCTTTCAAGTTGTTAGGGTTTAAAGGATTCTAGTTGATCCAAAACCTTTGAATTTTAAGGATTTACTAGGTCTAGTAAGGACAGTAGCATTTGATGGCCATGGCTTTATTGGGTTTTGAAATCATGGATCTCTTGTTTAATTTGATTTGTTTCATATTTTAAATTTGTCAGAGTGACAAGCTTACTTGGTTGTTGATCAAAGTGGCTTAGAATATCTTTAAGGTTATAAGGGACTTAAATGGATTGGAGTGATGGATTTGGGCTTGAAGAGGATGGGCTTCAAGTAGCTTTTGTAGAAATTGGGCTTTGACTTGATCATTTCCTAACGTATCAAGTATCTTAAGGATTTGTTCTTGATCACATGTTAGGACGCTTACTTTTTTTTTCTTTTAAGCTTGTTTCAAAAGAAGCTTCAAGTTCATCAACTTGAAGGCTAACTTCATCCTTGAAAGATAGTTTAGGAGTACTAGCTTCTGAGGTTTCAATTAACAATGCTTTGAGTTAAGCTTGAATATCATCAAGTAATTCGAGGGTTTGAATTTTTTATGGAGTTTACAATATTTGGACATATGTGTTAGGCTTTTCATAGTTGTAACAAACATATCAACATGTTTGGGCTTTTGTTTATTTAGGCTTTTGATGTTTGGGCCTATAGTTTAGATCTTCATAAATTTGCAAACCTTCTTTCTAGACAAAGCTTATTAGTTCACCATAAGTCAATTAATGATACAATATATAACCGTTATATTAAGCCTATAGTATAGATCTCACCTTATCACCAAGTAGTTTAGGTAAGCTAATGAGAAATTTCTCTTTCCAGAAGACTTGATTTGCATTATCTCACTACATAACCTGTGTTAAAAACATATCTTTGTACCAACAAAAATTGTGTAGATATTTGTATTTAAGGTTGGATAGGAGCTCAACATTCTTATTTTTTAAGTGAGACGAGTCACCTATGAAATGTTTTATTATAGAAAAGATCAGACTTTCCACGGCATCAAGAATTGTTTGCTAGTTATTGTCAAGGAGAAGTTCACCATAAGCATCTCTCTTGACAGCTTGGAAGATACTTGTGTGATAAGCTGAGGTGAGGATATGATCCTACTAGCTTTTAAGTTATCCTAAAAATCCTGTCATAAGGATTTCAGTAATGGTTTGGTCAAAGGTATGACTATGGATCTTATACGCATTGGACATCATTGTCATTTGTTAAAAGATATTCAGAATATGATATTTTGAATACTCATCAATATTTTATTCATAAATTGAATTAGAATTATATTTTGTTTGAAGAAAAGCAAGCTTTTCTTCAAAAGCAAAGTTAGGAGTCATAGATTTGAGATAATATATCTTTAGAAGATGCTCCTAATGGTTCCACTTTGATACATTGTACCTTTAGAGATTTTGTGTCACACACAAAAGCTTGTGAAGTGCTATCATCAGGTGCAATTAATGCTTATACCACTTTACTTGATGATGTCTCAAGTTTATATTCCTATAAAGCCTATAACCTAAGCATCAAGGCTTCACAATTTGTGTTTGAAATTTAAAATGGTTTACAAATAAGTTTTTTTTAAAACTTTATAGCAGAGGCTTTTAACTTTAAAATTTTTTTTGAATTTAAAATGTTTGAAACTTTGGCATCCATATTTGAAAGTTGGTTGTCTATTGTTTGTAAAATTTTATTTGTATAATTATTTTGTTCAATAAGCTTTCAAATATTTTTTGTTGAAAAAATTTTCATGCATTCTATGTACTTTAAATGAAGACACAAGATCATAAGAACCTTTGTACTTGAATTGAATTTCATAAGCTTGAAGTTGAACTAACTTAATTTTTAATTCATTTATTAACTCTTATTATTGTAATTAGATTTGAACTTATAATTCATCTTTTCCTATGAAAGATAACCATAGATACTTATACTCAATTGAAAACAATATTCATCAAATTAATTAAAAAATAAAACATATTTTTAGTTTCTAATTATCTAATCATAATAATTTTATTAAATTTCTTGTTTTTCTCATTTTGAATATTTTTAAAAAATCATTCTCTTTTCTTGGTATTATGTGAACCATAAAATTTTTTTTGTAAATTTTTTTTATTACGAAATCTTTTTTCAAAATATTGAATTTAAGATATACCTCAAATTCAATAGAAAATTAGACTTATAATATCATTGCAATGTCATCTGGATCAAGAAAAAAAAAAATCTGCTTTATAACAAACTAGTTGCGCGAAATTGTTGTAATTGAGCAATACCATTAGTTATGATAAATGTAGGAAAATGCTAGAAAAATGGATACAACTTCGATTTGATTCTAGTCTAGTGTGGGAAAAATCTAATCAACAGATAATGAATTGATCGTGCACTACGAGACGAGAGAAAGAGATTCTGAGGAGGAAGGGTGGGATTGGGGAGAGTCAGTCAATTCGACATCTAATTCTGCGTGTTAATGTCAGCAACTCTTGTCGATTAGAAGAATGGCTTCTACACTTCAAACGCCCTGTGGACGTTACACAGGCACTCTATGGAATGTGACCTAATTGTGCATTATTTGTAATGATAATGATGTAATTTTCCGAACTTTAAAATGAGTGACATGCATTGCAAAATCAAATGTGTTGATATTGTTATGTTTAAAGCTTACTAAAAAAATATTATTAGAAAATCCTTATTTTATTTTATTTTATTTTATTTTATTTTGTTTTAGTACAAAGTTTAAGTTACATTAATTAGCCGAAAATTTGTGATGCATCTTTTAGTTGTCCTACTCAGAAGTTCGTTTACAAGACAAATCTAGAGTAGTGGACCATACCCTTCTTCTCCGGTTTACCGAGCAATCGACGGCAGCCCAAACTTAGGTTTCGGCTAAAAGATTAAAAGGGAAGAATGAAATCTATGTCTCTGATACCATTCCTTTGGTGTCACACACAAACATCAAAATAAAACAAATACTAAAATAAAAGTAATTAAAGTAGAAGACTTACAAGAACATAGCTTTCATTGATGGTCGTTACGAGTTTACAGAGAAAAGAAAGAGATTTCTGGAATTGTTTTGCGAAGTTAGTTCTTGCAGAACCCCTACTCTTATTTATGTAACTGAGGTATAATTATAAGCTCGTCCGTTCACTTCTGTCGGTGAATTAACTTTTTTAAAGTGGCTTTGGAAAAGGAGAGCATGTGACCCACACCTTTATCTTTATCTTTAAAGTCGTTTTTTAATAAAGTGTCTTCTGAGACACCAAAAGTAGTTTGTCGCTTGTAACTGGCGAGGATCTTGTGAGTTTTACGTGATGTCATCGTCCATAGCATTTTCTGATTGATTGGACTCTGCGTGCATGGGACTGGATGGGGTAGATTCGGGTTGAAGAAGAGAAATCATCTCTAACAGTTTCTCTCTGAAGACTGAGTCCATAGAGAGCTTTGAGCAATTGTGTTTAGGAGACTCTATTGGTTCAGGAGTAACCAGCTTTGATACCATTAATTCGTCGAGCAAGCCAAGGAACACGTCGGATATTGACATCCAATACCCCTGACTTTGTTTGCCCAGAATGGTATAATCCCATTTGATAATTCAGGAGATTTATCATTTTTTTTTTTTTTAAGTTTTAAACTTTTGTTGATTCTTTAGCCGGTGAATTAACCTTTTTTGTGGGGGACTGAGACCCGATACAAGAGGTCTCTTACTCTGTTCTTTGTCCCTGTAAAAATTCACGAAACAGAGCTTGACGTTTCTTATATAAACACAATGTCAAAATCAAACACTGACGAGATTCCCTGCCATCTTGGTCTCATTTTATTTGCTATGTGGGTACCAAAAGAACCATTTGTGTTTTTTTTTTTTTTTTTTTTTAACCATACGAGATTACTTCAACACTTATTGAAGGAGTTGACACAACGATCAAGCTCATCACCTTCGTGAAAGTCCAGCAACCTAGACCCGGCCCCAGATCCACCAAATCCACTTCTGCTCTAGACAAAAAGAATCTCGTTTCAATTTTGTTTAATTACCGGTTAATGTTTCACAGCCCATGTTTTTTTCTCTTCATGTTTTGTACTGGACACAGTTTCTAAGCAAAAATATACTAGAAAAGATGCACAATCCCATTTCATTAATCAGCTTTCCAATGAAATAATCATCCTATGAGTTAAGCTGGAAGAACAAAACGATAAAAGCTCAAATTAAAGTGCAAAAGGAATAACGCAAACTTCCGTGCCAACCTACTGCGGCATTGCAAAAGGAAGAAGATGTTGTTAGCGGTTGGAGAAGAGGAAAAAGTAGCGAGGCGGTTGAGTAAAATATGTAAAACACAATAAAATTTACGCTCTAATTTTCTGACCTTTTGGATGGACCCCACCTAAGATTTTTCTTCTCGTTTTCGTCCGCTTGTCTTTCCCACATTATATCCAAAGAAGCGAAATTGACTTTTGCAGCCATTTTTCGTTCATAAAGTTTTCTTTTCTCACCACTTTCTCTCAAAACAAACAGGCGCTCTAAGGTGTATAGCAAATTCAGTAGATCAGCATCCAGTGGAATAGAGTGTCAGTCGAAATGAAGACAATGGGATCGTGGGCAGTAACGTTGTTGGAGGTCCCCCTGAATTTCCCACAAAGAAGTAGGCCATGGCGGCGGCGGCGGCGGCGGCAGCAGCAGCAGCAACAGAATCTACCACACCGTGTCCATGTGCGTTGGAACATGGAGGTAGGGCCCATGTCTTTTTCTAACCTAAGGAGGACCTGCAGTCGTAATGCAGACACTAATAGCGCTGCTGCTGGCACTACCTCCGCAACGCCACCGCCACCACCATCTTCTTCTTGTTGTGGGGATAAGAAAGACGTGTTGGGGTTGGCAGAATTAAGGGAGAGCTGCAAAAAGTGGCTGTGGAAGGGCCAATACTCCATCAATTACTTTGTTTCTTCTTCCACTACCGGTGCTTCACTGCCCAATCCCAATCCTCCCCTTCTTCTTGTTCATGGCTTCGGGGCCTCCATCCTCCACTGGCGCAGGTTGCTTACTGTACTTGCTTCCCTTGCTTTGGTTAATCCCACTCGTAAAACATTTCTTGGATAACATTGGATTAGTTGGAATTGGTGTAGCCACACAACCTTCCTTAATTCCTTCGATGATGTCCACCCTCATATATAGACTGTTCCATAGCCACACATATTATTGTCCGACGGATAGAAAGGAACCCAAAAAAGATTAAAAAAAAAAAAAAAAAAAAGACCCACAATATATCAATACTTCCATGGCTGTCTCCCAAATGCTGTGGCCCTAGAGACAGACATTATCCAAAACATGTTCTTTTGAACCAGTATACGGGTCGATCCACGTCCAAGTACGTGGGGTCCACAACTCCCGTGCGAGGAATTTTATCGCAGGAAATTGTGTTGAATATTTGGATGTTTTTTCTTCTGTAGTCTCAGAGTACCGTCAGAGATTAATTATAACGCAGAGTTACCTATCTAAATGCTCATTAGAGCGTGAGAAAGAAATCAACATTCCATCGTTTAGCATTGCAATAAGACAAACCAGGTTATGCATTCCGTGTTAATAATACCTTTCATTCTTATATAACTACCCTTTCTTTTTGCAAACTTTCGAGTCCCTCGCAGGAACATAAAGACATTGGCACAAACCCATGATGTCTACGCTATTGACCTCCTTGGCTTTGGCAATTCTGATAAGCCTAAGGGTTTTCAATACACCATGGAAGCTTGGGCGCAGGTACTCTGCACTCTGCCAATTAGTTTAGCTTCAATAAACACATCACACTAGTTTTCACTTCTGAAGGACGAGCCTTTCTGTAACTAATTTTAGCTTCTCCTATTGGCAACGGAGCAAGCTCGAAGGGCGTGTGGATTGTTATTTTCTGGTATCTCCTGGTCTGCCAAAAGCAGAATTTGCTCTGCTAACTCTGGTTTATTTGTGTGCAGCTAATTTTAGATTTCTTGAATGAGGTTGTTGGGCAGCCGACCGTGCTGATAGGGAACTCTGTTGGAAGTCTTGCTTGTGTGATTGCAGCCTCTGGTAGTTGAGCTTGAGCCTGTATTCTTGTGGGTAAAGAGAGCATTTTTTTTTCTTGTAAATCACAGTTGCACTCCTCGTTAACTGGTTTTCCTTGTGCATTTCGTACTTCCTGTGACAAGAATCCACCAATCAAAATCTTGTTCAAGGGCTGGTGCTGTTGAATTGTGCTGGTGGCATGAACAACAAAGCCATTGTTGATGACTGGAGGATCAAGCTGCTCTTGCCTTTGCTTTGGTTAGTCGATTTTTTACTGAAGCAACCGATAATTGCTTCTTCAATCTTCGAGCGTGTTAAACAAAGGTATTGTATTCACCTGCACTAAATGTAATTGTCAAATCTTAAGAGCCACCATTACTAGACTTTTTTTGAGTTGTATGGCTGATGCAGAGATTCCATAAAGAAAATTTTATTGTCCATTTATGGTAACAAGGAGTCTGTGGATGAAGAACTGGTAGAGGTAACATATCACTGTACATTCCCCAAATGGTGTTCTTTTTCCAGCCCATCACTGCAATATCTGTTAAAAGTTCGAAAATTTACATGCGATTTCAGATAATTAGAGGACCAGCAAATGATGAGGGCGCTCTTGATGCTTTTGTTTCCATTGTGACAGGCCCACCAGGGCCAAACCCAGTGACATTGATGCCAAGAATTTCCATGCGTGTTCTTGTTCTATGGGGAGATCGAGATCCATTCACACCTCTTGACGGCCCTGTTGGTAAATATTTCTCTTCGCTGCCTTCAAAATTCTCAAATGTGAGCCTTCAAGTATTGGAAGGGGTTGGACATTGCCCCCATGACGACAAACCTGACTTGGTCCATGATCGTTTGCTTCCATGGTTAGCCCAACTTGTTGCATAATGGGAAAAGAAAAATATGTTTCCGAGGATTGTGACACTTGCTCTCACCAAGGAATATGCGTCTTGTTATCTTAAAATGGCGTCTAAGGAGACAGATAAGAATAAGCAACGCTTGTAACGTTCTCTTTTATTCCCAATATAACATTTCTTTGCACGAAGCCGAAACATTCTCAAGGAGGCAAGGTAGTCTAAATTTTGAAGAAAAAGCATCTGCCAAAAGCATCTGCCAATAATGAATAATGCAATTGAAAACAGTTAATCATCATAAACGAATGGATTACATAAAAAAATTCCATTCGCCTTCGTCTTGATTGCACCACCCCACCACCAGCACCATCACACCGCAGATTCCCACCCAACAAAATGAATTGGCAGTTCAGTATGAGTTATTCAGCTCGAGTCAATCACACGACTCATTCCAAGTGAGTTCAAATGCGTATTGGAACTAACAAAATTGGGTCAGTCTGAGTCCCGAGTGCCAACTTCATTTCAGTTGGTCTTCCTTCCACTTGTTCACGTACCTAAGGAATGCATTTAAAGCACTTTCTCTTGGCAGGGCCCGCACCCTAATGGATCTCCGAAGAACAGCCTCCTCTAACGCAATCTTCTGAGCCACTTCTTTTGACCTTTTTTGAAGTTCCACGCTGATAAGTTCACCCATGAAACAAAAATTAATTGATACAACCCAGGTTCTACTAAACACATCTCCAACGTTCATGAATATTTTGAGGACAAAATCTCATTAGCCATAGCAGTAGCCAAAGTTACCCAAAGCCTCTACCCTGTGTCTATATGCCAACCATTTATGGAGCTCAAAAACTGAAGAATAAGCTAAAAGATCATGTTAACAACAGACTAATACAGTCACAAGGAAAGAAAGAGCATAAAATTGGTGTATCGCACTTAAATATTGCAACAAAAAAAATAAATTGAGGACCTTCAAGTGTCCATAGAAGCAAAGAAAATTTTGATCTCACAAGATTGCTCATCTTTACATTCCCCCTCTGTCATGTGACACTAATGGAATTTGGACATGGATATAATTGATTGCAACAGATATTGGCTGAAACATTAGGACTCCCACACATAGGAAGAAAAAGAAAATTGAAGGAAAGCAAGTTCCAATCCAGGGAAAATCACTTGTGCATGAGCATAAGCCAAACAAACAAACAGATGCTGAGATGTGTTCCATTTTCATTTGCAATAGAAAAAAAAACGCACCATATTCTACCATAAAGTTTCTCCAGCTGTTTCAGAAGAGACCTCTCTCTCTCCCCCTTGCAATTTAGTGAACCCATCAATGCATTCAGCTATTCAGAAATGTCAACTAGGAATCAGTAGAGAAGCAAGAGAGATAAAAGTTTGAAAGAAAAGAAAGAAACAGAAAAGGTGCAGAGACCACAGATATACAGCACATATACCTCTTCTTTGCTACTATAATAGCCCCACAACTTGGAGTCACAGCTCTCCACAAATATCCTCCCATCACGTCGGAACCACCAATACCTATTATAGTGTCTGTCTTTACCCAAGGGATTGGTACGAAGGACTCGTTTCTCCATCTCCCGCTCATAATATTCTCTCTGTGGTATCAATAAAATTGAGAAACAATGAATATAGGGAAATAAACTGCCAATACCCACACTTGCACACACAAAGAAAGCAACATGAGAAATGTAAGGCTGACAACCCTCTGCTCTTTGGTCCTCATTTCTGTTGTGCCTTTTTTGGCATCCTTTAACCGTTTAATGTGATCCTTTCTAGATGGATCTTTTACATTTTCTACCAGATTGTCATCATCCATACTCTGCTTCTTGCCTGTTATCTTGATTGCTGTGCCTGAATGGTTGTGTTCACTGTTGAAAAATTGTAATGTATATCAAATAAAGCATAATACACACAAATCTCTCTCTCTGTGCTGTGCATGTCTGCTCAGGCTTGTGTGTGTCCATGTGTCTGTTTATCCTAGCACCAAAGATAAAGAGGCATGTGAACATGTTGAAACCTTTTATCCAATACAATGTCCTGTTGAGAAGAAGCCTCGCCCTTTATACTTCCGGTTAACTCTCCATCATGACTACTTTGATTCCCATTTGCTAATACATCTAGATTGTCTGCCAAGGTATCCTGTGCATTTGTTCCACCATTAGCAACAGACTCAGCCTTCAACTGTTCCTTCTCTTCCCTTTTCTTTCTAGCAACTTCTAGTGCTTCTCCTCTCCTTGTTGCTCCAAGCACCTGCCGCTCTTCAATGTACTCATCCAACTTATCCCTGACAGCATCTGATTCAAGAGCTTGATTGACCAATTCCTTTAAAATTCCTAACTTGACTTGAGCATCTAATAGACCATAATGACCCCTCTTAATTGTTGATGTGTACGTGGATGAATCAGGGATGTTCATTGTCTCCAAGAAATCACACAAATACTCAGTCCAATTAATTAATGTTATCTGCCACAGAAAAGGAACATCATAAAACATCTACAGCTAGCAACAATAAGTCCACAGATACAAGCGAGGACTAATTGATGGGCAAAATCCACTTTGTACAGACAGACCTTCAGAATAACTGAAATATTTTAGCGAAATTGGATCTTTTACCTTCAACTTCCGGCTTCTGTTCTGCACAGCCCAGAGATATTCCCTTTTATCTTTCACAAGCAACCGAAGAAGAGCAGAGTGGGTTTCAACTATAAGAATCAAGTTACTATCCTTATGGCAGATGGCATTTTCAAAATCTTCAAGTGAGAATGGCCACAAATGTAACAGCCTACCAAAAGAGGAACAAAAATCCCAAACCATTAAAAGATCCCCAAAACATTCCATTTGAACTTTGAAGTCCCTTGTGGGTGAAGGGCGGGCAGCAAAGACTGGATCATCTGCACCAGGCTGCACCAGTAGATCATCAATTGGATACTTTATGGGTTCCTCCTTTGGCTGTTCATTTTCTGCAAATTCCAATACAGAAAATAAAATACTAGTTAAATCTAACTTACAAGAGGCCAATAAGGACACATGCCATCATAGAAGCAGACTAGTTGAGTCCCATCTCAAGCAATGGACAAAAGAAAACTATGAGAAATGCTTACATAAGCCTAAAATGGGTAGGATGAAGCCAATATTAAATGGTCATGATAATGACCACATTTAACCTACCTCTTCCATTGCTCTTCTCCATGTTTTCTGCTCCAACATTCTCACCTTCCACTTTCTTCTTTCTACGTTTACCAGATTCTTCTACATCCTGAATGTATATTTAAGGAAATTCAGAACCCATAAACTCAACAAGCTAAATTAAATTGTTACTGTTTATTTACCCCAATATTTTTGTGGTCTTCCACATTTTTCCTTTTCTTATTGCAGACTACTAGTCCATTCTGGATTATAACTTTGCCCTTCAACACCTGGGGTAGATCATTTGATATTCCATGCTTTTGTGCCAATTTATCATGAATTACCCAGGGAGCACTTCGATATGTAGACTTCCGAATGAAAGACTTGAAAATTCTTCTACTAAAAGGCAACTTCTTCCATACCAGAGCACTTCTATTCACTACTGCAGTTTCCATTATTTTTTTATTTTTTTCAAACCATTCTACTTCATATTGGCAGTTGCCAGTACCATCTTCTGGAACTGATAAGATCTTGCAAAGACAAAGATCATCATCCTTTCTCCCATACAATTCAGCGCCCACAAACAATCCATCCTTTAATTTTTCACATATCATGTTTGCTAGATCTTTCAGTGAAAGCATACCTAATAAATCAACAAGTCATTATTAAATTTCTCACAAAATGCATAAATATTTGAAAGTAAAAGAAAACTATGTATTTGAGTATCCACAAAGCTAATACATCATATTTATGTCAATTGCCAATATAACATGTCATTTTACATATATCTTGAACAGGTTATTTTTTGTTCACATTGCATTGAAATTGGAACTCAAAACATATCACCACATAAAGAAGATAAACACCTGAGCTTCAGCACTTTTCAAGTGAAAGATTTCACAACCACTGATTAGTCATGGCAGACAGAACTGTTGGAGTAATATTACTCATACATGTTCAGCACTTTTCAAGGGAAAGATTTCACAACCATTGATTAGCCATGGCAGACAGAATTGTTGCAGGAATATTACTCATACATGTGTTGATATAATTAAATGATTTTAATAAGGTTTTCTTATCACAATGTCACACATTATCAATAAATTCAAACAAAACAAATGCTAAGTGTCATCAACACAAGTTCCAAATTATCAAACAGACTCAAGATTATACCCATCGCCACCTGGCCTTCCAGCCTTGTTGTTAATTAAAATCCAAAATCGTATTTTAACTTCCATCAAAGTGTAAATAAAGCTCAAATATATTGCATGTACATATTTGCCAGTTCTGTGCCTGGGTCAGGATGGGAAAATTACCGGGAAAATTGCCTAAGTATAGTCAAATAGATTAATTAATTGATCAAACAAAAAGGAAAACATTTCATGGAAAATTGCAAATCATACAAATACATATCTCAGAGAGATAAAAAGGGTAAATGAACAAATAAACCTGAGTACCAAGCATTCAATCAATGGAAAAGTGCATTACTATATTGGATGAGGCGCAAGGCAGGTGCCACAATCTCTTTAGGTATCTCTTGAACCTTCTCAGTTGCTTGTTTTTCAGAAACTAAAGCCTCTTCATAAGTCAAATTAGCCTTTCCACTAATTTTACACGTCCAGACTCTCTGGCGATATAGATTTATGCGATTCAAGTACCCTCTAATCCAGACTAAGGAAGCAAAACAAATATGACTTCCTCATTTGATAGCAAAAGGAAGATTAGAGAATAGATAGTACTAAAATGGTCTTTTTCTTCCTGACAACAAAAAACATATTGGAATGAAAAGGACTGAATCTTGCGAAATAGAAAAAGTATTCACATGCCAACTTATAATAAACCTTAAGGTAGGATACTGATAATCTTGAAAAATCTCTTTGGTGAAACGAACTTGGTACACAAGCTCATGAGGTTCCAAATCCTTTGGTGGTTCCAACAAAGTAAACGGCTTTTTCTTCAACAAGGGCATTGTTGAAACTGACACAAATCAGCAGATAAGTTCCACAAATCCCAACTTCAAAGGAATTGCCACCTAGAACAATCAAAACATGAGCAATCTCCTCATGAATGTAACTAGTATTCACAAATCAAATGTAGAAACCCAGAAGCAAAAGTGGGAAGCATAAAGAAAGAAAATGCAGCATAAAGAAAACTAAAATATGCCCATTACCCAGCCATTCCAGATACATTTCCTAACAGTCTACATTCAACCAAAAGAAACACTTTGAAAACAAACAGGAAAAGCAATACCCTATCAATGCCCAATGTCAACCTAGACGCACACGCACACGCACGCAAAGAATGCAACCATCCACAGTTAAACCCCAAAAAGAGGATGCTTCAAATGACAATCCGGATAGCGCACACATATAAAGAGGACATTCAGGAAAAAATGCCCAGCAAGAACAATCCTCGAGATTCAGAAACCATATTGATTTTACGTTGCAATAGCTCAATATCAGAAACCCTAGTCCTGGAATCTGCCATAGAACCTTCCTTTTGACCCGTGTAAATTACTTCAAGACTTGAATTACCGCGTAAACGCAATAAAATGTTCTTTTTTAAGACTTAAAAAAACAGCCCGAGAAATTAAAATACCCAAATAGAGTCAGAAACCCTAGAATGTTGCCCGCATCACACATGTTAAAATTGGGAGAGAGAGAAGAGAGAAGAGGGAAGAGATGCGAGAAAAGCGAACAATAAGAAAGAGAAACGAAAGAGAATAAAAAGCAAGGAACGCTACGTGCCGTACTTATTTTGATAAAACAAAAGGAAAACGAAAATCGGTGTTTGGATCGTGAGAAAATCCGATTAAGCCTCCCAAGCAACCCAGGCAACCCAAGCTATCGAGAAAATGCCGGGGCTAAGCAAACGCCACCGACGACTATTAATATGAACCCAAAAAAAAAAAAAAAAAAAGCTTCACATTCCCGCCACAACTAGGATGTGGGAGTTAATTAACTATAGAAAATAATTTATATATGTAAATCGAAAAAAATAAATAAATGAATGAAAATCTCTTTCCTCGTCAATAAGAATTTATAGTTGGCTTCTTTCTTTTATAATATATTTTAGAAAATCTTTTTCCAAAGAGAAAAATTTTAGAGAAAACACTTGTCACATATATTCAATGGGTAGTTGAATGTATTGGAAACGTAAATAGCAAAAACGAACAAAGAGAGATCCGCACAAGAATTTAGGTACTTTGAAGTAAAATTTAGAGATGCCATTGGCAACTCATGTCGGATTGGATTGTTTTCATGTTTTGTGTTTCTGTGTGTCTGTCAGGTGAATTTCAACACATTTATTAAATTTTGGGTATATCAAATTTTAAATATAAAATTAATTTGATAATTATTTTGATATTATAATAAATTTTATTGAATAATTTTTTAAAAAAATTATTTTCAAAATTTTTAATTTAATTTTTTAAAAAATTATTTTTTAACATTAATACCGCCTACCTTTTACTTTTAACTTTTGTTCGTAATACTCCAATTTGATATTATATAAATTTTAAAATATTAATTTATATAATATTTGTTATTAATATTAATTTAAAATTTTAATATATATATATATATATATATATATATATATATATGAATTTTAAATTAAATTTTTAAAATGTTATTATTAAAAATAATTAAAATATATTTTTTCATTTTTTGAAATGATTCTTAAAAAAATCAACTTTAGGTCGTCTTACAAATCTAACGTGACGGTTTTGAAACATTCTTGAATTTGAAGGTTTCTTTGTTGCCTCCGTTGACTCGGGGGCTTTTGGAGTTTTCCTGAATTTTGAGGAGTTGTTAAGTCTCCTCGCTTTTTTTTTTTTTTTTTTTTGGGTCTTTATTTTCTTGCTATAGATAAATTTGTGTTTTTATTTAATTTCTCGAGGGTCCGTTGATCAATTACAGCAATTGCTTCTGTTACAGTGGGTTTTCTTTTATTCCGATTGGATTAGTTAATCTTTAGTTTGTTGTTTAGATTTTAATCCTTGGCTCCTTTCTCGTCACTTACAATTTTTCTTTTATTAAAAAAAAAAAAAAAAATCCAATTCAACGTTTTAGGTTGACACGTGACCTGTGCCGCCATGTACGTGAACTTATGGAATCCATTAGGACGCATTGGCGGCGTAGTAGATTTACACAAAGTTCGTGGTGTATTTGCAACAACAACCAAAAAAAAAAAAAAAAAAAAAAATTGCAAAAATTCGAAAAGTTTGAAATAGAGGCTGGAAGAAGAAATTTTATAGTAATGGTAGCATATCGTCGGATTGAGGTTGCTGAGTTGGGCCATTGTGTTTGTGCATTTCTTGTTACAGAGTTAGGCCCATTTTTATTAGGCTATACCTCAAAACATAATATTGCATATTTTTCTTTTCTTTTCTTTTTACTAGGGGTCTTAGTTGCCTAAATGGGAAAAAAAAAGGTGGTTATTAAGGGAATAAATGTTGTGTTTTTGCTAATAATCTAAACTTTTAGTGTAATGATAAAAACCCCTAAACTATAAATAAGGTTATGAAATTTTTACTCGATGAAGGAACAAAGTAATCATTTATATATATATATATATATATGTAAAGTAAGTAGCATTGTAAATTGTAGATTTAAGCCTAAATGAAACCAATCAGTGGTTAGGTTGAACCCGAATGGGTTAGAGAACATAGCAAGTTAGAAGAGAGCACTGCCTTTCCTTCCGTCTCTTGTGCTTTAAAAATCTCCAATTCCTCTTCCGGAACCGACTGTAAAGGCCACCCACAAACCTTTGTTTTTGTTTTATGTCCCGGTGGGGGAGTGCGAGGGTACGGAGTAGAGGAAGGCTCCACTTCTGGTATATCAAGCACCTGCAAGGCTTTAGGTGACTCTTCTTCTTGGATTCTATAGCTTCTGATTCCCTTTTTTTTTTTTTTTTCTCTCTCTCTGTTGAAAAAGTTACAAGATTTCATGCTTTGTTTGCCTTATCTGTTCTAAAATGTTTTCAGTCATATGGGTATTGGCAGCAAGCATATACCCTGTTGCGGGTGTATGAAAGGTCTGCCTGCCTGCCTGCCCTTGCCGTTACTTGTTAGGGACTTGACTGGGTTGAGAAATGATGTTTGATTGCAGTGTAATCAATGTGACAACTAGCCTGTCCTTAATTTATCAAGTGATTGAAGATTTTTCATTGATATGTTAAGTATTTGGCAAAGGAAAATGACAAAATTTCTCCTGTTGTATGTTAATTGTTGGGCTCCTTCTGTTTTGGGATTTATTCTGGTTGTCCAAGACTACAATGCACCAAAATAAGGGAATCAGGGCTGATAATTGGTCATTGGTTTTATCTTCATGAAAGGAAATATGGTTTTCCAGCTATTGTTGAGGAAGAGGACTGGAGGATCTAATTTTTTATGTGGACGCCAACGAGGATTCAATTACCAGCAAAAGTTCAGTTTGGTGAATGTGAAGCTAAAGTGGGTGAAAGATAGGGCATTGGACACTGTTGTAGCTGGTCAGAGGGACCTTAAAGCAGCCTGCACCCTTGTTTTTTTAATCTTCTGTGCTCCCTCTGATTGCCTTCCCATACACCGCCTAACCAAGCATCGTGGGCAGCTGGGTCTTCCCAGTGATCTTAAGCTATCAACATTTATCCGGAGATATCCTACTGTTTTCCATGAGTCTTACGTTCTTGACAGTGGTGGAACTCGTGTTCCGTGCTTCCAGTTGACTGGCGAGGCCTTAAGCCTTCATCAAGAAGAACTCCTTATTCTTGACAAGAATCAAAAGGATTCCATTGAAAGGCTCTGCAAGTTGCTTATGCTTACAAGAGATGGGACTCTTCCCTTGCAAACCATTGATCAGCTGAAATGGGACATGGGATTGCCACACAATTATTATGATTCCTTAATTCCTCGTCACCCAGATATTTTTTCTTCTGTTTGCCTCCCTGATGGTCGTGTTGGCTTAAAATTGCTAGTTTGGGATGATCGCCTTGCTGTCTCTCAGTTGGAGGAGGATGCTTCTCTCCAGCAGCTAGAAGAAGATAAGAAAAGTCACTCCTTAGCATTTCCGATTGGATTCACAAGAGGTTTTGGATTGAAGAAGAAGTGCATGGAGTGGCTAGGAGAGTGGCAGAGGCTCCCTTATACTTCACCTTATGCTGATTTCTCACATTTAGATCCACGCACAGATGTATCTGAGAAGAGGATTGTTGGAACTTTTCATGAGCTTCTCCACCTTACCATACAGAAGAAAACTGAACGCAAGAATGTGAGCAATCTCCGTAAACCATTTTCATTGCCTCAGAAGTTCACCAAGGTCTTTGAGCGCCATCCTGGCATTTTTTACATCTCTAAGATGTCTGACACCCAGACTGTTGTTCTTAGAGAAGCATACGATCGCCAACGACTCTTGCAAAAACATCCTCTCGTTGATATTAGAGAAAAATATGCAAGCATGATGAGAAGAGGGCTTCTAGATAGAAGTAGGGGCTTGTACAAGAAAACAACTGGTTACCGTCCAGAAGAAGACCCCTTCAGGGCCATTCAAGTTGAACATAATGAAAGTGGAACTCATGAAGAAGACTTGGACTGTGGTCTGCCTTTCAAGTGTTGAACAGATGAATCTGTGCATGATTCATGTTGAATTCTGCATATGTATTTCATATGGACTTCAGTGAGTAGATTACCATCAAATTCTTTGTGAACTAGTTCATGGGCCCAAGGTCCACAGGTCTTCTGGCTTGTTTGTTTGTCTGTTTGATCTCTGGTAATTATATTTTGGTGCCAGTTATGATTCTTAATCCTGATTTTATGTATATGAATGTCAAACCAACATGTTACTATCTGTTGTGTATATCTTACAGGAAGGTGAAGAATCATAGTAATTATTGTGGAACTAGGGATCTGCTACTTGTCACCTTCACCACTATGGAGAGGAGGGGGAGTAAGGGTAGTTTTCATGTGGGCTCCAGCATTGAAATTTCAAATATATGCTGCTCTTTAAGTCAAGGATGGATAATAACATATTAACAGGAATCATCAATAGATTGTTATATTGATTGTGAACACTAGGTTCTGCCCATGTTTCTGCCTTCTTTTGGGTTTTTTTTTTTTCCTCTTTTTTCTTTGTTTGTTGTGCAAAGGTGGGAATTTGGTTTCAAATTTTGGGGCTTGTTTGTCCATTGTAATGGACCCTTTGACCCAATGTATCAGTCAGTGCATGCATAAACCAAAAGCTTGAGGAAATTAATGAATTATAGCCAGGGTCCTTTAATTCTTGCTTTGATCAACTTACAATTGATAGTAATTTATACAATCTACAAAAAGGTACACACACACACACACAAACGCACACATGCTTTGAAGGTATGCCTGAGTTTTGTCATGTAACAAAGAACTACATTAAGTAAGGTGATCAACCATGAGGCCTTGATGGGGATTTATATTTTATTTTTTTGGCTTGGATCAAACATGCCCAAGGGAGGGAAGTAGTTAAAGTTAGAAAGAGCACATGTTCCCCCCCTCCCCACACCCTCTTTTTTTTTTTTTTTTCGATTAATGGGTCTATTATATGGATGTCGGTGTTGTTTTGCTGTTAAAAGTTAGGTGTGATCCTGGATTGCTGTTAAAAGGTCAGAATATGTGTAGGATAAAAACGTCTTTTAAATGAAAGCTCTATTTCTGCTGTAATGGTAACATCAATGGATCTTGGGGATGCTTATGTTGGAAGTTTTGAGTACTTTGGTCGGTCGCAACCAGCATAGTTGTTGGATATGGCATGTGTCAGCTAGTCTACACAATATGCTGAATCATTGCTGACTATCAATAGTATGCTTATGTTCCTGCAATAATATGGGTACCTAAATTTTTTTTTTTTTCTTAAATTTGATCTCAATTAATATTATTTTATCCTTACAGGGCGTTAATGTCAATGTTGGCAGCTCCATGGTCAAGCTGTCGTGAGAAGCAAATCTTCAGAGGAAGGCTTGAAGTCAAGTCAAACACTTTTCTTGTTATTTAACTTATCATTTATTGGCAGAGCCTATTGAAACAAATCCCTGGGCCCCTTATTCAACAGTATCTTTTCACGTAACAAGGAAATGACACAAGGCCATTATCCTCCAATGGGCATTTCCTTGCCAAATCTTCAACAATCCATTGTCTGAGAACATCAAAGTATCACCTCCATTCCTGCATAATATTGATCTATATTCAATCTGGTTTAGTTGCTACATACAACTGCCTGACTACACGTGATGGGAGCTTGGAGATTGCATTTGTATTTTAGCAGACCATTTTTAGGTGTCTTTTGGATTTTTGCAAGGGTTGGCCAGTGATGACCAAATGCCTTCTCAGACGTGCAAATGCTTCCTACCCCCTTTTGCTCAACCACGCCTTCCTGGTCTGCAGAGTGGAACTCTTCCTGAATTAGGAGGTGGTAAAACTGATTTTAGTTTTTATTTCGCGATGCTGATCATCTTTGGATGCTTTAGACAACTTTCTGGGTATTGTCTCTTTCACCCCCCTGCCCCCATTTGTCAAGTCCACACTACACCTAAAAGTCAGTATTGGTGGCTACACTTTAAAGCCATGCCTTGGCAGCATGGCTTTGTGGGTGACAATTTATGATGCTTGCGTTTGTTTATAAACATCATCAAAAGCCTATTAAAAAACTACATCAGCGTCATGTGAGTCCACTGACCTAGCCTCTTGTTGCCAAAACAGTGGAAATCAATTTCAAATATGCCAAGACCTGAAAACTTACTCGACTTATTTATGAGCAACCCTAGACTGAAAAATACCTTCATTTTTTATTTTTGTCCTTCATATTCCAGTAAATTGTATTTCAATGCACACTCAGAGGGGGATTGACAAGAAGTGCGATATTCACTCGTGATATTTTAGTAACATTTTTAGAATATGTAATGGATCGTAATAATAAACAATATATGATTTATTTTCTTAAAAAATTGTAAAAGTACAACTTCGTTGTGCCTCATGACATCAATTGAAACATATTGTGAGAGAGACGAAATCAATACCTTGTAAAAAAGGAGTTTTTGTCACTAGTCCCTAACTATAATTAAAGGGAAATCCTTTTTTTTAATTATTATTATTTAAATAATAATTTTTTTATAAAAAATTAAATTAAAATATTAATGAGTGATGTTTACTTAAAATTTATAAAAGTAATGAATAATACACTTTTAAAATTAAGAAAAAGGCGGATGTTGAGATGTAAAAAAAAAAAAAAAAATGTCAGAGTCGGTGACACTGACCCCTCTCTCTCACTCTTAGCCTTGAATAAGAACATATTAGGTCGGGTATCCTTGTGCTACACGTTTCAATGGCAAATAGACAGAGCGAAGTGTCGGTGTCAGAAATGTCTGAATTTTTGCATTTAATTATTAATTTATAATATAACTATATTTGTGTCCATGCCATACGTAAATTATAATTAATTGTTGAAAAATTTCAAAAGATATATTTATATAGACAATAATTGTTTTGTCCTTGTAATTTGCATAATAATTATTCTATTCTAATGTTCAAACATTGAGTTTGATGAACGATCTTGTCTTGGGTATCCTACTTCACGATGAAGTAATTTACAATCCTACAAGAAAACAAAAACTCTGATTCCCTTTGAGGTTTATGAAAGAAGAGAATATTAGAAGCATATAAATTTAATATTTTATAGAACTTTAGAATGTTGTTTGGAGAAGGGCATTAGATAAAATGATAGATGGCTGGTCTGCAGCTTTAGATGAACTTGCAGAATAATACAGGGATTGCAGCTACGTATTAAAATAAAAAAGAAACTATATCATGAAAAAAAAAAAAAAAAAAAAAAAGCAACTTTAGGCCTTCACTAAAGGGGATGATCCTCATTTTATCAATTATATTGCCGATGGCAGCACGAGTTTTTTTGGATTGTGAAAACATTTGTGTTGTCCTGCATTATAAAAATCGCACCTAGATATGGCAGCCATCTCCTCTTGAAGTAAATACATAAAGATAGATTGGTCAACATATATTTGCATGAACTCTTCAACCCCATCTGCAGCTCTGTGTCCACCGCTTGTGGATTGCAAAAATTCCATCCCAGTTGCCTAGACATCATCTCCTGCCGCACTTCTGCTTTTGGCATTCTTTTCTTTACCCAAACATGGCAAGTCTCTCTCTATTCCCTTAACCACACCCCACCTAAATTTTTTTTATTTTTAAGGAGAGTAATTTGTTTTTATTTTTATTTACGATTATTTTGATTCTAATCTAAAATTTTTTAACTACAAATTTATTCATCTACACTCAAAATCCTAACGAACAGAAGACAAGCCTCTCTGCAAATCGTGGCATTCAGACTTCCAGGGTCATTAAAGTCTCTCCCAGGAGATGTCCCTCTTCAAAATACCTGTCAAAGACCACAATGAATACGGACTCTCAAGCCTATCATTCCACCAAAAGTGGACAAAACTGTGTTTGAAAAATTGAAGGCCAGAGTAAAAACCACCGGTTGGAGCCGTTAAGTAACTGCCGTTGCTTCTTATACCATAATATAGCACTAATTGAGCAGATACAGAATCTGCTCCGTGGTTACGTCCGGCATGTCCATTGCTTACAGAAACAAGCACAGAAATGGTAACACGCCAACTTCAACGGTCTGTTTTACCGAGTAGAAGTAAAGGAAAAATAAGGGAATTTCCATAGAAGATTAGTCGAGTGCTTCGAAATTCGTTGAGAAAAACTGGAAATCAATATGGTAAGGGTAAAGTTGAGAGAAAAGTAATGATTACTGTTATTTATATATATATTTTTTCTTAATTTTATAATTATTTAATTTAAATTTTATTTTATTTTTTTCTATTCCTTATATTATTTAATATTATTTTAATTAATATGTATTCTTAATTTTGTTATTTATGTAATTAATGTTAACAATTACTTATCTATTTCTAAAACTTATTCAATGAAAATATTTATAATTAAGAAAAAAAATAAAATAATTTTTTTAAAAAATAATCTTAATTTTTTTTAAAGAGATAAGAAAAAAAATATTTAAAAAATCTTTACAATAACATAATCAAATGATTATAATTTGTAAAAATCTAATTTATATTTCTCTTAAATAGAAATTTATTTATAAAATAAAGAATTTTATTGTAATTTTAAAAAAAATTAAAATTAAAAATTTTTAATAAAAATAATATATAAAATCTCATTTAATATTTTTAAAAATTAAAATATATTTATCTTAAAAATTTAATTTTTTAATTATTTTTTAAAATAAAAATTTAATTATATCTATTTTTTTTTAATTTATTTTTATTTAAAGCCTTATAAATAAGGACATATTTATCTGTGTGTGTAACTTGCTTGTGTTTTCTTACACCAAACCGAAGATTACGAACTATAATGTAAGTTTTTCATTATTTTTTATATTTTAATATTTTTTTATTATTGATTCGAGCAGTATTATGTTCTTCTTTCTCTTTCTATTATTTTTTTAAGCCTTTAATTTATTATTATTATTATGTTTTTTTTCTCAGAACAAAACTGATGTTTCTATGTTGATTTTTTTTTAGTTCTCTTACTTTTAGTAAACTGCCATTAGAAGGGTAATATTGTTTTTGTTTTTTTAATTTTGAAAATGCCCAAGCTTATGGAAGGTGCTGGATCCACCGAGTATCTTCTTTACATATTCTGTGTATGAATAATCGGGTGTCTCATACTAACCAATAATGGGGTGACTCGGTCTGAAGATAACCACTACAAAACATAAACCCTTAATTGATAATATAAAAAAGGGCGATCAGACTAACAGGTTGTGAGATGTAATTTACGTGATACGGGAAAAAAATTATTGATTGATGGTTAGTTAATTAACCGGTGGTTTAGTCTCACATCATTAAAAATAATTAAAAAAAAAACCTTTAGGTTTCTTATGGCCAATTAAGTAAGAATTTACAACAAAAAAAAAAAAAAGAAAATTGTGTCATATTATTATTAATTTACTAATAATAATAGTATTATCACACTTGCGTTGTCACTAAGCTCATATAATGAAAGCTTTTTAATTAATTAATTGACAAAAATTACAGCCTAAAACTCTCTGAATTTTTTCTTCTCTTTCCTCAGTCTTCAATTTTTATTACAAGTTTTTTTTTTTTTTTTTTTTTTTTTTTTTCAAGACATGAAAAATCTTTGGTCTAACTCCTAATATTGATAATGGTCAGATGATTTTCGTAATTATTGGAGAATTAATTCCTAAGTTTATTCCTGTGATTCAAACAAGTAACCAATCTTAATACAAATAACCCCAGCAGAGACATAACCTGTACTTTTCTTTTTTGCTGTTTTGTTTAATTCACAAAGGGGTTACCTTTACTTATAATAAAGTGACAAAAGCACAAAAAGATACAGCTCAGACACCCAGCAAAGAGAAACAAGAAAAGGCAGGCAATTGTAATTAATAATACATCCGTATATAATTTTATGTCTGAATTCCTCGTTGTTTTCTAAGGTATTTTGGCTGTTCTTGATCTCTTGTCTCCTCTCTATCTCTCTCACCCTCGTTTTCTTTAGGATTTTCATTTTTGTATTTTACTATTTGTCTTCTCTGTGGGTAATGTTGAGATCTGAATTACTTGCAAGCCGGGGTTTAGTTTTATGATTTAGTTTCTTTTCTGCATCTGTTCCTATGGAAGCTGAGGTAGTTTCAAGTTGGGATCCATTCATTTCTGAGTAGGCCAGCAGCTAAGAAACTGTGGTAAGCTAGACAAAACTGGGGAACTGGTTTCTTTATTCACTTTTCATTATTATTATTATTATTATTATAATTTTTAAGAAAACCCATATGGAGAATGTCCAAAATTTCTGTTCTTGCCTGATGTCTCTTAGTCAAAAGGAGCATATGTAACTCTGATGGTCTTGTCATCACTTGCAATTATTGTGCAAAATGATAATTTGGTGCTAAGATGAAGCAAGCTTCTTTCTTTGGTTTCCCCATATTAAACATGTTATGGGTTTACCTGATTCTAGTCTAGCACAGTAAAAGCAGTTTCAAAGGGCAATTTCTTGACATATGTTACAAGATTTGAGCTTTGTGAGTCCCTAAAGTAGCCACTCTGTGGAAGAATGTTTTAAGGATGTGGTTGCATTCAATTCTCCCTTCCAGCAAGCCACTGATTGGATATTAACTAGAAAGTTGTCCTTTAATATTCATTTATTTTTTGTGTATGTACTAATGTTTGTGCAAGCCAGAAGTTCTAGTGGCCTTCATTAATTGTCTGTATTCAAGTTCTCTCCCAAATTAGGTAGTGATATAACTGAATGAATGCTTCGGTAGTTTTGCATGCAATGACTAGTTATTGGAAATGGTTTTCAGAAATATCTGAAATTGTATCTATTGATAGTTGGCGTATGCACAATATAATAAAATGTTTTTAATGGAGAGAAACAGAGAATTATGATCTATGTAGCTGACCACAAACAATTTAATAGTTGAGTTTGATTTGTGCATTATAAGGCCTTACACAGAGTTTCCCATGGATTATTTTTTCTGGTTTCTTTAATGCATAGAACCATTTGAAGATTTTTTTTTTCTTTTCATTTTAAACTTCAGTGGGTTCATTAACTTGCCAAGATGGAGTGATCTGTCTGGCAAAAGACCAAATTAGGTGCATGATACTTGGTGAATTGTCAGGTGTTCTGTTTGCTTTTCCTTGGAAAAAAAAAGCACCATCTTTGAAAGGTCATTATAGTGTTCATGGGGCTTGGCATAATTGGTTTAGTATTGTTTTGTGTATTTTGTTAGAGACACACTTGTATGCAGAAATGCAAACACACATCATTGATTTCTAAATTCCCGTGGCATTATAATTATTCAGACCATGGTGGGATGATTGTGTCTGTGAATGTGAGCTGTGATTGTAAGGATGACTGTATTGTCACTTCTAACTTATTGGAAAACATGTCAAAACTCTTGAACTTCCAGTCTTCCACCTAGCATGATGTTTATCTTTATTTAGTGTAGTCCTGAAATATGGATGATGTGCCTTGGAATATTTACCCCTGTTTTTTTTTTTTTTCTCTTTTTCCATTGTGGTTTGAAGACCAAAAATAGGTGGAAAATGGCCACTGAACTCGTCAATTCTGCAACAAGTGATAAACTCACTGAAGTTGATTGGGCAAAGAACATTGAAGTATGTGAACTAGTTGCATGTGATCAAAGGTATTATTTTCTGCCTGATTTAAACATGGGAGGTATTCTAATAAATAATAGGTAATTTTTGTCCTGAATTACTTTTTGCCTGATTTAGATAGGTAAATTGAGTGCTAGACATGAGTATGTAATTTCTGTTTCCTCTTGATTTATTGTTACTACTAATATTACTGGCATTATATTATTGTTCATTGCATGATTCACTTTTTTAAGACTTTAAATAATACATTTACATGTTTACAAGCTGTTGGTACATGCAATGATTTTTGTTTTTTTGGCATCACTAATTTGATTATCCAATCGATGATATTTGTTTAACACTAAGCAATTTCCATTACTTGTTTTCTTTGATTTTGATGTGCAGACAAACCAAAGATGTTGTTAAAGCTATCAAAAAGCGCCTGGGCAGTAAGCATCCTGGTACTCAACTCTATGCAGTGATGGTGGGTTGATGCTTATGCCATTTATAGTTAACCTGATTGGTGTAGTTTTTTTAAACTGAATGGTTACTTTTGGTGAACATATTGAATTCAAAGTGACACCCCAACTCTCATATTGTTCTTGCATGGTTTCCTATTTCATACAGCTTGCTGTTAAACCACTTGCCGTTTAATTTTGCAGTTGTTGGAGATGCTGATGAACAATATTGGTGATTCTGTTCATCAGCAGGTGATCAACACAGGAGTCCTGCCCATTCTTGTGAAAATAGTAAAGAAAAAGGTGGAACATTTTTCCATCCACAAATCTAGGACTGTCAACTAATCTCATGTAAAATCAACTATTTACCTCTCTTTACTGCTCACAGACAGAATTGCCTGTGCGAGAGAGGATATTTCTACTTCTGGATGCCATGCAGACTGCTTTTGGTGGAGCTGCTGGAAAGTTCCCACAATACTATTCTGCATATTTTGATTTGGTGGTAAGTACATACATTTACTACAATGACCAAAACAAGAACACTTTTTTTATTTGTGTGCATGTAAATTTTAGTCAGGCTTGATTCTTATATGTTATTCTAATACCACTCTGGAAATATGCTTTTCACATAGCAATGGTCCTTAGTTCAACAATATTACTTCCTAGTAGTGTTGTTCTGTCCAATTGATAGTCCAAGTAGCACTAATGCTTAAGGCATTTGCAGGTTGCTTGCATTACCATAACACCAATTTATTTTGTCAATGCATATTGTTCCTCTGGTAGAGTTGAGGTTTGTAGTCATTGCCGTGCATCCTTGGAGATATGATGAATATCTTTGTCACCCCATCTTTTGTGTTGAGCTTTTCTTTGTTTGTTTCTGCCTCTTTCAGCCTTGAATCTGGCTTTTCTAATTGCTTTCTGCTATATCAGTTTCTAGATGACTAGGAAGTGCTCCTTAAGGATACTTGCCTCAAGATGACAACTTGAGTCTTCATCTCAATAATGAGTTGTCTCTCTACTATTTTGAGTCAGAGGTTGTTAATGTTGATATAGTTTATGTAAAAACAAAAAGCCTTGGTCCTGGCATGCCATTTTGTCTAACAACTCAGTTCATTAGGCCTGCTTTCTCAAATTTCTTACCAAGAATGTACAAGTAAAAATGCCATAAGAGACATGAGAGTGGTTCCACTGTGGCAACTTATTTTTGAGAAATCTGTTGCCAATTGCAGCTTAATTTTTTCATTACCTTTGGTATTCTGTCAACTGTTATCACTGAAGTATTGCTAATGTTTTTGACCTGAAAACTATAGATTTTATAAAGGTAACCAAGAAAAGTGGATACCCAATGCCTTTGTGACTGGATGCATGCAATCATACATCCTGTTTGGTGTCATTATTAACATGCATTGCAAAAGCCAGATGCTTTTCTCATCATTCTTTAATCTTTTAATTAGTAAAAGTAAACCTATTTCCAATTGCATCAAAGAGCGCAGGAGTAAAGTTTCCTCAAAGGCATCAGGAAAATCCATCTAATCAACCTACTCCACAAGGAAATGGCAAAAGCACAATTAATGGAGAAATTGCTGCCTCTAGGCATGAAGCAGTTGCTCAGCAAGCCAGACCTCAAGTTATTCCTGAATCAAGGTATGCTTTGCTTAATTCATTTTTTGGATTATACCTTATACATGCTACATTGTGCGGTGCACTTCCCCTGTCAAATGAATGCAAACTTTTGGATAGTGTAAGCTTCAGCATCGCGCACCAAAGACATACCCTTGTGTGCTGCTTTATTTTGAAATCCTTGTCTTAATTTTTCTTGTTTCTGCACTGTGGCACCTAATGGACATCTTCATTCATCCCTCATTTCCTCTTGGTTTCAGTGCAATGTATTCCCATCTTTCCATGCCAAGAATGCAATTGTAATATTTAATCAAATTCTAATAAATAAGCAATGTGTACAGATTATATCTAACTGCAGCTTATAATAAATACGGTTCACATTTAAACCAACTGTCAAGCTAAAGTTGAACTTGGTTTAGATTTCTCTGCAATTGGCCAACTCAACCCTTTTTAAAAGCTTATTTGACACATTTCTGTCTGGCTTATTGAAGGTCATAGCCTTCCTAGCCTGTGAATTTGTTCCCAGAAAGTTTCATTCGTTGTTGCAACAGTTTTAAGGCCAACAGCACTGCTGGGCCTGCCAATGGTACAGGTTGTTATTGGCTTACTAACTTTTTTGTGGCTTCTGCTTTCTGGTTGACATGTTGGGACTATATTGGTATGTCTATTATATTATTATTTTTATGGTTGGTTTGCGATGTGTGGTAGTGGTTATTTAAAGTCTGTTGATAATATTGGGAATGTAGTCAGTAATTTGGCAGTGAAATTTTGTGTCTTTTTCATGCCTGTAATTATGCAATGCAGTATTATTCAGAAGGCGAGCAATGCACTTGAAGTCTTGAAAGAAGTTCTTGATGCTGTTAATTCTCAAAATCCTGAGGTAAGTTTTAGAGACCTGTTTTTCTTTTAAAAAAACTTTTTCTCTTCCACAAGTCTGAATGTGTTATCCAGTAGCATTGATATGTTATTTCATTTTAATTATCATGAACATCTTGAAATCTGTACAACTTTTTAAGCAAATTGATATGCAGAGATGTCCATTCTAGGTTTTGTCAAAATTGTGGAAGTTCAGAAACTTGTTAACTTGATGGCATTATATTTTAAATTTTATTTAGTTTTCAATCTTTGAGATAGTTTAGTTTTGGTCCAGAAAAACTTGATAAAATGTCTGAACCAAACACTCCCATGCCTTTATTTTGTTGTCACTGTCAACTTCAAATATTTGTTTCTTATTCCTTCGAAGGATCTGTTGATTGTGGGGAAATGGTACAAGAACAAGCATCACATTACACTTCCTAACATCACAGACATGCATGATTTGCATGAGTCTTGGTCACATGCTTGTTGTCTCCAAGTGCATCCTTGAAGTTATGAATTAGCATTTCCCATCTCTAATTTGCGTGGCATGTTCTCTTAGAGTGCAAAGGACGAGTTTACTCTTGATCTTGTGGAACAGTGTTCATTCCAAAAGCAGCGAGTAATGCATCTTGTGATGACCTCTCGGTAAGACTGCTCTCTAGATCATCTATAAATAACAAAAGAAGAACAAAGGATTCATATTGCTTATCAGCAACTTCTGTAGTTGGATTGTCCTTTGTTGTCCAATTGATTCGGTAATTGCCGTTAATGATCATCTTGGAAATTTCGATAATTTGTGTCACAACTCCATGGGAGAGAGTGGTATCTCAGTTCTGCTACTGATGCTTAAGTAATAAAATGAGATACCTGGGCCATTAGTGCAGTACATTTTTTTTTCCCATACAGATTGGCATAAAATCTTAAACTGGGTGCTCTATTTTTAAGAGTTTCCAATCAAAACAATGATGATAATAATAATGATGGTGATGATAGAAGCAAGCAGTGCACACATTCGCATGCCATTAAACTATTTCCACGGTTGAGCATTAGTCCTGTCAACTAGTTGATACACCTGAGTTTATGGTGCAGGAGCAACACCAGATAGTGAAATTTCTAATAAACTGTTCAAATGTTTTTGCTGCCATAAGAAATCACTATCCATCCCCTTGCCCCTTTATTCTCATTACTGATAAGCTATAACCAGCTTTTTTCTTGTCATCAAACACTATTTATTAGCTCAACAATTCTTTTCATTTATTACAGTAACAAGTCAGATTTGTACCCTCAAGTTGCAACATGCAGGTGCAAAATGCTATCCTGCTTTAGTGTTGTGTAGCAATAGAAGATTGATCATGTTGCTTTACCTTCTAAGGAAATACCATTCTTTGATCCAATTGGTTGTTGGCTGTAAGGAGAGGCAATTAAATGTGCTGTCAAAACAGAACATGGCATGTAGAAGCTTATGGGTTCAATAGTTTGACAGCCTAATCCTTGCCAAAGACTGTTCTATAGTCCTTAAATGCTACCTTAGTCAGATCATAAAAGATTTCATAGACAGATGTTCTCAAGCACTTGTTATTGTAAATGTGAATTTTGATTTAGGATAGATTTAGTGACAGTGTTGGCTGTAAGGAGAGGCAATTAAATGTGCTGTCAAAACAGAACATGACATGTAGAAGCTTATGGGGTCAATAGTTTGACAGCTTAATCCTTGCCAAAGACTGTTATATAGTCCTTAAATGCTACCTTAGTCAGATCATAAAAGATTTCATAGACAGATGTTCTCAAGCACTTGTTATCATAAATGTGAATTTTGATTTAGGATAGATTTAGTGACAGGCCTGCTGCTCAATTCTGTCAAAATTATGTGCAGATGGTCTCAAGCACTTTGTTCTTCTATCCCATTGATGTGAAAGTCTGGGAATTTGAAATCTTTGATATTGGAGATTTCTTTTTTCACATTTTGGAATTTGAAGATTTTGTTGTTTGGTTAAACTAAAATATCTTTGGCATTTTTGATAAAATTCCAAATATGTCCCTAGAATGATTAAATTCTTGATGAAAAATTTCTATTGGACTAGGGGGTAATATTGCAATGACGTCAGTTTGCCAAATTATCTTTAGCAGGCTTCTGAAAAACCCACCTCCATGAGGCTCTGGTTCATGAAGGAATAAATAGGCTAATCTGCTAGTATTGGCTGAGTTCCCATTATGTGTGCTTTTGAACAATAATGAGTAATGCATGTAGGCATCCAATCTCATATACGTAGCTGCTTAAATTGACATAACCATGTACCTTTCCCTCGTTTTTGGTGCAGTGATGAAAAGCTGGTTTCTCAGGCAATTGAGCTGAACGAGCAGCTGCAGAAAGTCCTAACAAGACATGATGCCCTCGTATCAGGCAGGCCAATGTTATCAGATAGGTCTACAACTTCAAATGGGGTTACTTCAAGTGCAAACCATTTTAGTTGTGTGGAAACAGAGGAGGAAGAGGAGGAAACCGAGCAGCTTTTCCGAAGGTGTGTTCATCTCCCTGAATTGGCGTAGGTTCTTATGTGGGAACTAACTTATGAACCTTTTACAGACCCATCTGCAATGTTTATTCGATTCCTGGTTTTCTTTCCTGTTGTTGAGAAGTGTCATCTCTTGCAAAATTGACAGGTTACGAAAGGGAAAGGCTTGTGCAAGACCTGAAGATGAAGGGAACTCAGAAGAACATCTTCCTCTGGGCTTTCTTGGGTCATCCATGCCAGGGGAGAGGCTGAACCGCCCCCTTATACGGCTAAAAAGTTCTGAACAGTTGCAGGAACTTAGCGCACATTCTCCACCTTCTGCAATTCCACCCCCACCTTCAAAACATGTAGAGAGAGAGAGATTTTTTAAGGAAAAAAAGGTTGATGGTTCTGCTTTGAGTGGCCATATGGGGGGTCTCTCACTACACAGCCGCAATGCCAGCAGTTCCTGCAGCGGAAGCATAGATTTCAGCGACTGACAAGCATCCTTAGAAACCACTGTGTTTGATTCATGGCCTAGCGATTGGTGTTTGATTGATGGATTTATGGTTTCTCGTTTTCTATCACTGAGGTGGTTTAAACGATGGCTGGTGTTAAGAGAAATAGAAAGTTACAGGTTTGAAACTTGTTATTGCGTTCCCCTTTACATAAACTCATGATTTTACCGACGAAGAGCACTTATTTAAGTGTTCACGTTCTAAGTTGAATGTAACTCTGCATCATATCTTTTGATGGCTTGTGCAAATATGTTTCTGGGTGGCATGCCGAGTTGTTTTCAGAAGTAGCTCTTGAATGGTACTCTTTTGCCGGTTGATTTCAACGGGGGTGGTGGAGTTTTTCAGATGCTTTTGTTTTCCGTCATATCGGTCGTATCAACGGCTCTTTTTGATAGAACTCCTAGCACCTCCCCACCCAAAGTTATGGAACCTCTGACGACGACTTCCCAAAAAAAAAAAAAAGAAGAATTGAGGTTCGTTTAAGGTTTTAAAAATTAAATTAATAAAATTAAAAATTAAATTATAATTTAATTTAAATTACTGTAAAAATTAATAATTTTAAAAATAAATAATATTTATTGATTAAGATAAAAAATTAATAAATTAATTATAAATTTTTCAAATTTAATTAATTTAAAATTTTAAGAAAAATTTAAAAATATTTTTTTATATTTTTATTTTTTAAAAGATTAAAATGATATTATTCTATAATTTTTAATTATAAATAATAAAAATTTTAAAAAATAATTGTATATTATATTTATTTATATTTTAATGAAAATATATAAAATTATATATTATATTATATTAAAATTTATTTTTTATATAATTATATTATATTTATTAATATTTTATATAATATATTAAAATATATATATATATATATATAATATTAAATATTAATTTCATAAATTTAATTTTAATTAAAATAAAATTTTATTTTTAAAAAAATTTTAAACTTATTATGTAAGTACGACTAAATTTTAGGTGAGCATATATTGACACACACAGTCAAAATAAGAATTTATGCTAAAAAAATTAATTATTATGAAGCAAAAGATAAAGGGGCCTTAAACCATCGACGTGCCGTCCGTCTAACCCCGAAGAGCATTTTATCCAAAGCACAAAAATGCGGCGACTCTTGCCCGTCAAATAGGAGGACTCTAGGACTGGACTGGATTCTAATATCCATTCTTATTTGCAATATTGTGAAGCTTGGTAAAGCAGTCAGACACGGACAATAAATATAAGATAAATGCTTTCTGTGAGAGTCTTTGGCTTTTTAAATTTTAGAGGCTGTGTGCTTTTGGTTTCTCAACTTCATGTTCTTGATAAGGGCCTCTAAGTTGAAATCTTTAAAAAGTTAATATATATATATATATATATATAAAAGAATGGAAACAAGCTTTCAAGCTTTCGATTATGGTAGAAAACGAAATAACAAAAAGATTCAATCTTTTTGTTTTATTTTTTCGTGGGGTTGGGGCGGGGGGGGGGATAGCATAAAATAATTATAAATAATAATAATAATAAACGTATCAATCGATCAAACCGAAACAATTGGGAGAAACAGGACAAAATGAACATTAGCAGCCCTTCCTCTGCTGCGTCTACGTCTTCTCTGGCCATATTTGCTCTTCGCCGCCGTCGTCCTCCTCCACCGCCTCTTCCGGTTTCTGCCACTCCTTGCCGCGCTTCCTCTTCTTCTTCTTCTTCTTCTCTTCTTCCTCCTCGTCCTCAGCTTCTGGGGATTCCAAATTCCGACTGTAAGTCAGTCCTCTTCTCTCTACTTCTTTCTTGTTCTTATGTTTGGTTGTGAACTAGAAGTGCATAAAGAAAGAAAGAAAAAAAAACCCATGTGGGTGTTGCCAATTCTTGTAAGTTCGAGCTTACCGAGGTTGAGTGTAATGGGTTACTGAGTAGTATCATAGTATTGTAGTCACTGAGTACTACTTTAATGGGTTATCAAACTTGATTCTATTTATGACTTACTCATGTGAAACGTTTCACGATTGTTGTGGTTTCATAGGCTGTTGCCACAGGCAATCTGTGCTTCCGGAAGTTCCTCTGCCGTCCGGGCAGACGCTTGTCGTTCTAATCATTTAGAGAACAGTGTAATTACCAAGTGTTCTCTGGGATGGTCTGGAACACCTTCTTTGCGTTCCAAGCAACCACTTGACGAGCACTTGTTGTCTGTGGCAGCCTTAGCGACTTCGACATCTCAAAACGTCACTGCTGCACCTCTAATGAGGGAGGAAAGGATAGGAGTAGTATTGCTGAACCTCGGGGGACCAGAGACTCTTGAAGACGTGCAGCCTTTCTTATTTAACCTTTTTGCTGACCCTGTAAGGCACTCTTGCTTTTCCATTTGATTCTGATTTGAGGGCATGATTATGCATAATGAACTGAGGGGACCAAATATAGCATAACTCTTGTTTACATGTAGTTGCTACTTGTTAGAGGTTACAATGCAGACTATGCTACAAGGATTAAGTTGAAGCAATGAAGGAACGCACACTAGAATTGATAAGATTTGGCATGTTCTACTCCTTCTCTTGCTATTTTTAATACCAGAAGTGTCAAATTGAGATAATTTGCTGACTTTTCTAAAGTTATTATTGTTGAGTGGGGGCTTCTATGCCTTGGATGGGTAATGCATACATTTGGTTACCATCAACATCATTAAGGGAATAATTTTCACGGATGCCTTGGTATCAGATGCCAATTCCAGCCATCTTACGTTACCTTATATCCAGGACATCATACGGCTGCCAAGACTGTTCCGTTTTCTCCAAAAGCCGTTGGCCCAATTTATATCAGTTGTCCGGGCACCAAAGAGCAAAGAAGGGTATGCTTCAATTGGGGGTGGTTCTCCTTTGCGACAGATAACTGATGCACAGGCATTGTTTTTTTCTCTTCCCTTTTAAGTAAATTAATTTGGATTATTGTAGCAGTTTACATTTTGCTCTTATAAAATATGTGGCTTCCTATTCTGTATTTCACAAGTTGACAGGAGGGATTTCTAAGAGGCCACAGATGCTTCAAGACACTATTGCTTGAATGCTTTTTTCATCTATATTCTTTTTGAGTCTCTGTACTTCTCCTTGGCACTGATTGTCCATCCTCTTCTTTATTCAGGCTGAGGCCTTGAGGAAGGCCCTTTGGGAAAAGCAAGTCCCAGCAAAGGTATATGTAGGCATGCGCTACTGGCATCCATTCACTGAAGAAGCCATACAACAGGTAATATGATTGCCTGCACCATAGTTCCAAGGTCTTGGTTTTGATATATAATGAACCAGTAACACTCTCCACTGGTTGTATTTTTGTTCTGCTATTCTGTACCTTTTAATGAAGTTTCACTAATTTCTTTTACAAATATACATGCACACACACATTTCCCACAAGTGCCATTTCATCCTGCATTTTTGGCTGCTGGTAGGGTGGTTCCAATTAGGTATCCATTGTTTAGATTCTTACAGTTGCAGGAATTGAGATATTCTGATTTGCCGGAATTCTGTGGACCTCTGTGCCATATGTAATGATTAACTTTTTGTATCTGTCATATAACTAAGCTAGGCTTGGGGAGAATGGATTATGAACAGATACATTCAATGCTTGAATTAACATAGAATTTTTGCCATTGTTTATGTGTTCACATAGAACTAGTTAAATTGCACTGATTTAACCATTGTGGCAATTTTCTAGACCTCTTTGTTACAGGAAGGATATGACTGCAATATTAATCTATTAGATGGCTCTGATTCCCTTTAGAATTAACGAGAATCAATTTTAAATTAATTCATGTGGTTTTACCAATTTTCTTTATCTAAACAATTTTCAATTGCAGATTTTTTTCTAATTTTTTTTCATGTTGATCATATTTCTTGAATGTTTAATTTGGGTTGGTGTCTTGGATATGCCTACAGCATACAAATAAGTTAAATAAGTTGAAGTTGGATTCTTTAATATCTGATGCTACTTAATTTATCGCTGATACTTATACACTGACCTATTGTTTTTGATTTAATAAATTCATGCTAAAGAAAGATATTTGTCTTTTTATCTGCAATGCCTGAACTAGATGTGTTACTTAGGACTTCTCAACTAATTGATGCCTCATTTATTCTCTTTTGTAGATTAAAAAGGATAAAATCACAAAGCTTGTTGTTCTTCCACTTTATCCACAGTTCTCAATATCAACTAGTGGTTCAAGCCTTCGACTTCTGGAGAGCATCTTCCGGTGATTATAAAGAGCATGCTACATTGCATTATGTCTTTCAAAAGACAACTCTTCATTATTGTTTTCTGATGGTTCACCAGGGAAGATGAATATCTAGTTAACATGCAGCACACAGTGATACCTTCCTGGTACCAGCGGGAAGGATACATAAAAGCGATGGCAAGTTTGATTGAAAATGAATTAAAGAAGTTTGACTGCCCAGAAAAGGTAATGATTTGCTATAAGGAGAACTACTCTTCTGGGCAAATGTTTTTGTTTTTCAGTGAGTAATTTGAATTTATGCATGTTTTGTGACAAATAAATGGTAACCAGCTTGATAAAACATAAAGGGAATTTAAAGAGAGTACTGGATTGGTGGGGATACCCTTCTCTTGAAATATGAACAGAATCAGAACTTGGATTAATGAAATTCAGCTCTTCTAAGAAAATCTTATTAGCTTGAGAAATAAAGAGGGGAAAAAGAAGCTGAGAATCACACTAATTTGCAACTTCATAGACATATTTTTACTAACAATGAACAGATGAAAACTCAAAATGCAATTTGTATGGTTAATGCCACTAGTGATAACTTTACCTTGAAGTTAATTGCACTTAGCATAATTATTGTGCCAAGGAAAGAAATGCCATTGTAATCATCATCCTAAACACACAAAGGTCATCCTTTTCAATATTCTGGGATATATGATTTACACCCAGTGCTTGGGGGTTACATATCTTATTTTGCATTTCATGTGTGACCATGGATGGTAAATGTACATATTGTTTTAGTTGGTGTCTGCTGTTGCATATAGCCAAAATTTGTCTTGTTTGCTGAGGATATTTACTCTTCTTTTGCATTTTGAGTTTGTCAGATAATGCTATTGATCTTCATGGGGGTGTTTATGGTTTGATCAATCGAATTGAACTACGATAACCATTTCCAAACCTAAACTTTCAGTTATGTAAAACTGAAAACCATTGATGAAGTGAAAATTCAGTTAACTGGAAATTTCGGTTTAGTTTCAGCTAATCATTCGGTTAATTGAAACAATGACCCAAAAAAAAAAAGAAAATTAAAATTCTAATCTAAATGTGTGTGTTTGTGTGTATATATATATATATAATTTTTTTTTTTTAACTTTACAATTATCATTATAAAATAAGTAAGTAATTATTTAAGATATATTAATACTTTATTAACATTTATTTTTTATTAATAATTCTATTAGTAATATTTTTCCTATTATTAAAATAAAAAAATAAAAAATATATGTATAAAATATCATTAGTTAACCACAGTTTTTTAATATTTAGTAATCAAAACCAAACCAAAAATTTCAAATTTTGTTCTGTTCAATTAAATAATTATAAAATTGTTTTGGTTAATTGGAAATTCAGTTTGGCTCAGTTCAGTTTTATTGATTAACCAAAATTTTCAGTTTTTTGGAATACCCTTAGATCCTCATATCCACCTAAAAATTTGGTTAATTGGTGCTGAAGGCATAGACAATATAAACCAAGCCAGTACACTCCTTTGACATGTGCTAGGCTCAACTAGCACATGATATTAGATATATACAAAGGAAGGTGAACATTTCTCTAATACTATGTCAAATAATGTTATGGAACCTCATTTCGCCTAAAACTTAAGTCAGAATGTGGTGACGTTCGGAGACATTATTAGTCAATCCAAGTCCTAGTAACTTTATCAATGTGGGGCTTTATGCTCTCTACAAAGTTAAAAGTTAATATTTGATTTCTTCATTTTAGCTTAGTTGCCAACATATTTAACTGAGAATGTATTGTAGGTTGTGATATTTTTAGTGCACACGGGGTGCCTCTTGCATATGTGGAGAAAGCTGGTGATCCCTACAAAGCAGAAATGGAGGAATGTGTGGATTTGATAATGGAAGAATTGGAGACAAGAAAGATCACTAATTCGTACACTCTTGCTTATCAGGTACTTCCATGTTTCTTGATGCATCTGGAACTTGCAGTTTCCTTGTATGTTTGTTCACTTCCACGTATGATGGGTGGACTGGCTTCTTGGTATTATTTTATAGCATAGGATCCAAATCTGATCAGGTGTGGTTGTGTCTCCTGTCCAAGAAATTTATATATCTTATGAATAAAATTGAGATGAAGAAGAAAAGGGGTTGGAGGGCTGTAATAATTTGAAGAGAACAAGTGATCCTCACTTTATTGTTCTTGAGAGATTTTCTCGACTGGCTTAGGCATAGATGATGTAATAGCAATCAGGCAATTGTATTCTCTTTCCTCCAAGTGACTAAGAGGACTTATCCAGAACTTAAAATTTCACTTCTCTTCCCAATCCCTGCATACAAGCATATCCTGCTATTGCAAAAGTTGCTTTAGTTAAGGGATCTTTTGACAGAGCAGATTATTTGGCTTGGCTTGTCATGATTCTTTCATGAACTTCAGAAAGGAGCTGCTGTCCATGGTTGCATGCATTGGACATTGGGAATGAGGGTCAGTTCCCAAACCACCTAACACATAGATTTAGGAAAAGATGGTGAATTCCACAACTGCGTGGGAATGATGGTGAGGGTTTGTAAAATTTATGGAGAAATTGGGGTTTAAAAGCTTGTGCACAGATTGGATTTATTATATATTTCAGGGAAGTGTAGAAAATTATAGAGAAGCCATGTATAAGTCATATCCATTCTCAGTCAGTTTTATAAATTATTCCTTGACATTGCAAGATGAATCTGGAAACCCCTTCAACTTTTGAAATTGCAAAAAAGCTATAATAACCTTCAATACCCAAGATAGTTTCACATACTTTATGCTCATAATCCCATTGGATCCTGGACTCCTAAATAGAATAAATGTGAACATTGTCTAGGAAAACATAAACTAATTTGGAAGGAACATGCAGGAGGTTTGTCTGGTCCATCTCTCACCCAGTGAAGGTATGAATTTCCTCAGTTGATGATGCTTGAAAAAGTTGGCCAAATTGAAAATTATATGTATATTGGTTGGGTATCTACTGGGCCCTTGGTCATTATTACAAATGGAATTTTTGTGTTCCTCACTCTCAAATTATTTTAAGAGACAACACTGAGAAAGGTGATATAGATGAGTTGACCCCTCCCCTGCTACCTACCAACCCCCCATCCACCCCCCCCTCAAAAAAAAAAAAGAAAAAAAAAAGACCCCAAAATGGGAAAAAACCTGACCTTTTGCATTCTTACTGCCTTCTCCCAAATTTGGCGAAAGCATTATAATCCTAGCAAGTTTAGGTTTTTTTTTTTTTTTTTTATAGCTTATAGGAGAGTTTATGTGACATATGTACAGCCTTATTATTGGAATTATTATTTGCACTCTATTCTCTTTTTGTAGCCTTTTGATGGAAAAATCATGAGAGTTGCTTCTCTGTCTCTATTGCTGTCCCCACCTGTGGTGATGGTAGAGAAATAGAGGGGGGGGGGGAGTATTGGGGAAGTTTGTTTTGCTTAGTCCAGCCAGATTTTGAGAAATTTTAGGTATTAGATGAGTGTATAAAGTGCCTTAGAAAATAGCTTTGTTTGGAACCTTGGATATCCTTATTTATGCTCATCATACCTTTGGCCATTGCTTGAAAACACATATGGGAGCCAAGGCTCAGACAAGACATGAGACGTGCTGTGAAATGTGATAGTAAAAGGAGTCATCCGAGTATATGAACTCTGCCAATGGCCAGCAAATAGGATAGAATACAGTGATATTAGTATTGTTTTTCTCTCTCTGAATAGGATTTACTATGATGGAGTGCACAAAAGCTTGTGTATAATTTAATGGTGTGCTTATTCGAAATCACTTGTATAAAAGCACGTGTGACACTAAGATTTCCTGCTTTTTCTTTTATGCATTTGTGACACTTTCCTGATAAATCACTTGATTGTCTGAGCATATTTACAGAGCAGGGTTGGACCTGTGGAGTGGTTGAAGCCCTATACAGATGAGACAATTATTGAGCTTGGAAAAAAAGGAGTAAAAGGTCTTTTAGCTGTCCCTATCAGGTAACTAATGTGTCAGATGTGGACCAAATTGATTTTTGTATGGAATTCCATATTCAGAGGCATATATCTGCTAGGTGATGTTTCTTTGCTAGCTTGACATTTTAATTTTCAAACATTTCAACCTTACTGAAGTTTGTTCTCAAAATTTGACATCTGGTTTACAGCTTTGTTAGTGAACATATTGAAACTCTGGAAGAAATTGACGTTGAATATAAGGAATTGGCTCTTAAGTCTGGAATAGAAAAGTGGGGACGTGTTCCTGCACTAGGATGTGAACCTACCTTCATCTCAGATTTGGCTGATGCTGTGATTGAGAGTCTTCCATATGTTGGTGCAATGGCTGTCTCAAATCTTGAAGCTCGGCAGGTACCCTTTCTAACTTTATTATAGATATTAGAAGTGAAATGAGATATTTGATGTTGATTTATGCAGCCTATCATTGCCATTGGAAGTTTTAACGTATGCATGCAAGCAGATTTCAACATTTATGCACACATATGAAAGACAAATGATATCTAGATCCTATGTTTTCTCTCTTATTACCAGCTGGGGTGCTTTAATTTTCTTCTACTCTACCCTGCACCCACAACTTGATTGCACTTTTAGTCATTATCTAAGCCATGGTATGCACATATTGTTTTGTTCCAATTTAACTTTGGTCCAATGGGAGGAAGAAGAGATAAGCGGGTCCCATTGCTCACTAAGTAGCCTGACTACAAGATTAATTTGAAGTGGTTTTCTTTTGTTTAGACCTTATTAAACAATGGATGAAAACTGCAAAGATAACATGGAAAACAAATGATTTCATCAGGACACTCCTGTCTATTTT
Organism: Rhizophora mangle; assembly: GCA_037832345.1. Classification (NCBI taxonomy): domain Eukaryota; kingdom Viridiplantae; phylum Streptophyta; class Magnoliopsida; order Malpighiales; family Rhizophoraceae; genus Rhizophora; species Rhizophora mangle. Next base: position 129,826 of record JBAPLJ010001639.1, on the reverse strand, counting down.
CCTGATGAATGAAAGGGTGTTTTGTTGCCAATAGATTCCAGTAAGAACTCTCTGTCAACTTAGGAGGGCACTGTGGAATTCTTTAGGCCCTCATGTGCTGCTAGGTTAGGCCCCAGACTTACCCTAAGGCACAAATATCACTTCACATGTCTGGTGTCGCACAAAGTTTGGAGAAGTTAAGAATTTATGTTGAAAGAAAATAGGACATCAAGGTCAATGTAGTTATTTCTTGTAAGTGGCTACTTTCCCTCTCACTTTTTCACCCTCCTAGGCTAAGGTATCCTGTAATATCTTGATTCTAATTTTTTAATTATTGTTGTTGAGCTACCCCCTATAAAGGATTCATTTGTTTGCCATCCACATTTGAAGTGAATTAAAATTCCAACCAAATGTTAGCCTTGGGGTTTTGAGATTGTGGAAAGGGGAGGTGGTTGATGAGTTGACTGGATTGAGCAAAAATTTCCAGATAAAGGATATATATTACTGCCCTATTTTTCTACCAAGTCTTGCTTGACTGGCAGTTTTGACATCTTTTTTTTTTATTTTTTGCAGTCTTTAGTTCCACTTGGCAGCGTAGAGGAGTTATTGGCAGCATATGATTCAAAGCGTAAGGAGCTTCCACCTCCAGTGACAGTGTGGGAATGGGGTTGGACAAGAAGTGCGGAAACTTGGAATGGAAGGGCAGCTATGCTGGCAGTTCTTGTTCTATTGGTTTTGGAAGTCACCACCGGTGAGGGGTTTTTGCATCAGTGGGGTATATTGCCGTTATTTCATTGACTGGAATCATGTTAAGAAAAACAAACATATATATATATATATATATATATATATATATATATATATACATATATACACACGAAACATTAATTTTGTTTCTAGCACAGAATGCTAATGCATTGTATGACTCTTGTATGCATCATTGCGCTGGATTTGAAGGCACTGTTATCCAGGGATAAAATAGGTTTGGCTTGAGGTAAACTGGCATAGGTGGGGAGGGCTGAGAGGGTATGAAATGATAGTGTATTACATAGCTTGGTTATTATTTGGCTACACAATTTTCTTCGGTTTTATGTGTAAGCTTGTTGAATTCCACGGCTTCCAGACTCCATTCATCTTTTTTTGTTGTCTCTAGCAGATGGCTGAGAAATGAACCTAATCAGAGAGCATATTTGATTTTTGTCCATAAATTACAAGGTTGACCACCGGGCTATGACCTACTAGCAAGCATGCTACAGCTTATCTTCGACATTATGCCCACAGTCACATGAGTATCTTAAAGAAGAAAGCTAATTGACCACCTGATTGCATGTGTGCAGGTTAGGTCTTAAATTGTTCATGTTATGCACTGCTTGTAAGTTAAATAACAAGTATATGCGTCAACCTGGCAAATCCATGACAATTACAGTGCCACTCGCAGGCCCGAGTCATTTAAAAGATTAGTTGGATTGAATTAGCATAAGATTTAATTTATTTTTATTTTAAAAATGATAAATATAATGAACTTTGTAAACCAAATATATAAATGAATGTTAGTTATTAACATACAAGAGTAACTCGTGAGGAAATATTTTAGTAGTTTCTTTATTTTTTTTTATTTAATCTAAATGATTCAAAACCCTTTAGTAGCTAAAGCTTAAACTCTAGTTACAATACCGCAATCTATTGATGGGAGTCGAGGCTAAACTGATTACCCGTGGTTCAATTTCTGGTTCCATTTCCCCTCCCTCATCTTTTTTTTTTTTTTTTTAATTATTTTATTTTATTTAAATTATGAGTTACATGATAAAATAATTCTATTTATTATTGTAAAATTGATATCTCTTTTTTTTTTTTTAAAAAAAAAATTGAATTTAAAACTATAAAAACAGAAGTCTAATTTCATAATCATCAATAGATGCCCCTTGAAACACATTTCATTTTAGTTAAGAGTATAAGCCAATAACTTTTTAAATTGATAAAAACCTATATTTATATTATCTATTAATATTAAGAAAGTGAAGTGTTTATACAACAATATTTAATTATTTTTTTTTAAAATTAAATATTTAATTTAAGTTTTTATTCAATTAAATTACAAAATTTTAATATTTAATTTTTTTTTTACATAAATAATTTTCTTTCAAAATTAGTGCTTGCAATTTATTATAGTAATATTGTAAATTAAATGAAATAATAAAATTTACTCTACTTTTTAGTTAATCATTTAATTATAAAATAAATATTCTCTTAAAATGCATCCATCCAAGACTCTTTCTGTCTTCTTATTGGTCAAGAAAAATTAAGTTATCTAAAATTAAAAAATTATTTAAAGTTGTGTATTAAATTTTATTTTTTATAAAATTTAAATTTGTTATTACTATTATATAACAAAAGTTATGCAAATTTTCATATAAAATAGAATAAAATTTATTTAATTGTAATTTGTATTATCAAAATTTAATTATAGTTTTTCAAAATTATTTTACTAGGAAAATTATTTTTTATCTCATTTTTATGTAAAAGGTAGTACTTATATAAAGGGAATAGTGATTTGGTAGTTATTTGGGTAAGTAAGAGGTTTCTTGAACTCAATAGACGTAACTATTTTAACGTATATTCTCGTCAAGGAATATTTATGCATAATTACCAAATAAATTGAAGAAAGTAATTTATTTATATTTTAGATGCACTAACAATTTTTTGCTATTTTTAAAATATTAAAAATATAATTAATCTCAATAATTGTAAAAATCAAATAAATGAATAATTGTATTTTATAATTTAAATTATTATATAGTAAAATGCATATTATAATATATTTAAATAATATAATTTGATAAGTTTTGAATTAATAAGTTGTAGAAACATTTTATACAAATAACTTTACAAATAATTAATTTCTTATTAGTTAATTGAAATATTTAAGATCTTATTCATACCATTTTTATGGACATTTTAAAGTTAAATTCTTTAACATATTACAATGACTTATATAGTAGACTTTAGGTATTCCTATTATAAGATATTTTTTCAAATTTGTTAAGAGTTTTATAACTCATCATCCTTTTATTTACTACAAGTACTAAATAATATGAATGCTAAGTTGAAAAATTAAATATAGTATTTTAATTACATTAATAATATATTTTGATTTATTGAATTTAAAATTCAATGTTGTGTTAAGTGTTAAATTGAATTTTTATTATTAGTAATTTGTATATATAGACTTAAGACTAAGTAGAAAAGTTTTGAATGTGGAAATACATCCAACTTAATCTAAGTAGAAAAGTTTGTGTATTAGCATACTTCAATTTTAACAATGACTCTATTAGTTATGTTTAGTTATTACAAGTAGTCCAATTACTCCATTTCTTTAGCTACTGGGACTAAATGAATGCTGTGAACAAGTACTCCATTCCTTTAATTGTATTAGTTTAATTATGTAATGACTTCTTATAGCTTTGTAAATTAAGAATACTAAGATAAATGACAAGTATAGAAATTTGATTAATAGGATTCTATGAATCAATTAACATATATTTAATTATAATTAAATAAAAATTCTAATAGAATTTTGTCTTAATTATAATTAAGTCTTCATAATTATATATACAACTCAACCAAACCCATTCTCGAATCAATCTTGATTCATTTAACCTTAAAGTATATGTTTGCCAATATTTCAAAAATTATGTTTTTACTATCCACTTGGGTTTACTTTTGGTGAATATAATTCATCTATTCCTTTCTCGATGATATTAATTATAATAAGCATATACTCTCTATACTTATGCTTTACTAAACTACTAACTCTAATACTATTTATTGGGAAATGCAAGAGTTTAAATTTAAGGAAAATTTTGAGTGAGGTTTAAGTAAATAACAAATTTGTAAATTTAACATTATATTTTAATTCAAAATTATAAGGAATTAGGTTTATGAGTTTTTCTCAATTACATCTTACTTACTTTTTTCTTTTCTCACTTTTAATATAAGATTTCTAAATTATACAATTTATACTTAAAATCCCAATATAGGTAAATGCAAGAGCCTAAAATTGGAGAAAATGTGAGTAAGGTCCAAATAAATAAGGTTTGATATTATATTTCAATCTAAAATCTTAATATATTGAGTTTATAAGTACTTTTCACTTATATGTTATTTGATCTTTCCTTTTACTTTTAATTTGAAATTCTTTAATCACACAATTGACACTTAAAATATAATTAACCTCACTCTTAAGTGTAAGTTTTTTTTTTTAAAAAAAAAAAATTAGGCACAATCTCCTTGATTGCACTAATAGTCCATTAACACTTTACTAAGTTCATTCACAAGCCAAGTTTGCTTCACTTGATCATAAAGTTTGGGCTTGGTAATGCTTTAAGAGATATGTTTAGGTACACATATGTTACCACACTTCTTTTGGGCACACTCTTCTTGAATGCACTAATAGTCCATTAACACTCCATTAAGTCTGTTTATAAGTCAACTTTGGTTCACTTGATCATAGAGTTTGCACTTGCTAATGCTCTGAGAGCTACACTCAAGTGCACATTTGTTGCCACTCTTCTTTTAGGCACAATCTCCTTAAACGAACTAATAGTCCATTAACACTCCATTAAGTCTATTCATGAGTCAACTTTGCTTTACTTGTTCGTAGAGTTTACACTTGCCAATGCTTTAAGAGCTACATTTAGGTGCACATGTGTTACTACTCTTCTTTTGGAGCCATGACTCCATTTGAGTCTTCATCTGATAAGTTTAATTCATCTCTCTTCCTTAAGGGTAGCAACTATAGAAAATGTGTTGTTCATACTCATCTCTTACTAAACAATGGACTTTAATAGCACTTATAGGGAAACGTGAGTGCTCAAAAGGGGATAAAAATTCAAGCAAATTTAAGTAAGTAACAAACTCACATACTTAATACCATATTTTAATTTAAAACTATAAGAAATTGACTTTATGAGTTATTTTTATTTATATATTAATTATTATTTCCTCTCACTTTTAATGTTAGATTCTTAAATTATATAATTCACATTTGAGATTTTAATAATTAAAAGTCAATTCTTTCAAAATTTTTTTATTAAAATTGTTATTATTAGAAAAATTAAATTATTTAAAAATTTAAAAATAATTTTAAATTATATATTTAATATTATTTTTTTAAAAATAAAATTCATATTTATTATAATATAATATAAGTTATACAATATTTTTTATAGTATAAAAAATAAAATATATTTAATTATAATATATATTATTAAAATTAAAATTTTGATAAATTTATAAATTATTTTAAAAAATTATTTGTATGTTTTTATTATTTTATATAAATAGTATAATTCGTATATATAGAGTGATGACTTGATAATAAATTGGCGAGATGAGACCTCTTTTGGACTCAATAGACCAAAGTTTTTAAAAGTTCTAACGAATCAATTTGTTTGACTAAACTAGTTTGATTACCCTTTCAAAATTAAGATGGTCAGAATTAGTCAAGAATCGTTTCCCCGAACAATCGAACTGTTAAACCGATGAACCATTGTCAGTTTTCTCTAATTTGTTTGGTGGGATCTTGATTCAACGCCATCGACTAAGCACAACCAAAGAGTGCCACATGTTATAGGAGATAAGTCATGTTAAAATGCTCTCAAGTACTCCAACTCGTGTCAACATTGTGAAAGAAAGCCTTGCAACCAGCCAGGTTACATGACTGCTTGTTATTGGTAGGACTTAGAACAATAATATTTCTTTTCTATGCATTTGACCAACGTGATGCTATTCAGCACACACGAAGGTCCATTGTGACATTGCATTTTTTTTTTTTTTTAACTTTTATTCCAATCATTTCTTTTTATTCAACACAATAATTTATTTATATTATTTTTCTTACAAGTACTTTAAGCATATAAATATAAAAAAATTATAATATAATAATAAAAGAAGATGTTTCCTTTTCCCCTAAATGTACATGTATCTCATATATCATTTTTTTTCTTTTTTTTTTTTAAAAAAATCAAAAACTATATAATTTAGAAGAAAAAAAAATTATCTTATATACTTATAAATTACTTTAAAATTAAAATATATAAATCAAAAAATATTTTATATTTAATTTATTTAACTTAATCCTTTTACATTTTATTTAAATAATTAATTTTTAATCATATTTTACATTAAATTTTAAATTTTATATATATATATATATATATATATATATATAAACTATTACATTTTATACCTTACTATCTATCGTATTTATAAAGTATATGAATATTAAATAACATATATATTATTTTATTTTTTTTATTATTTGTTATTTAGTTTCAGGGTTATTTTATAATAGAGATCTATCATGAATATGCTGTTCCTATATTCAACTCTCATACGTCAAATTCAGAGTTGGGTCCTGTAGTACTTGTACAGTTCCTTCAAACGCTTGGAACTTTGGTATGGTTGTTATCACGTCTTGAGTTTCAATTCATTGTAGTTATTCACTGTATACTCTTAAACTGGGACATGAGGCTTCCATGGTTCATGTGAATTCCAATTCTGGCCTTAAAAAGGGTATAGTGTTGTAACAGAGAATTTAGAATTTGCATTCGGTGCCTTTTGATCCTTTATAGTTGCAAGAAGGGCTAGGAATGGTTTCCCTGTTTGTAGATTGTATGACTTGTTGGATTATGCATTATGAGCTTGATTTTATTTTCTCAACCTCTAGTTTTTGTTCCATTTTGAATTTTTACTCTCGTAAATCTCTTGGCGTCAACCATGTCCATTTTCGGTGCAGCTATTCATGCCTTGTCAAAAGAGCAAGCGCTCTCCCCCGACTCTTTTCAATGTACCAACTCGGGCATTTAACATGGGGTATCGGCAGTATCTTAAGATGTCAAACTCTGAATGGAGTTGAGAGTTTTTGTTGGCCAAGGGTCTTCCTTCAATTGCATTTAAAACAGTTGTGGTGCATGTTGATGTTAAATCTCCTGTTGCAGAGAAGGAGAAGGTGCTTGATGGGGGAGAAGACTTCCAGAGAGATCAGTCTACTTCCAAGTGAAGATTGAATTCCGTCCTTTTCTTCTCTCCTGTTAGCAGCATTTATGTCATTGCTTATTAGAAACCCCAGAATGGTCTGCCTAGGTTTAGGGGCGTTGTACAGATGCAGAATGGATTTTAAAAAGTGAAATAAGCACAGGAAGCAATCACTGTCACAAAGATAAGAGGCCATTGTTGAAATAATGCATGGTGGGCTAGTGACCGATTACTATACACGTTCGTCACAAGCCATTCCCAGAGGCGTAATCGAATATCTAGTTTGAATAGCTGGAGCTATTCCAAGGCACCTCTTGGAACTGTGAGGGGAGGGAGGAACTGATTTAGCAGTACTCGCCGCTTTCCCTCATGGTGCCTTGCAATTGCATGTATAGACAATATAAATGCCACTGTTACTTCCCACAGATCTTGTAGTCAGCAATGAAATAAAGGGTACATCACATTATCAGATTTTTATTACTGTTACCTATTTAGAGTCTATTAATTCTCAAGCGCAAGCTGCACTAATCACCTGTCATTATTATACAGAGTCCTGAGTTTGAGCAATCCATTGTCTAGTACATAAACAGATACTGAACTGGTTTAAATTATTTGATATTCTCCACTTGCATGAACTTCCTTGACCCTCTTGTCGTACTCATCTTCCTCATCTTCTTCCTCCACTTCTGCATCAATATCTTCCTCCACTTCATCTTCTTCTGTTCCCCAGCCAAAGCCTTCGACAGGGGTAGATGCTGGAGGTTTGCTTCTTGCCTCAGACACAATTTTCATAATTTCTTCCACACTTTGAAGAGAAAAGCTCAGGTTATCTCTCTGATAGTATATGGATTGAGATGCATCTGTGAGCTCCTTCGGCAAATTCTTTAAAAACCATGGATGGCTTTTTATTTCTTTTACTGTAATTCTCTGCATGAAAACCAAGAGTTGGTTGTTTAAAAAAGGGTTTAAGGTTATATAGTGCCGGCATGAATTTAAGTAATTGCAATTCTAAAAGATAGTTTAAATCATTCAGCTCCAGTAACTAATTAAGGCAAAGCTTGCCGCTAATCTATGTGGATATAGATACCACTGCAAACTCCATGATGCATATATTTGCAGAAAATCACTCTCTCTTGCTACCATTTCTCATTATGTGTTGTGACATAGCTTAAGTGCAATGTTTGGAACAAAAGCTAGATCACAAAATGAAGCATACCCTGGATGCATTTGCAACAAATATGCGAGAAAGTAGATGTCTGCAATCTTGAGACACATGAACATAGTCAGGGATTTTGTACTGTACGGCCATTATTTGCTGCAGAAGATGCAGAACCACAAAGGGTAAACTTACAACAAGAATACACAGCTATATATATATATATATATTATACAATCAAACATTAGAGGCAATATTTCACCTGAATTGTTTTACGAAAATTTTTAGGGTCATTTTGATCCTCAAAAGGATATGCTCCCACAAGCATCACATAAAGAGTGACTCCACAAGACCATACATCTGCCATCTGTAAAGAAGGAAAAAAATAACTTTAGAATTATTCTATGCATCCAAGTATTTAAAGACTGCCAGCAGATCATAAATGATGCCATTTAGAAGAGAATTATGTATTGGAACGTGAAACTAAATCCCTGGGAAATGCAGCCAATTGACAAACAATTTGGACAAAGGGATGGAATGCAACAAGCAAATGTCTCATGTGGAAATGAAACATATGTTATTTAACCCTCCTGGAAGGTTAAGTCACAGAACATCTCAGAAACAGGAATGGAAAAATCACACATCCGATGCTTTCGTTGAATTTTCACCCAAACATAAGGCAAACTTTGGCCTTTAGTTATTGTTGCAGAATGCTTCATCGGCTATTGGTGAAACACTACTTCCAATTAAAACCATCAAAACATCTCTTAATTGGTCTTGGAAGTAATGTTTTTGCTCAATATTTGTGATTATGGATGAATAGAAGACTGCTATTCTGCATCTAATTGGATTGATCTCGACACATCCCAACAAGACACTTGCAAAGCCCTCTGAAGTGCCATAGAAGTACACCTTGTTGGTCTCAAGCATGCAAGACTAGAACAGATGGCTCTACAAATCCATTAATCTCGTGTATGTGACACACATAGAAATGAAGTCAAGACTGTATTTCAGCTGCTGGTTTCATCAATTCTGAATCAGTTCCAGTGATCCAGATTTTTTGGATGTTGATTGTGTTAATTTTTCAGCCTAATCTGAGGTTTTTAGGCATATGATGGTACCTTTATCTCCATTTATATCAGAAACTAATAATGCAAGCTAAAGTGAGGAAGAACTGCCTTATCCAACACCTAAATCCTTGAAACTTAATTGCCCTGTTGGTCAATGCTTAATAACTCCATACAGCACAAGCCTTCATCAAGACCCCACAGAGAAACAAACATTAAAGCCAGTGCTGGAATTGGAGAACCTAAAAGATAAATGTTCGAGGGTGTTTGGTTTAACTTTCTGGGCCTGCTAATTGTTGTTCAGTTTGAAACAACAAGATGATGCTTTCAACAGGATAAAGATAAAGCATGTGCTAATGCCATTTTTGGACTTGCATGTGTGTTCTGCATTCAAGCTGATCCTCTCAGGTCGCAATCATAGCAATAAAATAAATGAGCACTAGAACCTACAAAAAATCTATCACCTTTCCTAACCCAACTTATGACAAAAAAATAAAAAAAATGTGCCTAGCCCTGAAAGAGACAAAAGCCCTGATAATGATAAAGGAGACATTCTCCCCCACACAAATAGGAATGGACTTACTCTCATCCATGGCACACCTCCCTTTACTTATGGTTACATCTTGGGATGTATCATCCAAGATTATGACTCTTGGCTCCATAAGGGGTCCCCAACCGTGAAAGTAACATAATGAATCAACTAATATTCGAGAAATTACCTTGCCATCATACTCCCGGCGAGAGAGAACTTCTGGTGCTATGTATGCAGGAGTTCCTACTGCTGATTTTGGCCTTGAATGCAACAAAGACGACTATACACCAACAGGGAAAATTTGCAATTAAAACTTAATATTAAATAAGGAATCTTTGACAGAAGAGTAAATCCAGCTGGTTTACTTCCAAAAATCCAAACCTTAGAGTAGCCAAAATCACAAATTTTCAAGCGGGGTGCAGGGCTTCCATCTAACAGTGTATTTTCCAGTTTCAAGTCTCTATGGCAGATTTGCTATTGAAAAAACCAGATAAGCCAATTTTGGTTAGAGAGAGATGGATGCTACCATAGCTTTAATTTGTGAGCTTCATTATACCATGAAGTGACAATAATCCACACCAGAGATCAGCTGCTGAAAAAAATATCTGGCCTGGAACAATTTAAGAGAGGAAATAACACAATGAGATCTAAATAATATCATCTCAAAGAAAACAAGAAGAGAAGTTAAGGGAACAGAGAGAAAAAAATTCAAGGAAAAACCTCATCTTCACTAAATCTACCAGCATTGCAAATTCTCTCAAAGAGTTCACCACCAGCCGCATACTCCATCACAATTGCCAAATGTGTGGGAGTCAGAGCGACCTGCAATAACCAATCCCAATCACAATCACAAAAATTTTCTCCATTGAGCACAACATCTGACAACAGTTTCATCATCGAATTCAATAGAAGAACGACCAATTAATTGAACAAAAAATTATATATATATATATATATATATATAACTCGCCTCTTTGAAACGGATTATATTGGGATGCCTGAGTGATCTGTGATTTATAATCTCTCTTGCCACATTCTCATCTATCTGTGAAGATAACAACAGCCAGAAGCCAGAGTTTTTGTCAATCATCCGAATATCAGTGAATTATACAACTTGGTAAGAAATATTCAGAATGCATAAACCTCTAACAAGATCAAAATTAATATTTCCAGGAAACGGACAGGAAAGCTAAACAAAGAAAAGAGATTTTTTTCTCTTTTAAATAGAAGAAGAATTAAAAGAAGGAATAATAAGAAGGAGGAAGCAGGGTGAAATGATAGAAGAAAAATCAAGACCTTGTGACCTCGCTCGATGTATTTCATGGCAACAAGCTCTTTGGTCTCCTTATGCCTCAAAAGCCTGGCCACCCCAAAGTTCCCAACTCCCAAATCCTTTACCAGCTCGTATTTCTCCATCTCCTCAGCTCACTATCTATACGATCCTAAAGGTTGCACATGCACAATAATATTACACGCAATTCTTTCTTTCTTTTGTTTCCCTGCTCTTATAGGTTCATTTCCTGGTATCTCATGCAAGATCTGAATTTCTCTCCCTTCCTCCACACACACCCCTATAAGTCACAGATGTACAAGTGCTTGTAGAAGTAGTCTTGAGTTAAAGAACCGCACTGTAAGAAATGTTAACATGATGTCTGAGTAACGAGTACGGAGGCGCACGTGGAGATGGGGTCTGTTCGCTGTTTAAAATATGATTGTGCCATTCCGCGTAATGGTATTACTATTCAAAAAAAAAAAAAAAAACAGGAGAAAAGCTCGTACGTGTACCGAGCACAAATGAAAATTATTAGGGCTCCGTATATGCATCGAGTTTTTTTTTTTTCTCAATACATGTAGCCAACCTCATTATTATTATAGTAGCTATGGGAATCCATCACCAGCGTGAATCCAATCACATGTATCGAGTTATGGGAATATGTATCGAGTTTTTTTTCTTTTTTCTCAATGTATGTAGCCAGCCTCCTTATTATTATTATTGTTATTATTATTATAATTATGGGAAGCCATGACCAGCTTGAATCCAATCACTACCTGTTCTTCAATTCAATTCTTGAAATCCATTCATTCCATCTTCATCATCATCTGTCACTTTTATTTATTTATTTATTTATTTATTTATTTTTTGTTCTTTTCTCTTTGTTTAGATCCCCAAAACCGCCGTTGTGACAGGTAATGAAACGCGACCATTTTGACGATTTTGGCGTTTTGCATGCATACCCTTTCGCGATCCAAGGAATTACCGAAAAGTTAGACGAATTTCACACGCAAATTATAAGAGTTGGTTTCATATTTTATCTTTTAATTCACGGGTTTATGTATATATAGGATTACAACTATAAATCCAACGGCATAATTTAGGGAAGAGACAAGTTTAATAGCAAAATCTAAGCAGCAACGAAAAAAAAAAAGGAAAAATAATTAATTTTACAAATAAATAAAATTAAATATAAAAGAATTATTTTATTACCCTATTATACTCGCTATGTTATTCGGTAAGTATCGCTGAGTGGCAGTTTTATTCGTGGAAATGTTTCACATACAAAGATTTAAGACGGAGACAGAGACGAGAGACTGATTTGCCGGGTGTAGCCCCATGCAGGTCCTACTTTTTTTTTTTTTTTTTTTTTTTTTCCTTTCTTTTGAAATGTACAATATGTATACAACTAAGAGAGAGTGTATAAATAAGTATTAACTTTATATATACATTTAAAAATGTTAGAAGCAGAAAAAAGAGATAAAAGTGGATGGGACCTGTGCAGAGCCCATGCTCCCCACATCAGCCACATTAGGGACTTTGTCTAAAGCACCTGTTCATGTAATAACGCCCTCTAATTTAACGAGTAAAGATCATGTCAAGTTTAATGTGAAGTTCAATAAATTATTCCACCCACGACACTTTTTTTTTTTTTTTTTTTTTGGCTGAGAAAGTAAAAAATGCCTCTAGCTTAATTTAAAGAATATGATGCATTACTATTAATTACGAGATTTATTAATAAAATTATTTGAACTCTTCTCTCTTATTTGGTTTTGGAAAGAGAAAAAAGTAGAGAAAAAATTAAGAGAAAAGAAAGTGAAAGACATAAAAAGTTGAAAAAGAGGAAAATTTTTTCATCCTCTTAATGTCTGGGGAAAGTGTAATTTAAGCATAGAAAACTAATTGTTTGAGAATAGATGAAATGTAATAGTATGTGTAAAAGTAACCATTTAGCCATTTATAAGTTAAATATTATATATATTTTTAATTAATATGTGTAAGTTCATATTTCAACACACAAATAAAAATGTGTTATATAATTTTATTAAAATATTATATTTAATTTTTAAGATATTATATAATTTTATTAAAGTATCCTAATTTTATTTTTAAGGTTTTTTTTAATATATATATATTGATAGAGTTGTAAATTAAAGAAATTTCTATAAGTATTATGATGTTTTTATAAATAATATATATTTTTTTTAATTTTAATATTTTTATTTGGTTTCTTAAATTATAAAAATAATTTGATATTATTTCAAGTTCAAATTTATTGTGAATATTGAAATTTATATTGAACATTAAAATCTATATTGAGTATTAAGTTTATTTTCAGATGAATGCTTGTGTTTGTTCTTAAAGCATTTTGATTTAGTTTCTCTCGCCATTTTCACACCTCTGCAATCATAGGTACCATTCGATTTAATAACCTCAAACAAAAAGCCTTCAAATTTATTTTTACCCGCTGCTGTCATTGTCTTCCAATCAACTGCCTCCGTTGACCCACATGCCACCACGCTCCGACGACTGTCTACCTTTGCCAGATGAAATCCATTTCACCAGATATGCCGCCTTTAATTGCTGATGTAAATTGCCGACATCTGTTTACTCCTCTGCCAAAGTAATCAATCGTCGATGCAATGCTTGTTACATAGCAAACGTCCCTGACCACCCCCCACTCCTTTTTTTTTTTTTTTTTTTCTTTTTTTTTGGGTATTATAGGTATTTTTGATATTTTAAAAAAATTATTTTTAGTTAACAAAAAAAAAAGTCAAAAAAATCCAAAAAAATTATTGATTTATCTTAGTTTTTAAATCTTACTAGTTGGACTACATTATTGATATCATATGGTAGATTTTGACACTACATTATCCAATGGAAAGCGTGTTTTATTTTTGATGCTACTCGGCTTCATAAGGATAAGCTTCATTAATTGGACCCCACCTTACTTGATGTTTGCTTCATATCTACTTCAGTAAGGTTGAGTTCTTTTCAACTGAAGGGGAATGATGTAGTAGCGGACAAGGGAAGATTTTAACAAGATCTCTTAGTGAAATTTATCATAAATATAAAATATTAGAAAAATCCCAAATAATAAGAATTTTCTCACTTTATTCTCCATTATTCTTCCATGATAAAAAAAAAAAAATTCAACCTTGAATTCTGGAATGTTGGAAAATGATAAACAACTAATGTTATGGTGGAGAGAATTTATCATCAAAGGTTAACTTGAGTGGGAATAAAGGAAACACCCTTAACTCAAGCGGGAAAGCTAAGAACTAAAACTCTAAAGGAATGACAAAATTAATTGCTTCCACAATTTATGCAATATCATTGTTCATAACTGAATGGATAAATTTGTCACCAATCAAATCAACCAGTTTAGGCAAAGGCACTTTTGTAAATTTTGCCTTACCAGTTTGAACAACTTCAACTAACAAAGCATGGTCAGTTAATGGTTCTAACTGCTATATTTTTGACACATCTTCAATGAGAATAAAAAGATTAATGGATGTTGATTTTAAAATTTGGTATTAGTATTAACTCATTATATTGACTTATTTAAACTGATATATTCTCTTCAACCTTAGTTTCACCAATATGAACATCAATCTGTTGTTCATTATCAAGAATATGATGTAACAACTATATCACTGTAATAATTCAGAAATATGCCAAAAGATCTTACAATATATAACAAGTATGGTTTAATCTTAGGATATCGTAATAGTTGATTGTCAATCAATACTTTTATTAATAGATATAGTATATATAATAGTTTCATAGAAGACTACTACAATTTTGACAAGCAATATTTAATTTGGTTCCTAGATATTTGGAAGAGGGCTTTAGAGGCTAAGCCCATAATACCAAATATGCTTTTCCAGTGAATAAATCAATTTTTTTTTTTTTAAAAAAAATATTTTTTTTTGTTGTTTTTATTTTAAGACACCCAAAACACATAAGAAACATTTTTAACTTTAATGACTAGACCTAAAAGCTAAAAGATATGGACAAAAATTTGTTTCTAACTTTTTTCTTTTTTTGACTTTTTGCTTTTCTTGTTTTTTGTTTTTTGTTTTTTTTTTCTGATTTCGTTTTTTTGGGATGAAACTATAAATTGTAAAAATTAAAGCTAAAAATATGGAAACAAGATGCAATACAACCATAGCTACAAGTGAGTGCTGTTTTGGTTGTTTTGACAAACACTCGATTGACATTGGTGGGGTGCCTTAGGGTAGGAGGCGACAAGGTAGAGGACAACGACTCCATTTGTACAAGTTTATTCTGGCAAGGGCTTGCCGTTGATGAGTGGTGGTTCACACAATAAGACTTATTAGTTCAACAATGTTAAGGCTATGACAGGACATGTTGATGGAAGAAAGAAACAAATTGAAGAATGCCACTCTTTTGTGGACCAATTTCGATCGCTAAAGATGACGGGTAGAGTGGCACGAGATAGTGCAGCGATTTAGGGCGACTTTTCTTGAGTTTTTTAGGCAAAATTTCATCATGTGGCTTTCAAAATCATGTAGATTGACGAGCGAAGCTTTTGGAAAAGTGGTTCTTGGGTGGCGGCGGTGAGTGCGGCGGTACTGATAGTGGTCCGACGAGGTGTGGTAGCAGTAACAAAAAAATTCAATCTAAAAGCTTTTTAGGTGTTTTTTTTGGAACTGAATTTTGCTCTCTTACTAAAATTGGTATCTAATAAATAAGAAAAAATAAAAACCAAAGCATAAATTCACCCAAAACAAATCTCTTGTCAAAATAGTATAATGGAACCAAATTGGCTAAACTAAATAGAAATATAATTGTAAATAGAAAAATAATTCTAACTAAGTAAATATTTAAATAAAAAATTATAATATTATTTCTTAATAAAATATTATCATAAATAAAAAATATTAATAAATTCTAAATAATAAGAATCTTCTTTTTTTATTCTCTATTACTCCAGTATATTTTTTTAACGAAAAAATTAAATTTATTTTTTTTATTTTTAATCATGAAAAATAAAATAAAAATTTATAATTTATAAATTTATTATTAATTTATATTTAAGACGATATTTAAAATTTTATTAATCTATATATTTTAATATTTAAAAATATTATATATTAAATATAAATATTATCATATTTTTTAATTAATTTTTTTATTTTTTACTTAATTTTTTGAATTATCTTTATATAAAGATGAGTTAGAATTATTACACAGAAACTACTTATAATTATTGAAATTGAATATTGAATTTAAACAGAGTGTTTTTAGTTTTCAGGTGCATTGCTCCGTATTGATGGGTAAATTCACGTTGTTTTCTACGTTTCAACTGCATTCTTGTGCTAAGTGCCTAACTATTCTTGTTTGTCCTACGTTAGTTTTGATATTAGAGAAAATTTCAATCTCAGAAAAACACCCAAAAAGCTTTTTGATTTTGTTACCCTACTACTAGAGCTACACCTAGCAGGACCACCACAACTATCGCCACACTCATTGCCAACAGTAGCCGCCATCACCGTCACCACTCAAGAGCCACTTTTCTAGAAGCATCTCTCGCCAATCTACATGATTTTTGTAAGCCATGTGACGAAATCTTACCAAAAAAGCTTGAAAAAGCTCCCCTAAATCATAATGTTGCCACGTGTTATCGCTACTCTTTTACTTCATCAATCATCTTTGGTGATCGAAACTGGTCTAGAGAATAGCGTCAACCCTCGATTTGTTCCATTTTGCCATCAACCCATGCCCCTCCGCAGTCTCAGCAATGCTAAACCAACCACTCTTCTTACAGGAAATACTGCCCATTAATGGCGAACCCTTGCTAGACGAAACCTGCAGCGATTGAGTCATCGTACTGTCCTGTAGCCTCTGCCCTAAATCACCCCACCGATGTAGATCGAGTGTTTGCTCGAAGAATGAAAACCACGTTCACTTAGCGTTATGGTTGAATGATGACCTTTTGGGTATTTTTAGTTTTTGTGTTTTTAATTTTTTTATTTTATAGTTTAATCCCAAAAAATTAAAAAAAAAAATTAAAAGTGAGAAAAAAAAAGGGTTAAAAACAAAATATCATCTATTATAAGGATAACTGCACTAAAGATTTTTCATCGGATATTCATTGTGAATTATGGTTAGCTTGGTGTCACGGGCCAATAAATGCAGACCTAATCTATTAAAGGAGTCCAAACCCACGACCAAAGGTACAAAGTACCTGAGAAGATTTCCTAGCATATTCCTTATACATAATTCTAGAATGTAATATTCCCTAACATATTACTTATAAATATTTAGGATATGAATGTTCTAGATCTAAGGCCAAGAGTTATATATACCCCAAGTCTCATTTATTTAGAACATCAAGCAATCAAGCATCAATCCAATCTCTCTTTCTCTAAGTCTCTCTCTAAATCCTCTTTACTTTGCTCTCTCTCTAGGCTTACTAGCAACTTTCCCTTGAAGTTGTCTAGTGCCGCGCGGGTTTAGAGTGTTCGTAAACTCATTCCGTGACAGTTGGTATCAGAGCCTTGGTTGCTACCGTTCAGCGCCAAAGATGGCTTCCGTCAACGAAGTTTGTGTGGAGGAGCAAAGCCGTGGTCGAGAGGAACAACGCACCTACATCACAAAGCGCGGTAAATCGAAGTCCGCTCTAATGGAGGCCTTGGAGTTCCGTGTTGCAGAGTTGGAGAATAACTTCTCAAGGATTGAACCAGCCCTTGAGGAGTAGGCTGCCCGAATTGACAACATGGAGACAGAATTCGGGGAAGTCACTCGCGTGGTGAAATCCACCCTTCAGGAGATCAGTCAATCCTTCAAGCGTGATCTTGACGACATCCGACGAAAGGTATGTAATGATCATTCCTTTACTGAAGTTGAGTTACGAGACCTTAGACATGAGGTAGATGATGTTCGTGCTGATTACAAACAAGCCATTGCCAATGGCTCATGTTCCACCGGCACCAACAACTTTGGCACAATCCAAGTGCCTAAGCCGGCTACTTACAATGGCACTCGCAACGCTACGGAAGTAGAGAACTTCCTCTTTGGCTTAGAACAATACTTCGAAGCCAAGTTTGTTCGAGATGATGCAGCTAGGATCTGCACTGCCCCCACATTCCTGCGAGATGCCGCTCAACTATGGTGGCGTCGCAAGCACGGTGACGTTAGCAAAGGTATTTGCTCGATTGACACTTGGGAGGACTTCAAGCGGGAGTTAAAGAAACACTTCTGCCCAAGCAACGCTGAGAAGGAAGCTCGAGGTCGTCTTAGACGATTAAAGCAAGGAGGGACCATCTGTGACTACGTCAAGGAGTTCACCACCCTCATCCTTGAGATTGAGGACATGTCTGACAAATACTCTCTCTTCTACTTCATGGATGGATTAAAAGATTGGGCTAGAGTTGAACTAGAGAGACGTAATGTGCAAAGCTTGGATGACGCAATCGTTGCTGCCAAGTCTCTCGTGGAATACAACACCCAAACCAAGGAGAAACGATCCAACCAGGGTAAAAGTGGGGGAGAGAAACCCGGACGTAAGGAGCAAGGGTCCAAGGATAAAGGGAAGGCCAAAGCCTCATCACATGGTGAATGGCATGATCGAGGTAAGTCCGATTCTTCCAAACCAAAAACTCTATGTTTCATTTGCAATGGTTCCCATTGGATGAAGGATTACCCCAAGCGCAAGACCCTCAACGCCATCATGAGCCAATTCGAAGATGACTCCTCACAAGACGAGCAAGGTCAGACCGAGATGGGATCACTTCGAATCCTGGCAACCATGAAGGGGAAAAGCACACAACCCCATGTCGACCACAAGGGTTTGCTGTACGTCCAAATCACCATCAACGGGAAGCAATCTAAAGCCATGCTAGACACTGGAGCTTCCCACAACTTCATTCCATGGAGGAGGCCAAGCGGCTTGGCCTCAAGCTGACAAGTAAAGGCGGAACCCTTAAAGCAGTGAACTCACCAGCAAAACCTATTGCCGGCATTGCTAAAGGTGTTCCCACAACCCTTAGTGCATGGAAAGGAAGCATCGACTACTCCGTAGTCCCCATGGATGACTTCAAAGTGGTATTAGGCATGGAGTTTTTTGATAAGGTACACGCCTTTTTATTCCCAGCTTCCAACTCACTCGGAATATTGGAGGGAGGAAAGGCCTGCACCATACCCGCAGAACGTGCCCAACGAATGGAAGACCAGGCCTTATTCGCATTACAATTCAAGCGAGGTATGAAATCTGACCCCAGTTACCTCGCTACCATCTGTGAACTCAACGATGGGGATGTTAACCCCAACGTTGCCTTGCCTACCGAGGTGGCACAAGTCCTTGAAGAGTTTAAGGACGTCATGCCACAAGAGCTGCCAAAGAGACTCCCACCTAGGCGAGAGGTGGATCATGAAATCAAGTTGGAGCCGAATGCCAAGCCCCCTGCCTTGGCACCCTACCGTATGGCACCACCCGAATTGCAGGAGCTACGTAAACAGCTCCATGACTTGTTGGATTCAGGCTACATCCAGCCCTCAAAGTCCCCTTACGGTGCCCCAGTGCTCTTCCAAAAGAAGAAAGATGGAAGTCTCTGCATGTGCATCAACTACCGAGCATTGAACAAGGTCACCATAAAGAACAAGTATCCGATACCTTTGATCTCGGATCTCTTCGACCAGCTTGGTGATGCACGTTGGTTCTCAAAGCTAGACCTACGCTCAAGGTACTACCAAGTATGCATTGCAGCTAGAGACGAGCCTAAGACAGCATGCGTGACAAGGTATGGCTCTTTTGAATTCTTGGTTATGCCATTTGGTCTCACCAATGCACCGGCAACCTTCTGCACTCTCATGAACAAGCTATTTCATCCCTTCCTCGATCGATTTGTGGTCATGTACCTAGACAACATCGTGGTGTATAGCAAGACACTTGATGAACACTTGCAGCACCTACGACAAGTCTTCTAGGTGCTACATGATAATGAACTTTACGTTAAGAGAGAAAAGTGCTCATTCGCCACACAAGAAGTAGAGTTCCTTGGCTACCGCATTCGGGATGGACAGCTAATGATGGATCCAGTAAAGGTAAAAGCCGTCATGGATTGGGAGCCACCAACCAGAATTCCGGAGCTACGATCTTTCCTTGGTCTAGCCAACTACTACCGTCGGTTCATTAAAGGGTACTCAACAAGGACGACACCCTTGACCGACCTATTGAAGAAAGATCGTGCATGGAAATGGACGGAACAATGTCAACATGCCTTTGATGGTTTAAAGAAAACCATCTCTGAGGAGCCGGTCCTTAGCCTTCCACACCCGAGTAAGGCCTTTGAGGTACACACTGATGCTTCTGACTTTGCCATTGGAGGTGTTCTTATGTAGGATGACCACCCCATTGCCTTTGAAAGCCGAAAGTTAAACGACAAGGAGTGCCGCTACACCGTGCAAGAGAAGGAGATGACAGCCATTGTCCACTGCCTACGGACATGGTGACATTACCTGCTTGGCTCACACTTCTCCATCCTAACAGACAATGTGGCTACAACTTACTTCCAAACCCAAAAGAAGTTAAGCCCGAAGCAAGCTCGGTGGCAAGATTTCCTTGCCGAGTTCGACTACCAGCTGAAGTACAAGCCAGGCAAGGCTAACGTGATAGTCGATGCACATAACAGGAAAGCGGAGCTTAGTTCGTTAACTCTTAGTCGACCGGAGGGCCTTCTCATCTCTCGCATCAAGGAAGGCATAGACAAGGATCCCAAGATGCAGAACCTTGTCAAACTAACTCGTGAAGGTAAGACTCGACGGTTTTGGGAAGACAATGGGCTACTTTTGATCGTCGGCAACCGAATCATGGTTCCCCGGTACAGGAACTTAAGGAGGAAGATCATGAAAGAGTGTCATGATACTCGGTGGGCAGGACATCCTGGTGTTGCACGCACCCTTGCCCTTCCCCAATCCGCCTATTACTGGCCACAAATGCGGGATGACGTGGAAGCATACGTACGAACATGCCTTGTTTGCCAGCAAGACAAGGTCGATCTACACCACCCTGCAGGTCTTTTGGAACCCTTGCCAATTGCTGAAAGACCATGGCAAAACTTGTCTATGGACTTCATCATGGCCTTGCCTAAGTCCGAAGGTTATGGGAGCATCATGGTAATCGTAGATCGATTCAGCAAGTATGCTACATTCATTCCAGTTTCTCAGGACTGCACCGCAGAGGAAGCTGCCCGCGTTTTCCTCAAACACATCATCAAACTTTGGGGAGTACCGTGCAACATTGTAAGCGATCGAGACCCATGTTTCACTGGAAGGTTCTGGACAGAACTCTTCAAACTCTTGGGGACCGATCTCAACTTCTCCACCAGTTTCCATCCCCAAAGTGATGGCCAAACTGAACGCATCAATGGATTATTGGAGCTATATTTGAGGCACTACGTAAGTGCCCATCAATAAGATTGGGCCAAGTTGATTGATGTGGCTCAATTTTCCTACAATCTCCAGAGGAGTGAGGCCATAGGTAAAAGCCCCTTCGAGATTGTTACCGGCCAACAGCCCATGACACCACATGCCATGGCCTCCACATACAGCGGCAAGAGCCCTATGGCACACCAAATCGCCAAAGAATGGCACGAGCAAGCCGATATTGCCCGGGCTCACCTAGATAAAGCCGCTCGCAAGATGAAAAAATGGGCGGATCACAAACGGAGGCACATTGAGTACCAAGAGGGAGACAAAGTGCTTGTCAAGCTACTCCCACAACAATTCAAGTCCCACCGTAAGGTCCACAAAGGGCTAATCCGAAGATATGAAGGGCCTTTTTCAATCATAAAGCACATTGGGAGAGTCTCTTACCAAGTCCAACTTCTGCCCAACCTCAAGATCCATCCTGTCTTCCATATGAGTTTCCTCAAGCCATACCAGGAGGACATGGAAGACCCTGAAAGGAACAAGTCCAAATGAGCACCAACGGCTGTTACCACCGCCTTCAACAAGGAAGTTGAGAGCATTCTTGCAGATCGAAGGATCTGAAAAAGGGGTGTACCCAATTATACAGAGTACCTTGTGAAATGGAAGGGACATCCTCACGAGGAGGCCAGTTGGGAACGAGAGGATACACTATGGCAATTCCCCGACGAAATCCGGTGCTACAAAGACAAAGCAGCGACGAGAACGTCGCCGAATTAAGTGGGGGAGAATGTCACGGGTCGACAAATGTAGACCCAATCCATCAAAGGAGTCCAAACCTGCGATCAAAGGCCCAAAGCACCTGGGAAGATTCCCTAGCATATTCCCTGTACATAATTCTAAAATGTAATATTCCCTAGCATATTCCTTGTAAATATCTAGGATAGGAATGTTCTAGATCCAAGGCCAAGGGCTATATATACCTCATGCCTCATTCATTTGGAACATCAAGCAATCAAGCATCAATCCAATCTCTCCTTCTCCAAGCCTCTCTCTAAATCCTCTTTACTTTGCTCTTTCTCTAGGCTTACTAGCAACTTTCCCTTGAAGTTGTCTAGTGCCGCGCGGGTTTAGAGTGTCTGTAAACTCATCCCGTGACATTGGACTCTTGTTTTTTGGAGTTCTTTTCATTATTGGTCTTTGAATTCACCCTATTAAAGGCAATAGAATGTTTTTCTTTTGATTACCTTTACATCATAGGCCATGTCATCCTTAGTGTTTTGTTTTTTGAACAATAAAAAAAAGGTGCTTTGCGAGTACGTCGGTCATTGCATCTATAGATCGAGACCAGAGGCTATCCGTTGATGTCCTTATTCAACTTCCCCCATAAGAAGGATCCCTAACCAAACACTCCTAGAGCTGAATGGGCCTCTCTTACACCTAGCCTCGATGTTAATAAATTTGAAATCCAATACCACACACTTGAAATAAATCCTCTGTTTACTTGAAAGTGAGCGACAGTGAGGGAACTAAAACTAATATGAGAGAAAGTACACCGAATCACTACTAAGCTATCCCTTTAGGTGGTGTCATCCTTAGTGTTTGAATTATAAGTACTCAATGCTTTCTTTATATGACACAACATTAATATAGAAGATTCCTTTAGAGGAATTGTTGTCATTCTCTTTCTCTTTCAAAATTGTTTCGTTACCTACATATTTCATTTTTATGTTATAAAGCGCAAGTAACACAACACATAAAATTGATCATGCATTACCAAGCTAGTCCCTTCCATAACAAAGCCAAACACTCTTTGTTAGCTAGGGATGTGGGGCTTTGTCATAGAAATGCTTAAAATGCAAGATACAGCCTTACGGACTTGATAGCTATCTAAGTAAAGCTAGATAGATCCTCAACAATAACATCAGCTTTCATTTCATATAAATCTTCATAGAACCAATTTTCCATTTATCTCCTATTGGGAATTGAATTCTATTGGAACCAAGAATACCAATAGAAAGTAACCCAATATGAAGATCCTCAACATTGAAAAATCGTCCTAAACACTTTACCATTTTATGTTATGAAGAGGGTGTTTTTCCCTATCCTACTCTTGTTGTTCTTCCCTGAAAACAAAATAAATTATAGTTTCTTGTATATTGGGGGTGAAAGGCGAGTAGCAATCAATCTATCTAAAATACCTTAATGCCAAAACCCATTTGCTCGAGAGTTTTAGTAAGAGCATCTTGCATGATTAACCAAGTGTCAAGAGCTTATGGGGCCTATGGGATAACTTCAAGCATTTCTTGGTATAAGTTTGGTAACCTAGCTGATTGGGCATCGATTTCTGTGTGTTAGGGACTTGAGTGGCAAGTAAAACATATATGTTCACATTATATGACAGGGCCTAGATTCAGTTGCCAACCTATACTTGGATAGAAAAACTATTGTTTGATAACTTTCTAATTTCTAACCTTTCACTTCCCTATTAAGTATGGGCAAAGGTGATTTCCATCATTGATAGATTTCTTAAGATCTATGTCGAAATAAGAGTATGTATAGCAAAGGTAAACACCTTATGAAGCATATATCTTGGGGTATATCCTTTTAGTAGAGATTGGTTATCCCTATAGTGTCATTGTCGGCAAATTAAGCTTAAGATGCAACAATGATGCCATGAATGGCACCAAAAGAAAAAAACATAAAAGATTGGAGCATCCCAAATATTAACTTTTGTTTGGGAAACTTACCAAAAGGATTATGTTGAATAATAGGGGTTGGGCTTCCCTTCCATAAGATATCTTAATCCTCTTAACTAAAGGCTTAGTTTAAGGGGGAAAAAAAAACATGGACACTGTCTTGTCATCCTATAAAATTTTGGTTTTATCTGCTAATAAGGACTTAATAACAATGATGCAGTACTAATTGTTATGTGAATAACCTCCTAAGTGCTTTCAACGCTAAAGACCAGTTGGTTAACCAAAACATTAGGAAAGGTCATAACTTTAGGGGCTTTAGCACTTAGTAGTGGGACATCACTGGATGTGCGTTGTGTAGAGGTAGGGACCAAAATAGTCATTAACAAGAACAACACTAAATGAACTTCCTTTTGTAATAATGCATTGAACAGGCTAAACCTACTCATGAACAATAATTTGCTCAAGTTCTTGTTGGTTTTTCATCAATGGTATGACTATTTCTAGTGGAATTTTTCATCAAGAAACAATAAAAAATAGAATAAATTGAAAATGTAATTCAGATCAAAGCAATTAGTAGAAAAAGTAATTAAAAGGGAGAAATAATAACTTGTATGATGCGTAATTAAAGCATTTCTTATAATAGTTTCTCTATTATGTCTTTCTGATGAGTAAAATATATATAAGGCCTGACATTAACAAGTTGCGCCATAAATTTAGAACCTGAAACAAATCAATTGTCGGATCCATAAACTAGTGAACCAATCATTTGCCTGAGAGAAGTTAATTATTTAATTGGACAAGGCTTTAACTCGGAACAAATTAGAATAAACCTGAACAAATTAGTTGAACCATTAACCCAATGACTACTTGGCTCAGGTGGGTCTTTACCAATTCTATTTAGGCTAAATTAAGAGCCATTGAGGCAAGCCTTCAAATAGCCAAGGTCTCATGCCAATAAAGTGCTCATATGTTGGAATCATTTACAGAAGCAAGGTTAGGGCTACTGCTTTTCTTATAAGAGGACTTACCCCACATCACTTAATTAATAAGAAAATGGAAAGAAGTTTTTCTATAAAAAGATAGTAATGTTTCAAGAACAACCTGGTACTATTGTTTATTTGGCTCCAAATTCTAGCTTGAATAATTTTTTATTTCACCATGAATGATATCTTTTACTTATTGTAATTCACAATAAAATAAGTTTTATAAAAATTAGACCATTTGGTTTAATCATTGATCCAATGGTTGAACTAGTGGCGCAACTATCCAACTTTTGATCTGGGTTAACAATTGGACTAAGTTTAAAAATTGTGGATTGAACATTACGTAACAATGGAATCTTATGATCATAAGCTTTCTGTGGAGGCAAGGAAGTGGTATCCATGAAAACATCATAAAACTATTCTAATAAGGCAACAACTTATGGATAATTATCAAAAGATATAGTGTAAGTTGTAGACACAACAAATATTTTTATTGTAGAGGTCCTTGTAAACTTGAACTACATAATTGGATAATAGTTCGTCCATTAGTTACTACAAGGCTTTAGACAAAGCCTTTAAAGTTGTCCATTTTACTACTAACCCGACAAAATCCTTACGCACATGCCTCTTTCCTTTAGTGACAAATTCCATTTTCAGTTCCTCAAAATTCCAAGTTATATCTTTCATAATCCTTTTGGAACCCTAGTATTATATCCCAGCTGCAAACTAGTACTAGATATACATTTGTAACAAAAAGGGTTCTTTATAAATACTATTGAAAAGCCTTGCACATATAGTTACAAGGAATGACATTCTCATCAGCTTCTTTCACCTTATGGCTATCAATAGATATCAACTTACAACATAGTATTTTTACTACTCCTACATCTAAAAAATTGCTAGTGTTGCTATAGTCTATAAGAGTGAGTACAAACTTAAAATTAGCATAACATGTAACTTAAATACTTTGATATTATGTAACAAAACTAATTTGTTTAAGTGTAAGCAATTCAAAGAGAAGATCATTATAGGCAATGGATCCAAATCAAAGGCTTTGTTTGGATTTGTAATTGGGTATGGAAAACAATAATAAAAAACAAAATAATTTTCTTATTAGTTGTTTGGATAAATTAGAAATGGTGAGAAAAAAATGAATAAAAAATATATTTTTGTTTCGATATAATGAGAAAGTATAAATAAAGAAAGTTTATTTTTAGAAAATAACATTTAGGCCTTTATGTATAAATCAATGTTTGACATAATTGATTATTAGGGATAGTATTATTTGGTTTACAAAAACAAATAAAAACCAAATAATTGCTTTATTTGGATACTATGCTTATTAACAAATTTTGATACAACACTTTTGCTAAATTTGTTATTAGCATTAGAATATTATGTTTTTGATAAATCTAATATTTCGTTACAGATTTTGCTAACTTTTAATGTTTAATACTTTTGTCTTATTTTCTATCTATAATATGTATTATCATTATGGATTGAACAAATAAGTTTGACAACTCAATGTTTGTGGTTTATAATATCAAACTTCTTTGTACCATAAAATTAGTGGGTGAGAAAGTGAGAAGTGCAATTTTGTACTTTTCTCCTATAAGCTAGTATTAATTGTCATTTTTTTTTTCAACTTTCTCACTAAAATAGTGAGAAAGACTCTAAGTGTGGCCCACTAGAATTTTTATTTCCATTTATACATTTATTTTTCTATACCTATCCAACCAAGTTATTTGTTGTACATCTATTTTTTTCAACTAATTTCTTTTTTATCATTTTCTAACAAACTAATCAAAGACCAAGAGAAATTGTTTGTACATATTCTGGTGTGGATGGGAATTCCCTTTTTGGATGTTTTGCCATATGAGAGCAATGTCTTGAAAATATCATATAACCATCTTTACCTTAGACTCTTCACATTACTTTTGAAAGAGGGAAAAACAGGGAGGGGGAGAAAAACAATGTAGGAACAAGAGGTAATACTTGTATTTGGGAAATGTTTTTAGAGTAACAAAAAACTAATTTTCTTCTTTATCTCACTAAATTCATTACTTTCAATTTGGGAAGAAAAATATATTGATTCTTTTATCATTTCTATTAAGACTTTGTTTTTTTTGGATGATAAAGTAGGAGGAGTGTTGGTTAAAAAAAAAAAAAATTTAAAAAGGAACAAAGTAGAAGGAGAAGAGAGTTAGAGATGTAGAAAAAATTTTTATCCTCTCTTGTGTTTGGGTATAGGAAATAAGAGGGAGAGAAATTAAAAATTTCTTCTTTGAAAAATAGTAAAGAGTAGATGTGTTAAACAAGTTCGATCAGGCAGGTTTGAGTTTAGTCACTTCAGGTTTAGATCATTTTAAATTGAGTTACTTATGGGTCACGTTACATTTAAGTTGAATTCAAGTTTAAGTCACTTAGGTTTAGGCCACTTGTAGCTTGATATGCTAATTTTTAAGATTTTTTTTTACCTAATTCTTACTTTATATGCAAATTATATTATTATATATATATACATTATATACTATGGAGAAAATTATATATTATTATTATTATTTATACATATATATTATTTATAATTATTATAATATTATTATTAAAATATGTGAAATTACATAATTTTTAATTTTTTTTATATTAATTTGTATCAAAATCATATAAGTCTATTATATGCATTATGTATATAAATATTATTCATTATATTCATATATATTAATTATTATTATTATTATTATTATTATTATTATTATTATTTTTATATTAATTTGTATAAAAAATATAAAAATATATTATATATATTATATATATTTATATATTATTTATAATATGTGCACATACATATGTTAAAAAAAAAAATATAATGTTTATATATATAAAGAAATGGTTTTTAAAGCACAAGACTTCTACATTCATAGAATTTAGGAAAATGTTAAATATATAGTTTTACTTTTTGTTTTCACAAAAGAAAAAAAGAAAAAAAAATATTTATATACTTGAACTCATGACTGAAAAGTTTCAATGAAATAACTTTTTCATTATATTAAACCTAATCCTTTAAAATAATTGAATATATATAATAAATCAAAAATTATATATTTATGTTTGTATAATATATATGTAAAACAAAGTAATGTGCATTATAATGTGTATATACTTATTATATATATATAAAAGTAATAAGTAAAAATGAAAAGAAAAAAAATTAAATATTAAATTTATTTTTATTTTTTATTTTTGGAAAATGAATGTTTATAAGATTCATAATAAAACTAGTAAGAACTTACTTTTTGTATATAAAATTTATTATTTAAATATTAATTTCTTATTTTTTTGCAAAAAAATAAAAAGTTGAGTTGCATTAGTCAAGTTGAGTTTGATATTAATTTTTTTTAGGTTATTTCGAGTTCAAATTATTTTTTGGTCAAGTTTGGGTTCACTTATCAAGTTGAGTCAAAGTTTAACACATCTAGAGAAAAAGTAAGAAGAGAAAAATAATATGTATAGAAATATCAATATATAACAAAGACAATAAATGTTTTTAATAAAAGTTGTGGGAAATCAATAATTTTTCTTCTAATTTTATAGGTAGGAAAGGTAATTTTCCTTTACTCAAAACATTTCTTAATCACAAATATTTTCCCTTTTTCCCTATTTTCTTCTCTCTGTCTCTATTTTCTATATATTCCCTCATTTTCTAGTATTTCTTAAATAAGAATTCTTTCTCTCATTTTCCTTTGTTAAACATTAGAAGTGATTATAATTTTTTACTTATCCAATTTTCTTTCCCTTATTGTCCTTTCTTATTTTTCTCTCCCTTACTTTATTATCTAAGCAAAGGGTCAAAACTCCATCTAATTTAAAAAAAAAAAAAATTGCATTTATAAAACCTACCATGTAAATTCTCCATTGAAGACTAGAAAATGTAGACAAAATTGTTTCATAAAAAAACGAAAAAAGGAATTTGTACTAGAAAAAGATGATTAACCTAATTCATGAAATGATTCTAGATTGACCAATGAAAGTTGGAGTCTTTAAGCACTTTAATCTCATTTTAGTGAGTCTCCTTCCAATATTAAAGGTAAGTTGTCCCTTTCTTGTGAGATTCTTTAATGGCAACCATATCGTGAGGTCAAACCATTAACATAAGTTGCTTAACGTCTTGAGTGAAAGCATTATAAAAGCATGTGTAAGATGCCATTAAAACTAGAACAACCAAGGATCTTTGATTGATATCCAAAAATGTTGCAACAGAATTAGTAAACTAGAGAATCAATGAATAAAGGGTGATTCTTGAGTATTCAATCAAGATTTGTTTTCCTTTCCTTCAAGAATCAAAGAATAAAGTATCAAGAAAGATAGAGATAAAGATAAGGAACAATGAAAATCATTATTATTTAATAGTAATTAAACCTTGTTATATAGCCAAGATCAATCACTAATTATTGTCTAATTGACCCTAGATATAATCAAGTACATAGTAAGATCAATACAATTAATTCTAGTTCTAATACAACTCTAACAGTAATAACAAAAACTATTGTCACTTCCACTCACTTACTTATCTAACTACTTATCTTATTCTTTTTCTCATGTTAGCTATTACAATGAACTTAATTGCTTCTGCTTCTCTTTTCACATGTATCAACTTGCACACACACACACACACATACATACATACATACATATGTTGATATATTGCTTACTACATGGAAATTATTAAAAAATAGAAGTTGTAAGGTCTATTTTGGATTGAAGAATAACGAAGGCAAAGTAAAAGAATTTCAATTTTTAGATGAGTTTGAAAATGGACACTTGTTACCTATCACATGGATCACAAATGCTATTGTTATATGAGTCAATCAAGGTGAGTAGTTTCTTTCAATGTTGGCAAGACAAGATTGTCAAAGATAGGCCCAAATCAATTCTTGTAATTTTTTCACATTAGGAGACTGAACATCCTTAATAAATCCAAAAGCTTTTGATGCAATTGCATTATTGTTAAGCTTCCCTTTAAGTCTAAACTTTAAATATCAATTATGATAATCAGAGAAAGGAGGAAGTTATTGTTGGTCTCCCTTTCTTTTAAGTGTCATTTTATCTTGTTTAATTGTTATTATGCATCATAGGCTACTTAGTTTGAATTAAATTAGTTTGCTTGTTTAGGTTACCAAGCTTGTCTGCTTTTTGGAAGTCCAAGAATCTAACTTATAAAAAAGCTAATGACATGCAGTAGGCTTCATTTTAAATTTGTAATAATAAATTAGTTTAAAAAAATTCATATATAATGAAGTTGTTATCAATGAAAAGATTGTAAAGCCATCTTTACTTAATCTTAACCTTGCTTTCTATTATTTGGTGGAAAACTAAGTTTATTGTTCACATTTCTATTATAAAACCAACCATGTATTAGATTAGTTTCCTATTCTTGTGAGACATATGAGTGAAAGTATGTTAGAGGAATTAAAAGTAAACACCAATGAGTTTGTGAGAGAAACAGTAGAGAGATAATTTATGTGCAATCCATCATATCTTTAATGCCTTCTTCCAACTTTACACAATTGTCACCTCTAAAATTTATAGGAGAAAATTACACTTAATAGGTAGTGATGATGGAAACTTATTTGAGAGCATTTGACTTATGGAAAGTCACTAAAAATAGTGCATAACCCACTACATTACTAGCTAACCCCATTATTTCACAGTTATAAAATCATAATTAACAAGTTTCTAAGTAATTTGAAGCCTTAACATGTATCTAAACAATAATATTATATGCCATTTTCAATAAAATAATGGTTTGTAAGACTATTGAGAAGGCTTAGGAGAGGCTGAAGGAAGAATTTACAAGTAGTGAAAAGACTAGAAGCATGCAACTCTTAAACCTTATAAAGGAGTTTGAGCTTCTAAGAATGGACTTAGAGACTACTAAAGACTATAATGATAGGCTTGTAAAGACTATGAACTAGATAAGAATCCTAAGAGAGGATTTCCCTAATTCAAGGAGGTTCAAAAAGTTTTGGCAAGCATTCCAAAGAGGTTTGAAGCCAATAATTCTTCTTTGGAAGACTCTAAGGATTAGAACACCATAACTCTTGTAAAGCTTGTAAATGCCTTGTAAGCTTAAGAATAAATAAGGCTTACCAACTAATGAGATGTAACTAAATATGATAAGTAAAAAAAAAAAGATAAAAGATAAAAAAAATCAAAGTAAAAACAAGTTGACAATCAAGAAGAGAAAATTGATGATGCCAACAAATTAAGACATAAAGTAGGTCCCTCCTTGTGATCATTGCAAGAAGACTAACCATTAATCCTAGAATTGTTCAAGGAGAGCTGACATAATCTGCAACATTTTTAAGATCAAAGGTCACCATGAAAAGATTTGTAAGAGGAAAGACAACACTTAATAATATAAACAATAAAACCAGTAGTAGACCTAAATCACTAGTGAAGAAAATTAGTTGACTAAAAAGAAATTGTTCCCAGCTTATTGTAGTGATTAATGGCTTGTGGATAGTGTATGCATTAATCACAAGTGACCAAATCTTAAAGTTTTCAAATCAATTGATAAGTCTTTCAAATTCACAATTAAAATAAGAAATGGAGATTTTATTCATATGAAAGAAAAGGTGTAGTTTTAATCCAATCTGAGTTAGGTACTTAACTAATTTTAAGTATGTTGTTTGTTTTGAAATTAGCCAAAATCTCTTAAGTGTAAGACAATTTCTTGAAAAAACGCTTTTGTTTGATGTTTAAAGACAAGTTTTCCACCATATCTAATGCACATAGAGTAAAACTCAATAAAGTACCCATTAAAGGGAAGAGTTTTCACTTAAATCCAAAACAAATGCAAAATCATGCATTGCCTACATCATTTAATGAGTTAGCATTATTGCATAAATGTCGAGGGCATGTTCCTTTTAATGACATTCTATTTAAAATGTCTAAATGTCTTTTGATTGAGAAGACTATGTCAATAAATCTTAGGCATAATCATTAAATACTTCTATTGATCTTTTAAATAGGTTACCAACCAAAGCCTTTTGTAAGAAGACATCTTATGAAGTTTGGTATAGAAATAAACCTTATGTTAGCCATCTTAGGATTTTGAGATACATATGTTATATGTATATTTTAGAAAAGAAAAAAGGGAACCTAAATGACAAGGCTTTACTTGTCATGTTCATTAGTTATATAGATACTTTAAGCAACCATAAGGCTCTTAACCTCATCATTGGCAAAGCCTCTGTTAATAGAGACTTAGAGTTTAATAAATTTGAAAGATAGAATTAGAATAAGTTTGAGATTGAAATGAACAAGTTTAAATTAGACAAATATAGTAGTCATAAAATAAATAATCAAATTCTTTAAAAGGTGATTTTGATAAGGACACTCCTATGAAAGGAAGTAGACCTCTATCAAACATTTATGAAAAATATAATGAGGCCACTCTTGAGCTTGCATAAAGAAGGAGCTACAATTCCAAAATGGAGAAAGGCAATATTGAAGGAGATTGATGCCATAAAAAGAAATGCAACCTAGGTACTGGTCTTTAAGCCTAAAAACATATATTCCATTGGAGTAAAATGGATTTTTAGAACTGAAGGGTATTCTTAGCAATATGAAGTTAATTACACTAAGACCTTTGCCCTAGTAGCCAAGTTGGATATAATTAGGTTGCTGATTGCATTTACTACACCAAAGGGCTGGACCATGCATTAACTTAATGTCAATTTTTTTTTCCTTAATGATGTATTATAGAAGGTGATCTTCATTAAGCAACTTCAAGGCTTTATAAAGAAAAGAATTAAAAATAAGGTTTATTAGCCCAAGGAATTATATGGCTTAAAATAAGCATTTAAAGCATGGTATAATAGGATCAATGATCATTTGCTACATAATGGCTTAACCAAAAGAAAAAGTGAGAGCACTTTATATGTCAAAGAAAAGTGAATTAAATGCTTTATGTATCCCTACATGTTGATAGGCATGTACTTTTGTTTGACATATAAAGTGCTCTCACTAAAATTCTTACTATGATCTTCTGTGACAATCAAGTAATAATAATCATCTTAAAGAATTTAGTTCTTTGTGGAAGAGCTAAACATTTTGAAATCAAGCTACACTTCATTATAAGAGCATAACAAAGCAAGGGAGTGAGTTTGTAATACTATACTTCAAAAAAATAGTTATCTTATGTGATCATTAAAGGACTACCAAAACCAAGATTTGAAGTCTTAAAGGAAAAGTTAGGAATGCAATTCAACTACATCAAGGGGGAGTGATCAATCCAAAAGTTTCTAGTATAGTTGTATTGCTACTAAGCTTTCCTCCAAATCAAAAGTTTAAATTTTAGTTATGATAGTTAGAGGAAAGGAAGAAGTTGTTGCTAGTCTCCCTCTCTTCTAAGTGTCATTTTATTTTGTTTATATTGTCCTTATGCAACATAGACTACTTAGTTTGAATTTGTATCAATTTGCTTGTCAAGGATACCAAATTTCTATGCTTTTTGCATGTTTAAGAGTTTAGTTTGTAGAATTTGAATTCTTGTTTACATGTAAAAGCTAATTAGTTACATTATGCTTCATTTTGAATTTTCAATAATGTATTAGTTTGAATACTTCATATATAATGGATTGTTGTCAATGGAATGACTATAAAACCATATTTACTCAATCTTGTCCTTGCTTTTTGGTATTTGTTGGCAAACTAAGTTTATTGTTCGTACTTATGTTTTAAAACCAACACTTGGATCTCCAATACTCCCTCTTAAGTGTAAGTTTTTCCATATTTAAACTTGTTCTCCTTTAAAGTATTAAAAGCTTATATCTTCCCTTTTAGGCTACCTTGCCTCTTATTGGGTCGTGTAATTTTTGCTCTTTTTGTTGAGCTTTAACTCTTCTTGGGCTTTCTATTAAGAATCAATGCTTCTTCTTCATTCTTTATAGGGGAAGTCTCTATAGGTAATGGATTAGAGCATTTATCATTTATTTCCTTAACTAGTATTAAAGTCAACATTTGATTCTTGATTATAGTTCTATTAGCACCAATCAAGATATTGAATGATGGACACACCTATTCATTATCCATAGAGACTCTGTCCATGAGGCAAAAGCATGGACTTCCAATAAAAGGCCTAACAAGAAGTCAAAAAGGAGTTGAAGCACAACAAAAAGAGCAAAAATTACATGACCCATGAAGAGGTAATTGGCTCAATGGCAAGGTAGCCCAAAGGGCAACATTTAAGCTCATAACTCTCATAGTTGTAAGAGCAAGAGAGTGCTCTAGAGTAAGACTTTGATCAGGTAATCAAAGATAGAAGGAGCTAATGAGTTCAAATTTGAAGTTTTGATCATATGATTAAAAGGAAAAGAATATGTGTACTTTTGGTCTAGTGATCAAAATGTTATAAGGGTTTAATCTTCACTTGTGAAGAAAATTGAGTTAATGGATTATGAAATACCAAAGGGAAAGAAGGAGGAGTGGAAATAGACTTAAGGACAAATTAAACCATCATAAATCTCATATGTTGATTTCTTTATCCCTTCAACTCTTTAAATTATTGTTATAACTCTTATTTATTTACTTTGTGTTTGATTATTTTATTTGCTTAAGTTTTGCTATTTTAATCACATGTTTTCATATTATCCAATTCACACTCCCTCCTTAGTCATTTTGAAACCAACAGAAAGAATTACACAGGGAGTTAAGCTTTAAACATGTTAATTAAAATAAAAAACAAGGGGTAGAAACATGGTGCTTGGGTTCCATTAATACTTTGTACCTTAAGTGTAATATCTCAATTTTCTAGCTATTTGTTTAATCTTATAAAGAAGGTACCCACCATTACAACATAAGGAAGACATTGTGTTATATTTCTTAAATAAAAACATACTCATTAAACATTAATTTCAAATCTTGAAAT
This sequence comes from Rhizophora mangle, assembly GCA_037832345.1. Taxonomy (NCBI): domain Eukaryota; kingdom Viridiplantae; phylum Streptophyta; class Magnoliopsida; order Malpighiales; family Rhizophoraceae; genus Rhizophora; species Rhizophora mangle. Next base: position 94,776 of record JBAPLJ010001639.1, on the reverse strand, counting down.
ATATGTATACTAATAATATCATAAATAATACACTTGAATTTACAGAAATTGAAACCATTTGTGTTTAAAGAACTCCCCTTAGTCTAATAATCGATTTCTCTCTTGACTTTTATTATAATTACACACTTTTAGATGAAGTTAAGAAGAAAGAGAAATAACTATATATATACACAATTGCATAGTTTAAACTAGGCATGTCCATCAATGCTTAGATCTAGCTTGAAAATTTGGTCTTTAATAATGAAATTATGTATAAAATTATTCTTCACTAATTAAGTCACATTATGATTAAGTCTATAATAAGAATATTGTTTGAAAATATTCTTACATTATTAATTGGAAAATTTTAACATTCTCCCACTTAACCTAATTAAAATCTATTACATTAATCATTACATGCAAATGACAATAACAATTTCTTATGATCCATCATAATATCATAATATGATAAATAGTTTAATGTCAATCATGGTGGTTATGCTTTATTGATTCAAAGCACCCTTTTCCATACACTATAATACTTAAAGTTCATCATATAAGGTGTCACAAGGCCAAACTTTTCAATCATAATTTTGACCAAGTGATGGCACCAAGATGTCCTCTTGGTATCAACCTAACCCATAATTGAGAACATAAGAAATATTGCACATAATTTGCACACAAAGAAAGTAAGAAGACATACAACACTTATGGGAACTATCCCAAATTTTATTACTTTTCTCCTAAAAGTATACAAAAGAATACAATGTCAAGTCTCTCACAGTTACCTTTCACTTAAGTGTTTCTCCCAATTGAATCACTCAAGTGTGGTGTGAATGTGTTTATGTATGGTCCTTGGCTGCCACACTCCATCTATTTAAAGTGGTGGTAGTTAACACCCCCAACTACTTAGGGTCGTGCATGACTTAACTATCAAACCAATCATGTTTAGTGGGTTCCCCTTTTTATTGGGGTCACTCTCCACTTCTTAGAAACTCCTTATTACCCCATTTAAAGGGAGAATGACACCTCACCTTTTGGTCAAATTATCTCCTTGGTAGCCCATGTTCTATTACATGAAAGGAGAATGCGACAATTCATTGACTTAGATAACTATGCCCACATGAATTAAGAGGATTTGCCTCTTATGTTCTCCTATTTTTTTAATGTATGAGGCTACCTTACTTGGTCCACACTCCAAGCTCATGCCAAGTAGCAACTGACCATGTTGCACATTTACCTAAGTCTATGCTCATGCACTAACAACCTTTGATGTTGTTTGCATCTACTGGTCCTTTGTTGGCAGTGTATAAACCATTGATGCATGTCCACATTATGCATGTTGAAGGGACTAAACAATGTTGGCTTGGACCCTTGACCATTTGCCAGCATTTTGTGATGTCGTAGCCATTTGCGCACCCACTTATTAACCAACTTGTTGTGTGCTCATGTACTGTTAGTCTGGACCTTTACCCATGCCCTAACATTGGCTAACTCTCAAGTGAGTCATGCATACCCCCTAAAAAGTATTAGGAAATATGACTCTTTAGCAGGAGAAGACATGGGAGTACTTGACTTATCACACCCTTTTACAACTTGCACCAGCATTGTTGTTACATATTGCTGCACCAAACCAATACCCCAAATGCCTTCTTAACTTATTGCCAATGTCACCACATGCTATCCCATGGCTTCTACAATGCCCCAATAATGTCGCCTACACCCTTGGGTTCATATCCTAACCAATGCCATAACCTACATGTAGCCTTCCCCTAATGTTACTACCATGCATATTGCCTCGCACCTCTACATTATTTCCTTTAACATAACTCTTGCATGCCAAAGCCATGCAAAGCATTGACACAAAGTGCTATCAATGCTTGCATTTTACCATTAAGGAACTTAGGGGGCTAACAAGCCAACCCCACCTATTAAAACTAACGTCCTTATTGGTGGGTTGCCTAACCTTCCTACTTATGTATTTCCCAATCCTTGTTAGCCTTGCCTTTTGGGGTAAAATTTTTCAAGGTTATTTGCTACCACTCATATGTAATATAACCTTTATTATCAACATTTTCAAGGTTATAATCATACCTTGAAGAGGACTCGTAAAACATCTTGTCCTCAATCGCTATTCTCTATGCCTTATTTTTACTATTTTGGGTCTGATCAAATAATGTTTTTATCAAACTTGCATGGCCTCTTGACACCTGATACTTTTTTCCCCATGATTCTCGATTACGCAAAATCAGCACCTTGAAACTTGCCCTCCCCATTACAACATGCTCGTTAGTAATCACCTTTGCTAATTTTAGCTCATTCACTCTCAAAGTTGCCAAGTATTATACCTATCCTTCTCCCAACTACCCTTATTACACCTGCAAAATAGACAACATAACACAAGTTTTCCCATGCCGCTTCTTATTACCCATATAACATGGATGTTTCTCATCCATGATAACTAAGCCACTCAAATGAGGCATTAGTGCAATTTTCACTGGCACAAAGAATTCCATCGCTAAAATCAAATCAAAATCATTTAATGACATTATGGAGAAATTAAGTTTTCCATTCCATTGATCAAGAGTTACCTCAACTCCTTTTATCATTCTTGCTACGTCATGTGCCTTGGAGTTAATAGCCTATACTTGACTATCACTTTTGCCCTCTAGAAGACCAAGTGATCCAGCCACCCATTGGTAATGTAGTTGTGCCTCACATTAGAATCCACCATCACCAGTAGCTCCTGCCCCCTTATCCCAATTTTAACATAAATTGGTTGGGTTTTGAGGTCTATTCAACATGTATAGCATTGATCAATTATATGAGATTAACCTGTGAGGGGATGCTATCATCCAAACTAGTGTCACGTCCAACCTCTTCTGCCACCAAAGTGCTCAATTTCACCAACTTTGGGCACTCCTTTGCCCTATATAGACCATTGTAAATAAAACAACTAGCTTGTGTTTTACTTTTACCTTAGTTTGGAACAAAAATTTTGCCTTTTTACTTATCCTTGCCTTACTTGCATTCTTAGGAGTCCTCTTTCTTCTTCTTACCCTTGTCCTTAAGCTATCTGCTATTCAAAGAATCAGAAGTGTTGATTTGAAAATTAACTAAACCCTTAGCTGCAGTAAATGCAGAAAGCAAGTCTTTCACACCTTACTTTCTAAGCTCAATTTGTGCCCAAGGTTTGCGCCCCAACATGAAATTGAAGAGCTTATCCTTATTAAACATGTTGCATATGTCTTGCATCAAGGAGCTAAACTCCTTGACATAATCGCACATTGTGCCACTATGCTTCAATCTCTTTTATGACACCTTTACAACCCACGAGGTATTGCAAGGCAAGAATTGATCCTTCAATTCCTTTTTCAGCATATCCCACATCTTAATCTTAGGCTTGCCCATGTTAACATCATTATCTAGCCTTGTTTGCCACCATAACTTAGCGTCCTTAGCAAGATACATGCTAATGAGCATCACCTTCTTTACATTTGACACATGTTCAATTTTTAAATATTGCTCTATATCCTATAAAAAGTTCTCGTTCACCTTCACATCACGATCACTCATCAATAGCCTTAGGTTTGACAACTCTCATTTTTCTTAAACCCTTTACCCCTTCACCAAGTATATTACTTATCACCTTTTTAAGGACAACAACATCTTGTTCCACCTCACTAAAATGAGACACTTAAGATGAATCAAGATTACCATAATTAGATTGTAAGAGATGCATCGATTTTTCCAACTCATTGAGCCTTGCTAAAATTGAAAGTGCCTACTGCTCCTAGACCTCTTTGAGAGCCTTTTTGATCTTGGGCACTTGTTCCCACACTGCTTGAAGACCCAAACCACCAGCCATCAATTAAACTATGCTTTGATACCAGTTGTCACAGGGCAAAACTTTTCAACTTCAATTTTAGCTAAGTGATGGCTCCAAAATGCCCTCTTGATATCAACCTAACCCACAAATAAGAACATAAGAAATGTTGCACATAATTCACACATAAAGAAAGTAAGAAGGCACATAGTACTTATGAGAATCATCTAAATTTTTATTACTTTTCCCCCAAAAATATACAAAGGAATATAATGTCAAGTCCCTCACACTTGCCTCTCACTCAAGTGTTTCTCCCAATTGAATCACTTAGGTGTGGTGTGAATGTGTTTGTGTATGACCTTTGGTTACCGCACTCCATTTATTTATAGTGGTGGTAGTTGACACCCCTGACTACTTAAGGTCATGCATGACTTGGCTACCAAACCAATCATACTTAGTGGGATCCTCTTTCTTTATGGCCACTCCTCACTTCTTTGCAACTCCTTGCTTCCCCATTTAATGGGAGAATGACCCCTCACCTCTTGGTAAAATTATCTCATTGGTAGTCCATGTTCCCCTATTGGACATAAAGGGAGAATGCGATAACTCATTGGTTTGGACAATCATCCCCAACTTATCACTTCTGCCACCAGACCATACCCCCACAAATTAGGAGGATTTGCCTCTTATATTCTCCTATTTTTGTGATGCATGAGGCTCCCTTGCTTGGTTTACACTCCAAGCTTGTGCCAAGCTACAATCAACCATGCTGCACATTAACCTAAGTCTGTTATCGTGCTCTAACAGCCTTTAACGCTATTTGCATTTGTTGGCCCTTTGTTGGTAGCTTGTAAACCATTGATGCATGCCCAAGTCATGCATGTTGTAGGGATTAAACATTGTTAGCTTAGACCCCTAACCATTTGCTAACTTCTTGTGACATTGTAGCCATTTGTTAGTTGACTTGCTGTTTGCTTACGTGCTATTGGTCCGAACCCTTGCCCATGCCCTAACATTGGCTAACTTTCAAGTGAGTCATTCATACCCCCTAGAGAGTATTAGGAAATCTTGCATTATGGTAGGAGAAGACATGGGAGTGTTTGACCCATTACACCCTTCCAACAACTTGCGCTAACGTCGTTGTTGCATGCTGCCGCACTAAACCAATTCCTCAAGTGCCTTCTCAACTTGTTTCCAATGCCACCACATGCTGTCCCAAGGCTTTCACAATGCCCCAATAATGTCACTTACACCCTTGAGTTTATGTCCTAGCCAATGCCATAACCCGCATATAGCCTTCCCCTAATGTTGCTAGCATGCACGTTGCCTTGCACCTTTACCTTGTTCCCTTTAATGCAACTCTTGCACACCAAAGCCATGTAAAGCTTTGGCATAAGGTGCTACAAATACTTGCATTTTCCCATCAAGGGACTTAAAGGGCTAACATAAGGCTTATAAGATATATATATGACATCTAATTTCATAATAGTCCACAATAATGTCTCTTAAATACTTTCTTGTTAACTTTAAAACAAGAATATGCACACAATCACAATGTAATAAGAAATACATGATGTATATCAAAAACACATCAATGATCTCAAAATGCCATTATATCTTATATTATTAATTACCATTAGTACAACCAAGTTCCATTATGAGAATATATTCTCTGCATAATGTTAGCTATAAAGTTTTATATCAATTTATTATTATGAAAAAAATTAGTGCTTTATGGACAATTTTTGTTTTTGAACCTTTCTTTTAATAACAAAATATTTCAATTCTTATTGTCATAAAATTATTATATAAATTTTTAACAGCTAGGTAATATCATTGACAACTTTAAGTTTTTGAAATAAAATTTCACAATCATAATGTATGAATTGTAATTTAAATTATGTCACAAACCCTACTTTCATAATGGATAATGTAATGATAAACAGTTTTCCATCATTCTATAATCTTGCTCCTTCTCTAAATATAAACAAATAACCAAAAATAGATTTTTGCTATCAATACATCTAACAAGTTTAAATATGAATATCTAATTACTTTAAATGATTAGAATTTTTGTACATAAGCATATAATTTTTTTGTTCTTATTAATACCTTATCACTTTTGTTACATCTTTCTAATGATCTATTAATAAATTATTTTGGTACTTGCCTAACATTCTAACTATAAAATTGATATTTAGTCTAGTAGAAACTAATAACAATTAAGCTACCAACAACCAAGGCATATGGAATTGATATCATTTTCTTATGTTCCACATTAAGCTTGGACCATTACATAAGATTGAGTTTGTCACCTTTTTGTATAAGAATAACCCAAGGTAGACATTTACTCATATTAAATGTCTTTAAAATTTTTTTAATATAGCAATTATGAGATAATTCTTATTCATTATGATATGAAATATTTCTATTACTAATACATAGGATATCTCTTTCATTCTTCCAATATAAAATTCTTTTAGAAAAATTTTTAATTTCATGTAATATACTTGAAACATTAGTAGCAAATAATATATTATTAACATACAAAACTATAAAACAAACTTACTCTTACTAATCTTTAGGTATATACATTGACCAACAATATATTTTTTTTCTAATTCAAAAGATATCATGATATCGTTGAATTTCATATATCAATATAAGGAAACTTATTCCAATCCATATATTAACTTCTTTAGTTTACACATTATTTCATATTTACCTTCTATGACAAAACCTTCATATTGATCTATGTAAATTTTTTCTTTAAGATTTTCATTAAGAAATGAAATTTTCACATTTATCTAGTGCAACCTTAAGTCATACTAAGCCACCAAGACAATAATTAGATTCAATATTTTTATAGCTATAAAAACAAATCTAAATCCTTATTGATTCTAATATTAAAATTTTGATTCTTGCAAATAAAATCCCATAATCATTCAAATAATTGATTTCCCTTCCATTTGAGATCTTCTTAATACAACTCCTTGTGTTTTTATTTATTGTTTTTTACATTAGTCAATTGTGAGTTAATTCTTTCAAAAAGTGCTTTTTTATCTAATGCAATTCAAATATAAAATAACATTTGGTAATATGGTAGATGAATAAATTATTATAAGTAAAGAAATATTTATTTTAATTTATTTTATGTTCATATTTTAATATTTATTACTCCTACTAACTTTACAATTCTCAATGAATCTTACATTACCAGTTTCTACAATTCTTGGACTATGGTTATATACCTTTAGACTTTTTTAGATAAGCATAAATTAACCATCAATTTTTTAAGAGTTTAATTTTGTTTCATATAGGTTCTTGTTTCCATTAAATAACCCAAAACATTCAAGTGCCTTAAATTTGGTTTCATTTATATCCATTGTTCAATAGGAATACTTTAAAATGCCTTATTAGGAATCATATTTAACAAATAGTTTGCAATTTTTGAGTGTATACATCCATAAATTTTTGGTTAGGGATGAGTTACTTATCATGCTCCTTACCATATCTATTAATGTCTAATTGTGCCTTTTTTTTCCTCACCTTTTGCTAAGGTATACCTAACATAATATACTGTACACTTATATCACATCTTTTGAGGAATTTTACAAATGGACCTAGATATTGCCTTGATTTATTATATTTTCTATAATATTCACTATATTTATTAGATTATACAATTTTCACTTTTTTGTTTAATTACTTTTAACCTCTTTTATATATACTTCAAAAGCATTCAATGATTAAGATTTTCTTGAAGCAAATAGACATAATTAAAATGTGAAGAATCATCTACAAAGGTAATGAATATAATTCTTCATTAAAATCTATAATATCAAAAGGATCATAAATATTAATGTGTTTAACTTTAAGAAGCTATGTGCTTTTTATGACTTCTTTCATACTTTATTTGGTTTACTCATACATAATACAATCTAAACAAGTTTTGAAATAAGCAAAATCTATATTTGAAAGAATTTCATTATTGGTAAATCTTACTAATATTTCTTTGGATATATGACCTAAACATTTAAGTCATAAGTAAATAGAATTTTTATTCATCATGCTACACTTGATTCCAATATTATGATGCATATTAAATAAAAATTCTAAAAATATTATCAATCTTAATCTATATAAATTATCAGTAAGAATACATGAACTAATAATGAATGTATTCTGATTTAAACTAAAATAATTGGAATGTAATGAATCCTATACATAATATAGGATACACGTATAGTTGCACTATAAGAAAGCCATCAAATATTATAAGGAATATATTAAGGCAATTAAATATGATTCAAAACATGCTAAGGTATTTAATTTACTTTTTATTTTTCTAACTAAATCTTATGTTTTGAGTAATTTTTCTAATAATGTTTAAAATTCTTTATATAAGTGACACTTATTACCCTTTCGTTTCCTCTTTTCAACCTAAGGAGCATAAGTGAACTCTTTTCTTTCTTAAATTAGTTGATTTTCTCTTTCATTCCTTGCCTAGCTTTCTTGCTTATAAGATTAATGAAGTAACTCACTTAATTTTTTTTTTTGTCTTGTTTTCTCTTAAACAAGCATGTTGGCCAATTCATCAACTTTGCACTTATCCTTTATAATGTTGTAATTAATTTAAAAAAGCTCATATTTTGAAGATAATGATTTCAAATTAAATTACATTAAAAAGGAGTCCTTCACCATTAGTCTTAAAGTCTTAAGTGTTGTTGCAAAAATTAGTCATGTTAATAATGCGCTCTAGCATAGTTCATGACCTAGTAAACTTCATGTCATTAGGTGAGCTATAAGAGTACCAATGAGTAACCTGTCCACACAATGAAACCATCTTTTCATGAACTACAAATATTTTTTTTGCATTTTTTGTTTGTGGAATAGTTTTCTTAATGTTGTTAACTACAATCACTTTAATAAACATAAGACTTAACCTATTGTTTCTTTCTTGTATTTATGATGTAACTTTTATTTCTCACTACTTAAATAAGTAATAACAACAAGTTTACTTGGTAATAATACAATTCAAGATTCATAACACCTAAGTAAATATTGACTTGTTTATGTCATTCTAAGAAGTTCAATCTTTAAACAAAATAATAATTAAAACATACAAGTAAACTAAGTTAGATACATAACTATAAATGCTCATAATTAATCATAAGTCTAAATAAAACAATCAAAATATATTGTAATTCTCTTTTAGGAAATCTTACAATACATTATCATAAATAATACTATATATTAACTATAATGGGTAAATTAAATATTTTCAACTAAAAATATTAATATACCTTAATTATGTTATTAATAATGAAATAATAATTTACCTTTTAAATACTAAAGATCTAATGATTAATAATATTAATTTATCTAATCATTTTTTATTTGTAAGTATTTCATTAAAATCATAAATAAATGACTATTTATACATGTTAACTATAGTAGTTTGACTAGTTTGGTGATTAACAAACTACAACAATAATGCATATATGTTATTTAACATTTTAGTTTGGTCATTTTAGTGACAATCAAACTATAATTATAATATATGAATGATATTCAATATACTAGTTTAGTTAGTTTGGTGACTAAAAAAATTATAACTATAATACATGCATATTAAAATAATCCCTTGTCAACAAATACCACAATATTAAGGTCTATGAGTCATTCTATGTATGTCACCTTTAGATTTCATTAGCACAAAAGACTTATATGTATTTGGTCTAGGTTTATAACTAAACTTGAAGCAATGTAATAAGAAATTACAACTCCTTAGACATGAACTACACTAAACTTTTGTTATGTGTAGTGAAACTAGGTCCTTTGTAATTACAAATTAAACTAAAAATCTTAAAATTTTGATTGTTCCACTTGTTTCATTAGTAAAGGTCCACACATAACGCCTTTTATCATAATTAGCTCTTCCTTGATGGTTTCCAATTAGTATTTTCCTTAAGCAAGGCATAAGTTCTAAATTAAAGATGAAAATTTTAATAATTATCTTGACAATTATTTGGACAAAAATTTTAGTGTCTACAATTGTCTTTATTTGGCCATAAGGGATTAAATAAGTCCTTCCAAGTCTCTCAATGGCTGACAAATTTTAAGTAATTTTTTTTAATCAGACAAAAGCCAAACAATAATATATAACTTTATAACTTTCATAGCATTAAAGGACAATTATTAATTAAGGATATATGTTCATAATTATACACAAAATATTTAAATTTCAAAATTATATACTTTGATATTACTTGTTAAATTTCTTATATAAAAACATCTTTATTAAGCATTAATTTCAAATATTGAAACTCAATATATTTATGCTAAAAATATCGTAAACAATATACCTAAATTTATGGGAATTAAAACCATTGATGAGCCATAAGATTTTAGCCTAATAATTGATTTCTTTATCTTGACCTTTATTGTAATCACATTTTAAGGTGAATTATCATGTGTGCTAAGGAGAAAAGGACTAATTATATATATATATCCACAATTGTATAGCTTAAATTAGGCATGTCAATCAATATCCAAATCAAACTTAAGATTATTATTCTTAATAATACAATAATAATCAAAATTGTTCTTTACTAATTGAATCATATTATAATTAACTTTTAATAAAAATATTATTCGAGAATATTTTAATTTAATTGATTAAACAAGTTTAATATATTGCCCCACTAAAGGAGGAAGGTGCCTTTATCATTGGTTCTCATTATGTTGTTCTCATCCCAAAGACTATGCAACTAGTGATAGTCTTATCACTCCCTAAGCTATAGAGTTTTATACTGAGCTTAAAAGCACTTTCCTTAAGGTAATTAAATTGTTACTTTTGCAACATCACATTCAAATATATAGTAGTTTAGTTGGTACATCTAGTTAAAATTCACCTATATATTCATCAAAAATTTTTGCATGGACTTAGTCTTATTGATTAGAAAATATCATCATATTAGAAAAAAAGGAAAAAAGAATGTAGATGAACTAGATGTAAGTTGACATTTTTTAAGAACAATTATGGGTTATAATTAGTCCACTAAGATTTACTAACTACAACTAATAATTAACATTAAGTCATGTAAACCCCCAACTAATTTTCTCGTTTATGTAATTTTTTGAAAAGATACATCCTTATGATGATTATTTCCTTTTGTTTTTCTACATAGATATGAAGATGTTAATCAATATGAAGCCAAGACACCTTATGCAAAAATTGTTTATCTTAAGCTAGACCATTTTTACCTATTGTATATGGCCATGAGAGTTATATGTGAAAATTCCAAGAGCAAACTCTTATATGACAACTGGGACAATGGTACTGTTTCTTATGTTTCTTACTAGTTTATAGAAACCAAATGAATTTCCAATACATTACTACTAGACAATCTGCTTATTTTCCACTTACAAATAAATTGTGTTTGCTACGTTCTTGTATAAATATTTAAGTGTTTTTAGTATCCATTGGAAATGTTATTCTTATGTGGTTAAAGTTGTTTGAAAAAGATTGACAAAAGCTGTGATAAAAGCTATAAGCTATGAAAGAGGAAGAATGAGAGAATAATTTTTACATGTATTAAACTATAAGAGGCTACACCTATTTATATAGGAAAAGATGTACAAAATAAAGAAAGAGTATTAGGAAAAATTAATGAGATATTCAACAAATCATATCAAGAGAAATTCATGCATATGCTTGATTTGATTGAGATATATTTGTATAATGAACCTGGATTCTATATAGGACTATATACTAGAATGAAATAATATTATATTGAAATATATGACATTCTAACACTTCCCCCTAAACTCAAGACGTAATGTGGCTAACTTGAGTTCAAAAACCAAATTAAAGAACAACTTGGGTGGATGAGTTTTTATAAAGATATCAGTAGCCCAATTAGCAAAAATAATAAAAACCAAACAAATAGCATTTTGCATAATGTGTTAATGAACAAAATAACAATCATTCTCAATGTGTTTGGTTAGCTCATGAATGACATCATTGTGAGCAATCTAAATAGCATTATGATTGAAACAATGAATAGGTTTGATATGAGAGTGTATAATACCTATGTCTTATAAGAGCCATCAAAACCATAATAATTCAGACACAGTGTCTGTGAAAGCCCAATATTTAGCTTCTGTACTAGATTGAGCACTAACTATGTGCTTCTTGCTATGCCAAGAAATGAGTAAATTCCTCAAGAAGAAATAGTATCTTGTTATAGAATGTCTGTCTATAGGATCTCCTACCTAATCAACATTAGAATAGGCTTACAACTTAAGTGACAATCAAGTAAAGAAATAGAGCCCATGAAATATAGTTCCCTTGACATAATGAGAATACAAAGAACAATAGTAAAATGAGTAGACTAATGTGCTACCATGAACTAACTAACCATATGTACAACATAAGCCATTTCTAATTAAGTAACAATGAAATATACGAAACTCATAACTAGCTATTGTTGAAAATTAGGATCCTTAAATGTTGTGCCATCAATGAGAGAAATTTTGAAATTGTACTTGAGAGGAGTAGAAAAATTTTTTTTATCACTTTAAAAATTTTTTTTATCACAAATCCTTGATTGAGTGAGCAAATTTGATGAATATTTGGCTTAAGAAAAATAGTATGTAGTAGCATCAGAAGAAACTTCTAATCCCAAAAAATAATTGAGTAAGCTAAAATTTTTCATCTTAAACTATTAATAGAGATAATTCTTGAGATTATCAATTCCTTGTAAATTATCTCCTATGGTAATCATATTAGCCACATAAAGTAAAAATAAAATGATTCCTTTAGCACTTTTGCAAACAAACAAGGTAATATCATGAGAATTAAAAGAAAAATTAAATTGGTGCACAATAACACTGAATTTTGCAAATCATGTTTAGCATACTTATTTAAGGTCAAAAAATGCTCGACAAAGACAACATACTCTATTGGGTGGATGGTCATATCTAGGTGGAGGGTGTATGTAGACATCTTCAATTAGATCCTTATTAAGAAATGCATTATTAATGTCTAAATGAAAGAGCTTCCACTGTCAAACTATAGCAACTGCCAACAAACTCTTGAGTAAAGTGATGTAAGTCACAGGAGCAAAAGTCTCCTCATAATTAATCTCATACTCTTGAGTAAAGGCTTTGGCTACCAATTGAGCTTTGTACCACTCAACAAATCCATCTAATCTCATCTTAATCTTGTAGACTTACTTGCACCCAATATCAAATTTACTATGATGTAGCTCAACCAAATGTCAAGTGTGAGTTTTGATAAGGCCTGCAATTCTTCTACCATTTCTCATTACCATAACAAATTAATATTTGCTTCTTGATAAGTTTAAGGTTCATATAAGGAATCAATGGTTAAGTAAACAACAAAATTTTATAAGTGAGAGGGTAGTTTACTTACTTAAGAAGAGTGATGCACAGGTGAAGGCTTAGAAGGAGACTTAAAAGTAGACACTGGATCCATAGACAAGGAAGATACTTTAGGATTGACTAGTGGAATTCTTTTCGATCTTGCTAGATGGAAAAGGATCTATGGGAAGAGACTGTAATGAAACCTTAGAATTCATAATGCCTAATTTTAATCCAACATAAGGATTAAGGAAGAAAGATTGTGAGGAAACATTTAACTAAAAGGAGGAAGAGAAGAAAACATCTTATGTTCCCAAAAAATGGCATGACAAGAAAGTTGAAGATGTTTAGATGCAAGATCTTAACATCGATAGCCTTTATGTTCAATTCCATAACCAAAAAAATAACATAAACTTGCATGAGGGTCTAATTGGTTTATTTACGAAAGAGTAAAGCAAACATAACCAAATACTTAAAGAGATTGATATGTAGGTAGTGTACCAACAGTATGAGCAGCTTCTCCTTAAAAATGCTTAAGGCAAAGGTTAAAAATAAGAAAAGTTTGAATTGTATCTAGAATGTGGTAATGTTTTCATCCAACTTACCTATTTTGTTATGAGGTACAAGGATATGAGCATTGAAGAATAATACTAGATTAGGAAAGATATTGTAAAAATTTTGAATCTTTATATTACATAGTCATATTAGTATGAAAAAATTTTATTGCTTGAGAAAATTGAGTTTTAATGATAATAGCAAATTAAGAATAAGTATTAAATAACTTAGAATAATTCTTCATAAGATAAAGTCATATATAACATAAGTAATCATCCACAACTATCACAAAGTATCATGATCCATCTATAATATGAATAGGAAAGGGTCCCTTGATGTTAAAATGAATCAATTCAAAGGGTGTAAAGGAAATAAAATCACTCTTATTAAAAGGTAAAGCATGATGTTTGGCAAGTTAACATGGAACATAATCAATCTTAATATCTTTAATAAAACCTAAAAAACCACTAGAAATTAAAGGACTTAATTTAGAGTGAGAAACATGGGCATGACAAGAATGCAAAGTGCAAATGAAATTGACACAATGCAATGAGTAGGTGACTAATTAGAAAGTTTCAAGGAAATTAGTTTGAACAAGCATCTAACTTTATGACTGGTCTTGTACATGACAACTAGTAGAAGAGAAGTGTAAGTCAAGACCAAGACTAAGATTATATAATTGATCCATAATGATAAGATCTAAAGTAAGATTAAGAACTAAGAAGATATCAAATATAGTTAAGTTAAAATTAGAAATACGACCAATGTGACTAACATGCTTTTAGGAATTATCAATAGTATGAATAATTGGTGCATAAGGAGTCATATGTTTTAATTGAAAAAATTTGTAATCGGAAGTCATATGATTATAACATCCAAATTTAAAGAACCTGGATTTGGATTTACTTAGAATAGTTAACAGGGTAGAAGAGGAAGTACTAGATTTAATCAAGGCTTGTTTAAGGGTGTTAAGGTCAACTTGGCTTAAGAGAACCTCAAGGTCAGTGGATGAACCCTCAGTGTCAATAGTGGTAGTAGTAGCCTTATGAGATTTACCTTTGAAATTAGTTTGCTAACTGAGACCAAATGGTCCAAACTATTATTTGTTAGGATCATATTATTGCTTGACCTATAATTTACAACATTTTAAGATATGATAACTTGATTTGTTACTGTATCAACAATTTATCTTACATTACACATGAGGATAAAAGATGAATAAGACAATATCAGTAGATGTTGGAGGGTGATGAACCCTTATGGTGGTCAAATGAGTTTCCTAAGAAAGTAATTTGGCAACCATACTTTCTAATAAAAATAATGAATCTCGATGAAGTAAAAAGGCTTGCATAAGTCTATAATCATCATTGAGAGACATAAGAAACTATATAATCCTCATTATATCTCTATATGGTGAGAACTTAATAGCATCAGAAGGATAATTCCTTGTTAGTTCAAAAAGTGCTTGTTGGTCCCATATAAGATGCATTTGAGAAAGAAAGACATAAATGGACTAACCTGGTTGTTATTTCAAATGATAGAGATCATCAAGTATTTGATACTAATGTGCAACATCACAGGTAAAGCACTATAAGGCCAACATATCCCATGCATCCTTTGATGTGCTAAGTTAACCAAACTGAAGCTTGATAATTGGAACATATGTATTGTGAAATCATGTAAGAATCTAGTGATTGTTGCTCTGCTACTCATCAATCTGTTCAACTAATTTCTTGGATAATTCTTCATTTGTTGTAGTTGGTTTTAGAATGTATCTACTAACATAGTGTCAGAGTTTATGCTCTATAAGAAAGCTATACATCTCTTGGAATCAAATAACATAATTTGTCCCAACTAAAATGGTGCTTACAGGCATAAAAACTTTAGATTTCTCCATATTAGCAACAAATATGATGTCAAGTAATAATAAAAAATATAGAATCTAATATAAAATGTACCAAAATAAGTTTGGTTAAGGACTAGTCCAACAATGGTGGAATTGGATGGTTAAAGTTATGAGCAAACACGTATCAATGAGGTGGCTGACACTTGGCACACAAAAAACTAATAATGGTAATAGAAATATATTTAGAAAACTAAAGATTGATGATAATAATGAAAAATGAATGACATAAGAGATGAAATTTAATAATATACTATTTTAATCTTAAAAAAAAAAAGAAAAATTCTTCTTTTTAATTGAAAAAGTAGAAATAATGTTCTAGTATTATGATAAAAATTATAAATTATAAAAAGAAAAGAATAAAAAATATTTTTTATATGTATTAAATTATAAAAAATTACATATATTTATATAAGAAAATATGTATCAAATAAGAAAAAAATATTAAAAAAATTAATGAAATATTTATCTAATCATATTTGTAATTAAGATATATTTATATAATAAATTTAAATTTTCTATAAATTGTATATCAAAATTTTAAAAATATTATGCTGAAATTTACCTAAATTGAGTAATGTTAATGCAACTTTTAGTCATTAGGCCCTCCAGAATATTTTTGTGTTTTTTTTTTATATTTTAATGTTGAATGCATAGGCCAGTGCTCAAAGTCAGTTCCCTCAATGCCTCTTTGTTCGTATTATTGCCATGGTCAGACGGCGAGTTGATTGTTACTGGCTCACTGCAGCCTTTGTTGTGTGCATATTCGGGCCATTCTACCAAACATGTTGACAATGAAATGCAGTCCAATTGGAGCCGTTGATATCTCTGGAGAGCCCAGGCAATCATCCTCTAAAAACCATGGAACATCGAAGTTGCATAATTTTCAATATTTGCAGGTTTACAGTCCAAAGCTTCTCAGTTTGAAGCCAGAATCACCACATAAACGTACACAATTTTGTTTAAACTGAGATTTATATTCATCGTAGAGCAAAATTTGGGATAGCTTTTTTAATAGCTTTATGTTTGTACAAAAATTGAAACAAAAGTTTACTCGGAGTTCGAAATTTACACATTCTTTTAAAGACAATAGAAAAAGAAAAAACATCAATATAAAAACATTGTTAGATATATCCAATTGAGCAGAATAAAAATTATACCCAAATAATTCTTTTCCAAAATATTATCGAGAGGTTAACCATAAAACTACATTACATCTAGAAGTTCAAATCTTGATTAAGCATCAAAGATCGTAGAATCCATGATATCAAATTAGCTAAATAAAGGAACTAAAATAAAATTTGTGAAAGAAACGAGCCCCCTCTTTTTCTTTCCTATAATAATTATAATCCCAATAAAAAAATTGAAAGCCAACGTGGTTTTTTCCTTTTATTATTATTTTTTTAATAATAAAGTATTAATGCTCGATAAAACCGCCGCTTGCGGGGGTAGTGGGGTCATGGGGTCTGGAACCTGAGGAACGGCCACCAAACAGGTTGGTGCTCTCCAGTACTTTTCTCAACGGTGCAGTGCAGGTATTCCAACCGGACACTTGCAGTGATTGAAGAAGAGGATCCTAGGCTTCCCAGCATGATCAACGGTCCAATTTCAGCACCACGTCTCTGTGTGATTGTGTGTTTTTTGTTTTTTTATTTATTTTCACTGCCGCACCTTGCTGACTTGTCGGGTTCCCTCCACCCAACAACAATGCAGAAACAAAAGCAAAAGGAGAATAAAGTAATATTTAAAAAATAAAAAAAGGTAACACACAAAATTTGAAACTTTGCCTCATTTTGACGGTCAGTAAGAATTTTTCTTTTTATATAAATAAATATGATAAAATAATTTTATGATTAATATTTGTTGGTTACGTGACTCCCAATTCCTAACCGATAAAAAAAAGGCCGGCATACACGCCGATAATTTTTCCATCTACAGAGCCGTTACAATGAATCAACAACCTACCTCCTCTATCAAAATCGAAGTGTTATTTTCCTATTTCAATAGGGTAGTCATCTGTGCCGTGAGCGTGGCTATACGTTAGCAAAAATTATTGCGTAGACAGCGTCATATGATCATCATGGACTTTGTTTTACATGAAGCCAAGAAAACCCAACAAAAGAAAAAAGGTGTTGATAGATGGACGGAGGAGAGTCAGAAGGAGGGGGACGAAGGGAGAGAGTCTATATAATTGTTTGTATATTATATATATATATATATATATATATATATATTCAAAAAATAGACTTCATGACTCCCCTTATCCACTCTCGTCCTTTTAACATTTTTTTTTCCAAAAAAAAAGAAACTCTTGGTGGTCCACAGACACTCTTTTTCGTATCATACAAAATTTGGACATTTTTGTCTGGAAATTGTAAGGATTGGGGTTTGAATTGGATCCTGTGCTTCCGGCCAAGACAACGCAACTCGTTGCAAAACAGGCCACAGCTTTGACCCATTTATATCAAAACTTCTCGGACGCTTGATCATGGTTTGGTTAGGCGCTCTGGATTTTGAGATTGAGACAACTGAAAAGATTGGAATGCTAGTTCATACACTCTGGGAACCAAGATTGCCCAAAGATAAGATACTGATTATGAAGTAGTAGGAACGTGGACGGGACAGATTGGAATCTGGAGAACGAGGAGGATTGGGTCCCGCCAGACAAATGACTTTAACAATTTCCTAAGCATAAACAGAGGGAAAATAGGATTGATCCAAGCTGGCCTTTTGAGCTTTGACAGCTTGTTGTTTAGGCACTTTAATTCGTATTTTTTCCTATAGTTTTATACCCAAAATAAACCTCCTGCCTCTCTTTATAACTACCCTCTTCCTTGAGCCCCCCCACTCCTCACTCCCACACCTACACACACTTTCTCCCTTGCAGACTGCAAAAGTTCACTCTGATCAGCGAAGATTCAATAATCAATCAGAAGCAAATAACATAGCTGCAATGGCAGAGGGGGCTCAAAAAACGGCCCAAGAGCAAGTGCCAGCAGTAGAACAAGAAGTGGTGGCGATGGGGGCGGCGGCGGCGGCGGTTGATGTTCCACTCACAAAACCTGCTGCTGAGACGCGAACAATGCCGGTGATGGAGGAGAAACAGCGGCCGCCACCCGTGCCAGAGTCCGAGGAGGAGGCTGTAGACAGTAAGCCCAGTGGAGACGGTGATGATGTGAAGTTTCCTCCTTCAGATTGTTTCAAAGAAGAGAGCACTAAAGCTTCTGACCTCTTGGAGTCCGAGAAGAAAGCGCTTCAAGAGTTCAAGCAACTTGTTCAAGATGCGCTTAATAAGCATGAATTGCTTATCGTTTCTCCACCACCAACTGCAGCTCCAATAACAAAAGTGGCACAAGGAGTGGAAAGGCCGAGAGAAGTTTCTTCTGCTGCGGTGGCAACAGAAGAGGTTAAAGACGCGGTACAAAAAGAAACGCTATCAGACTTATCAGCAAAGGCGGAGCCTGATGAAGTCACAGTAGAACCAAACAATGGAGCACCAAGCGAAGAAAATAATGTTGCAGTGGTGGAAAAAATAACTGAGGAGGTTGTTTCCGAAGAAAAGGTGGCTGCAGCTGCTGCTGACGCTGTGGATGACGATGGTGCCAAGACTGTGGAAGCCATTGAAGAAACCATCGTAGCCGTCTCTTCTTCTTCTCCTTCTGCTGCTACACTGCCACAGGATCAGAGCTCGATTGATCTGGATGCGGCTGCCTCTGCAGCGGCCAAAGAAGTTAAATCTGAGTCTTACAATAATGAAATGGCCGAGCAGCCAATGCATCCGCAGAAGGTTTCCATTTGGGGCATACCGCTGCTGGCAGACGATAGGAGCGATGTGATTCTCTTGAAATTCCTCCGCGCCAGGGATTTCAAGGTGAAGGAAGCCTTCGCCATGCTGAAGAACACCATTCTCTGGAGGAAGGAGTTTGGCATTGAGGAGTTGCTTGATCAGGACCTGGGTGACGATTTGGCCAAGGTCGTTTTCATGCATGGCTTCGATAAGCAAGGACACCCAGTGTGCTACAATGTCTATGGGGAGTTCCAGAACAAGGAGCTCTACCGCAACACTTTCTCTAACGAAGACAAGAGGCAGAGATTCTTGAAGTGGAGAATTCAATTCCTGGAAAGGAGTATCAGGAAATTGGACTTTAACCCTGGGGGTATTTCCACCATTGTTCAGGTTAATGACCTGAAGAATTCTCCTGGACCCGCCAAGAGAGAACTCAGACAAGCCACCAGACAAGCACTTCAACTGCTTCAAGACAACTATCCTGAATTTCTTGCAAAACAGGTATGGATTTAATCATTTCCTCACTCTATGATTCTTTCACTGTTGCTGCAGAAACCCAATCCATACGGTATAATTTTGAATTTTTTTGTTATGTTGGTTGGTCGGTTGATTGCCTTCAGGTCTTCATCAATGTGCCTTGGTGGTACGTAGCAGTAAATAGAATGATAAGTCCATTTCTGACCCAGAGGACAAGGAGCAAGTTTATCATTGCTAGTCCTTCCAGATCTGCGGAGACCTTATTGAGGTTAAATTGTACTAAAGCTTTTTTGCCACTATCCTTGTCGTATGATGTTGTATCTCTCTGTGGTTGGTGGGTTAAATTTGGTTCTTACCACTATTTAGGTACATAGCTGCTGAGCAAATACCAGTCAAGTATGGCGGATTGAGCAAAGATGGTCAATTTGGAGCAACCGATGTTGTTACTGAGATTACTCTGAAACCAACAGCAAAACATACTGTGGAATTCCCTGTCACTGAGGTTCAAATTTTTTTCCCAAGAAAAAAAATCTTATTTGACCAATTAAACTTAGATACAACCATTATTGTGTTCTAAGTTTTTTGTTAACTTAGTGTCTTGCCCTTGTGCCTAATTCATGTGCAGACATGCCTTTTGACATGGGAAGTCCGTGTTGTTGGATGGGATGTAAGCTATGGGGCAGAATTTGTGCCCAGTGCTGAAGAAAGCTACACGGTGATAATCCGAAAGGCTAGAAAGGTTGCTACAACAGAGGAGCCAGTGGTCTGCAACAGTTTCAAGAATGGTGAACCTGGCAAGGTTGTGCTCACCATTGACAATCCCACCTCTAAGAAGAAGAAGCTCCTCTACCGATTGAAAACAAGCCTTCCTTTGGTCGACTGAACATTTCATGAATACCTGCTGGGACATTTCCTTGAATTCTTGCTGCCAATATTATCAGCAGGTCATCACATTCACATTCAGAAAAGGGTTTTTATTTATTTATTTTTTTGGGTGTCATTATTCAATCTTGAATGTATATGTCTATTTTTTCTGCATGAGTTTCCTGTTCAATTCAAGGGCTAAGACGAGGGATGTGGCCAAAATTGTAAATCTTTATGCTATGCGTGTATTGGAATACTATGGAACACTTGTTTTGTCTTTTCCTTAATTCTATGGTTTGGCTCACTTGGCTTTGATTTACCGTGGGCTTTGAATAGTTGCAAGATGCACTGGAGAAACAATTTTAGGTTGCTGCCTCAGCAATCTTGGCTAAAAGCCTAATTCAATGGAGGATCGCTGGTGGGGCCTATCATAATAAAATATTATATTGCAACCATGTAAAAAAAAAAAAAATTAGCTTTATTCACACACGCAAAACAAATAGATAATCAATAATGTTGCCCCCTTTGGCCTCCCAAAATAAAAGATGACCAAAAATCTTGGCTTGGTATTTCCTTAGGTAGCTACGGTCTAAGGGATACTTTACAGTTAAAAGTGACCATATGCAAGTATCTGCTTTTGGGCCTTTTTAGGCATGGTATGCAGATCGTTTGATTTTTTATTTTTTTAATCCAAAAGTGAAGAATGATCATCATTAAGACCACTCTTATTACCTCTGTGCTTTAAGCTTTTGTTTCATTTCTTTCAAAATTTTAAATTGCTGCATTGCTGTCAATTGGCATGGTTTTTGCTTCTTTTTCGTGTCATCATTTGATCAAAAGAGGGCAACTTGAAAATGCCAGGACAGTTCCTGTAATGCAAAGCCAGAAGATATGCTATGATATTGTACTCCTGACAGAAATGGGAAGACGCATCCCTTTTAACAATCTAATAAAATGGTATATGAAAATACTAGATCTGTTTATCTTTGCCGAGTTGATGGTCACGGGACGCTGAAAAACAAGTATTAGCAAAGGCAAGGGACCTTTTTATGGTGAAATGATCCCGATTGAACTTGTCAACTAGCAGAGGATGTCATACCCGTTGTGCCTATTAAGCCCGGTTGGTTCATCATAAATAATTAGAAAACTGGATTATTACGTCCTTGATGATAGCTTAATATAAACAGTAATGTAAGCTAGCGTGAGAGTTTGGAGGAGACGGGGCCATTTAACATAAGGGAAGTTCTGTAGCTTTTATGAAGCAACTAAATGAAATTTTTACATTTTGTAAGTTTTTAGAGAAGTGGAGAGATTTGATATTTTTTCTTTTTTTTTTTTTCGAAGAATGTGTTTCTTTTATGTCAGTCAAAGGAGAGGTGACTGACTGTCTGATCTTGGCATCGTCTCCAAGACCGAGGACAAAGCAATGTATAGAACGATATATTTAAGCAAAATTTAAATAAATTTTAAAATAATAAATTTAAATAAATATAATTAATTTTTATATTTTATATAAAAATATTTATAAATATGCCGTTAGAGGTTTCTCCCCTGCACTCTTGGTCTTTAGACTTATTGTCTATCACTGGCATTAGGACTCGCTGTCAAAGATTTCGGGCTGACTGCACGCAGGTTGGGATTCGAACTCGCGTGGCCCGATTGCTTTAAAAATATATCTTGTCAGAGTCGGTAGTGCGGAGTCGGCGATGCAGAGGTTTTTGTTATTTTTGATAATATTAATCAAAATATTTTATATAAAAAATAAAAATTAATTATATTTATTTAAATTTATTATTAAAACTGAGCTCCAAGTGGAGGACCAAAGACCACAGTCAAAGTGAAGCCCATGTGATCTTCTTCGATACCATGTCTGCCCTCATGCATGCATTGGGTTCTGTGTACTGTGCTCAGGCCTTTATTATGTAGACCAAATCTGGGGGAGGTGAACTCCAATGTCGGTACTGATAAAAGAAAATAAAAAAACCAAGTAAACACCCACAAATCCAAGTTTACAAGAATTAAAAAGAAAACAAAATACTATGGCGACCTTTTATCTTTCCAAAAAGCAAGTTTGTTCTTATCTATTGCAATTGTCGGATAGTTTTATTTTTTTTTTTATTCGAAAAAGTTTATATTATTTGTCACCTTATTTCCCTAATAGATGACAATAAAGTTATTTTTTTTTTGGATCAACAAGTTACCATGGAAACCACTTGAGGTGGGGTTGGTTTTCCATTTAGAATAACTAGTTTATTACTCCTGCACTCGCGGCGCCATTGCCATTGTTCTCTTACAATTGTTTTTGGTCGAGCTTTTTATCGTAAGAAAATTATATTCAATAAAATAAAAAGAAAATTTTTGCAATAATATTTTTAGTAACTGCTTATTATTTGGTTTTTTTAGATTGAAATCATTTATTTTATTATTTAATTCTTATTTATGTTAAGAGAAATTAAAAGTCAGCCTTCAAATTTTTAAAATTAAAATAAAAAAATAAAGAGTCCCCCTCTCTTAAAATGTACTATAAAATATAATAATAATTGATGTTATGTAATTATAAGGGAATTGAATGGTGAGCAAATGAGCTTAGTTGCTGGAACCTGGAAAAGATAAAGAGACTCTTCATGACTGACAATTACTTGGATATTTTCTCGGCCACAAAAACTTCCAAATCCATTATGAATTTCATGTGGGGCGCTGTCGATGAATGAGATAATTACGGATCTTTAGGTCCGATCCGTTGGGGCAGAGCATGAGCCCATGTTTGGTCTTTAGAGCTTAAAGAATAGCCATGTAAACTATCTATCTATAATATGAACACTACCAGTAAACCCCGGATTCAACACAGGGAAGTGTCTCTCGTCAAAAGTTTTGCCACTTCGAGCAGTTGCTAAATATGATTTCTCAAAAGAAACGAGAAAATTCATGAAAAGGAATCCAAAAATCATGTATACATGGAGTAAACAATATCAAGCTGTGCCCTTTTTTCTTTGAGAGAGTTAGAGAGATAAGCGTGAACTTAAGTGTAAAAGAAATAGTGTAAAGAGAAATGTAAAAGTAAAAACTGTTGAAAGACTTTTTCTTTGATGGAAAACCCTTCAGAATCACATTTTGGTTGATGGGGAGACGACGACGACGATGTAGAAGAAGACCTCTTTGAAGAGATGCATTGTGGAGCTAAGGAAGTGATGGTTGAAAAGATGGGCAATATAATTATTAAGAAATTATATGGACAAATTATTAATTATGTTAAAAAATTTATCATTAAAATGATAAAAAATTAATTAATATTAAAAATTTTAATAAATAAAAAATTAATTTAATTAAAAATTTTATGATTATAATTTTTTTTTATATAGAAAAATAATTGTTTGTTTTTAATTGAGAATTTGATGGACAATAAAAAAAGTTATTTTTAATAAAAAATTAATGAACATCAATTTTAATATTTAAATTTAATTTTTTTTTTATTTTAATTAAAAATATTGAAGAACAAACTCATAAGATATTTAATGAGCATCAAAATGGAATGATTTCATCATCTTAGTTACTAAATAATTCGATTTTTAATGCTAATTGTTTGTAATGATAAGTAACAAAATTGTTGATGAAAATTAGTTTTAAAAATTAAGAAATTTAATTGATAAAAGGTCTGAAACGGGGAAAAGTTTTGTCAAATATTTCGGCACCTTATCGAGGCCAGCGAGTGGGGTTGAGAGCACCTTGCAAGTGTGCATGCATGACAGGACCGCAGAGATTTGCGTGCATTGAAGAAATGAGTGAGAGAGAGAGAGAGAGAGAGAGAGAGAGAAAGAGAGAGAGACTGCCACGAACGTGATGTATGACACGATAGGTTTTTGTCTATTTCTACCGACAGTGCTTTTATGATTACATTCCTCCTCCATAAAGTTTCTAGTGCTTTCACTCGCCTTTATCTCTCTCTATCTATTTAAGGAACTCGTCTTTGTAATCACTTTGCCTGCTTGTTTGTGTGTGATAAGGATTGCAGGGTTTGACGATGGAGAAGAGATCATTCGGGCTTTTCTTGTTGTTGCTCTTGGTCCTGGCTTCTCGTACGTACCTCGTTCTCCTTCTCTCTTTGTAGTATATTCGTTAATGACTATGTGGGTGTGTGTATGTGTGTGTGTGTGTGTGTGTGTCTGTCTTGTCGATGACTGCGTGCGTGCGGGTGTGGATGTGCAGAGGAAATGATGATGCCTACTGAGGCGAGGGTCTGCCAGTCACAGAGCCATCATTTCAAGGGTCCGTGCTTTAGCGACCACAACTGTGCCCAGGTTTGTAGGACCGAACATTTCAGCGGTGGCGACTGCAAGGGATTCCGCCGCCGTTGCTTCTGCACTCGCCTTTGTTAACTCAAAAAATCATCGCTCGTCGGTTGCTGATGACCCCGCCGCCCGATCTAATCCCTCCACCTTTTATTCTATGTAGTTTTTAAATGGGTGGATTTGGATTTAAATAAGAAATGGTTCCTCGAGCTTCTATGGAAGAAGCATTACCCTACTTCACTTGCTTCTCGCAATAATGACCATCGTGTTTGTAATCTATATATCGACTTTATGTATGTCTTCTGCCACTAGTTTGTTGCCGAATAAATGAACATGTGAGCATATGAAGAAAAGTTTTTATTTTTCTTCTTATTTATTTCTGATCTTTGGATCTAATGGACCAAAAACGTATATCTAATTATATTAATCAATACATATAAACTTATAATTAGGAATAAAAAATTATTTTTATAACATGATATTTTTTTAGAAACTTTTGAAACTTATGTGGATGGTATGTAAGTTTTTTTTTTTATAGACCATGTCAATTATTAAATTTTATCAAAAAAATTTTCAACAAGACAAATGGTTATATTTAGTTTAAATTCAACCTAACTTAGAATAAAATAATTGAATAATTATTCCTTCAATTAATAATTTAAAATAATTAATTAATTATCTTTTTAAAATAATTAAATATTTTATATTTATCTCTAATTATATAAATCACTTTAAAAATTATTTCAATATGTTTCCACTCCTACCGTGATTTTAAATAGGTAATATACTTAATAATGATCATTATTTATATTATCTATACAAGTTAACCTAAAACTATATTGTACTTAACTAAAAATTTTATATATGCATCATGGCGGTTATGTAACACCCCTAAAAACATTTTTTTTTTTCATATATCACAATACTAATGAATTTTTAATTAAAAACACTTTATTGAGGCAAGACTATCAAACATAAAAGCTTTTTGACTTTAATTGGTTTGAGTTCCAAATAACTTATGTGCACAAAATAAAATTTTATTTACAAATTATCAAAAATTTTCTAAAATGTCAAAATATAAGTGAACATAAACTAAAATAAAATTTAAATAAAATTAACAAGTCTCATATACTCAACATGATATCCCTATATAACTCAGTTGATAATCTTTTAGTCATAGGGTAAACAATCATAAGTCGAGTACTAATATATACTATTACAATCGTTTGCTCCTTAATATGATCTCTGATAACTAAATACTTTATATCAATATATTTTGATATACTTATTTTGATTTCCACTTTTATTGTTTTTTGGAAAAAAACATTACAGTTTAATTATTATAATATATCTTTAGTGGTTTAGAAATAGAATCTAGAATTTATAGTCTTATAATAAAATTTTACAACCATAAAGCTCATGTTGTAGTCTTATGGCATGTAATGAATTTTGTGTTCATAGTAGAAAAGGCAATAATAGTCTACTTCACACTTCTCCATGATACAACGCCTTTAGCATGTATAAAAATGTATCTAGATGTAAACTTTCTACTATCTATACAAACAACAAAATCAACATCTAAATACCTAAACACCTCCAAATGGTTGGTATGTCCATATGTAAACTTATTGTTCTTAGTTCCTTATAAATACCTTATAACTTTCTTGGTAGCTTTTCAATGTTCTTGCCTATGATTACTTTAATACCTCCCCAACATTCCTATTGTAAATACAATGTCAAGTCTAATGTAGACTTGTGCATTTATAAAGTTACCAATTATTAATGCATATGGTGTCCACTTCATTTCATCTTGTTTCAAGTTTTTTTGAGAACATTATGTAAGATTAAATTTGTTCCCTTTGACTATAGGTGCTATAATAGAAGAACAACTTTTCATCTTAAATCTTTCTAAAACCTTTTCAATGCAAGCCTTTTGCAATAGTCTTAATATTTGTTGGGATGTATCTTTATGAATTTCTCTGCCAATGACATAAGAAGCTTTACCCATATCTTTCATTTTAAAGTTTTGAAAGAAATTCCTTTGTCATATGTAGCAATCCCAAAACATTGCATGCAAGTAAAATATCATATATATATAACTAAAATAATGTATTTACTCACACTAACCTTAAGATATATACATTGATTTACAATATTTTCTATAAAGTCATATGAGACTATAATATTGAGAAATTTTATATACCATTATCGACAGACTTGCTTGAGCTCATACACAGATTTCTTAAGCGTGCATACCCGATAACTCTCTTTATCAATAGTGAAACCTTCAGTTGACTTATGTATACCTCTTCCTCAAAATCCCTATGCAAGAAATCAATTTTCACATCCATCTAATGCAACTATAAAATCAAAATGAGCTACTAAATCCATAATAACTTTGAATGAATCTTTCTTTGAAACTAAAGAGAAGGTTTCATGGTAATTAATGCCTTCCTTTTAAGTGAAACCTTTAGCAACAAGTCTAGCCTTTTATCTCTTAATGTTGCTAAAAGAGTTCGCTTTGGTTTTGTAAATTCCTTTGCAGCCACTAGCTATGGCTCCTTCTAGTAATTCAACAAGGTTTCAAACTTGATTGTTAGTCATAAATTTCATTTCTTTCTTCATAGCATTGTACCACAATTAAGCCTTTTCACTTTCCATGGCTCATGTAAATGTATAAAGATCATTTTTATGATTAACATCAAGCTTTTATAGGTATATAAGTTAGTCATCAAGTAAAATATCATCCACATATAAGACTAAAATATTCATGCTCCCTAAAGTTAAAAGGATTTTTTCTTTACAAACCACAAAATTATCACCAAACAACATTGACTATGAGTAGGATCATTATAATAAGCAATAAGAACAATTGTATTAGCCAAGAAACATATATATGTTAATGCCATGAGAATCATAAACCATCATAAATATAAATTAAAACCTTCATGTGGATAGAGATTGTTACATGCATCAAATTTATATGCTTTATAATATGACTAATGAATTAAACATTAAAATATAAATTTTTATACATATAGGCATAGGAAAATTTAATTTTAGTAATCAATTTAATATCTTATTCTAATTAATTCATTAAAATAAATACTTTCTCATAGGACTAAGTAATTTATTTTAAAGAATTGATCGCAACTCTTATATGTCATTTATAGTCCAATAATTATATCTTTATATAATTTCATTATAAATTACTAATATAACAATAATTTAAGATGCTATGGTTATTCTTAAATTACTATGATATTCCTTAGAATGACATTCATAAGACCAAATTCACAACTTGTTTCAAATCATTACTTAACCATATTAATGAAAAAAAATACATAAATAGCAAAAGTTTATAAGTCAGTTTTATAGACCAAATTAGTAGTAAATTAGCAATATAACATGAATGATGCATCATGACATCAATATGTATTCCAAAAGTATCACAAATAACAATATTGTCTTGTGATCATTATATACATAAGCTACATGCATGGTTACATACATCATAAATGCAACTATATTTAATTTTAGGAACCACAAATAGCAAGAAAGATATTGCATAGTAGTTGCCATGTGTCTTGCCTAATTAAAGTAAATTTTTCTTAATTTGACATAAACATAATGCTCACAAATTTATTCCTTTACTTGTTGTTATATGAAATATGCCTTTTCCTTATAAGCTTTTATTACTCATTATGTAATTTTTCTCAAAAGTAACAATATGACAAACCACCAAAACCTTTGATAACATTTGATTTTTTGTTGCCAACAAAGTAACAATTAATCCTAACTTTTATATATAAACAATTGCAAACAATTGACATCTTTTTTGTATTGACTAAGCCTTCTAGCCTATAACTTATTACTTTTAGTAGTGCTTGAAGCATATATTGATGATTCATAGGCTTTTCTTTTATAAGTCATGCTAGGGACAATGTTAGTTGTTAATCCTTATCCAACTTCCTTCCATCAAGGTAAATCCCAAAACAAGTCATGATGCATGCAAATAATTGATGTCCAAAGTATATATAAATGATAAAGACATACTATTTCGTTATGATCATAATGCAGGATAGATTAATGGAACCTAAAGACAACAATAAAACACAATGATCATGTTTTAATTTTAATCAACACAAGTGAAGTATAGGCTACCTCCAGTCATATTATATAAACTTGTAATCACAAATAAGATTTTTTTTTTTTTTTTTTGTATTGACTAAGCCCTTTAGCTTATAACCTGATACCTTTCAGAAGGATTCAAAGCCTACATTAATGGTTCATATGCTTCTCTTTTATAGGCTAAACTAGGGATCATATTAGTTTTTAATCTTTATTAAACTTCCTTTTATCAAGGTAAGTGGCTATAAATGGTTTAAACTCAAACTAGATAAGGATATGATAATTGAATAATTATCTCTTTAATTATCACCACAAGATAATTGGGTAATTATCTCTTCAAGATAATTAAAAATTTTGTATTTATTTCTAATCATGTAAGCCACTGTAAGGATAATTTCAACATTTAAATGAATCCCCAAACACCTTGTTTGGAAATACAAGGAAAGAAGTTAGAAAATGAAGAAAAGATATTGGAATAAGTTAATAATTATTCAATTTGAAATGGCAGCAAGACATTAATTGGCATTTTTAAAAAACTAATTTTATCATTCTTCCAAAAAAAAAAAAGGTTGAAAGAGATGAAAAACAAATCTAGCATTAAAACCCAAATATGATGTGGGAGGAAGGGACAAGACAATGGAAATAAGAGAGGGCCTTATGCTTTTGATTAATTAGGTTTCAATTTTGTTATGACCAAACATGCTTATGGTATAAGTTAGGCCAAACTTAGGCCTTATCAAATAGGAGCAAAAAATTTTTAAACTTAAGCCCAATTATAAACTTTGACCCAAGAATAATCCATGTGACACAAAAGTTTAAGCTAGGCTAGACAAAGTTAAGCTTTTGCAAGTTAAATAATCAAGTCTAGCCTAAGTATTATATAATTTATGTGTCTACTAATTAATAAAATAGTTATTTTATTAATAAATAATAACACATATGTGAAATTATAATGTGAAAAACTATATCTTATGTGCCTTTTTATTAATTTGTCCTCAAAATCATGTGTAAATGTAGCCTCTAATTTCTTATATTAATTCCATATGTTGTATTATGAAAAATTGGTTTACAGTCTTGAATTACATAGAAGGGAGGTTTTAGATTGGGTGTTGCCATTTCTCTTTATTTGTGTAGATGATTTAGCTAATGTGGTGTTGTTCTCTTTCCTCTACAAGTTTTTTTTTTATTGGTTTTCTTGTTAATGAAAGTACAAAAATAATATAAAATAAATCAATTATATTTTATTTAGTTTCATAAATAAATGAAATTAAATATAAAACAAATTACTTTATAGCTTTCTTATGCTTATCACGTTACTAAAAAAAAAAAGGTGTCATTCTATAATGGTGTTTTATATATTTATAACCATCTATATGATTACAAATTAAGGATACTTAACTGATATTTAGAAGTTAAAAAAATATTGAAAAATAAATAGAGACTTGAAATTCAAATATAAACAAAAACAAAAGTTTGAAAAGAAATAATAATGGAATTATACAAGAGGAGTATAAAAAACAATGACTTCTTGCCCATAATTGGAAGAGGATGGAAGGCAAAAGTATGAAGACAATTGAGGTAGGCCACTAATGAGGGGTAATCACCAAGAAAGATGTGGCAAGGTTTAGAGAGGTCCAATTAATTTGAAATTCTAGTCGTAAGGCTTAACTAATCTCTTACATAAGAATATGTGACTAGGGATTAAAGGTAGACTCTAACATTAGCACTCTAATGATTAAGTTAGTAATGATATTAGAGTTATCAAATATGTGAAGGGAGAAAAAGTAGTTACTTTTAATAAGTGCATGTTTGTGCTATTTATATTTGATTAAGATGACTTGGGTAAATGAAGTTTAATGATGATGTAATAAGTGTGAGTCCCTTTGTTCTTGGAGATTAATGATATATGATGGGTATAAGTCTCTTTGTTCTTAGAGGTCAGTGATTTTCAAGTTTAGGCTTTTAAGCTGTTATAGGCCCATAAATGTGGTCTTCTTAGGCTTATTGCAAGGCAACCTATAGTCCATCAGAAGGCTCCTTATCACTTGCCCATTTTAAAGAGGATTGAGCATTTTTGCTTAGGTCATGTCTTGAATTGGCATATTTAAAATTTCAAATAATTGGTCATTTAGTCAATTTCCTTCTTAAAGACAACATCCATTTGCCAACAGTTATCTTGAGGAGTGTGCTGACATCTTTAAATTTCCTCTTAATGTATTTTCATGTGGTTTTATGTTTCATATCTCATATGGTTTGTAGGAAAAGAGTCATGACCATATGTCAGATCTCACATTTTTAAGGTCATGTGTAGTTTGTAGTTGAGTCTTCTAAGATGTGTGTGTCTAGTAAGTATACAATGGTAGTACAAGAATGCTTCCCAGGGGTTTAAGGAGTGTTATTCCCCTTCAATTAAAGTTATAAAATGTAGTCATCCTTATTAATCAAATCGGTGACTTAACAAATTGATTACTAGATCGAGCTAGGTTAGCCTAAAAACCACTTCGCACTTTGAATTGGGAAAACCTAATTAACTCAATTAATTTTTTGAAACCTAGTTAACTTAGAGAACTGAATGAACCATACCAGGTCTCTCTTTTAGCTTCTAAATGACAAAGTTTTAACTATGAACCTAAAATTTTTACATTTCTCCTCATTCCCAAAGTCTTAGTCTCTCATTTTTTTTCTCAAACAATGTGATCCAAATAAACCCTTGTCTCGATCTCAAAGTTTGGCTCAATCTTGTTTCTTCTCATGTTTTTCTTTATTTTTGTGATTTTAGGTATGCATCTTCCCTTTCTTCTTCTTATGTTATTTTCCAATACATAAGAGAAGTTGTTTTATTTTATTTTTTTATTATTTTTCTAACTATGATTTGGTAAGATTGATACAAAACAAAACTGCATGTATATGCATATGCTAAGATTAAAGGATATTGAGTGTGAGTAACTAATCCATGGTCTAGTATTTTGTAAAAAGGCATTTGCATTTGCATAAAATCAATATGATTCATTTATTTTTGGTTATTGTTTTATAATAAGAAACTTAATTAGTGTATATTTTTTAGTTTATAAATAAGATATTGGAGTGCATATGATTCATCAACCTAACTTGGTCTTAGCCCAAGTTAATAATTATTTAAAAATTGTAAAAAGGGTGAAGTTTTATGGTCAAATATACATGGATTATCTCTCTAAAGCAAGCTTAAGTGCTGCTTTGTTGGTGGTGTTGAATGATTTTATATATGAATTATTATGATTACTCTCTTGCTTATATAATGATCTAGCTATCTATTTATTTATTTAGTGAATTTAGTTTTGAGATTAATTTAATTCTAGGACAAATACTTTTTCTTGCAACATTAAAGAAGGTTTTTTCTTGCTTGAAAATTGCAATCACTTTTATGCTTGTTTTGCATGTTTTACTCCAAAAGTCACCCTTATAAACTTTGGGCTTCCGAAATAAGCCTAGTAAGCAAATGCCAAATAATGGCCCATTCAAGTACCAATCTAGATGTTATCTATAATGCAACTATCATCATGTGTCTTTCTAGCTCTACTTATTTGTTCATCTAATTTTTCAACCTTGAATGGAACAAGGGCTTTAAAATCTCTAAAGTGTATTATCTAGCATCACCCATACATAATTGCATGTGATTACAATAATGATTCCTCAATAGTTACTATAGTCAACTTGCAACTAAACTGATATATGATTGTCTATGATAAGTTATCTAATAACAATTATTAGAATTAATTAGTTAACTCCACTTTTGGCCATCATTTAAGATTTATTTTGGTCTTATATATAAGAATTTTAATTAAAGTTTAATGGAATTAATTTATAATGTACAATAAATTGATATTGGTCTTTCTTTCTTATATATGCTTCCATAGAGTCCACTGCTTTGATAGACCATAATCCATGCATTTATAAAGGCAAAATTTATCATACAAATTTTGGATTTGTTCTAGTTACGTACCAATCAATCTTTCTCTTTTACCATCTTCTTTTAATTTATTATTGTTAATGTTCATATTCTTACTACAATATGCCTTCAAAGGGGGATGATTGCACTTCAATTACTGTTAAAGCTTTCACTTCATTAATCGTTGGTTTTTATGACAATGCATCTCTTACAAGAACTACAAAAAGCAATATTAGATAGAAAACTAATTTAGCATAAAGCCATTATAAGGAAGTTAATGAAAGAGAAAGTAGTAAAAGAAAGAAATAAATGTATTTGTATTGTACAAAGATCTTTTCTAGGGGTGATATTTATTTAGTTAAGTAATGTTTGACATAAATAAAAGGGCAAGTAGATCATTGTCTGAAGGTGCTACCTAATCTTTGATATCAAATGAAGCAAAATCTTGAGGATTATTCTTAAAGACAAGGAAAGCACAAGAAACATTGGATAAGTTGAATTATTTTAGTCCAAGATACAAGACTTGTGAAGAGCAACAATATAATTATCTTGATGTTGATATTCAACAAGTTCCACCACCTTCAATTCCATCTTCTCATTCTAGCTTTAAAGGAATGGGCAAGGTACCATAAACTAAGGAAAAAGGAGATAGCAAGTTCAGAGGAATTAGATCCTTTTCTTTTTATGTCAAGGACAAACCTCAATGCTTAACCAACTTTAAAGAGTGTATTGTAAAGTAAAGATACAATAGCAAGGTATAAGCTTACTATATCTAAATGGATGATGATGCTTTTAGACCTTTTTATTTTGTAAATTCAATTTACCATATATTAGCCATTAATGACATAATTAGTATAGGACAAAATTATAAGGTATCATCTTTTCATGATTATTATGGTTGTTTGTTGACCAAGAATGTTGAAAAGATAAGAAATTTTATGGAAAGCTATTATGTCACATGCAATAAGATCAATTGTACATTAATGATTGTTGGACAAACAAATCAAAACTATAGAATTTAAAAAAATTTCTTGGTTTATTGTCCAAAAGGAATTTTTTTTTCTAAAGTTAAATAATGCTTTGGAATAGGCAAAGACAACTAAGATAATGTACAAGTTGTTTAGAGAAGTTGTGTTATTTATTAATGATGAAAATTTGGTCCATACAGTAACTAACAATACATTCAATTATGTAGCTGTTGGTAGATTATTAGAAAATGAATTCAAGATGTTATTTAGGTCTTCTTGTGCAACCCATTATATTAATTTGATTCTCCATAATATAAGCAACATGATCAAGGTTGATAACATTATTTAATATGCTTCCAAAATTATAAAGTATACCTATAATCATTGTCATCCTTTGCACTTGATGAGAAAATTTAATAATGAAAGAGAAATACTTTATCTTGCACCATCTTGATTTGCTACTAACTTTATTGTCTTATAAAATATCTTGGCTCAAAATAATGCACTAAGAGTTATGGTGACATCTAAAGATTGGACCACAAATGTATATGCTAGAGAAGTCAAAGGAAAGAAGTTTTTTGATAATGTGTTAGACTTTAGATTTACTCTAGATTTTGTAGAGAATGTGCATTCATTGTGTATATTACTAAGCCTTTGATTTGTGTTTTACAAGTGGTTGATAGTAAAGAGTGGCCTAGTATGAGGCATTTATATAATTTTAATCATACAATTAAAGCAAAAATTGTGAGGAGATTTTAAAAGAAGAAGACAAGACTTAAAGCCTTTCTAAAAATAACTGATACTTGGTGGGACAACCAACCATATAAGAATCTTTATGTTGTTGGGTTTTGGTTGAATCTTCAGTGTCAATATGATATTGCATTGATTAAGAAATGCTTTCTAGTTGTTTCTTCATTTTGCATGTACTAGAGAGCTGTTCTTATGGAATTGAATCATTGGCACACAAGCTAACAAGCAAAATAAAGATTTCACCAATAGAAAAAGACTTTAGATGTAATTTTCCTAAAATTAATTGCAACATCATGCCTTTTAGTAATTGTATTAATTCATTTATCTTATTTTACAATTTTTTTCTATTAAGTAATTTTTATTGATAACTGCAATTACAAATGAATGGTGGTCCACTTATAAAAATAATGCACCTAATTTAAAGAAGTTGGCTATTTGAGTTTTAACTAAAACTTGTAATACTTCAAGGTAATACATGTAATTAAAGTGTTTTTTAGCATATCCATTTAGAGAAATGCAATAGATTGGAGCACCAAAGACTTAATGATCTTGTTTATACACATTATAATTTGAGGTTACAACAAAGGTAATGGTCTTAGAGCTTTAAAAGATTAGTAACTTTACTTGTTTCTTACAAATAATCATAAAAATGAGGCTTATCTAATCTATTAAGTTAGATTACTTTATTTAAACCATTACCATTCTCCTTAAGGGGCTGTAATTTTCCACTTATCATTCTATATTGTCACTAGCCAAATCACTTACTAGCACTTGTATAGTGGTTCTTCATATACCACTAAATCATTTCATTAAAGAAAGTGATGTATTAAAGGATGACACCTTAGGTTGGTAACATGATTAGACCAAATGACTTGCCAGTTACAGATTACCTTGTTAAATGTTCCTACTTTTCATAAACTCAATTCTTTGAATGGAATGATTATAGTTAAATTTGGAATTAAGGTTTTATTATTGATGTTTCATTTCATTCATTGTTTAGGTGGAAAATAATGAATATAATTACAAATGCTTTGTCTATTTTGTTCATTATTTTTCTTAATAATGTTTATTGAGACATTGATTAGTTATAATTTAGGAATCTTTTAAGGGTCAAAAATATGTTCCTATTGACTTTAAAGAATTTAAAATAAATAAAGATTAGGTATTAGTGGTGGAAGTATGAACTTTGAGTAAAGATGAGTTGGAGACTTTTTGTTAAGAGATGACTGATAAATTCGACTGTCGTGTCGGTCAAATTAATTCTTAGGGTGGCCTGAAGGCTTGTAGTCAGTGGCAAGACCTTAGTCATCTTTAATGAATCAATGTAGTTTTTCAATTATATAATATGAGACTAACTGTAGTAATTCTTGAACCTTGATAACCTATCTTTGATTCTTAAAAATATAGGAATGTATGTCTAGTTTGTTAGCCCTAATCTTAACTGAGATCTCGCATTAGACAACTCTGTACTCCCTAAAATATCTAGACAATTGCCTAAATTCGACTAACTATAACTCATGAAAAACCTACTATCGTGCAATTATCATGCAATCTAACTAGCATAAGCACCAGAGTTTACTAACCTAAGTAGTAAATCTACCCTTCAATCTCATCCTAAGCATGACTCAAGTCTTTAATCAGTAGCTCTTAAGATACTCCTCATCTCACTCAAAACCAATCAGTATTATCACCTAAGGAATCCCGTTAAGTGACCGAATGAAAATAAGGCTAAAATGGGAAAATTAAAATGCATTGATTCAATGATAAAACTTGATCTCCAAGTACATGAGTTCAAGAACCTTAAAGTTGAAATGATTTACACAATCATGGAACAAAGGAAAAGAAATGCAAAAATGAGAAGAATATGTTGTTTTTGTCTGTCCTTCCCCCCTTTTTATCTTCCTTGTACTTAATGCTCCCTTATCCATTCATACTTGTGTCTTCCATTTCCTTGCACTTCAATGCTCCTTTGGCTATTCATACATGCCTCTTCATATCCCTACCTTCTAAAATAGATTATTCGTCAACTTGGACATTAATCCCAAGTGGTTTGGACATGATTCTAGGCCTTAAATTCGGATGGTGGAGTATCATGGCCCAAAACATACATATTGGCTTAGTTTCTAGCTCCATGGAGGCTTGCTGAACTTCACCCATGCATAACTCCATTCAGATGGCCTTATCTTCTTTTATTTCCTTGTGCTCCCGTAAAACTTTAAGTAACTGAGCTTCTTGCAACTCATCAAGGCTCATAGCAATAATCATTGGAAGTTTGTTATTCTCAACTAGGACTGCATACCTTAAATGCTCTGGAATAGGCTTTAAATCAAGTTTAGGAGGTTGTACAATAGATGGAAGAAGTCTGATTAACTTGCTCTTAATTGTTTCTAATTGAGCCTTCTCTATTATTCTCGGTTCTAATATGTCCATTCCCTACTGTTTTGCCAAGTGTGCCACTTGTTCTGTTGTCTCAAGGACTCATCTAAGTCTACATGAATTAGAAATGTTGCATACACCATTCTCAAGCTGTGCACTATAACAAAGAACTAGAAGAGAGGGAGAAAGTGCACTTTCCAAGCTATATTGATCAACTTTGTTTCTACCACTTCTTTCAAGTTATTTTAAGCTGAATGACACTTCTTTCTTCTATTCAAATTCAACACATTCTTGAGCTCCTTGTCCCCCAAAAAGGGTCATGTCACAAGTTAGAGAGTCATCACAAGGAGCTATCTCTGGGAATTCCTTCTTAAGCTCGAGTTGCACTTCCTCCAGCAAATCCTCAATGAGCTCAATATGGAAAAATGAATGATCCTTCGATGGGTGTTTCATGGTTTCAAGAATGTTACATTGAATAATTGAGTCACCAAATTCCATCGATAACACCCCATAGTGCACATTAATTTTAACTCGTGTCATTTTAAGGAACAATCAACCAAAAATAAGAGGTGAACGACTACTTTATATCTCACCCTCCATTTCCAAAATGTAAAAGTTAGCAAGGAAGATCAATTGGCCAACTTGGACTAGAACATCCTCAACTATTCCAAGTGGATAAGCGTTACTTCTGTTAGCCAATTGAATAACCAATTTTATTCCCTTCAATGGTCCAAGATCTAGCTCAATAAACATTGAAAGAAGCATAACATTGATCGAAACTCCAAGATCCAACAAGGCCTTGTCTAACTTTCAGTTACCAATAATGTAGGGAATTGTGAAAGTAGGATCCTCGCATTTTTATGGCAAAGGATGTATAAGAGCTGATACATTCTATCCCATATTGACCTTCTCCCTTCCTTGAAACCTCCGCTTATTTATGCATAACTCTTTCAAAAACTTGGCATACCTCGGCACTTGCTTGATTACATCAAGAAGCGGAATGTTAACTTCCACCTTTTGAAATATCTCCAAAACTTTCTCATCCTTTTCTAGTATGTCATTCTTTTTCTTAGACTTCATTCTCTGAGGAAATGGGAGTTGCTCAATGGATTGGTCAACTATCTCCTTTCCCTTAGTGGTTGGATCATCCTGACTCTTCTAGGTCTTGGTTGGGTTTGAAGCAAATGATTGTTTTTTGTCCTTCTCTTTCACTGGTCTTGGCTACACATCCAGCACCTTTCCAGACCTTAATTCAATGGCATTTACACCCCACTTTGGATTAGAGATGGATTGGCTTGGCAATTGCCTGGAGACTTACTGTTGAAGGGCATTCATCGAAGTGGCTAGTTGAGTCATCTATGTCCATAGATCTTAGATGATTGAGTTAGTTTTCTGTTGGAATTGAACATTTTGATCAGCTAGTTGTATGGTGAGAGTCGTTAGCTGCTTCATCATATCCTCTAAAGATAACTCAAACTTAGGTACAGGTGGTTGAAGTGTCTGGCCATGTGGTTGCTATTGGTGCTAACCTTGGCCAAATCTCCAAGGTGGTTATCTTGGTTGCTCTTATGATGTCAATCCTTAGGTCCCATACTGAAGGTTGGGATGATCACACCACCCTAGGTTGTATGTGACTGAGTATAAGTCATACTGAGGCTGATCTTCTTATTGATATGACCTTCCTTGATATCCTCCAGTTGTCAAGACTTGATCCTGTGACTCCTCTGCCAATGTTGGGCATGATGCAGTAGGATGCCCTGAACTTGCACAAATACAACAAACTTAGCTCCTAGGGGTAAGTCAAGAACCCTCTTGGCCTAGTTGTTGATCTATAGCCAATCTCCTTACAAGTGAGGTAAGTTCGTCAAGATGGTGCTCCACGCTTTGATTATCTTGACTTGTAGCCAATACTTCATGTACTCCTCAAGGTGGAATTGTGGCCCTCGTGCTGAATTGTTGGGAATTCATTGCCATATTTTCAATTAACACTCGAGCAGCCAGGGGTGTCTTATCCACTAGTGTGCCACAACTTACTGCATCGATCATGCTACGATCCATTGGAAGTAGACCTTCATAAAAGTACTGAATCAAAAGATGTTTTGATATCTGGTGAAATGGACAACTCACACAAAACTTATTAAACTGATCCCAGTATTCATAGAGGGTCTCGCCATTAAGCTGTTGAATCCCACAAATCTCTTTTCAGATGGCAGCAGTACGTGAGGCAGGAAAGAACTTTTCAATGAAGGTCATTTTCATGTCATTCCAACTCCGAATGGCCTCGGGATGGAGATAAGAAAGCCAATCTTTTGCAACTCCCTCCAAAGAAAATAGAAATTATTAGATCTTGACATGGTCCTCGAAGATTCCTTGTGATCACATTGTTGAACAAACAATATGAAATTCCTTGAGATGTTTACGAGAATCATCACTTACAAGGTCATGATATTTAGGCAACAAATGAATGAGTCTAGATTTAAGTTCAAAGTTAACTTCAACACCCAGAAACTGAATACACAAAGGTTGGTAATTGATATCGGGTGTTGCTAGCTCTTTCAAAGTTTGATTATTATTTCCATTATTCCTAGCCATGTTGTTATTC
The DNA here is from genome assembly GCA_037832345.1 of Rhizophora mangle. Taxonomy (NCBI): domain Eukaryota; kingdom Viridiplantae; phylum Streptophyta; class Magnoliopsida; order Malpighiales; family Rhizophoraceae; genus Rhizophora; species Rhizophora mangle. The sequence continues at coordinate 54,957 of JBAPLJ010001639.1, read as the reverse complement.
CTTGCTAGCTCCAATTCTTGATGTTCTTCCTTAATGAATCTAGATGAAGATAAAGTGGGTGGAATTGATGATGATCGTGCAGTTCTACAATGTTTACTCAATGTTTGTTCTATTTTAGGGTCAAAATCAAACAATAAATTGCTAGACGACCTAGCATACACTATGTAAACCATAAAAAATAAAGTTGGAATAAGGATAAAACAAAGCTAAACAAAACAAGAGCAAACAACCAAGAATTGCAATTAACTAAAACAACCTTAAACAATAAAGAGCAGTTGAGCCAACCTAAAAATGCAATAGATAATAACAAAAAAAAAATGAAACAAAGCAAAGCTGGAAGGAATGGCAATAGAACTAGCAAAATGTAACCAACATAGATCAAAACTTAAATAAATAGACAAATTAAAGCTAAATCAATAGAATAACAAGAGAATAAGCTGACATAAACATGAATCAAATAACATCAATGAGTAAAAAGTGAAAAAGAGAGTCAAAAGAAAACTTATGTTGGTCGGATGTTGGTAGAAAGCCACCAGAGGTAGCTGGGGAAGAAAAAGAACCAGTTGAGATGAATTATCCTATCTTGAAATTGATGTTCTTGCCCTGCTTTCTTTAGTTGTGACCAGTAGTAAAACACCTACAAAAGTGGTTAATTATTTACAAATAAATAAGATAAGCTCATAAACATACCTTGGTTCCAAGACAATAGCACCAAAATTTGACAAATTTAACTGTCGCGTCGATCAAAATTCTTAAGGTGGCACCTGAAGGCTTGTAGTCAGTGGGAAGACCCTATTCATCTCCCAATGAACCAATGTAATTTTTTGACTATATAATATGAGACTAACTCCAGTAATTCTTGAACCTTAATGACATATCCTTGATTCCTAAGAATAAATGAATGTATGTCTAGTTGGTTAGCCCTAGTCCTAGCCGAGATCTCACATTAGACGACTCTACACTCCCTAAAATCTCTAGACGATCACCTAGATTCAACTAATTATGACTCATGAAAAACTCACTATCGTGCAATTATCATGCAATCTAACTAGCCTAAGCATCGAAGTTTACTAACCTAAGTAGCAAATTTACCCCTTAATCTTATCCTAAGCATAACTCAAGTCTTTAATTATTAGCTCTCAAGACACTCCTCAACTCACCCAAAACAAATCAGTATTATCACCTAAGGAATCCTGTTAAGTGACCGAATGAGAATAAGGCTAGAATGAGAAAACTAAAATGCATTCATTCAATGATAAAACTTGATCTCCAGGTACATGAGTTTAAGAACCCTAAAGCTGAAATGATTTATATAATCATGGAATGAAGGAAAAGAAATGCAAAAATGAGAAGAATATGTTGTTTTCATCTGTCCTTCCCCCTCCCTCTTTATCTATGTTCGTTCACCCCTCTTTATCTTTCTTGTACTTAATGCTTCCTTGGCAATTCATGCTTGCCTCTTCATCTTCCTCGCACTTTAATGCTCCTTTGGCCATTCATGCTTGCCTTTTCATATCCCTACCTTCTAGAATGGACTATTCTTCAACTTGGACATTAATCCCAAGTGGTTTGGACATGATTCTAGGCCTTAAATTTGGATGGTGGAGTATCATAGCCCAAAACATACAAATTAGCCTAGTTTCTAGCTCCATGGAGGCTTGTTGAACTTCACCCATGCATAACTCCATTCAGATGGCCTTATCTTCTTCTGTTCCTTCACGAGAGTTGTAGCTCTTCAAGTTAGCTTTCCAAGGACTCAAATTTGGCAGCTAAACTCCTTCCCGTTTATGAGATATGGCCCAAAAAACTAAGCAATGTATGGCTGATTTGCTCTATCCAACGCCCCTCTTATGATCAGAGTTCAATATTTTGCCTTATCCAATGGGTTTAGAATTTGCACATGGTTTCTTGGTGGAAGTCATAGCTCAATCTCTTAGCTATCCATAGAAATTGGTTTCGTTAAAAAAAACCTTCTGTAATATAAGAAATAATCAAAGTACCTAAACTGCGCAAAAAAACTAAATTTTGCTAGATTTTTATGATAATTAGGCATATGGACAACTAAGTGAGAAGTCAATCAAATTACATCATCTAAACTATCAAACATGCATAAAATATTAAGTATGAGGCAAAATATTATGTAAAACTTGGTTGTTATCAATGACATCATACAATATCCAAAATAATTCTAATAATTGTATTAAATAAAATATTATTCATTCTATACTTTGGTATTATAATTTTCTAACTTTCTTTATAATTTTGCATTACTAGAAATTTTATTTGCTTTGGTATATTAATTTTCTAATTTTCTTTGTAATTTCTTGCATTATTATTAATGTTTATTTTCTATTAATATAAGTTGATTTGAATTTAAAAGACATAAAGGCTAAGATTAATAATATGGAGGATGATAGCATTGGTGGTCAATTTGACCTTACCAATCAAGTTATAGGAAATAAATTTAGGAGCAATGACGCTAATGCTTTTAATCAGGATAGTGAAATTCAAGAAACTTCTCCATGGGTTTGAAATTTGAACTTCATAATGTGAGACAAATGGATTTCTTGTAATGCACTAGACCAATTGAAATCCATGTTTCTTTGGGTTTGAAATTTGAACTCTATAATGTAAGGCAATTTGGATTATTTTTTGTTAGTAATTTTGTTTCTTAGTCCTTAGTAGTGGTATGAGGGAAATTGGAGAATCTATAACACTTTGGAAGCATGTAATGGTCTTTCTTCATTTCCTTCCAATATTCATGAATTTTCTTCCTTTTATGCTATGTTTAATAGGGAAAAATTACTTTTTTCCATGTTTAACAAGGAAAAATGGCTCTAAACATTGACTCGGTCAAATTAACCATTGACCTATTGGTTACACTATTAATCTAATAACCTAGTGCTTTACCTAAACCTATGTTCAAACCAACTTTAATAACTAAGCCTTTGATAAAAAGAGGGCATGTAAGCCTCTTTTGGCTTGTATAATGATGTCACGAGAAGTTTTCAAGGTAGTCAACTTTCACTTTCCCTTACCCTTGGTCATTTTGGAGTTTTTAGAGTACCACAAATTTGTGCTAGAGAAAATTACTCCAAACAGGTGGCAGACACTTTACAAGATCCTTCTTATGTTGATGCATGTTGACTTATTTTATTTGTGTGGACTAACTTGTAGCCTACCAATCAAGCGTTCATTAAGATGTTTAAGGTTTTAACCATTTCAAGCAACAATCATAAGGGTTATGTTAAGGCTAAGGGAAAAAAGGGTTCAAAATGCAGTTTTCTATCAAGTTCCTAAAGAGAAGATGAAGGATTACAAGAGGGCTTTGTGTTCATTCAAAAACTTGATTGAGTGATTTTTCCAAAGTGGCACTTGATCCATCCTTTTCCCCTTTTGCCACTCTTTTAGACTAGGACCTCATTTTCATTGATTTGTGTAAGTGTTTAGAGAAGTATCTTAAAGGAGGAAAAGACCATTAGAAACATTAAGGAATGCAATCTTGAGTTGTCGGTGGTCTTCTTTGAGGGTATTGCTCCCACCATATGTGTATAAGATGGATTAGGGGTAGGGACCATAGTAAAACTAATATTAGTTGCTTAATCTCACAGTTATGGTAAATGAGGTCTACTTGAGCCTAAATAAGGACTTGGGTAAGGTAAAGACACATCTTGTAAAGATGTATTTGAACCTAAAGAGGCATGACATCCAAACGTGGTTCTTGTCTCACGGTTTGAAGCAGATTCACATTACATGCAGTGACATGGAGAAGTTGTCAAGAGAGGTGCAAGCCTAAGTGCAAAAAATGGAGGGGAAGGTAAAGTACGTGAGGGGTTGGTTGTATCCCTTTAAGGTTCACTACAATCAGTTGAAGTAAGAGCTAAGGTCCTTATGTGAGGCATAAAGCTTGAAGGGGCGCTAATTTGCATGATTCCATTGGGCATGTTGAGGAACTAAAGAAGAGAATTTAAGAGTTAAAGGCCTAGGCTCATGTCATGACAAAGGGCTACACCCAAGAGTTCACCACCTGTAAGGGTTAAGTGAATGCCAATGCGATGGCACAATTGGTTCCCTTTATAGTGGAAAAGCTTATGATGGCACGCCTCAAGATCTTGATTGCAACCTATAAGCTAATAAAAGAAGACTTGCCTAGTGCCAACCTATCCTTCCTATACCCCACCCTTGATTTTGCAAGTTGTTAGTTGTACTTTTTGTTTCTATTGTAAGATCTTTGTTTGCTACTTTCATTTGATTATCTAAGTAACTGTTGTAATAAAATTGTTTGTTGATAGTGAAAAGTCATTTTTTCTTTTTCTTACTTTTCCACTTTCCATAGTGCTTTCTATTAGCTAGGACTTTCTCGATGTGTAGCCTTGCTTTTACTAACTTTTTAGGTCTTTTGAAAATTCAAAATAAATCATCATATAGCATTTAATTCCCTTTCTAATGTGTAGCATTTATCAAGACATCCATTTGATTCATCTTGAGGGTTACTTTTGATGTGTTCTTTTAATGATTAGTTGTTGTCAGCCATAAGAGAAGTTATTTGGTCCCTCTTGCCTTACTCTATCATGTCATTTGTGACTTCTGCTTTGTTTTGTTTCTCTCTTTTGGTCAAATTTCTACAAAAATGGTTGGTGGTTCAAGTTTGCATTTTAGTTCTCGTCGAAGGTCTACTCCTCATATGGCTGCTTCAGGTTAGGGTCATTGTGCGACCTTTAGTGAATCACTAGTAATGATCAAGTCCACCATCATCACTTTCAAATCCCCTTTTAGTCCCCCTTGCCCCTATCCACCTTGTTTTTGCATAGCAACATCTTCTTGGGTTGAATGGAGGTATCTTCAAGGTGAGTTTAGGCAAATGTATCATATATCAAACTGATATCAATTGGTTGTGCCCCTACCCAAGGAAAGGGCTTGTGATGTGCCCCAGCTACATGAAGTTCATCGTAAAGAAATTTTGTATCAGTTTGCGATTACCCATGCACCAACCGCTCAAGCAATTCCTAATGTTGAATAGGATTTTCCCTAGCCAGTTAAACCACAATGGTTGGTGGCAATTGACTGAGCTTCTAACCTTCTGTGTGTGTCGCCAACCATTCACGTACTTAAAAGGTCTTATGTTGGCCCATATGTATGTGATTGAGTGCCTATCATCGTCAAGGGTAAGGATGTATCGACTCGACTAGTTTATGCGCTTTAAGGAGGCATAAAGGGAGTAGAAGGGAGGATGCCACCTTACTACGACTTTAAATGGGAGTTTTTCTTTGCTTGTATGTGTTATTTCAGCTTCTATCCCTTGGATTAAAGTCCTGTGAGATGTTTGATGTAATTTCCACAGTTATCCCATTAAGAGAAGGAGAAGAAGTTAGGGGAGCACCTATTAGGGTAGACCAAGCACCTCAAGGTATTAGCAAATGGTTTGTGGAAGAGTCTTGCTAACTTAGTGATAGAGAATGGACAGATAACTTGTGGTTTAATCATGCTAATGCACTTCTTAAAGCCATAGAATCTGGTTGAGTTAAGATATGATGCAGATTATGGTCCCATCTGACTAGAAGGAACCCAAGGGGATGATGTTGATATAAGGTTGGCAAAGTTCTCATTGGATTTGAAGGGTACAATTGATGGGAAAGGGAATTTAGGTGGAGCGTTAAGGGTAATGAGGATAGGGTGCTCCTTTAGGTCTCTTGCTATAGTTGACACTACTAGGGATGTGTGTATTGTGTCTTATGGTGAATTGACTCATGTCTCTTGGCGTTCATGCAAATACGACAATAAATAGGGGTTGTCATATGGGTCCTGTAATAATAGCTTGACAACTCGCCTTTTTTTGCCTCTTGTGCATAATTGGCCCATGGGACAATCCCCAATTATTGTTATCATGTTAAAGGTTCCCTTCAATCCAAATTGCCTGGTTACAACTCAAGATTACTCATGGTGCTTATAAATTAGGCATCGAGGATGTGATGTAACTTGTGATATAACTTGTTTTCAACAAATGAAAATGTTTCTTTGCTTAAGCAATTGTTGTATCATCATCTTCTCCTTCTCCTTCTCCTTCTCCTTCTCCTTCTCTTTTGCTTGGTCAGCGAGTGCTTTATTGACATGAACTTAGGAGTGATGCCTACGTCCTGGTAGAATTCCCCAAATTTTGCATTGTCAAATTGTTTGTTGTTGTTGTTGGTAATGATCATATGGGGGATTTCATACTTGCAGACCAGTTTCCCACACGAAGACATGTATTAATCGTTCGGTGATTGACTTGAAAGCCTTGGCCTCTACCCATTCCGCTAAGTGGTCAATGCCAACTATCATGAACTTGCATTCTCTAGTGGTGATTAGGAAGAAACCAATGATATTCAGGTTCTACCGAGCAAAAGGAAATTGAGATGGCATAAGTGTGAGTCGTGTTGTAAAGACTTGTCGGCGGTTGGCAAATTATTGCTAGACTTCACATTTTCGTACTAGTTTTCAAGCGTTCGCACTCAAGGTGGGCCTAGGAACTTCTTCCTATTTAGTTTCTGCAAATGTCTAGTTTGCTTCCTTTTCAGCCAGGCGCCTTAAGAAGGAGCATGCTTATAGACCATTCGTATAATCTTCCATCGATCAACAAGAATTTTACTGCTTTTAATTGTAGATGTTGAGCCTCTACTTCTCTAAAACCTGTTTTGTTGACGCTTTGTAACTTGGGCACTCCAATGCTTCTACAAAGATTGCCTTTCCAAGCAATGCCTCCATGATTGCTCGCTCATCACTTTGCCAATGGCATTTGCTTAGGAGATTGCCACTCACAGAATCCATTGTCACGAGGTGGGGACAAGTCGATGAACGATGGGTGTGGGTCCCTTCGTGCGTGGAGGTCAAGGCTTTTTGTATGGGACTGGAGATCTTAAGGTGAAGCTTTTTAAGTTGTTATGGATCCAAGGGATTTTGCATGGGCCCCATCGGTGTGATCTTTCTGGGCTTGTCGTAAGGCAGCCCGTAGTTCGTCGTGAGCCTCTTATCAGCCACGAACCTAACAGATTCTACTTAGCTTTCAATTCTTGGCCCTTATTAATTATTTAGAAGGTCGATACAATTCTTTCTATAATAGGAGCCAACAATGCTTTAAAGTCAAATAACAATTTTGAAATGACCGGCGACGTGACATGGTCATGTCTCTTGAGCGCCGGATACGCATATTGGTGTTGGTTGGACGGTGGAAATGACATCAAACCACCTAATTATTTATTTATCTATATGGTTTGGTAATAATTGAAGCCATAGCGATATGATGCAATGTATACTTTCCATTTGACACACCGAGTGGCTTTTCTGAATGTGCTATTAAACGGGGTTCATAGCATTTTGAATAATTGATTGTATTCTTTAGTTATAAAGGTAAAGTGAATGTCTATGTGAAATGGTTTAGACAAAATAAAAAAAATAAAAAAAAATTGTAACATCAAGGTGACAAAAAATTTTAAACTGTAACGCAATCCTGGGGGAGGCGGCGGGGGGAGGGGGGGTGGTGTGGGAACAAAATTTTGCTTACAAAATTTCGTTTACAACTTTTATTTATTATATTTTTTTTCCTAAAATCTGTCAACCGTATTTATTTTGTCACCTTTTTTTTTTTTTATTTTTTATCATTAGTCTTTCGTTATGTATACTACTACCCGACAATCTAATAAATGTCACGTAAGCATTATAAAATATTATGTTTAATAAATAGTTGATAAAGTGGCAATTTTAAAAAATAAAAATTTTTAAAAATAATGAAAAAAATTCAAAATTATCATAAAAATATATAAATAAAAAAATCTAAAGCTTTTTAAAAAACATTTGAAAGTTCAAAACAAAATTTGAAAATTTAAAAAAGAAGTCTAAAAACTATTTTTAAAATGTCTAAAATTTTTAATGAAATTAGAAATCAAAATATTCTAAAAACTTTTTTAAAAAATTCAAAAATTAAATAAAATCTTTTTTCTTTTGTTAAAAATTAGAAACACGGTGGAATTTGATATTTTTAATTTTTAAAAAAAAATTAATTTTTTATTTTAAATTTTGTAGAAAATTTCAAAATTTTTTTAAAATATGTTTTAAATTTTCAGATTTTATTTTGAATTTTAAAATTTTTTAAATCTTTTGAATTTTTTTAACTTAAATTTTATAATGATATTTTTCTAAATTTTTTCAATTTTTCCTAATTTTTATTTTTTCTAAGTGTCTCATCATCAACAATTTATTGAAATGGCATCTGACATTTGCTAGATTACGTAGTAGTACACATGACGGAGAACTAATAGCAAAGGTTTAAAAAAATAAAATAAAATATGATAAACAAGTTTTAAAAAAAAAAATGTAGTGGATGAAAATTACCAAAAATATAAAAATTGTAGGCAAAATCTTTTTTCTTTTTTTCCCATCTTAAGGATGTCATGTCTATGTCAGGTTATCAACTCCATGTTTTCCCTTCGACTCTTTGTTTACTATAAAATTTTAATTCTTTTTTTATTTTTTTCGTTCCATTACAATATTTTATGCAAATCCAAGAAAAAAATGAACAATACAATATATCAAAGTTAATTACATTATTCCCTTAATTAAGGGAAAGTGGATATTACTTTAATAATTCTTATTTCTTGTTGGTATCAATGTTACTTTAAGAGGAAATAATGATCATGGTATGTTACGACGACGTCTAGTTGTTGCAGCACACTCTGGCAGGCAAATAAAGAAGAGGTAACATGAAGAAATTGTGAAACACTTAAGATTGACAGAGAAAAGGGAAATAATTTTTGGATATAAAAATAATGCATTAATTTGGACACAATAAAATTTTATATGGTATAAAAATATATTTTATATAATATAAAAAATTTATAATAATATAATAGATCTTAATATATAATTTTTTATATTATATAAAATCTTATTTGAGTAATTAAAAATATTATATTTATGATATAAAATTTTATTTTGTCCAAATAAATTAATAAGATTAAGTATTTGTATTATAAGAATAAAATTTGAGTAATATTATATAAAAAGTAAATATATGATTTATTATCATATAAGAGTTATCTTATATATATATATATATAACATATTTTTATATAATTTAAAATTCAAAAAATAGTGAGATTTTAGCATAATTATAAATATAAAAATATTTAAATTTTAAACTACATAATTCTTTTTATTCTATTTTGAAAACTTTGTTCCTTAACAATTAGTATCAGAGTATTGGTTTTGAAGAGGTAGCGGAAGTGATTGTGATTAAAGAAAAAAAAGTGAAGATCAATAAGTTTGATCGTATTAATTTCAATTTCTAGAAAATACAAATGAAAGTTATCTATGCCAAAAGAAATTATATTAGCCATTTTCAGGAAAGAAACTCAAATTGATAAGTAAGGAAGATTAGGAGTTACTGGATAGACAAGTTTTGAGAATCATTTGATTGACACTAGCACAAAACATTTCTTTCAAAGTTTAAATAGAAAAGACCACTGCAAGACTAATAAGGGCACTAACTCATACTTATGAGGAATTGCCCACTTCCAATAAGGTATATCAAATGGAAAAATTACTTAATTTGAAGATAGAAGAGATGTCTCCATTACAAATCATATAAACAAGTTTAATATGATTTTTAGTTAATTAAATTCAAAGAATATAAATTTTAATGAAGTGGTTAATGCTTTGATTTTGTTGTCTTCTTTGATAAAAAGTTGGAACATCATTACAACTGCAGTAAATAATTCATTTGGTTTGCAACAATTACAATTCAACACAATTTAGGATCTAATTCTAAGTGAAGATTTTTGTAAGAGAGAATTAAGTATATTATCCAACTCTGGTTATTCTTTATGTACTAAAGGCAGAGGAAGAATAATTCATCATAATGATAATAAAAGAGATCAAAATCCAAGAAAATGAGTAAATCAAAATCTAGTGCTACATATTAGAATTATTGCCATAAGTTTCATTTTAAGAGATACTATAAGCAACAAATGAAGAAAAATTATAATGAAGATTCGAAAAATGCAACAAATACAGATATTTTGGACACTTTGATTTTAAGTGTTAACAATCCAATCATAAAAAAGTTTACCTATACAATTATGTTGTTAATAATTTCAAAAAAAAATGTATCTTGTTGATGATGAACTATTAGATATAATAAGGAAGGATAATTTTCTTGTCAAGACATCAAACAGATGTGTATGAAAGCTGAAAGACATTAGGCATAGCTTAAAATTAAAAAGGAATTTAATCTCTATAAGACAGCTTGATAAAGAAGGACATTTTACAACATTTGTTAGTTGGTTATGAGAAATCACTAAAAGTGTAATGGTGATAGCAAAAGGCAATAAGATTGGGACACTCTACATGAACTTAGACTTAAGAGATTTAATAGTAACTGTTGAGTTAGAGATTGATTACAAGATTTAACATTGTAAGCTCAGACATATGAATGATCAAAGAATAAAGATATTTGTAGCAAAAGGCAAGTTCTCTAGTATAAAAATTATGGATGGCAATATTTGTGAGAACTATATCTTCAGAAAGTAGAAAAATGTCAATTTCTCTAAAGTTGGAAGGATATTTAGGACACAAGAGGTAGAGCTTGCGCATACTAATATTTTAGATTCCTTCCTAGTAGCATCCTTGATGTAGCTCACTTTATTATGTCACCTTATTGATCAATCCACTCAGAAGATATGTTTTTTTTTTTTTTATGAAATAAATCTAATATATTATGACTTTTGATAAGTGAAAAAATTATGTAGAAAATGAATTTGATACAAAAAATAACATATTTGATATTTGATAATAATGGTGAGTATCACAACAAAGAATTCAAGAGTTTATATGTAGCTAATAGGATTCGAATGAAGAAATTAGTTTCGAAGAAATCATAACAAAATGATATCGCTAAATGCATGAATATAATCTTAAATGAGTGTGTTAGGATTCATGTTGGATTATCAAAGACATTTTGGGTTGATGTTGTCAACACGACAACCTATTTGATTAATCAATGACCATCTGTTTCCTTAAATAAAGAACTACCAAAAGAGGATTGGATAGATAAAGATGTAAATCTTTCACAATTACCAAAAATAGATGAGGAGTGCAAGTAAATGTAAAGAGTACCTTATATTTTGACAATTGGTAGTCTTATGTATACTGTGATCAATATCCAACTTGATATAGTACATGTAATAGGAGTTGTAAGCAAGTACATGGCTAATCTAGTAAACAACAGTAGGAGACTATTATGTGAATTTTTTGTCATCTAAATGGTAATATAGATATAGCACCATGCTTTAATAAGAGTGGTATGAACTTTTCGCTAATATGGGCATTAGGGTATCCCTTTCATACTTAAGATCTTGATATAGATATTATAGCATCTGATTGTGGGCATCTTTCTTCTAGTCTCCTGCTCGTACATTAACAAGGGAAGGAAGTTGTCCTTCAAAGAGCCAAGTAAGTAGACTTGCCTTCTTTCACAACCGGGTCTGTAACAGCTGATTCTCTTCCTCCAAGCAGGAAAGTCAGTCAGCTTGGTCAATTCCTTTGAATCACGAAATCAAGCAAGAAAGGGAGTCGAGGGAACTGGTTCAATTAGTCGCGCAAGTGCGATTCATGATTCATTCAACTAGCGAACTTATCGGCTTGCAAGTGGTATAACTGTAAAAAGATCTTGGTGGAGACACTAATAGTAAAAAGAGCATAGTCAGTTATATTTACACTTTAAGTAGTACAACTGTAAATTAGGTATCTCAATTGCAAAAGATTGTGACTTTATCAATTATTGAAATTGAATATGTCATCATCATAGTTAGCAAGAAATTGATTTAGTTAAAAAACTTATTAAAAGAAATAGGTAAGCTATAAGAAAGTAATATTTTTTTCCATAATAGTCAAAGTACAATTTTATCTTGTTAATAATCTTGTATTCTATATAAAAATGAAGTAAGTATCACATTATATGTAGTTTATTAAATCATAAGACATTAATTTTGGAAAAGATATGTGGTACAAAGAATTATATTAATATGTTAATTAAACTAATGATTATAGAGAAGTTGAGGATGTCTATATCCTCAATGGTTAATTAGTGAAAAGATGTCATAGTAAAGTTATGGATTATATTGTGATAATTACTAATTTAAGAATTAGTCTTTAAGTGAAAATTTGTTGTGAAAATAAAATATAGTTAAAATTATATAAAGAGTAAACATATATTTTGTTTCAATATAAGAATTATTATATCTTATTATGTAAAATGTTATACTTATTATATAATTTAAAATTTTTAAAATAATAAAACTATAATACAATTTTAGATATAAAAATATTTAAGTTTTGAAGTATATAATTTTTTTTTACTTTTATTTTTTTTAATATTTCATTTTCTAATTGCGCATGTAGGCAAAACCTACAAAAACATCCACAATTCAAAAGAAGTTACTTGAATTTTACAATTCAATTCTAAAGTCAAGTGTTAAGACTCAATTTTTATAAAATAGTTTTTTTTTACTTTTCTTTTAGTTTATTAAAAAGTTTATTTTGTGTAAACTATATACTAAAAATAACTACTTTTGTTTTTATAAATCTTATACTATTTTTTCAATGTTAAAATCAAAAACTTAAAAGATAAGAATTTAAGTTCTTATGAGTGTCCTCTTAGGGACATTTTATTTAATATCAGATATGAGGATTCATAATATTTAGAACAAAAAGGGCATGATTGGCCATAGAAAAGAATGGTGAAGGATTTATTAGAAAATAATGTGCACAACACAGTGTAAAGTGTCTGTAATCTCAATTATGGAGGGTAGGTGAAGTAGTTATACTCCCCCTGAAATGGACAAAGAGTGAGTGGGCGCAAGCTGGGGGAGGTGAGCTTCTAGAAACCCACTCCTTGTGCGTATGACAATGAGTCAATTATACCCGTATAGGTAAAAAGGAAAGTGTGGAAAGCAAGAAGACCAAATTTATGGAAAAAGCTTGGGGAAAGAAAAGAAATTGAAAAGAATCTCAGAAGGTTAGAGAGCGTTCGAAAGTGTCCCCCAAAAAAAAAAAAAAACTGTGCCCTGGATGCACGGCTGTTGAATCCAAAAAGTTGCACTTATATCCCTGTTTTGTCTTTTTTTTATCTTTTCCAAGAAAACTCGTAACTATTTGTGAAATTCTAAGCTAAAGAGAGAAAATTTTCCAACATTTGTCTCGTGACATACACTTGTGTGGCTTCAGTTAAACGTTGACTTATCCAAATAACATATATTTCTTTTGTTCTATTTAAAAAATCTCTGCTCCTATTTCCAACGAATTTGAACTTGCAATATTCAAATTGTGATTTTCAAATTATGGAGTTATCTTTTTAGAGGTACTTATAGTACTTACAATGTTATGGGTAAGACAACAATTCAACGTCACTTAAAGAAATATCAAATGACCAGAAACATCGTTAAGTTATATAAATAATTTTATATAAAGAAATTGTGATAATTAAAATATAATATATAATTTATGTTTTAAATTTTATTTAATAATTAAAATTTTTAAATAAATTAATTTTTAATATAATATTATAATTTTTATAATTAAGTAATTATAAAAATAAATTAACATTATTTTTATATTTAATAATAAATTAATTAAAATTTTTTAATTTATTAATATTTTAAATTTAAAATAATATTAGTTTGTATAAATTTTTAATTTAAATGAATTAAGTTTTTATGTGAGAGAACGTGTAAAAAGTATATAATATATAAATTATATTTTAAATTTTATTTAATAATTAATTTTTTTTTTTAATAAAATAATTTTTTTTTAACAAAACAAATGTCTCTAAACTTTGTTAAACATTAGGCATCATTCAATAATTTTTTAAAATTTTAATTTTATCTATAAATTAAAATTTATAAATTAAAAAATATATAAATATTATAAAATATATATATATATATATATATATATATATATATATATATATATATATATATATATATATATATATTTTTTTAGATGTATAATTTAATAACCTTAACAATAATATCATAATAGAGATAAAAAAAAAAAAAAGTTAAATTTTGGGTCCATTGATTAATTAGAATTTCTGTCAAGGGTAAACATTAATGTGTATCAAACGTTGAAATGATAGATAATAAAATAAAATATGGATATATTGTATTAGACGTCGATTTGCACGGCTTCTCCCTTGCTTAACACAAAAGACCGCTCTAGCAAAGTACAAGACAACGGGAATACCAGAGCAAGAAACGATGAAATGCAGATCATTTTCCCACAAGGAATTATTTGCAATAAAAATTGAGGAGTTTGAACGGTAGTTTGGGGTGAGGTATATACGGAGAAGAGAAATGGGTATGTAAAGCATTGTAATTTCTAATAAAAAAAGAAATTAGAGGTACATGCACAAGTGCAAGAGACGATGAAAGGTTAAAGAGAAGGCATGAAAAATAAGAGCAAATTAATGAGATTAAATGTGCAAAATGTTATATGCAGAGAGAGGTGAAATGGATATAAAATAAATATTGATTTATTATAATTAATATATTTTTATATAATAATTGAGTATAATTAATAATCTTGATATATTAGTATTTATTTTGCATTAATTTTCTACGTATTTGTATTTTTCTCAAATGCAAATACTGCAGCTACATTAAAAGTAGAGCTACCTACCAAATTCCGGCCCAAACGTAATTGCAGCCACTTGTCTTGTCACCAACTCGGTCAAATAGCCTTTGCCCAATGATTCAAGAAAAACATAAAACCAAAAACACAAATGAAAGTAAGGAAGGCCCGACTCTCTCTCTCTCTCTCTCTTTCCCTCCACTTGACCATCTCCAATTTATACTCCTTTCTTTCTTCCATATTCTCCACTTTCTCCTGTCCCTGTCTTCTCAACTTTCATTCTCTCAATAAGCCCACGAACTGATCTGTGCTTCTCTTATTCTTTCTTGGAACACAAAAAGAAGCTAACCTAGAATCAATATATATATATATATATATATACAGAGAGAGAGAGAGAGAGCATGGGCAGATCTCCTTGCTGTGAGAAAGAGCACACCAACAAAGGTGCATGGACCAAGGAAGAAGATGAGCGTCTCATCAACCACATCAAAAGTCACGGGGAAGGTAGCTGGAGGTCTCTTCCCAGGGCTGCTGGTATAATATTATACATCCTATTTTCGTCTATTTTGCCACTCTATAACTGCCCATTTTTGTTTAAAGAAGCTATGGATATGTTGTGCTTCTGGGTTTGCTTGATTCACTTGGTATTGTGTTTACGCAGGTCTGCTTCGATGTGGTAAGAGCTGCAGGCTTAGGTGGATAAACTATCTAAGGCCTGACCTCAAGAGAGGGAACTTCACCGAAGAAGAAGATGAGCTCATTATCAACCTTCACAGTGTACTCGGAAATAAGTACGTAATTTTTGCTCAATTAATGTCAACCTCCTTATTCTTCTTCTTTGATTATTCTCTTCTTCAGTGAATTGCCATAAGAAAGTTGACATATTTTCTTGTTTATGGCTCTCTGAAATTATAATAAGAGAACTGGTTTTTGAATGATCACTTTAATTGTAATTTTACTCCATTAATTAATTAATTCAGATTCAACAATTGGAACAAAGAAAATTCACTTGGTATCTCTTGATTTTATGTGTTTTTCTTTCGTGTCATCTAATTAAAGCTTGTGTTTGCTGGGCGTTTCAGATGGTCCCTTATTGCTTCTCGCTTACCAGGAAGAACAGACAATGAAATAAAGAATTACTGGAACACCCACATCAAAAGGAAGCTCTACAGCCGTGGAATTGATCCTCAAACTCATCGCCCCTTCAACTCTAGTACTGCCAACACCAGCACCACCAAGAACACCACTCTTAGCAACAGCAGGAAGAGTAATAACAGCCGCAACAACAACAACAACCGGCAAAGCAAAAGCAGCGCCTTTTCAATATCAGAAACCGAAAATCCAGAGACCCCATTTGCGCAAGTGCTAGAGTTTGTCAACAAAACAAAGGTTACAAACATCAGCAAATCCATTAATTTCAAGGCTCCGACAGGCTCATCAGCCGAAGATTCCTACAGCAGCAGTGGAGTGACAACAGAAGAAGTCTACCCACAAATCAATCTTGAGCTCTCCATAGGCCTTCCAGTACCACCCCACCGGCAGCCTCTTCAAGTTTCATTAATCAACTTTAATGACTCAGAGCAAACCATCCAAGCACTACCGCAACATCATCATCATAATCGACGTCAGCAGCAGCAGCAGCAGCAGTTCACATGTCATCCATTTGGGATATCTCATAATCCAACAGCCACCGAATCCGTGTGCCTGTGCTGCAGTATAGGTCTCCAGAATAGTCAAACATGCAGCTGCAAAACCATAGAAAAAAAAATACTAACAGCTGGTAGTCTGCAGACCCCAAATGTAATATTGTAAGATTTTAAGGACTTTAAAAAAGTTTTTTAACATCGAATTGTTTGCTTTATATTCAACCCATCTCCTTCTTTTCTTCCTTATGAAGAGAGCTACATTATTTGATATCATTTAAAGTTGCTTCAATTTTTGCGCACTTTATCACTAATGGCACAATAAATTTCAAAGCACCTTTCTCTTGCCATTGCCAATAAAGAGACCAAGTTGACCTGAAAAATAAATATTGGAAAGCAATTAAATTATTGCTGTTAAGTATATTCTCTATGGCTTGGAAAATCACAAAACTAGGGGTATGTTCTTAATCCATTAAAAACCATTTAATTTTAATTTTGACCCAGACATCATATAAACAATAATAAAAAAAAAATTTAATCTTAAATTTAATTAAAGTCAACTATATAAATTTTTCTATAATTCTATTATATACTAAATTAAAAATGAGATTAGGTAATTTTAAATCAAACCTATGACTAAATATTTTTAGGTTATTATAGGTTTTGTCCTTTCTTTATATTATTAATCATCTAAATTTGATCGCTCTTTTTAATTAGAATATTTGTTGATTCATATTAGGCATATTTAAATCAATACAAACATTATTTTCTCAATTTATTTCTAATAAATACTACATTGATTATTACATAATATTATTGGCTTAATTGTGGTCTAGTAAAAACTAGATCATATGTTCTTGAAAGCAAATCTTAGATAATATACATAAAAAAACACTTCAATTTGCCAAACAGAGTAGAGAGAAAGTGAATAGATAACTTGAACTGACAAATCAACAAGGTTAATCAATAGTCCATTTGTCTACTCATAATGGAATACTTTTTTTTTTTTTCATAAACTGTAGCATTGAATTGAGAATTTCAAATGACCATTACTACTTGTATTAACCAAACTACTTTAGTATACCATAAAAAGAATAGCCAGGTTACTTTGCTTAGTAAGAAAATTACTCCCTTTTGTTTGACCATTTGTATATGAATCAAACGCACCGTTTGCAGGACTTTTCAAGTATTTCTCTCTCACGAAACATAATATCAATATGACGTGACGCAACATACATTTTTGGTCCGGAGAACATGTTGCCTACTTTATTTTGGACCTACTCTAATCATACAGAATCCAGTTGTGTCCCCATGGTTTGAACGTATTTCAATTTTAGGCTGTCACCTGCCGAATGAAACAACATTCAGGTCTTTTGTTTCAAAAGCAGGAGCTTGTAACTTCATATTTAGCGAAAAGCCAACCATGTTTCCTGTGTAGCACGTCAGCAATTGGTGATTACATGTCTGATGGAATTAAATGTGGTTTAGCCAGTTAAATATTGTATATTTGTGCCATAAATAAATTGGCACGGAAGTTGTCTACAGTTCATCAACCAAATGCCAGTTTGAAATAAATACGTAAACATTATAAGTTTGATATGCGGTTCTGTCCATTCCATCGGCAAAATGTCTTGTCGTCATTTATGCAGAATAATTCCATTCTCTAATAAAATAGTTTATCGATAACATTGAAAAGCTTAAGTGGGAATTCCGCCCATTAATTCTGAGACGTCAATTGGGTGTAAATTAAGATTTTCAAAGTTAAAAAGGCACCTTGTTATGGCCAGGAGCTTAAAGTTGGGCGTAAATTCAGGATAATCTAAACAAATTTGCCCAACAGTAAAAGTCTGGTACCGAAAAGAACCCACGAGCTTAAAGTTGAAAGTTGGTACAAAAAAACTGAAGGAAAGCCAATGGGCCCGTGCTTAGTATTTTTATATTTAGACACGGAATTGTTGGAAGAGCGGGCATGGCTGAGGATGCAGGGGCGGGTCTCCAATGGGTTTTTTCATGTGGTCGAAAGGTTGGAAAGGGCGCGAGAGCAGTCTTGGTAGGTAGATGGGTGATGTCAACTTGGACAACTACTCTGTCTCTTCCTGAAAGCTGTGACTTTTTCTCATCAAAGGTGATGTAAATGCCTTGCTTTTGCAGGATTTTGGGGCGTCAAGCCCCGTGCCACCTCTCCCCTGATTCATCTTTTTTTATCAAGAAAATTCATCGTTTATCCATTGGGCAGCGATGACTTTTGACAGAACTCTCCCTACCCTACTGAACATAAAACTCAACAGCATATTTCAACAACATTTCCTTTAATTTAGGGAGGATGGTACCTAAAGTATTTGAATCCAGACCTTAGCAGGACCACAAATTTCCACCGCAAGAGATGTATCTCTAATCGGGTTCTTGTTTTTCTCTCCATTTTTTCTTTTTCTTTGATTAACATTGTCTGTCGGTATGGTGTGTTCTGGCATAGGTCCCAGGCGGAATATCAATATTGTTCTAGAAGGGTTGGAATTTTTTAAGGTCAGGACCATCTTCTAGTTCCAGTATGGTTTTGAAAAATAAAAAAATAACAACAACGACAACAACAACAACAATAATAATAGTAAGGTCACGCCTTACATTACCTAACTCACTTGTTTAATGCTTTCCTATCTTTGTCACATGACCATCATCCATATGGATCAACTTTTTCTATGCATGCGATGTGTTGAAAATGACAATTGAGGTGGAAACAGATTGGGTGCATTTACTCATTCGCCAGTATCCATCTTCTACATGGTTAACTGCACAGAATCTCTTCTTATCGTTTGAGTATTTGATACTCGAGAAATCTGGAATCTCTAATTTTTCTTCTTGTTTTTTCTTTTTTCAATCAACCCTTTCAAAAGACTTTCATACAATTTCATAGTAGAATCTATTAGATATTATTTTATTATCTAGATTAAAATCAGTACTTTGAAACTTATTTTTCTTTAAAAAAATAATTGAAAATATTTTCTAAATTTAAATTTTTTATTTTTCCTTCTTTTCCTATCAAAATATAATTGTTAAAAGTTAAAAAGTTCACATTTTCTCGAATTTTTTTTAAAAAAATTAGAAATCATTTTTTATTCCCAAAAATTAAAAATCGTTTACCTCTTATCCTTCACCTAAATTTAATCCTTCTCTTAATTGAAGTGTTTCTAAGCCCAGGTTAGATATATCCAAACAAGCACAAACATTAACTTTCTAGCTTATCTCTTAATGAAACTTCATCTACTTTATTACAAATATCCTTTTTTTTTTTTTTTCATCTAGATTTTAATCAACGTCCACCTTTAATTCTAAAATACCATTTTACCAATTAAATTAGACCTGACCCATAGTATGATATTATTTGCAAAACTTAAATTTGAGAGATCTCTCTCACACATTTCAATTTGATGTTTGTGTTAAAAATATAATAGATATATGACTTAAAATAATAAAAATTTAAATCATGCTTCAAAGGCATCTCAGTTAACAAATTAAATATAACAAGATTGTTAAAAAAAAAAAAAAAAAAGGTATATACTAACTAATGGGAAAGTGTGTGCATATTATAATAAGAATTAATTGAGTAATTTAAGCCTTTTTTTTTTTTTCTTTTTTCAAATTACGTGTACATTAGCTTGAACTTGATAGTAAGTCACAGCTTAAATCTCAACATTTGAAGCAGTATAATTTGAACCGTAACCTTTTCAAATTTGTTTCAATTCAAAGATTTCATCAATTTTTGTTTAGATTTTTAAATGAAAACTGTAAAACTATCATTCAAATTGAGTAAGAGATACTTGATCATGCCATGTAACAAATGTTTGGAGAGTTATCTTAAGTTTATGTAACGAGTGTTTGTTCTAGTTTTCATTTCAAAAAAAAAAAAAAAAAAAAAGTAGCACAAAATTTACAAAATTCTAAAATTAAAACGAGTTAAAAAAAAAAAAAGAAGAAGAAGTTAAATTCCGAATTATAATGTTTTAACTTTAAGTTTGAGCTTTCCCTAAGCTCATGGGGTTATACATATATGTGATTTGATCAAGTTTTAATCAAGTTGTATTTTTCATAAATGTGTTTTTTTTTTCTTTTTATAAGCGAGACATAAATGACAATATATGTAGAGAGATAGAGGATTTTATGGTAATAAATTAATTGGTTAAAAGTGTTTCACGAAGAAATTGATTAAACTCAATACTCCGAGCCCAAGATATTTCAGAGAGGTTAGAGAGAGAGAGAGATTTCAATCCGTTAATGAATAGTCAAATGAACCCACTCCAACACACCAAAACAGCACGTGAAACATAGCAAATGATCCAACAACTTTATACTTAATGCTTAAATTATGGCTTGAATTTATTTGTCCCACCAACTAAAAAAAAGCTCAAATGCTATTGAGTTGGGCGCTCCTCCAACTGCCACAAAATGGTGACCGTCACACCAGCCCCAGCCCCAGCCCCAGCCCGTCGTTGATTTAAAAAAAATGAAACACTGTTTCGGCGTAGGGTGTGACTGGACTTGGGTAGGTATAGAATAGGTGGGTTGGGGGGGGAGGCAGGCGCCGTAAATGTTCGAGTCCTTTCTTTTATTTTCTCCCCCCCCCCCCCCCCCCCCCCCCCCCAATGGCTAGGCCTAACAACCACATGGCCTCCTCAACTAGAATAGCTGAATTTGATCTTGCTTTTACCGTCCAAAGTGTCAACCTAGTGGTTTTTGACGTTTTTCTTATCAATTTATATTTAAATTTTTCTACTTATAATTTTTCTTAGATTCTTATTGAAGAATATAACAACAAATTTTAAATTCATTAGCACTATAATTTAATATTAAAAAAAGTCATTCAAATTTAATATTATTTAAATAGTAATTTTTTTTTTACATAGAATTAATTAAATAATAATAAATTAATTAAAAGAATTTAAACTTAATTCATGGATATAATGAATAACATATTTACTACATTTTTTTTAAAATTAATTTGCTTTTTAATTATTCGTTGGTTGCATCGTCTGTCTGACGTTTGAATAAACAGACACAAATAGTAAAATTGGAAGGGATGCCCCCAGTGCAGGCAAAGGGATCATCACTAGCCTTCTTACTGTTGTTTTTCTTTTCCCCCCACTTTTCTTTCCCAACTAGCACTTTCTCAGATGCTTTTAGTATTTTGACTTTCGCCCCTGGCTTGGCTATCATGAACTCAAAATCTGTAGTTCCGTACTCCCCACTCCTTATCGTGAACAATGCTTGAGAAGCAGTTTCTTTACTTATATTTTTGTCTTTTCTGTAGATATTACGCATCAATTTATGCTACAATTTACTCGTAGAGATGTGCACAAAAAGTCAAGTTTCGACACGTTTAAGCTTTTTGTTAATATTTTCATTGAGATTAAAGCTCAATTCAAGCTGCAATCTTCGAACTCGAGTTCACCTGATAAGAATACACTAAACATAAATTTAACTCAAATTTGAATCATTTTTCAATACCAAACTGGCCCCCATGTCAAGTTCGCCTTTGCTTCTTCCTAGCATATACTTAGAAACTTTGTAATTTTATGCAATTATTTTGAGCTTGAAATGAGTCACGGTAAACAAAGATTTATCGGGTATTCAAAACTAAAACGAGTCTTTCAAACAAACTTATACCTAAGTACTAACTGAACCATAGACCTAGTTGTTCACGAATATAATTGAGCAGAACAATCTCATTTTTAGGTTATGGGACAAACTTGAACCAATATTTATCCAATCGAGCCACTAAACCCTTAGGGTATCAGCTCCTTTATGCCCCTACAAATTAGCCAAATGTTACAGATTAACTTTCATATCCGTGCTGATGCTGAGTTCATCTTCCCAATTAGCTCAACTCCATGATTAGAACCTTGGCCTGCAAAGTGGAAAACACATTCTCTTGCAAGTCAGGCTAACCTATATTGTTGCAAAACATAAAACACTTGCAAAGGCCAAAAAAATAAAAACAGCCGATTTGAAAGTTTAGATGGAGAGATGCACTAGCAGGAATATGCATCAGAACAGACATACAAAAAATATAATCTAAATTTCAGCAGCATTTCCCTAGAAAGGAAGATCAAAAGAGGAATTGATTTTGATGATCTGACAACTACATTATGTTAAAGGAAGCTTCATAGAATTATGTTCAACAGAACATGCTACCATAAAACTTGATTGCATGCTATATTAGCATAAAGTCCGAAAAAGAAGCAAAAGATTATAATCAGACCTGGTTTCAAGCTGTACTTCTCCAGACTACCTTCGTCAACGTGATCTAAATATTAGAACCCCTAGTGGGACGACATACGTGATTCCTTTTACGTGCATGGTCTTCATTGTGGTGCTGTGTTCGGCATGCATATCCATACCAGCAATCTTCCCTGTTAGCTGCATCTGGTGGCAGAAGCTGTGGCAATACAGCCACGCAATCATGATGTATGCCAATAACGGAATTAAAATCCCCACCAAATCATTGCATTACTTTTGACTAAGTAATAAGAACTGTCATGTACCACTTATGGTGTAGAACTTTTCAAAGCATATCAGTTTATAAGCAATTAAACAGAAACAAGCAAAACATAATAACTAAGGACATGGTTGGAGGCAGTAAGTTGCAAACAGGGTCATAAAGAGGACTGTACATTTGCCATGAATCTACTGGAAGCAATTTCAAAATGTTCAACAACAAGGATCATTTGAAACAGCATACATACATACATATAAATATATGAAACAACATACTAAAACAAGATTGTTTGCAAAAAAGACTTTATGTTTGCAGTATATCATCAGATAATGAATGGTTTAAAATATATCATTGAATAACAAATGGTTCAAAGGATTTACAAGGGAAAAAAAGAATGGTTTGAAGAGAACATTGTACCATACTGCAGCCCATTGGCTATACATTGATGTATAGTGCAGGATAAAGGATAATGGACAGAATTACTAACGAGAACATAAAAATTTTGAATGTAAATGTAGCTGGGAGTTATAGCTTGCACATGGACAAGTATTAGCAACCTTGGTTTTGGAACATGTCATACATGATGACAGTGCCATAAGATCAAAAGATGTCATCATACAACAGTAGAACCCTTCCTCCTAGTTATTTTCTATTTAAAACTCAATCTTCACAGTCAAAAGAATTACAAACTCTGAAGTTCAATACAATGACAAAGGTGCAATGCCAGATGCAGGGATCGCATAACGGAACATTTCAAATGATGGGTGAATTTTGTTTGAAGGTTGCATGTAAAAACATGAAAACACTTATTGTATCTAAAATTTGAAATCTCAATAATTGCTTGAGATAGGGATACTTACATATTTGGGCATTGTAACTCGAAACCAGTAGAGTAGGAAGGAGACCAATTTGTCATAACATTGACTGCATTCAGAAATAGAGATTCAAACCCCAACCAAAGAAGCTTAAGGACATTGATAAATAGTAACTAATACCACTGACATCTTTTTGCATGACAAGAAATAACAATGAACTTCATCACAAAAAGTTTTCAAATGACTTAAACCCCTCTCATCAAAATGGCAGATTATGTTTATATGCAATGTAGACAGGTGGAAAAGAAACTTGTGGAGCCCTTTGAGACCAATGCAAAGGCCATAATTTTACTGTTTCTTGAGCAGAGATGTCTTGAGTGTTTTTGCTTTCTATTTGACCATAATATCCCAAAAAATTATATATTACCATTTATGCTTTAACATAACCATTACATAACCACTGTACCATGTCAATTAGGTCTATAAAATTTTTCTCCCTACTAATCCTGTCTGACCAATATATGTATATTAATTATCTATATACTGACCCTTTTGTGTGATGGAACATTCTTAGTTACTATAATACAATGACAGGCATTAGAATAAATTATAAGCAATGGGTTATGTCTCTAAAAACAATTATCAACCACATTTTCTAAATACTATAAACTTCATTAGCTCACACTCACCAACCATCCACTGGTTTTAATAATTCCATCATAAAAGCCTATAGCCTATAATAGTGTACAATTGTGGACACCAGA
This sequence comes from Rhizophora mangle, assembly GCA_037832345.1. Lineage (NCBI taxonomy): Eukaryota > Viridiplantae > Streptophyta > Magnoliopsida > Malpighiales > Rhizophoraceae > Rhizophora > Rhizophora mangle. Next base: position 30,584 of record JBAPLJ010001639.1, on the reverse strand, counting down.
AAATGGTATACCACCAATCTTAAAATCTGAACAGAAAGTATCATCCACATAGGTAATTAAGGATAGCATGGAGAAAAAATTCTAAATCTTAAAAATCTGAACAGAAAGTAATCTCTGCGTGTAGAAAACTTTTTAAATCCCTCACACGAGATTATTAAGCAAGGCCATGCCTCTCATTCCTCGTAAATAATGTGTTTCACTCTTTAAAAAACATAGTTAACATGAAATTATTTGATAAGGATAGTGTGATATCTTTCAATATCTGAAAAAACATATGCAGTGAACCAGCATTGAAGACAAATCCAGGCTTCCACTTCAAACCTCCACAAAGATTACATGGTACAAAATTAACACCCTACACTGTGCTATAGAATGTAGAGCAAATAATGACAAGATACAGATAAATACACCTTACTTGCAAACATGGGTGCTGGCAGTTACCATCTCAGCATGGTTCAATGGCATCCTTGTCCGATCTGCAGTGGGGATTGAAAAACTATCCTTATCTAGAACAAAGTGTCATCTTCCAAAGGGACAATTTGGCTAAAAAATAAAACTACCTATTCAAGTTACAAGAAAAAAGAATACAACATTGAGAGATATGGGAGGAAACGGCCAATATGCACAAATGACAAGAAAAATCATACTATGAAAATGTTAATTATTAAAATATTTCGAAATAAAGACCAAAATGAATCATCAATTTGTGTAACAAGAAAAGAGGTTCAATGTTACAATTAAAAGCACCATGTAATGAATCTGGTTAAAAGCACTGTGTAACAAATCTGGATGACTTGCCACAATATAATATTTTAAACCCTATAGAACACTGACTTAGTTGGCCATTGAAATAATGAACCCTGTATAAATGGCAAAGAACATATCCATTGGGTTCAGAACAAGGGAAGGGGAGACAGAAGAGAGAGAGAGATGGGGAGAGAGAGATAGAGAGAGACAGAGCACCCAATGGCTTAGCTACAGGCACTGAAATAGTTGGAACAAGGAACATCAAATTATGACACAAGTGCCAACTGTGAATAAACAATAAACGGTAACCCTACCAACATTCAAATTTATTTGGGTTTGGTGTTCCACAGATGATCAAGCCAAATAAAATTTCTAGGTTCAGCCCCATGGGATTGGAAATGAAATTGAATAACAAAAAAGTGGACAAAACTCAAAATTTGGCCCAAATTATTTTGAGCTTGACATTTATTTCACAGCAAATTCAATCTTGGATATATTTATGGCTGACAAAGGATAGCCATATTTTGCGCTTCAGAAAGTCTGGTGTAGTAGCTCATGACCCAGTGATAAACAATCAAACTTATCAATTTACAAGTCTTAGGAATATGAAATTCTATTTTATTCACCAGCCTTCCCTCTTTTTCCGCATTGGATGAACTCGTCATTACCCATTTTCCAACATTTTCATATCATAACTAACAAGTGGCCATTGTATATACCAAATTCAATTATAGGAACCAAAAGGCTTTTCCCAAAGATGGAAAATCTGGCTGATATTCTTGTTATGGACCTTTTTGTATTAGTGCACTGAAATTGTTGCACCATTTAACTGAAGATGATGAATGGAAAAACTTACCAATTTCTCTGTTGTTAAACTTCACAATCCAATCTGAAATAACATCCTGCAACGTTCTTCCCATCTGTCCAATACATCTCTCTGTGATCTACTAAACAGTAGGAGTTTTGTCAGAAACATTCTATAATTAATGCACTAGCAATAGAATAATGTTCTGGACAAGAGATTCATACATCCTGTTCATGCCTATTTGTTTCATGTGCCAAAAATGGAATCCTAGAAATACTGCGTTCTGAGATCTGCAAGGCAAAGGATCACAACACATTAACATAGCATAAATAACGAAGAGTGTCCATGAAACATGAAGCATCAAGAAGAAGAATGATGACATCACAGAATGGTTTTAAGAAACACATGCTCAAGGATCTGTACTACAAAGGAAAAAGAAAATAATAATGAAACAAATATCATTGTCTATGAGAATGCAAGCTCAAAAAAGAAGACAAGTTCATATAAGCGCCACATACTGCAACAAATGCTGATTGACAAGACTAAGTAAAAGAATGTCAGGAGATCTGGCATGAACGCTGAGGATTGAAGATATTTAAAGCTTAGAGAGGGGAAAAGTTGGACAACAATTGCAGAAAACTTGGGAAGAAGAGAGATGGGTGTGAGGCATGTAAGCATTCACTGGGAATAGACTATTGAAGTGATGTCAAACTAGAAGGAACCAGCTCATGTAGAGAAACACACACAAAGGGGAGAACCTGTGACAGAAAAGAAGAGGAAGGTAGTTGTGGTGCCTGAAAACTCTGCATCTAGCAAATATCCTCCCCTCACACCCCACCCACCAGAAGGAAACAGGAGAAGGGACGTAAGCAAAATATTCCAATCAACTGCTCAACAATGGGGAAAAGAATTTTGAATAGAACCAAATGACATAGTATTTAAGGGGAATATGTTCAACAAGTACAAGTTCTCTCATATTATGCTTTAACTGCAATTACTTTCCCCCAAGGACTTACAACTCAAGCACTGACTAAATGCATCTACCTTATAAGAACTTTTGAATTTGGTACATGATCAATGTGGGATGTCAGCTCCCACCAACAGTTTTTGGACTAAAATATGTAACAAAAGACAATTACTCAATTAAAATGCCACAAAAATGATGATCAACAAAATAATTGAAAAACAAAAAGATTGAACCTTGAGTGCTCTGAAGGCTTTCCCCTCAAACCCCCTTGCCTAACCAAGTGAAGGAATTCAATTTTGTTTTTTTGGTCATATTAACGTCATCAGGTGCAAAACAATTACCACAGTTCTAGTTTCTTCAAACAACAAGGCAGAAAGATGAAAGATCAAAAGCACATGCATCCAACACAAAGGAATCTATACACAAGCATTCAGGGAGCTTGTCCACTTGATAGCCAACCAATGGCAATAGCAGTAAATAACAAGGCCCTGCACCAGTCTATCAAGGCCCACTGGTTCAGCAATAGGTAACTCTGATCCAAAAAAATCAGGGCACAAATGTTTTAAGCAGAGGATGCATACTGGTTTAAAGGTCTCACGGCTGCAAACAACATGAAAGTCACTTCTGCTAAGCCTTTGAGCATGCCAATATGCACCACAAAATGCTCTATCACATCCCAAACCTGTAAGACAGGGCATAGCTTTAGCTCTATATTCGCAACATAGTTTTAGCTCCATATTTGCAATGAAAATACCAATCAAATCGATCTTATATATTTTCACATAGAATTTGTCAAAAGGTTGAAAAAGAAAATTACAAGAACAGACAAAATGACATATCCTCCTGAAGGGAAAATGAAACAAGGAAAAATTAACAGACCAAATTATCAATAAGAAATACCCCTGTGTTCCAAAAGCCCAAGTCACATGGAAAAAAAGAAAAAAGAAAAAAAGAAAAGAAAAGAAATTTCACTCTATATCAGTTGCAAATGTCAAACTTCCACCTTAGACTAAACAACTGTCATGGTTTGAAGCAATCTCTTATACTTGAACTCTCTTTTCATTGCACTTATTTTACCTCAGAAGTTCCCCATAACTTCAAACAAAGTCCACAAGCAAGCAGACAAGTTATTTTCATCATGTCTTATGGACTCCAAAAAGGAAACTTTAAGCATTAAAGAAAAATGTTTCAAAATTAGGCAGCTATAAACACATTAAAGAAAGGCGTTAATCAATGAAATGAACCACAGACAAATCAGAATAACTTCTCTTGAAATAAATAACAAACAAAGCTCTAAGACATACAGTGCTGTGGCACATTATTATTTGTTCTAGAAGGCATCATTCCTCCACAAGCATGGCACTGTAAGTGAACTGTGTTTTGGTTGCAGCAGAAGCCATGCAGTTCAGTACCTAACAAGAATAAAAGAATAACATGAAATAGACCAGAGTTGAAAATGGAAATTTTACTCAAGAAAAATTGCCACATCCAACATGAAAACTTGCATAAGAATATCACACTTTAGCAACAAGTAGCAAAGAAGATGGTGACGTGAAATTGTATACTGCATTTGAAGTGTTTTCCTTTTCAATGATAATAAATAATACAGGCAAATTCTGTGCAACATAAAAGACCATAGAAAAGTACTAGCCAATGCTGCAAGGCCCTTGTAGCACAATGGAATTGAAAAATTGGGAATCATTTTCTTTAACCAGTGGAAGTCAGGCACATTATTAATCCCTTTGTTTGAATAATAACAAGGGACGGTACCAGAAAAGGTCTACCTTCATCCATATAAAGGATAAAATAACAATAAAATTCTGAACTGGCACCAATACTCCTACAGTGTGTCATTACTATCAACACCATTCCCCGATCACACTGCCCCCAACATTGTTTCCACCAATTAGCTATGCAATAAATGACCTTAATTAAGAAAATTTTTTCACAAAGCAAGGCACTTCTTTTTCATTTTCAAGGACCCATACCTAAGCCTTATTACACCTCACCAACTAAAATTTTGCTCTGTAAATATGAAACATTTTCACACAATGAATCCAGAGATTTCATTACTAGAGTCCCTGACATTAAGTTGTTTATAGCCAAGGCTGACTGATCAAGTAGCAATTAAAGATTCCAGACAAATCCTATGTCATGCAGAACTACATATCAAACAAAGCCATGCATTTTCTTTAGATTTATATCTCATATCTATAGTTGCACAAAATTTTCTTCTGTTTCCAGTTTTGTTGTTAACCATGGCAACAACATAAAATACCCTCCCATGTGTTGCAGTTAGCTGTATAAAGGAGTCAAAAATAAAATTTTAGCATAAACCAGCATACAAAACATTAAAAAGAAAGAAAAAGTAATCTCCTTGGAAACTGGATTTAAAGCAATGTCCAACCAGTAGAAGCATAAGAAATCCTTTAGAAATGATACAATTTCCATTTACTGTGTACCACATTGAGGGCATAGGAAGTCAGCATCATCATTCTCATCATCCAATGCTGCACGTGGCCTTTTGTGATGTTGGTTCTTTCCAGTTTGAATGACCTAACAAGTGTATAAGGCACTGTTTAGAGTATTATCCACCAGAAGGTGTAGGCATGAGTCAAATAACGAGGTCTAATAGTCCAAGACTAAGAGTAGTTTTAGTTTCTCATCCCAAATCCTAATAGGGCATACAAAACTTAAGCATCTGAATAGTAATGGCTGAAGATATTAATGTCACATACCAGATTTGATTTTATTGATGCATAGGAATCCAAGAGAGCAATTTCTTCATCTGAACGTTTTAATGATGAATCAGCTTCTAATATATCCTGTACAAAAGAGCCCGTGATCAAGTTATAAGAGGGTGAAAGATTTTTAAGGAGAACTAAAGCATGCTGCCCATCATCAGTGCACATGAATACAAGGGAATGAAAGGGTTCCTAGATGACCTGAAGACCATGCATTAGTTGCTTCAAGGCCATGTAAAGAACCATGACAAAGGCAAATCAAGTCAATACAGAAGCTGATGAACTAACTTTACAGAAACACATGACATTGTATATTCCAATAATTTTAACATGTCAAACTAAGCTATTGGGACTGTATCACTGGCATTATTTATATAAAAAAAAAATAAAAATTAACCAATGGTTTTGTATACAACTATAAATACAGAAACATGGTGACATTACATGCTTACAATCCTAAAAAATGCAGCATTAGCAATAAAAAAAAAGCCAGAAATGGAACTACTACAGAGAACTTGCGCAAGCAGATGCTTACATCAACACAACGGCAAAGCAACAGAAGCAAACTTTCATGATATCTCAGGTAATCATAAAATAACAAGCAGATGGAGCTCAAAAAGTAACTTAAGTTTATTTTAGTAGCCATCCAAAATGGGGAAATAGATTGTCCATTGGTTTCAAGCACATACAGCGTCCCAAACAGTAGATTCGATTGACAGGTAGTCAGAAAGGTACATAAAATTATAAACAAAATTTTTTCCCTTCTTGATGACAGAAAATTAAAACAAAAGGTCTCACCTCCTCTATTCCATGAAGAAAGTGGTTTCTACCAACAAAATGCACAACTGCTCTGCAATGTGGACAGAGCACACTTGAATGTTTTTCCTGTGATCTCTTTAACCACTCCGAGAAGCACCCATTGCTGAGTTACAGCAGAAATTGAACTAAAATTAACAACTTCTAGGAACAATATATTTTTATTAAAAAACAAGTGAAATATAAATCACCGACCAAAAGTTATGAAGGCAAGGAGAAACAGTGACAACATCATGCCATATATTTAAGCAAATGCTGCATTTTGCATGCTCAGTATCTATGGAAACCTGAGGGGCAAAGAGCAAAATTCAGGAAAAGTATAAAGTTGATCAAGGGACTGGCAAACTGCATTGATACAAATATTATGCTTAAAGATGTCACATATGATAAACTATACCTTTAACTTGTGCATGCAAGACTCTGGCTGAGGCATTACTTTAAATCTGTATCTCAGAAACCCTACAAATGTAGTTATTGGTGACCCAAGATTATCCATTCAGAAGAAAGTAAATAATATCAATCAAATTGATCCCTGGAAATTTCCAAAGTAACAATCACTCTTTCATGCATATTTGAAGCCTATCCAGTAGTCAGTTGTGTTGGATGAACACTTTATATTCCATTGCAAAACTGTTTCTAAGAAGATAAGCTATTGCTCAAGAAAACTAAGGTGGCTTTCATATCCTTTTCACATGTTACATGTATGTAAACATTCACCGTCAATATATGTTATGTAATATTGACCAAGATTAAGAAATAGAGAAAACTACCAGGGTATATCAATCTGTACAACAACAACAACAACAACAACAACAAAAAAGAAAAAAACACGCCCAAAACTTACATAAAAATGCAAAACAATTGTTACTATAGCAGCTAATTCTGCTCTGGTGCAACATTGGAAATTACTGCTCACACTTACAATCAAGCTGATTTGTTTCTGATGTCCCAAAGTTGAGGTAATTTGGCACTGAAAAGGTGGACTAAAATCCAAAAAGCTTTCTAGCACCCCACAAATTCAAAGTCAAAAGCCTTAACTGAACTATTATTGGCTCTTATTTTGCAGTTTTACACTGGTCATAAACAGCAGTATCCACACAGAATGATATACAATCCAAGTTGCTCCTAAAGAAACATGATCCATTGTGTAGCAACATTTCACACACAATAAAGATGGAATTAAACTGAGAAAAACTAACATGTCTTTGAAGGTCTAATATTAAATTTCTGGTTTAGAGTTGCATCACTAGGAGGCAGATGTTCAGTTTTGGTGAGAATCTTATCCATTGAAAAGAAATGCTCTTGCTCATAAATAGATGATACAAAAAAGAAGTGATAAACATGTACCTTCTCTATCAGGGATAGGAACAATTTCACTTTTGGAATTTATAACTACTTCATCTTCATTCTGCACAGCAGCCTCATCAACAAGTATTGCATTTGAACTATATGGTGCGTCCATGCAATGCCATAACAAAGAAATTTCAGAATTTTCAACTGACAATGGTATGGCATTTGCATGAAAATTAATTCAGACTCCAGATAACCAAATTCAAATGTTTTGAATTCTCAAATGACTAGCAAGATATCAAATACGTACAATTACACTCTAAAAAACTTTGTATTTTCAAAGAAGAAGGGATAGTCAACTCAGGAGAAGAGTCATATTAATTCATACAACCAAAATGTACCTCTTATTTTGCAATGTGGCAGAACTTTGATCTGGATTCCTTGTTAGTTTGCACCATTCATGTTTCTCAAAAGAAGACGACGTGACAGCTGAACAAATTACCATCTCTTTTGACCTTATCTCAACATCAGGATATTTCGAATCAGACGGTACTGCAACAAGCAAGAAGACAATGAGTATCCAACCTACTGTTAACATAAATTTAACCGCCCAAAAGGTACCAATCAGAAGCATCTTAATTAGGGAACAGGTGCAACTGCTGACCCCATTAAGAAAATGAAACCGTCCACCCAGAAAGCGAAAGATTTGCATCTAACGGTCCAATTGAATTATACATCGGTGTTTTGTTTCCGTTTCTACCACAAGGGTTTAGGTTTTTTCTTTTTCTTTTTCTTTTTTTATATGCATGAAAAAAAAAAAAAGTGCTGCAACTCTCATACATTTCTGTCCTTGGTAAAGAATCAATCTTTGTTCATCAAAAGAAAGAAAGATTCAATCTTTTGAAAATAAATGCCATTGGTGATATTTCTTCAAGTCCAAGAACACAAAAATATCACTGAGGAAGAAATAGCACATTCAAAGAAATAAAATGAGAAAGAAGAGGAAAAAGAAAAAAAAAAAATTAAGTACCAAGCTTGGCCCAGATTTCGTTGCAAGAGGAGGAGGAGCATTCACCGGCTTCCATGAGACTCGCGCGCGCGCGTGTGTGGGTGTGTGTGTGTGTGTGTAATAGAGATGCTTTTGTTGTGAGTAGTACAACGTTGGATTCATACAGACACGCTAAGCTTGCTTTGGAAGGCGACGTATGCTTTCCTATATATTGTCTGCCGCGGTCCCCATCATGGCCATGACACCGAACCGGACCACAACCAACCCGAATCGGAATTCAAACCAAATTGTAAGATTCCGACGGTTTCCGTTTGAACCAAAACTAAGAGACCGTTGATATGACACATTTTGACTGTCGTTGAGGCAATAGTCCACTTTCTGGACCGGACCATTGCCCATCGGCCCCCTTTTTTAAAAAAAAAAAAAATCCTAAATATTTTCGACAAAAACTCCAATCTCACAATTCAAATCATCTCTCTATCTCTCTAAATCTTAAACGCTCTCTCAATCTCAACTCTCAATTATTTTCAATAATATTTTCCTTTTTAATATTTAATTATTGTAAAATTATTTATTTACAAGTGAATTGTTGAATTTATGAATTAGATTTTTTTGAAAAAAAAATATTTTTTTCAATTACTTTTTTTGCCAAAAAAAACTATATACATATTATTATTTTTCAAATTCAAATATTATTTTACTTTTTTATCCAAAAAAAAAGGTCAAATTCAAGATTCAATAATAAAAATAAGGATAAATAAGGATATCTTCTTTTCATGATGGGGCACTCTCACGTAGAAACTCCAAAAAGTCAACTACACAACGAGCACAAAAAGATAGGTCCTAAGTATTAGTCTTATATTTTTACATATATTGCACAAAAGGGCTAAGCTCATTGAAAGGGAAAAATGATAGTAAATTTTAATTTTTTTTAATTAAATATATTATTAGATCAAACTTACAGTTTAATTATTTCTTAAGTTTTATTTTATTTATTTATAATAAATCTAATATGAAAGTGAAGTGCAATTATTACAATAAATGCTATAAATATCGAAAAGGCGGTGAATATAGTATGTTAAATAAATACATAAGAAAAAAGCATCCAACTTTATTGAATAATGAAAGAAAAAAAAACACAAATGCCATATGATTCCTCTAATTCTAATTTAATGCATTTGTTTGATGAGATAAATAGCGATAAAATAGTTAACATAATTATTATTTATCTTTTGTCTTTTAATTTTGATAAAAAAATTTAATTTTTTTTAAAATTTCTAAAAAAGTTTTAAACCCGGTGACAAAATGCCTAACTAAAAACTACACTCATTTATTCACTTAATAAATTTTAACAAAAAAAAAAAAGAAAACTTAAGCAATTTTTTTCTACTAATTGGACTAATAGATTTTAAATTTATATAGATATAAGTTCAGGTTGTCATGAGATTGACGATAAATGAAGTATCCAAAAGCATCTTCTTTTATTTTAAATTTTTTTATAAACGTCATATTACTTTTAATATTTGTTCCATGATTTACACTGGAATGATTGAATATTCTTTAGCAAACAAAAGTTTTTTTTTTTTAATTGTATTTAATAATGCTTCAGCGAATATGAAATCAACCAAAAAATTTGCAAAGAGTTTGGAGACCGATTATTGGCAATTAATTTTTTTTAAAAAAATTATTTATGTTATATTTTAAATTTGTATATACAAGTTGTGCTAAAAGCTCATTTGACAAAATGACGTTAATATTTTATTACATAAAAACCTACAAACAAGTAATAAATACATATAGTGCATTTTGTAAAGTAAGTTAATAATGCCCAAAAAAAATTTTTCAATGACATTCCTACTCATTAGAATTCAAAATATAAAATAATGAATGATATATAAGAGTATTAAGAATTGTTATGTGCTTTTATTAATATTAAAGTAATTTTTTTTTCTTAAAAAAAAAAAGAGTTTTGTTTTTTATAGAAAATTTTGTGAAATTTTTAAAATTTTCATTGATGTAATTTATATTTTATTTGATATATATCATTTGATTATACATTTAGTTGTTATGGAATGTTGAAGTGTGCGCTAGTCAATTTGGATCAATTAGATACATATATTCAAACTAAAACCGTTAGTGATAGTTTGAAAATCTTTAAGATTGTAACCAAAGCAACATAAAAAAAGGGAATTCATTTGAAACATTATTAATGGTTATGAGTTGATTTGGTTTTGGTCAATTTGACATTTTGAACCATATGGGCAAAATTAAATTTTCAAAGAATTTGATTATAAAAAAAATTACATAAACAACGTAAGGAAGATTTTCTTTTAAGTAAATTATTAGAGAAAATTAACTGCATTTAAATATAATTGTCAATGAATTGAAATTCTATATTTGATAGGGATATTGGGTTTTTTCAAGTAGTTTACATCATTATAAAATATAAATTTGAATTTTAGTATTATTAATTCATCATCATCTTTTTTGGTATCATAGTTGCAATGTTAATACATTCTACTAGGGTTTACATGAAATCATCTAATTTGCCTTACTTAACTAACTTGATCAAAATTGAACTAAAATTATTAAAATTATCAAAAATAAATTGGTTATAATTTATACTTTAACTAAATTATATTAATGGTTTGGTTTAGTTTTGAAGAATCAAAAATTGTCAAAATCAAGCTAATTACAGCAATAAAAGAACAGTTAGTTTATTTTAAGACTCCTCATATTATTGCATTATTAGCTAAGGTTTTTATCAATGCATTAATTTTTTTTGTTTATAAAGTTATGTAAATGTTTATTATGATTTTTTTTAAAAAAAATGAAATAAAAATCTAATGTAGATAAGATAATTAATAGTATTAGGCAAAAATTTTTTAAGCTATATTTTGAATTTTGTATATTACATTTTCATTGGTTACCTAAACAAGGAAAAAAAAAAGTGATTGAAGTAGTCAAGTCTTTTTAATTGGAGATAAACCTATTCAATCTATACAAATTTGATTAAGGCATAAGTATGCCTTAATTATTAGGATAAAGTGGCAATTCAAGAACAAGATTCAGTTTATGACTAGTACAAGAAAGATGCTTTTTAAGACTTTATAACTAAAGGTATTGTCAAAATTAGAATAAGCAGCTAAAGAAGTGAGACAAAAAATGATGATGGAGTATGCATTCCAAAAGAAAGTATAGTTTATTCATATTGCAAGAAAATTAGATAAACTTTAGTTTATTTAAACTCCAAAAGGACATGTAAATAATTTAATTAGAATTTAATTAAGTTCAATCCCTTTATTATATATATATATATATTATTTTCCATTTTCTTTTACATAAGTTTTTAACAGTTTTACATTTTATATTTTTTTTTAAGTCATTGAATTGAACCAAACTAATTCAAATCAAAAAATTTTAAACCAAACTAAATTAGAATTGAATTGAACAATGAATTGAACAAAAATCTAACCCTAAATTGAATTGAAACTAAACCATCAATTTAAAGTGGTCCAAAACCAAATCACCTTGTATGGTCCAATTTGGATTCCTTTTAACCTTGCAACTAAAACACTAGTTTCAGCCAAGAACTAAGACTCATAGGCCCATAGTCATGCCTACCCAATCATTTGTTTGGTCCCTTGTCATGTGTGATTTTCACTCATTTGTGATAACTTTTCTTCTTTTTCCCATCCTTTTGTTATTCAATTATTTTTATCCCTTTTTTCTTTTCTTTTTAGTCTTCATTTTAAGAAGAAACAAATTTATTCATAAATAGGTCATGAGCCATTTTTTTATGTTTAATGCTTTTATTTTTGAAAAATAAATTCATAATATATAAGTCATAAGTCATATATAATGTAAAATGATCCCTCTTTATTTCTTTTTAAGTGTGTATCAAAGAATAATGTATGGAATATCATAATCTTATAAAACATAATACACATGTCTGCTACAAGGAATTGAAAATTCCTAATTTTATTAGCATATCATGTTTAGATAGATGAAAATTTTTAAAAAAATGAAGAAGAGAAAAAGAAAAATTACCATCATGGTGTGGTTGTCATTACTACATACTATACAAATGTAAAATTTAGAGTAAGATTAGGAATTCAAATCTCAAACCTCACTCTGTAAGAAAAAACTTACTCCTTTATAATCTAATTATATATAATTATATTATATAATGGATAAAAATGGCTTAACTCAAAATTAGTGGTAAAGGATAATATAAAGAACAACATAGAATAATAGAATAAAAACTTTTGAAGAAATTTTGGCCCATTAAGATAAAACTAAGAATAAAAAGAAAGAAAAATAATAAATTAAAATAACCATTGATTTAGAAATCCATTCAACATCACAATAAATAGACATGCGATCATAAAAATAAATGTTTCATGAAGTTTAATCTTAACATTACCAATTGAACTTGAAGCTTAATAATTTTGTATTTGGAATATATATCTACCAATGATGCTTCATGAAAAGTTAAACTCAACAACATTAAGAGACTCATTGAACCATGAATTATACAATAGACATAATTTTGTTTATTTCTAAAATCTTTATATTCTTTTTATAACATTAGATATTAAAATCTTAAAAATAAAAATTCAAGTTTTTAATGTTCATGATTACTTAACATATTCTACTATTAGTTCTTTTATTGCTTCTTCAATCATTTTACCTTTATTTGTTAGGCCATTCATAACCCTATCAAGTGTTTTTAACCAAATGTTAACAGTTTAGTACATAAGGAGTTCCACAAAAACTATCAATGTAATCAATAAATGCCTTTAGAAGTTGAAATACCTATTTTAGGTCTTTATAAAGTAATTATTATTATTTTTGATACATTAACACTAAAGCTCAAATTTTGTAAGAATTTGTAAAATTTGAAATTTACTTTTAATCCCTCTACAAAATTTTGTCATGTAGCCAAGTAAGCTAAACTTGATAAATCAGTAGTCATTACTTTAAGCACAATGATTCTAAAGGCTACAATTATGTCGCCTTTTTTTTTTTTTTTACTATATGAAAATTTTGATACACAAAATTTCAAAATCAATAGATACTTTTATAGGAGCATAATTGATTTTCTAATTAAACAAATTAAAAGAAGTTTTTCCATACTTTATGCATTTAATTCTAAAAACTAAAAATAGTTTTAGGAGTTGAGCTAGGAAATAAAATAGCTTGATTAAAACTAAAAGGAGTTGATTTGAAGGGACTCATCGAGAAAAACTAAAGCAAAAATTAAGAATTCCTTTCATTAAGTATATTGTACACTTTGATGTCTTATATTCCATCATTAAAGGATTTTTTTTTTCTCACAACATATGACACATTTCTCATTGCATAATGTATATAATAATAACAAGATGATATCACTTGAAGTAATAGTCTAATCATATTCTGATGTGCTTTTTTTTTTTTTTTTTGTATTGACTTGGGTTTGAGTCCTCTTACTAACATAGACACCTCTGAATATTGAAGATTCATGTTGAGAGCATGATAAAGAGTTCTAGACTCATTAATACAAATGTTAGACATAAGGAAAATTCACTCAAACTCAATAGTATTTGGATGATAGGTACTCCTCCCTGTAAAGTTAATTGAATAGAACATGTGAAATAGGTGAAAAGGCTTGACTTCAACTTATTAATGTAATGACCAATATACTCATAATGCACTCTTTTTTTGGTTAAAAAAAAGCAAAATAATTAAAAATCTTAACGAGCATAGGGTGTTTTATGTCACAATAATTTTTATATTACTGTTAAAAAAATTATATAAACACTATAATTTAAAAACACATATAAATAATATAGACATGAAGTTTTACTCACTAAATACACAATAAACTGAGATACTCAAGTTTTTATTTATTAGACAATTATAACATTTATTCTTAATCTAATATGAAAATGGTAACAAATAAAACTCAATTATTTAAATTCTATTGAAACTATAAATTGTAATTTGTAATAGATATGGATTAACTTTAATATTCCTTTTTAATCATGATTTAGTATTGTAATCATTCACAACATTTGCTTTAACTTGACATACAAGCTTTAATAAATTATTTTTTTTTTCAAATCATCATCAACAACATTAATAAAATTATTAGGAGTTTTTTTAATAATTTTTTTTTAACTAATTGTATCTAATTTTTACTTGATCTTTGAAACTTTAAGAAACTTGTAGCATACGACCTTAAATAGTAAAATTTAGAACTTTAATCATTATGATTTTTATAATAAGTGACATATAAAGAATATTATTATATGAATACTCTACTTTGACATTTTTCATTTTATATGGAAAAAATAAATTGAGTTACATTTAACTCTTAACTCGATAAGTTTTCAACTCTAAGTTTCCTTTAACTCTTAACTCCATAGATTCTTATATCCAAACCTTGTAGGTTTCACTAACTCAATACCATTTAACTCTTGAATTCCTCTTTAAGTCTTCATTCATTTCTAGATTACATCACCATTATCCCTTGTAAATTAAATTATTTTATTTAATAAGACTTATATGTTTTTTTGTCCTACAAATGGAATATTCACTTCGATATAATTATCAAATTAACTATATAAACTTACTAACTCAAAAAAATTCTTTAATGGTAATTGACAATCATGATGGCAATTGATGGTGATTTCTTCTTTTCTTTGGATCCTAATTGAACTGAGACTAATACCAATGTTTGAGTATAATAATTCTAATATTATTAATAGAAAAATATTCGAATGTTATAATTTCATTAATTTAAATGAAAATATCATATAAGAATTTATAAATACACACAAATAATATAAATATGAAATTTTACTCACTAATTATACAATAAATTGAAACACTCAAATTTTTATATATTTAATAATTATAATATTTATTCCTAATTTAATACAAAATTATAAAAAATCAAATTTAATTATTTAAATTCTATTAAAACATAGTCTATAATTTATAACAAATTTAAATTAACTTCAACAAGATATCTGTTCCAACCATGGTATCACATGTTGCATTGCATTTTTTTCAAAATTATTACATTTTCTAAAAAAAAATATGTGCTATATTTTTCCAACTATGATACTTGTGTTTTGCTATAAATTAAAATATATTGTATTTCTAACAAAAGGTAGTATACTTGTTCAACAAAAATGTATTGCATTTTTAACTATAGTATTTATATTTTTACAATTTTTACAAGGATCAAGATGGACAAAATTTTCAACAAAGTCTTTTTTTTTTTTTTAAGAAAACAAATGTGCTTTATTGTTTGCAAAAATATGTTGCATTATCTTAAAAATTTAATTTTTTTATTTGCAAAAAAAAAAAAAAAAAAAAAAACGACATTATGGTTGAACCGGATGCTCCTTCACCTTCCAGCATTTTGAACACTTAGTCAACTTAAATTCACCTCTTCATAAAAATAAAAATAAACCACGTGTCTATGATGGACGTCCAATACAATTTTCTAATTTATTAAAAAAAATTCTTGCTTACAAGACATGTATTTTTTAAAATGAAAATTGGTTTTTTAGGTTATTTTCTACATTTATGTTTAGAATGAAAAAAGTTGACTTCACCCGACAACTCTATTTGAATATCTTCGAAAAAAAACTCAACTTAATATGACTCGAAAAGTGATATGACCCAAAAATAACCCGAATCAAATAACTTGAATTCGAAGTGAGTCGAACCTACCCAACTCAATCCCAAAAACATAACTTTTTCTTTTGAGATTGAACTTCTTTCTTTTCAAATAATATAAAAAGTTTTTTAATTGAATATTTTCTTATATTTTTATTTAAAATTTATTTATATGTAAATAAATATATAGACAATACACATGTATATTATTTTATTTTTATATGTTATACAAATATATATAATTTATTTAATTTATATAATTTTTAATTTATTATACATATTAATTATTTTAAATTATTATTATATTTTTTATTTTATATAATTATTATTCTTATTTTTTATATTTATAATATTTTAAAAAATTTTTTACATATATAAATATATATTATGTGATAAATTATATATAATATATTTAATAAATAAATTATATATAATATATTTAATAAATATATTATATTTATATATTTTTGAAATAAATATATAATAAAATAAAAAATTAATAAAAAATAAAAATTTAATTTTTAAATAATAATTTGCTAACATATGGATTAATTCAAAACAAAGTACTCTTAACTCAAAACAATTAGAAACTTGAAAGTGACCTGATTTAAAATTGAGCGAGACTTCAAATAATTCAATTATATTTATCTAATTGAACTTATTTGACACTTTTATTTTTAAGTAAAAAAGTAAAAATAATAAATTATATAAAAAAAATTAAAGTGAAAATTAAATTATAAATTTATTTTTTTATTAAAATGAGTATAAATTTTTTATTTTCATTAATTTTATATTATTTTAAAATAAGAATCTAAAATTTTAAAAATAAAAGTTAAAGTCTTAATTATATGGTGCTTCTTCCTACATGACATGATTCTCAAATTTCATGTGTTTTTATAGTAGAGAGTCATAAAAAAAACATCGTTTCCTTTTTGGTAGGTAGGAGTTGGAATACATATACATGCATTTTGATTCAGGAAAGAGAAAGAAGAGTTTCACTTAAAAAAAAAAAAAAAAAAAAAAAATATTGATTTTTTTGGGGTGCATTTGCATTTTTGCGGTTAGGGTTTAGTGGTGGATGGGAGGCTTTTTTTTTTTTTTTTTTCATCTTTTTGTGCTTGCAAACAAAAAGGAAAGTAAACATGTGATAACGTGAAAAATTCTTTTCGTTGCTGTGACGGCACGACGGCCCATTCATCTCCCTCTCTCCTTCTCTCCCTCTCTCCCTCTCTTTCACTCTCCATTATACATTCACGCATTCACTCAGCAAATCCTCAGTACAATGAACCAGTTTTCATGGTCTCTCTCTCTCTCTCTGTATGGCTTCTATCTGGCTTTTTATGAGCCACATTTGTGATTAACTTCTGTTTTTTTTTTATTTCTTTTTGTTTTTTTTTTTTTTTTTTATCGTTTGGCTAAGCTAACGATTCAATGTTGGAGCACCCATCCGTTTGTCTTCTTTAATAAGGTAAAACCCTAATTTCTAAACGCAGACCCCTCCCGGGGCCCCCTGTATCTTTTCCTTACTCCATATCTGTTCCTAGGGTATCTCTGCATGCCTCTCTCTCTCTGTCTCTGTTTATGTTTTTTCTTTTTTTTTTTGGTTTTAATTTCATGCGGCTTGACAATGTACTTGTTTTTAAAATGACATTGGATGGGTTTTGTTTTATTGGGGTTTATTGGGTTTTATGGATCATTCATTTACGCCTTGTGTTAATTCAATGATTTGTGGAAAGCTTAGTCGTGGATTTGACTCTTGTTCCCAAGTTAATATAGTATGACTGGACCCTGTTAATGGTACTAACCTGAGAAACCGCCCGCCGGTTTATTCTCTGGCACACACTCTTTTGTGCTCATGCTATGTATGTATGAAACCAAAATGCTGGTGTTTTATGTCATTTGCTGTGGCTGATGCGGCTGAAAGATTGCCTACTCCCCCCATGCCAGCCCAAGAGCTTTTGGGGTGGACAGATGCTTTTGCTTGTCTCTCCCTCTAATCTACCATAATGGGCATCTCTCCTGAGATTAAAATTTGACATACGTGTTTCTGTAAAAAATTTTGTGATATACTTGTCTCTTTGTTTTTCTTTAGATTTTTTCGAGGTGATCATTGTAACTCTGGCTCTTCATCTATGGGATCATGTGCTCATTGATGTCGAGTTCATCTAAAGGTAACTCTTTTAAGTCAGATTCCTTGTTGTGAAATAAAGACATCTCTGTCATATTATTTGAAAAAGCTGCAGTGTGGTGTATTTAAAAAATGAAAAATCTGGTGAGCGTGGTACTTATGAAAGTGCCACATTCTTTGGCAATCTTTATTGTTATGAAATTGTTCAGACGCTGTATATTAGAATGTGATAATGGTTGTTTACACTGAAGTTGTGAAAGTGAACTAGAAGGAACATACTCTCAAGGTCTCATGCAACATATATTCTTTTCCCAACACAATTTAGCTAGTCAGGCTAATTCTATTGCATCATTTTGAATCAACATCTAACTTCTTGTGGGAAACATTGGTCTACCTGTCAAACCACTTATCTTGTCATTTAGTTTCTATAACAGTCCCAAATTTTTATGGAACTCTTGATATACTGTTTCTAGCCAGTACCTAATATTAAAGTGATTGAAAGCTCCATTTGGTATTTAGTTGTTTTCAAAATGAAGCTTTATATTTTAGGTTGATAATTAGTGCTTGAATTCATCATTCCCTTTTGTTCCCCCATTCATGCACTAAAATATTAAAGTATTTTTTTGCCTGAAAAAAGATCAATAGAAGGTTGCCTGCTGAAGCTGAGACTAAAGTCCTGCTCCCTTACCACTTGATGGAGGGCAAGATAGAGAAATAGAGGAAACTAGGGTGAGAAGGGAACCAAGGAGAGAAAACTCAAACTAAAATAAGGGAAGAAAGAAATGTGGAGAAACCAAGAGACATGAGAATTAACACTTAGTGTTTTCAATTCAATGATTTATCAATTCTTTCTTAAATCATTACAAAGGTCGTTCTTTTATAGGAAATGGAAATGTAAAAAAGACAATTAATACACAACTTTTGACTTAAATATTAAGTGGTTCATACACAAAAGCAATAGAGAGATAACTGTGGCTACAATTTAGATTACTATAAATATAACTAAAGTCAGCACACCAAATTTTCCTATTCTGACATTTTTAGTCAATCTAGAAAAATCTTCTTGTTATTTAAAAGTAAGAATGAGGCTACATACATTTGACCTTTGCACTGGAATGACCTTGGTTCCTCATCATTCTCTATCACTATGCCTCTTTGGGTATTAAGTTTTTTACTTTTTATTGTTAAAATAGTTATACATGCATTTTGTTTTTGTTAACAAAAGTTCCATTTTATCATCATTGTCATGATCATGCATATACTGTTGTAGCCATTGTGAAGCTGCAAGAGTTCGGTTAATTGGTGCTTTGCTTCCATCCTCATATTTTGCCTACACTCATGCTAGACAAGGCATGGATTCCACTTGCAGATGTCAGCTTTTTGGTTTTAATTACATGTGCAAGTTATTTTAACATTGATGGTTATTAGGTACTGTCTATATTATCACATCTCAAAATAACCTTAAAAAAGAACACAAAAACTGTACAAAATCTTCTGCTTTTTGATTATCCCTGTCACCCTGACTTGTGAGAACTGCTTGAAACTTGTAGTCCACTGTGAAGAAGGCAGTGTTGAAACATCGAAAAATGTGGTTTAGATAAATATATTGAGTCCTTTGCTTATATCACTTTTGTGTATGAAAACTTCTTTCATGAATGGCAAAGCTGGTTTGGATAAGAATATTGAGTCTGTTGCTTATTCTGGGTTTAGAGTGTTTTATTTCATTACAGATGCTTCAGAACCATATGGAGGTTGTGACAGACAAGACAAAAGCTGCAAGAAAGGTTTATGCTTGTTGGAGCTAAGACACACAAGTATGGTACAGTGGAGTGTTTGCAGACGAGGTTCCATTGACCAGCATGGAGAAAACAACCCTCAAATTTCATGCATCAATGTTAAAGAAGAGCTAAAAAATGAGGAAGAGGCTTTGACAGTGGAGTCTCTTGGCTTGCCTGATCATTGTAAGAGAAAGCGCCTTACACTCAACCAGTTAAAAGAAGCAAGAGCTGCAAGTCATGGAAAGCAAAGCCAAACTAGCATTTCCTATAAGCATCAGCAAATCAAGAGTGAGAGTACCAAAAAGAATTCTTTACGAAGAAAGAAGAAGAATCTTGTAGACAGATGGTCCATAGAGCGGTACTGGCTGAATATTTATTTTTGTTCTTGCTGTCAAATCAGGCTGTATGTCATGGAGTTTCTAAATTTAAATATATGATTTTAAGGTACAATCTGGCGGAGAAAAGAATGTTGGAGGTTTTAAAGCTGAAGGGGCTGTCTTTGAGAATCCCATTTCCCGGCCATTACTGAGAATGGCAGCTCGTAAACATGTGTGTGACACTGGGCTCCTAGACCACCTACTCAAGCACATGGATGGCAAAGTGGCACCAGGTGGCACTGAACGGTTTCGTCGATGTTACAATACTGAAGGGGTAATGGTCTATTGGCTGGAGAGTGCTGACTTGGTTAATGTTGAGGGCAAAACTGGGGTGCCATATCCACATTGGGCTCCTGTGTGTGAGTCAAAGCCTAGTGGTGATTGCTTTCCAGGTTCTGTTAGTGCTGGAGAATTGACACTGCTTAAGGAGGAAATAGCAAAAATGAAGAGGTGATCAGATAAAGAAAAGGAATATTTATATACATAAAAAAAAAAAAGAAATTTGAGTAACACTTTTTGTTTGGGCCATTTGCACTGCATTTGCCTATTTTGCATTGTACTTCTGACAGGGATATGGAGGAGCTGGTGTCCAAGAACCAAAAGCAAGATCAATCTAATCCAATTGAGGTGAACACTGAATTACAGTATGCTATCAGATGATTATGATTGCTTTTCAAAGCCTCATTTTTGGTCATTCTTTTCAGGAGATGCACAAAGAATTGCTGAAATGGAGAAAAAAGACTGACCAATGCCTGATGGAAATGTCAAGTTCCTTGAGCGGTATACAGGTATAACTGTAGTGCCTTATGTTGTTCTTTCAGCATCTAAGATGTTATTTACTTGTGTCAGTTTAGCTGAAGGAAGTTCATGTTGCCCATTCCTTTTGGAGCAGGACATGTGTGGGGAGTTGGTAATTTGGAAGTCAAAGACTGAAAAACAGATTAATGAAATCTTAGATTCACTGAGCAATATGCAGTCATCAAAGCAGTGCACCAACTTCAGCCCAGCTTCTGAGAGATGGGAAGACTGGTTAGAGAGCACTAATCTGGACAATATTAAAGGGGAGGACTTTGCACCTTGGTTAGAGAGCACTGGTCTAGCCAATTTTGGGCACGACGATTCCTTGCAAGTATCTTGTTCAGCTCCGCAGCCTTGGTTGAAACCTTGTGATAGTCTCTCCGAAGATGTTTGTATTAGAGAACTGCAGCTAGTTAAGGAAGGAATGGTAAATATGAATAGGTAAAATATATGGTTACTGAAAAAGCTGAGAGTAGAGTCAGGGGACATGTTTTACCTAAATGCAAACTTAGTAGGTGAAAGAGAAGGGAGAATATAAATGTCTGTGATTGATCTCAGTTGTGCCTCCTTTTGTTGCTTAAACAGAGATGTGCAAGAGCTGGTACCCAACAGGATGGAGAAGTATCAGGCTAATGTGACCCCTGATTCATGTGCCACTGTGAATTCTAAGTTTGACCTTGGAAGCTCATTTCTTCTGTTTCAGGTGGTACCTGTTAGCATTCTAAAATGATTAAAGTTGTTCATCTTTCCATTATTGTGAATTGGTTGGATGAAGTCCTACTCAGCCCAACTTATTTTTTGACAGGAAATGTTCAAAGAGTTGGTGAGATGGAAAGCTAAGATGGAACAACAGATGCTGCAGATTTCAGACTCTGTGAGTACCTTGCAGGGGTCAAAGCAATATGCTACATGAAGATCTTCACTGGAAGATAGAGAGGATGGGATAGGATATTGTCCTTCCATTTTGAGGAAAATGACTTAGGATTAGACCTTGTACAGGTTTCACAAGCTGAAACATGAGCTCCTGTTTGTTCAAAACATTGAATCGGCAGGATAAACCCCTAACCTTATTAGACAGTCTACATATGATCTACTAATAATTGACATTGTTCTTCACCAGTCCTATGTTACTGGTGAAGTGGGATGAACTTGGATCAGTGAATTCTCTGCAGAAATGCAATTTTCACAGAAGGAATTGAGTTCCAGTTTCTTTATTATTTTTCTTCCAAATGTGGGCGTTTAGGATATTATACTAATCATGTTATATGGTATATGGAGTTAGAAAGTTCTACAGAGCAATGAAATCCTCTTGCAAGTCTTCATTGCAAGCCTAGCGGCATTATTCAGTCTTCTGCCTGTTTTGTCCTGTTTTGTCTGATGGATATGAGCTTCTGTTAGTCAACTTATAGTATGATGCAATCAGATTTGACAGCTTCCAGTTGCTTGAATTAGTTATTGGCTGCTAACTTTTTTTTTATTTAGACTTGGGTAGATAAAGAATTAACATTTTACTAGCACCAGCAAGGTCCTTGAAATGGTGGCTCTTCCAGTACTTTGTTTCTGATTTCAACACTTACAGATACAAATACAAGCAAAATTTCCATTTGAACGATATCATTAAATAAAAAATACACCCCAATGAAGGGATTAGACAATGCAAAGACAATTTCGTAATGAGAATTAGTCAGCCATTTACATTTTACTGGCAGCGATGAAGTACTTGGTATGACGGCCCAGAGCAATAATTTTCCCACTGGTTTTCTTCCTGAACTCTACACTGGCAACTGCAATAGCCTTACCAATACGTAGATTCTTTGCCTCTATCTCAATTTCTTCCTGGATCAACATAACCAACAAACCTACATGCATGAGTAGCTTGCTTGCACCATCTATGCGTGAAGGATTTTACCCGCTTTAAGGCACATTAGTTTTATAGCAAGCACACCCATTGTATTTGTAATTTCTAACAAGTTTGACGGCACATCATGTGTACATCCAAACAAAGACAATGTAGCGGACCAACCTTATTGCTTGCCAAATTAACAATATCCCTAAGCAAGTAAATGCTGCAAGAAAGAAAGATTACCTTTTCACACCCTGACAGAAGGACCATAGCATGTCCCAAATAGATATGAAAGTCATGACCTGATTCTAAAATTGAGCAAATTGACCCTAAATGTATGAGATAGTTTTCATGCAGCCATCATTTGCCACACAAATCTCCAGTCCTTAGCTTCTTTAGCTGCCCCTATTTCATTTTTAGGATTAATTGTACATGCTAAGGAAGAGTTTCTTGAGAGTAAAACTGAAACTTGCTAAAGTCAAAAGAAAAGTCTTGCCTTACACACCTAAGGTTAAAGTATCGTGGTTTCAAAATAATCAGCCTATGCATAGTTCTGATGGGCTAGATACTCAGCAACTTGAAGGAATTAAGATACACTATTTCAAAGATGAAGCACAATTTGGTGATCATAATTTGGTAGCAAGCGAATGAATTAAGAAGCAAAGGAAAGGATATGAAAGAGCACAAAAGAGACGGTGACCACACGAAAGAACATGGGCATGCTGGAGACACAAAACAAAAACATCTGATAATCCATTAAGAGAAAAGGAATACATACATACTTAATTCATCACTTGTCCTCAATCTATCAGATTGTAGAAGATATACAATAAAATTTTTATAGATAAAAGCACATGAGTGATGTCAAGGAAAAATTGTTATGGTCAATTGCTAGTGAAAATATGAAGAATTCCTAAATAAGCCTAGAACAACCTAGAGCTAAACAGAATACCAAGCACATACATGGGATAACAAAAGACCAAGAAAGTGATCATTTTATCAAGGCAGCAATGATTAGCATAGCAGCAAAGCAAGATCCATGGAAATTTTGCAGAACACTGCACTAAATCATTAGCAAGTAGCCAGGACTAGGACTGGTGTGCACCTTGAAGAATTACACATAAACCAATCATCAGAAAGAAGAAGTGTGCTGCAAATCATGTGAATGCAGGCCGATATGACTCAAGATGAGGTGGCTAGTGCATGCCGACAAACACTATAAATTCTACCTCAAACTTAGGCATAAAGGTCAGCAAAGAGACAATTGGTTTAACTTGCTTGGAAAAGGAAGATAAAAAGCACCAACATAAGCACAGAGAGAGAGAGGGAGGGAGGGAGGGAGGGAGGGAGAAACCCACATCAAGATAAGAAGCATCCAAGAATGAAATATTGATTTCCACAGAAACTGACGGCTGCGGAGGAGATTCTGTGTATATCACGGCTGTCCCCACCAAATCGACAAGCATAGCAGTGGCTCCACCGTGCAGGGAATTGCCGTCGTTCTTGTTAATAAGCCAGCAAACCAAACAAAAAATAATAATAATAATAATAAGGAATTAAAAAAACCCAAAACCATCAATATCTCGTAATTCTAAGACTGCATTCAAAAATTCAATCAGTAGAAAAGTATGTGGGCTTAAGTTTAATTTCCGCCATTATCTGGCATCTCCGAAGTTGTCTGCGAATGGAGTTGTGGAAAATATCCCAAAAGGCCAATTGGGTAACAGTCAAAACCAGTAATTTATGATTGCATAAGTTCGGAAGAGAGAAACGGATTGTGAAAGCAAGCACGGACCAGCAAACGCTGAGGGACTTTGATGGAACAAACGACACGGCCGGATTCAATAAGATGAAGACGAAGGCCTTCCATCACAAAGCGCTCCAAGAATCTGGGAGGCATAGATTCAATTGTATAGTAGGAGGCGGCGGCGGCCGAGGAGGCTGCGTTCTCGTCGTCATCTTTTGTAATACTACGCCTTCCGTTCTCCAGGAATTTCCGTACAGCCTCCAATTCCATTTTGTGTTGACTTTGACTCGTATGATTCCAGCAATGTATCAATCTATACAAACATAAGATATGAATGAGTTTCATTTCCGATTAACTCCATTCAGCTGTCCTTCTATTTTATCCGTTTTACTTGCATAAGGTTTTCATAATCGAGCCGATGATTAAATCCAAAAAAATGATTCATTTACGTTTTAATTGATTTAATTAAATTTAAATTAATAAAATTAATATTTAATGTTAAATATATATATATTTAAATAATATAATTTTTATATTTAAAAAAATTAAAATATTTTAAAATATTAATTTCCAAAACATTGCGTGGGTAAAAGACAAATTACATTTTATTTGCGGGTTGTACATCCTTCTCTTTCTTGTGTGACCATGCCAGAGTCACTTGGCTTACAGAGCTGCTCGGCTCTATGCCTAATCTTTTGGGTTTTCCCTCTTCTCAAGTACACGGTGGGACGGCATAACTGGCAAGTTGGAACAGGAGGGGCTAGCACACAAGTTGAATGAAATAGCGCTTCTCTGCTGGAATATCCTAAAAACACACACACACACACACACACACACACACACGCAAGGTGCATCCAAATCTAGTTACCCACTCTGCGACGATTTTCTCTTAGCAGCTCGAGGGACCGATCAATTCGAGATACCACCACAGGTTGCAAATCATGGCTGGAACCCACCGAAAAGGGTGGCTCTGACAATCAGTTGCAATGCTTCTTTTGATAGCAAAACCAAGATGGCAGGAGTAGGCCTGGGAATGGTCCGTAGAGACTCATTTGGCAAGGATCAAAGAAGGGCGTGCTGTGTGTAGAGGAAACTTGGCTCAGCGCTCTTAGCAACGGTTGATGTGTTAAAATTAAGATTTCAACAACCAACTTTTTATTGAATTAAAATATTTAATAATTTATATTTTAATTATTTTATTTAAAAATAAATTTATAAAATTAATATTTAATATTAAATATATTTAAAAAATTAATAATTTAATTTTTATTTTTTTTAAAAAAAATAAAAATATAAAAATTTATAATTTTTATTTTTTATAATTTTTTTAAAATTAATTAAATAAAAAATTATAATTAATTTATAATTTAATCCTCTATTTAATCGAAATAAAATGGACCCATATAAATCTTTTCATGCCTATGTGCCGTACCCAAATCGTATAGAACGCTTTGCAATCTTGCATGCGAGGAAAAGAGACCTCCAACAAGGACTGGTGTAACTAAAAAGAAGTGTTGTTCTAAATGATATAGAACCCAAGTATCGTCGTCTATTGACCAAACTTCAGCTGCAACGGTTCATAACTACACCATGGCACCATATTGGCATGGAAGGATAATAATAATAATAATAATAACAACAAAAACAACCACCATCATCGTGAGGATTAGCAGGCTGCCATTCACATTTTACTGGTAGCAAGAAGGTACTTGGTATGTCGGCCCTGAGCAATAATTTTCCCAGTTGCTTTGTTCCTGAACTCAACGCTGACAACTGCAATAGCTTTGCCAACGCGTAGAACCTTGGCCTCTACCTCAATTTCTTCCTGAATGAACACCAACAAGAAAATTTACAGGCTTGCATGCTTAAATAGCTTGAACGTCATTTATGCATAAGTGGTTTTACACATTCATTTTTTTACATCAACTACAAGCTCTACACATTATATGCATGACTAGCCTGCGGACCTTATGTGCAAGTTATTTTAAATAACAGGAAACACACTTTCTCGTCAACATAATCTTAAGGGCAAAAGATCTACCTAAACCAATAAGCACATGTTGCAAGGCATATGAAGAAGGAGCACAAGGGAGAGATTAAAAATGTGAACATAGGTACATTGGAAGCAATCAATAATCCATTATGGACTTGGATTACAAACCCTTACAATTATTATTAAACTACTAAGAGCACAAAAGATTGAAGAAGATAAACCCAGCACTCTTGAAGCTAACTGAAAATTCGGTAGTCAATTCACCAACCAAATATGCCCAGGAATGTGCAAGAAGTACACTAATTACTCTTTAGTTAATTCACTAGCCAAAAATCTGTCATAAAGGAAATGCATCTCATTATGCCTATTTGCAGAAAAACATTCAAACCAATTACTTTAACCCCTATCCTAGCGGTTTAGGAAATGTAACAAAGCCACATCTTCCCTTCAACAATCTGCTGTTCCCAATGTCAAGTGTTGTCGCTTGATTAAGGTGTCAAGGGTTGGGTTAAAGCCATTGATCCCAGCAACCTCTAATACTAGCATACATGCATCTGCTAGATCCCAAACTGAAAGTATTCTTCTTTTTCAAAAATTAAAACCAAAACAAAAGAGTGGCTGAGGCCCAAGTGATGGGGAGAAAAGATAAAAGAAAAGGACTGTGCTCTTCTTTGAATTGGAGAGAACATTCTGACCAGGCACAATTAATCCTAAAACTGAGTTACAGAACACTTTTATTTTTCCTCTTGGACATTCACACGGAATGAGTTTTCCAAGTTGGGAAAGTGCAGCAAGAAGAATTAAACACTTGTCAAGGTGTTCCAGCACAGCAATACCAAAAAGTTGAAAAATTAACAGGAGCCATATGATTTTACAAACTCCTCACTTTGTTCTTCTTAAGAAGGTTTCTTAGTGGAAAACCATCTGCAAAATGCAAGAAACAAAAAGCAAGGAGATTGTGTGAAATCCCCTCAAATCCTTGATAATACAACCCATGAACTTTTGGTGACGTAAGACCTACTCTAGGAGGTTAAGTCATTGAGCAAAATTTGACCTTGCAAATGAGAAAAGGACAATAACGACATTTAACATCCCCTTTGAGAACCTATAAGACTGATGTACTGAAATCAGAACTTGGCTTAAACCTATCTTCAGTCCACTGCCAATTTATTGAGCAAAATCACTTTTCCTTTTGTTCATCTAGAGCTACTCTAGCCTTGGATAAGGGAATGAAATGCATCTCAGGTCATGAAGCATAGCAAACAAATGTTATTGGTGCAAACTAACGTTCTTGAGAAATCTAGCATAACCAAGCCTAAACTGGATACAAATTCAGATATATAATAAAAACGAACCAAGTAAACCTTTGGGTGAGGCAGGAACATGTTCAATAGAGTAAAGATAGACTTTAGCTCAAATCCAGTCAAGAAAAGACAAACCAAAAGTTTGAAATAAGAATGATGGTTAGTTCATAAAGATTACGCACAAAAATGGATACTATGTGTTGTGCCAGCTACACCAACTGTCGGTTACCAGTCATCAATATTGGCATACCCTAACACTAATTGGAAACCCAGATCAAGTCCACATTTCAACTAGTTTCAGACATATTAATCATCAAAAAGAGGTATCCACCAATTTGAAACATAAGCAACTTAAAACCTCAATAGAACAAGAGAAAGGCTTAGTAGGTAAATTCAAATGCTCAAAAGTCAGCTCTGAATCTGATTGAGGCGACGCAAAGTTCAGAAATAACAATTGGTTATTTGTTCATAACAGAAGGAACTGGAGTACGATACTCACATCAACATATGCAGCATCCAAGTATGAAACATTGATTTCCACTGAAACTCCACTCGGCCGGTCTCCAATAACTGTGTACATTGCGGCAGACCCCATTAAGTCGACCAGAGTAGCTGTGGCCCCGCCATGCAAGGAATTGGCAGCATTCTTATCACAACCCAAAAAAAAAACAAAACACACACACACAATAATCAGTATTAGTTTCTGAACTTGAATACATTGAACAAATACAACACACGAAAAAAAAAAAAAACTTTTAATTAGTACATAGAAAGGCATAAACTTTCAGGGTTGAAACTCTTGGAAATCGGAGTTATCAATCGCCGTGAACAATTCAGACACTTGGGTTCAAACAATAAGTTCATTTCTGTAAGACACAGAGACAGAGAGAGAGGCCACCGGAGGGCGTGGGGGGGCGCTAGATATATTGAACTACTAACCAGCAGGCGATAAGGGACCTTGAAGGAACAGAGAAGACGACCAGGTTGAATAATTTCAGGGAGAACACCTTCCAACATGAAATTTTCAAAGAATTTGGGAGGCAATGATTCAATTGTAGATGCGTTCTTCTTCTTGCCTTCTTCATCTCCTTCATTTCCCTTCTCCAGAATTCGTCTCACTGCCTCCAACTCCATTTCTCTTTTCTCTTCCCCCACTCCTCACCTTCCTTCTCCCCTCCACTCGATCGCCATTCCTTTTTAGCGATTTAAAGAATTTCTCTCAAAGTCAATATTCGCGGTGATATTATATTTTACTTCCTCTAGATTTTTTTTTTTAAATATAAAAAACAAAAATTTCTAGTATCGTAAAATGTTTAAAACCATCTTCCAACCGTGTACTTAAACTCGCACCTTACCTTATAGAGAGAGCGCAGAAGTCAGATCAAATCCGTAAAGTCAAATTATCACCAAATTTTTTTGGTCAAAAAGTCCTCTCATTTAGGTAATCATATACTTTAGAAATTATAATTTGTTTTATACTATTACTAACTCTCCTCGCTCCATTCATTAATAACTAAACTATCCTTTTGTCTCACATGACGAACTACCTTTTGTATATTTCTCTAAGAAATATATTGTGAGAGTATATTGGAAATAAACATATAATTTATTTTTATGTATAAGTTTTCATATAAAATGATATACTTCTTATCTAATTTCAAAATTTTTAAAATAAAAAAATTTTAATATGATTATAAATTTAAAAATATTTAAATTTTGAATTATATAAATTTTTTATATTTATTTATTTTTTCTTTTAAACATTTCGTTGTGAAAGTAATAATTTTTTAAAAAATAAAAATAAAAATGAACCAATTTTAATTTTTATAAAATATAAATAAAAAAATTATATGTATAAAAAAAATTATATTAATATTTTATATGAAAGAAATCATGATAAACAAAAAAAAATTAAAAGTTACGAATAAATAATACTCATAAGTTATTTAATTAATTTGAGTCTAAAAAATTATTATTAATATTCAAATAGAAAAAATTACTGTAAAACTAACATAAGTACTAATTCGTAAATATAAAAAATCATGTTTCGTATATTTGATAAAAAAATTATTTAATTAGTAAATAAAAAAAGATAACATTGCCGCAAATCATATAAATGAGTTTAACATAATTACTAATCAATTAAATTAGGCATTTCACCAACGACCGTTTAGGCTTTTAAGGCCAAGGGTTCCTTTTCACTTTGTTAAGAGTAGTTACTTTGTTCGTAGGGAGTGCACCAACTACTTTCTTTCTTAAAGAAAATAACTTTCTTTCTTAAAGAGTTTTGATAGATTTTTAAGTAGACCCTTTAGAGGTGACGATCTTGGGAATAAATATAAATTTTGATGAAAAGTTTAAATTTTTAATTTTATTATCTTTATTATCAAAAAGTCATAATAATAAATAATTAATCTGAATTGTAATAATTATAATTTAACGTAATTTAAAATTTAATTTTGAGTGAAGATATTTATAAAAAAAAAATTGAATATGTCATCCAACTCTATTTTTGCCTTAAATATTGAAAATAGGGGAATAACAACTTAATAGGATGACAA